>CM063178.1:119657808-120869308 GCA_031835075.1 Saguinus oedipus
TTTTTGTTGTTAAAAATTGTAATATTTTATTTAAAGTGTACCATAAACAGGGCTCTTAAATGATTAATTTATACCCAATGTCCATAAAACATATACTTCTTAGCAAGCATATGACTATGACTGTATTGGCTATATAGATTTCAATCAATATATTTTTACAAACAAAAACTTTTTTCAAATTGAAGACATAGGAAGAAATGGTCTAAAATGTATACCTCTTGAGGTAGGTAGGTTCCCTGAATTTCATCTTAGCTTCTCTTTGCTATAGCCTTGAAATTCTCAAGTTTAAGTGAAGAATAACTGTAAATATTTTGTAAAGACTATTGTTTAAATAAGGAAGATTATCGAATATCAGAGTTTGAAGACACTGATGAGAAGGCAAGGTGCTGGAAAGGAAAGCGAGGTGGATAACCTAAAATCAAAATAAGAATATGTGGCAACCCCTGCCCATTCTCCTAGATGGCTCCCAGTACCAAGTAGCTCCCTATTAGTAAAAACTGCCCTAAATCCCAACCTGCTTATTTTAGCTCATTTGTAATCAGAGTCAGACACACAAAAAGAGGAAAAGAAATTCAACCATTTTGTGATTTCATGAATCCTCAGACAAATGTGCTGAGTAAAGAAGGAAGGAAGAACACTGTCCTACTGCTATTGGAATTTTCACCCAAATAAAGCATAGAGGCATTCAAGGGAGCCCCAATATTACATAGAGAGTAATATTAGTGACTTGAAAACATTCATTCCCCAATCTCCAGTGACACGGCACTCTTGCCAATGCATTTGAATTAGGTTCTCAAAATGTGGTTTGCCAGACCAGCATCAAGAGCACATAGCTTGGGAGCCTGTAAGAAATGCAAACTCCCAGGCCCCACACCCGCCCTACCAAATCAGAAACTCAGTCAGAGCTTGTGCCTTAATAAATGATACAAAGGATGATAATGCATGTCAAAGCTTGACATCATTGATCTAAGAATATTTACACACATAAGCAAAGAAAAGTCTACTTAGTGATTACATTGAGCATTTTTTAAATAGGGAAATAAAGTGATATTAACTAAGTTCCCATTACAAGTCCGACATCTGATATTTGATTCCCATAACCTAATTATGCACATATTAGAATATTATATACCTCAAATTACCATGATGTGAGCTTTCCCTGAGTTTGTTCTCAATAACAAGCCTCCCTCAAAGTGTTCTCCAGCTATTTATTAGTAGTTCCCAAGGCGAGGCCTTATATCTGCCTTGGAAAACGTTTCTTTACCAATGACTCACACTGGGCTTAGGCAAGCGGATCCCGTCTTTATGTGTTTTATCCCAAGCATAAGACAGATTGAATGACTAAAACAAAAAGGAGGATACCATGTTGCATGTATCAAATAGACAAAAATCATTTAAGTATGGGTGAGGATAAAGGGAAACATATACATTACTACTTAGATTGTCAACTGTTACCACCACTTGGCAAAGCAATTTGGCAATGTGCTTGAAGTTGCCCATACCCATACCCCAGTGTTTCATTTTTATGCATAATCCCAAGAAACTCTGGCACAATTGCACAAGGAAATTTATATAAGAATGTTCACTGAAGAATTGTTTATAATAGTAGAAAAAAAAGAAAACAATCAGTAGGAGGAATAAACTCCTCATTTTTTATGATACTATTCAGCAATAAAATGAGTGCAATAAAAATGATCATGTAAGGATGAGTATCACATGATACCATTTATGTAAATTTTTAAAATCCATAAAATAGTACCATATATTGTTCAGTTATTTACATATGTAGAAAAAAATAAAACCAGAATGGGTATGATACATAACTGTAAAAAGGATTACTTTTTATAGGAAAGAAGTGGATCAGGGGATCCCTCTTTTGCTGTGCCTATTTTGTATCCCAGGAATTGGGCTGTGAAAAAAATAAAAATAAACAAATAACATCTGTTAGTTCTACATTTGAAGTATATAAATGAGAATTGTGTGGTCTTCCATGTTTCTACATATGCTTACAATAGTAATTTACAAATTTTTAATTGAAAAATCAAATGCTGGCCGGGCGCGGTGGCTCAAGCCTGTAATCCCAGCACTTTGGGAGGCCGAGGCGGGTGGATCACGAGGTCAAGAGATCAAGACCATCCTGGTCAACATGGTGAAACCCTGTCTCTACTAAAGATACAAAAAATTAGCTGGGCATGGTGGTGCGTGCCTGTAATCCCAGCTACTCGGGAGGCTGAGGCAGGAGAATTGCCTGAACCCAGGAGGCGGAGGTTGCCGTGAGCCAAGATCGTGCCATTGCACTCCAGCCTGGGTAACAAGAGCGAAACTCCGTCTCAAAAAAAAAAAAAAAAGAAAAAGAAAAAAAAAAAAGAAAAATCAAATGCTAACTTAGACATAACCATTATTTGAAAAATTAAACATTACTCTGATAACACCAGGAATAAGTTTCTTCCTCATCTGTTTTGTTTACCTGTTTTTAGGTATTCTTTGTATCTAGAACAATATCTGGTAAATGGTAGGCATCCACAAATATTTATTCTATGAACAAATAAATGTTATTTTTGAACAGATTAAAATTTTTGGAAAAACACACCATAAAACAGTTATATTTTCCCACATTCCTTTATGGTCTTTTCCAATATGTATATTATGTTACAGTATAATCAAAGCACATATATCATTTTTATTATTTTTCACATAAAATTGTAGCATAAATACAATTCCCTGTTTTAGTCTTTGGTCTTCCTAAGAAAATCCTCATTTGATGCATCATAACTTTTTTAACCACTCCTCTAGAGGTTTACACATTTTTATTATTACAGATAATGTTGTGATAAACATTGCTATATGGACAGCTTTGTGCATATATCTTCCTTCCTATGATAAATTATTTCCTAATGATAAACCCCCAAAACTGAGATTCCTAGATTGATGGGCCTTGAACATCTATCTTTATGGCTATTTTCACTTACTATATTCTGAAATGATTATACATATTTCCACTGCCACCAGTATCATATGAGTATAACACATCATCCCTTCCTTTACCTATTAATTTTGCTAGATTCCCAATCTCAGCATCAAGGGATTGAGAGGGACTATAGAGAGGAGGAAATCTAATCTTCCAATACTGAAGACACTAACTGGGTTTCTACTATAAACCAGGCATTATTAAAAATACTTTACTTGAATTATCTCTGTTTCTCAAAACAATCTTGCTTGGTAGGCATTCTTTATCACCACTTCACAGATGTTAAAACTGAGATTCCTGGAGGTCAAGTAATTTATCCAGGGCTACCAATTAATACCAATTAATTAACGTAGAAGATTCAATGTCCATTATTTAACACATCTCCTAAATGAATAAAGCTTGATGTATGATTCCAAAACCCATACTTTCACTATTGAGCAGGGTGACTTCAAAGAAATAAGTTCTAGAAGTTCCTAACTACCACAAGCATGGTAGAAGAAATCAATAGTTCATCCTTTGCTCTCAAATGCACTTCACTTCAAAGGGCCATACACAAATGCTCTGTCCAGAGCACACCAATAGTTACAGAGAAATTTCCTGCAGTTTTACCTACCTACCAGCTCAACTGCCATTTCCACAGAGAGATTGTGAGTAGTACTAAGAGGATGTACATAAAGGGTTTCTGAGATTTTGCAATGGAAGAGCAATGTCCAGTATCCCAGAAGTTTTAGGGTCATTAAAAAGGAAGGTGTAATGAATATCTGAACAGATGTTGTGTGTGTGTGTGTGTGTGTGTGTGCATGTGTGTGTGTGTGTCTGCATGTGTTCATGGCTGTATGCACACATGTATTTGTGTATATAGACTCTTTCTTGGTATGTTTTACCACCACCATTTCTAGCCCAAGCTCCAAAACATACAGCAAAAATTGGCCATGATATGTAAGTGGCAAGGGCTCTGGAAAACATAAGATACATTCCTACCAGTTATCTGTGACTTCATGGTAAGAACAAAGAATACTGTTCAATGGGTATAAAGCTTAAAGTTATGAAATATGAATATATTCTAGATACCTGCTGTACAACATAGTGCCTATGGTTAACCATACAGTATTGTACACTGAAAAATGCATAAAGAAGATACATCTTAAAAGGGGGGGTAACAATACAAAACTTTTGGAAGTAATAGATTTGTTCATTAGCTTAATTATGGTGATGACTTCATGGCTATATGCATATATTCAAACTCTTAAACTGTATACATTAAACACATGTAGTTGTTTGTATATCAATTACATCTTAATAGTGCTGTTAAAAAAAGAGAGCAAGGAATTTGGTACTAGATCTGTCTTAAATTCTTATTCCACCACTTACTCACTATATGACTGTGGATAGTTACTTGAGTCAGCTTCATCTATGTGTCTAATAATATTATATTACTGGAATATGATAAACATATTTCCCCAACATGTACTAAGCACATTAAATACAATTTAGCCACCTCATCATCATTATTCATTTTTATAATAGGGAGAGATATAAAAAGTGTCCTTGGGAAATTGGTTCCAGGAACCCTCCCAGACACCAACAATCACAGATGCTCATATCCTTTATATAAAATGGTATAGTATTTGCATATAACCTACACAGATTCTCCCATATACTTAAAATCATCTCTAGGTTACTTATAATACCTAACACAATGGTAATGCTATGGAAATAGTTGTTATACTGTATTGTTTAGGGAATAATGACATGAAAAAAATTATATACATGTTTAGTACAGATGACAAGAAAACAACCTATACATGTTCAGTACAAATATTTGGGGAAAACCATCTGTTTTTTCCCAAATATTTTTGATTCACAGCAGGTTGAATCCATGGATGTGGAACCAAAGAATATAGAAAGCTGACTGTGTGTGTGTGTAAACTTATTTATTTATGCATCCCTATTATATCTCTGTGTGTGTATATATATATTTCCATTTTATGTCATATTTATATACATATATCCCCATTATATATAATAGATACATTATAAAGGAAATAATTAAGAAATATATTATGTTTCCATATATAATATATATATATATATATATCTCCTCATTATCCAGATGAATATGATGATGGTGGTAGTACCTAAAATGTATTTAATGTGCTTTACATATACTAGAGAATACACACACACACACACACACACACACACACACACACACACATACTTTTTTTTGCGGGAATCTTGATATATGAAGATTACATGTGTAAAATGGCTAGCACAGTGCATAGTACAGAATACATACAAAATGCATATATTAGTCATGATTACTGTTCGTAATCTCAGGTAGATGAGAGGACAGACCCCTTCCCACATTCCACAATTTCTTCTTCATCCTCCAGGGACTACCCATCTTCAGAAAACTGTATTCTCTCTGGAGTATTTCTACCTCTACCTCTTCCTCACTTCTGTCAAATGGCTTCCTTGTTTATCTCCACCCTTCTCACCACTCTACTACCTTATACCTTTTTTCTTGCTTGCTTTTTTTTCATTTCTTCTGGTGTCAGACTCTAGTTAATTCATTCCCATACCAGCTATCTTATGTCTAAGTCTCTAGACAGTATAAATTAAATTTGGAAGTAGACAAAACCAAATAAAGTTAGCAACATGTATACTTATTTTAAGTTAAGTCTCCTGCATATTACCTGTATGACATAAAATTGTACATTTAAAAGATACATATTAAATTATTTGTTGTTTTGTAGTTCATATGTTTAAAAGACTGTTTTGGTTATATGATTGAATTTATTGCTTCTGTGAACATTTTCCGTTACTTGAAGTGCAAAATGAATGGATCGATATGCAAATGATAAGCAAATCAAATGAATATGCATATTAACATTGTTTTGAAGAACACTTGCATTTTAATATAGGAAGAACTTTCACAGAAGCAAATATAAATTTTATTATTCTGATCACAAATTTAATCAAACAGCAATTACTGTTACATTGCTTTTCAAAAATATGCCTAGTGGTTAACCACTAGAATATTCTCAGTTAACCTACAACTGTGTGACAGAACATCTCAGGAGACAAGGATTGGTTTAGTGAAAAGAACAGGAAACTTGCGATTCAGATATCTAAATTTGAAACTTGGTTATCCAACTTATTTCCTGTGTGAATCTAACATTTCTGATCAAGTTTCCTTTTCTGTATAATGAGAATAATTACACTTACTTCCTAGGATTATGAATATGAACGCCTGGTACATACATCTGTGTCTAACATGCCAGTTACAATTTTAGGTGTTTTGGGGGTACAATACACAAAACAAAATTTTCTGCTCTCTTGGAACATAGATTATAACAGAAGACAAAGACAATAAACAAATAATGATATAATAAATATATGGAAATAATATATATCAATGAATAACTTTTCAAGATGAAATGAGATCATCACTAATAACATCCAGTGAATATCTCTATGTCCTTATCTTACAGCTCACCAATGAAATTCAATGGACATCTGTCTGTCTTTATCTTATAGATCTACTGGCAGAATTTTAATCAGTTAACACATCCTTCCCTACTGAAATACTTCCTTTGCTTGAATTCTTTGATATTTACTCTCTTTTTTTTGACACAGGATCTCACTCTGTTGCCCAGTCTAGAGTGCAGTGGCCAGTATCATCTCACTGCCACTTCCACCTTTCGGGTTCAAGTGATGCTCCTGCCTCAGTTTCTTGAGTAGCTGGGACTAGAGGTGTACACCAACACACTTGGCTAATTTTTGTATTTTTAGTAAAGATGGGGTTTTATCATGTTGGCCAGGCTATTCTGAAACTCCTGATCCACCTGCCTCAGCCTCCCAAAGTGCTCGGATTACAGGTGTGAGCCACTGCACCTGGACTGATTTTTACTCTTTTGATTATCATTGTACCCCAAGGTCTTCTCAGTCTTCTTTGCTGACCTCCTTCTGACCTTCAAAATTGGAATTTTCTAGATTCAGTTCTAGGCTCTCTTATTTGTACTCCTTTCAAGGTGATCTTATCTAGAACCTTATTCTCTTAAATATCATGCCTATTCTTATAAGGCTGAAATATGTGTCTCTATTCCTGACCTCCTTTTCTGTCCCACAGATTTGTATATATCTACTTTTTGACCTGAAATCTTCAATTATATGTTTAACATATCTCTTAAACTTAACAAGTTCAAAACAGAACTATTGGTTACCAGTGCCTCAAACCTCTTTTCTGCCTCAGTCTGTCCCAGCTCAGTAAATGGAACCATGTTTGATTGTGTTATATATACCTATAAGCTAAGAATCACCCCATTCTTCCCTATTACTCATCCTTCACAAACAATACATCAATGGGTCCTACCAAATCTATCTCCAAATGTATCTTAAATAGTTTACTGCTCTCTATCTCCGTTGCCTCTGCCCTGTAATAAACTACAACCATCTCTCACCTGTAATACTTAAAAAATGTCCCCTACCATTCCACTCTCCATAGCAATCACAGTAACATTTGGGAAACTTGAGTCATAACATGTATAGTAGCCGGTTTACAAATATTGGCCCCAACAAATCCTGTTTCTCCATTTTAGAACCTTATGTAGTCCCTTCCCACACAGAACTTTGACTTGTCTATGACTTACTTTAACTAACATAATGTATCAGAAGTTACTTTATGCCAGTTTTGAGCCTAAGCCTTAAGAAAGCTTGTCAACTACTGATTTGGAGTGCCATGAGTGTCCATGTAAGAATTATGGCCACTATTTAAAAATATCCATGTATAAATATCATATGTATATCTATATATGTGAGTTTTACATATATATGTAGTTTTACATATGTATACATGTATATATGTAAAAGTCTTACATATGTATACACATATATATGTAAAAGTTTTATGTGTATTATATATATATACACATACACATATATATGTAAAAGTTCACACATGTGTGAGAATGCAAGCCCTGAGTTTTATATATATATATATATATATATATACATACACACATATATATGTATATACATACACATATATATGTAAAAGTTTTATGTATATAAAACTTTTTGTCACACATGTGTGTGAAGGCAAGCCCTGAGACTACAAAGACAGTAAAAGAGACTCAGCCATCTCAGTATCAAAATCAGGTTTCCATATGAGTGCAGTCCCAACTGCTGTCTGAACACCATCACTTTGGAGACCCTCAACAAGACCACAGAGAATTTCTCGGCTGAGCCTACTTAACTCACAGAAACATGAGAGAGAATAATAAACAGTTTTTGTAAGTCATTATCTTCACATAGCAATGAATAACCAAAACAGAAACTGATATTTGAAAGAGAGTCCTACTGAAACAAAAATATAAAATATATAGCATTGGCTTTGGAACTGGATAGCATACAGAAGCCAAGAAGGACCTAAAGAAGACAGTTAATGAGGTTTGGAAGAAAAGTGAAGGGAAGCATTATCAGACGATGAAGAAAAGGTTGTTTGTGTGACAGTGTGAAGTTTGACATTTCTCTTGCATTAACATGAAAAATACAAAATATAGCCAATGAACTTGTCTATTTAGCTGAGTCTAGCTTTTTAGATAGAAGTGCCTGTTTTGGTACTCCTATCCCTGTCTTACCATTTTATGCTGGGTATATGGGAGACAGATAACTTGTGTCCTTTTTTCACAGGTCTTTAGACCCATCTGTACCAATATAAAATTTAGCTGATAAGATCTTGGACTTTATGCCTGTTGCTTTAATGACTTAAGCCTTTGGGGTAGAAGGAAAGGACATTCTGCATGTGGAAGGGATGTGGATCACTTCGGGCCAGAAGACAGACTGTGTTAACTAGTCTTAATGATGGTTCTTAATGAAGCCCAACTTCTGGTATCCATATCCTTATGCAGTCCTTTTTTCCACACTGACTCAGGACTGGTCTGAGACTTACTTTAACCAATATATACAACAGAGGTAATATGGTACCAGTTCTGGGCCTATGCCTTAAGAAAGCCTGATAACTTCCAATTTTGTGTTTTAGGGAGGCCTGAAGTCACCATTTAAAATGCCTAGTTACTTAGCTGGAGAGCCCACCTGGCAAGGTCACAGGGAGAAACAAATGGAAAGATGAGGTTCTGAGAGGAACCTCATAGAAATGGAGAGAGGCCAGTTGTCCAGCTTCTGAACCATCACTCAAACAGCGTAAGAGACTTAAAATTAGACTATAGAACTGCTTAGCTGAAACAAGTCAACTCATAGAACAGTGAGAGATAATAAAATGGTGTTTTATTATCTATAGTTAATAATTATTTATTAAATATAATTGTTTTAAGCAATTACATTTTAGAATAGTTCACTATACAACAATAAAATGTGAAATGGCATGTCAAACATGTCACTCATTCACCTAAGATCAATGACTTCTCATTAACACATAGAATACTGTTCAAAATCTAAAATCCATCCCATTATATTTAACTTGCCCCATAATACTTGTCCTTTCCTATCTATTCAACCTTATCTTTTACCATACTCCTCTCCATGCTATGATCCAGCCATATTTATCTCCTTTTTTTCCGTAGACCCCAACAAGCTGTTGTGCCATAGTCTTTGCACTTGTGGTTGCTTCATTCTTGAATAATTTCCCCTCATCTCTTAGCACAATTGGTTCTTTCTTATTCTGTAGATCTTAGTTCAAATATCACTTAGGTCTTTCTTGACTATGTTTTCTCCAGTTATGATACATCACTTTTTCAAAATGCAATAAAAAAATAAATTAAAAAAAAACAAAGGCATTTCTTTAATAGCATTTATAACAATGACATTGTTGCAATTATTTGTGTCTTTGGCACTGTCTCCATCTTAGAAAATTTAAACACTATGACATTATCTTTTTCACTGCTGTGTGTCCCCATTTCTACAGCTAGACAGATTTTTGGCATGTAATTAGCAGTAACATATCGTTATTGAGAGAATGATTAACTAAAAGTTAAGAAATGGGTGTTATTTATAAAATATTTATTATGGTACCTAACTGCCCCCAGAAAACACTTTTATAAAATATAAAATTTATAATTATTTATTCAATTCTCCCTGTCTTGACTGATTAAGAATTCTGTGATGGTTAAAAAAACAACATGTATTTCTGACTAATTAATGCCCATTGGTCTTGGGTAACTAGAGTGGTTGGTCATCCCATCTGCCCACATACTAACACTGCTTGAAGTTATATGTTGCCTGTTACTGAATTCTGACCAATGATATAAAAAAAGAACTCATGTACCTCTTTTTCAGGCCTAACCCTGAAACATTTGCTATGCAACATCTTATTATTTTCCCAAATGGCAGTTGAACAGAGAAAACTCTGAAAACTAAGAGAAGGAAGAGTCTGAATTGCCAAATGACTAGCTGTAGTAGACCTTGCCACCCACTTCACTTCAACAAACCATACTGGACTGTGATCTGAGGAATAAATAAACTTTTATGGAATTCTCACAGCTAACATCATACTTGCTAAAAGAAAGGATGATTTTCTACTAAGGTGAGAAATAAGACAAAGATGTTCGCTCTTACCACTTCTATCCAACAACGTACTGGAAAATCTAGCCAGGGCAACTAGTCAAGAAAATAAAATAAAAAGCATGTGGATTGAAAAGGATGAAGTAGGCCGGCACAGTGGCTCACGCCTATAATCCCAGCACTTTGGGAGGCTGAGGCGGGTGAATCATGAGGTCAGGAGATCAAGACCATCCTGGTCAACAAGGTGAAACCCCGTCTCTACTAAAAATACAAAAAATTAGCTGGGCATGGTGGCACATGCCTGTAGTTCCAGCTACTCAGGAGGCTGAGGCAGGAGAATTGCTTGAACCCATTATATCCCAGATGACATAATTTATATGGGATATCTTAAGGCATCCACAAAAAACTAAGAGAATTAATAAATGGGTTGGAGGATATAAGATTAATATATAAAGATCAGTTAAATTTTTATATACTAACAATGAATAATCATTTTATTAAGAATGAAAGTGAAATTAGGAAAAAATTTTATTTATAATTACATAAAAAATAAAATATTTAGAAATAAATTTATTGAAATAAGTGAAACATCTTTACACCAAAATTACAAAACACCACTGAAAAAATTAAAGTTCTAACTAAAAAGACAGCTCATGTTTATGGACTGCAAGACTTAATACTGTTAAGATAACAGTGCTCTTCAATTTTATCTACAAATTTCATGTAATCATTTTCAAAATCCCAGTTGCTTTTGCTTTTATTCCCCCAGAAATTGATAAGCTGACTCAAATTAATAATGAATAAATGAATGAATATTTAAAAACAGAACACACAATGTAACCAGCATCCAGAACATTACTTGCATCCCAGAATCCCTCTATGTGCTGCAGTCTAATCACTTCCTTCCAAGAGTAGCCCATTATACTGAAATGTAACAGGATGCATTAATTTTAGCTGTTTTTGTACTTTATAGCATAGAATCATATTGTGTGTACTCTTTCAAGTTTGTATTCTTTCACATGATATTATATTTGAGAGTTTAATATATATTGTTATGCATCTTTTCTGTCAGTTTATTTTTAGTGCTATATAATATTCCACTATATGATTATACAACATGCAATACAGTGATCCTGGCCCTGGTCTCTTGACATATAGTTCTCTCAGGTCCTATTAACTTACTGGAATTGAATTCCTGCCCAAATTGCAGCCCAGGAGGTTTATGGCTTCAGCCCCCAATGCTAGCTGTATGTTTCTACTATTCCATTTGTGGCCTGAAGAAAGATGATTATCAGTCTTGTGAGATTATCAGTCTTATAAGTCATATTTGTACCACGTATAATTATGGGTTTAAAGCTGTAAGATGTAAACTTATAAAACCAACTTGTTGGGGAGTTGATGGAGGGTGTAGCCTTTTCGATTTTATCATGAAGAAAGTCTCATTTGGTGCAAATAAAACTCAACTATAAACATCCATATATGTATTTTAAACAAGGGGATAATAGGTTGCTTAGAGTCATTAACAGACAAGGTGTCTAGCTATAATTTAATAATATAGTATCATTTTTTAAAAGTATTTTTATTTATATTCTATATATGTTAAATGATGTAGATTTTTATTATGATAGTGACATATAATTTTGTATTTAAGTAAGCTTTAAGTAAAATTGGGGCACAATAAAAAACACAGAATAATACTTTAGATGGTAAATGAACATACCAAAAATTATTAAGGTGGTAAGCAAATGACTTAAGTTTGGGATACTTTTAATGAACCAGTTTGATAGCTCAACTTTCATGTTTTTATTTAGAAAACAAATTCCAGGTCTATAGTTACCTTTTTGATCAATAGGTGAGCCTACCTGCAGGAAATCTGCAGCTGTACTGCTTCTATTTATACATCATCCCTTCCCCTAATCTTCTCCATGGCAATCAGAGCTAATGAACTGCAACTGATCGCAGGGTCATTGTGTTAACAATTCCATGGAGGAAAAATATTTTCAAAAAGATCCTTGGATCTAAGACATCATAAGACAACCCAAAAAAAGTGTACCAAATGATATAATTGCAGGCACAGCATCAAAGAAATGTGATGCAAGTCTGAATCTTATGGTTTAATCCATGAAGGGAAAATAGGTATGAGCTCAGGTTCTAACATCAACCTATTGATACTTGCTTCTGTAGTGTTGTGTTCAGAAGGATTCTGAAGGAAAACCTGGAATATTAGGACAGAATGTCATACTTATGGATGTGGGAAGTGCCAGAATTTGTGGTATGGGTTTGCCATCTTTGATTTAGAGAGTAATAAATAGTCCTGGTCTTTAATGATCTGTGATATCAGAAAAAAATGCTTCACTGGAATGTTGCAGTATAAGACAGTATATACTTAAGGTAAATACAAAATAAATAAACTGTAACCTGGTTCATTGTACCAAATGTGTTTATTGTGAAAAATCCACTTCCATTCAAGAGTAAAATAAAATGAAAATACTAGAAGATAAATGGGTTCATGGTGGAATACAAAAGGGATTTGGCAGATATTTGGTAGTTTTTAAGAAGAGCAGTTTAATCTTTAAAATTAACAACACTAGAGAAAATGTCTTTCCAGAAAAAAAAAATTAAAAGTTGCCATAGTAACTAGTGCTAGAACCTCCACACAGACCAAATTTAGCAAAGCTATACTTACTTTTTAATTGTATAAACTATTCAGTTGAAAAAAAGAAAGAAAAGTAAAATTATTTTTATTTTGCACCTACTATGTGCCAGGTGCTTCATAGTTTCCTCAGTAATCACCATGAGAATCCAGAAAAGAAGGAAGTATTAACTTCAGTTTTATTGATGAAAAACTCAAGGCTCAGAGTGGTCATTTACTTGCTTTGAATTACACTAAAATTGGAGGAGCAGGGTTTTCTGAGTCTGTTTTCAACAGATTCTGAATAACCTTATTTGCTTCTTTAATAGACTACATTATTTTTCTGGAGGCTACAAGAAGACGTTATTGCCATTTCAAAAGGCAAACTTGGCCCAGTGATCATCAGGGTCTTTTATACTAAAGAGATAATATAATATGGAAAGGGAAAGCTTCTTTTTCAACAGTATTACTCACTGGAGAACTGGTGAACTGTCCAGTTCTTCCTGAGGACAGTCAGACTTATAAGAGAGGCAGTGGGACAATTTCTTATTTGTCTTTTGCAAGCATTATCAAAATACCTACTGTTTCTCTCAAACCAAATATCTTAAAATAAGACACATATCATAATTTCTATTCCAATTCTAGTTTGCATGTTCTCTCATTTATTAAAGAAATGTTTACTTAGTGCATACCCTGCATCAAGCACTGTGCTAGGAATTGTCAGGAATTGGAGAAAATCAGTCCGGAAAGATAATGCTTTACTCTTCCACATGGCCAACAATCCTTAACTCTACTTAGAGCAAACAAGACCACTGAAAACCCCTAGTCTTCCTTCTTCTCACAGCAAACCATTCCACAATTAGCCCAAATCTTTGTTCAGAAATTTAATCATCTGTACACAAGAGAAATTCCAATATATGCATCTGAAATTTGGTTATCTGAGGATTTTTATCAGACAGATAAAAATCTGATAAATCTGATTTTTTAAAAAATCTGATAAATTTTTTTTATCAGGAAAAAAAGCAAGCTGACTGATACTACCAAAGAATTTGATCCGACTGGGAGTGAGATGATCTTTCACATTTTAAGATGACTTAAAGAATCAGTGAAAGAACAATTGAAATGTAGTATGTGAGCTGTAGAGGCCTTCAATTGGCCCTAACAGCCATAGAGGATGGGAAATCCCACTGACCTAGTTTGCTACAGACTCATAATACTGGGATTAACTAAGACATTGCTTATGTGTTGACAGGATGAGGTGAATTGGGTTCCAGCCCAGTTCTCACAAGGCATTAAGAACAGAAATGTCTTCAACAACTATCCACAAACCATGGAGAAAACCCAAACTTCCTAGACTAACTTTCAGCATCAAATCACTGGCCCTCTTCCAATCTCTTGTTATTACCCAGTATAAACCTGCCTAACAAGTAGGACAAACATGTATCTGTGAGAATGGATAAGTTTCTTTTTCTATATTTTTTAAACCCCTCTGAGCTTCTGTTTCCTCATTTGCAAGATTGGAATAGTATTAGTATTTTGCCTGTAAACGTTCCTGGATAATTAAATAAGTTAACATATATAAAACCTGAGAAGTAGCAGATGATGCTACCACCACTACCAATCATACCCCTTTTGCTAACAGTGAGACTCACTGCTCAGCATTAAGTTTACCAAAGGCAAAAGCCTCCACTGAAAGACCCTGTCTTCCGTCTTCATGAAGCAAACTATTTCCCAATTAACCCAAATCTTTGTTCAGAAGTTGAATTATTTGCACTCAAGGGGAATCCCAGTGTGAGCCATTTTGAAATTCAGTCACTTATGGGCCTCTGCATGATTTATATATTCCTATTTCCATGTCTGTCTCTGCCTAAAACACCTCCCTCATTCCTCATTGCTGAGGCAAGTTCAAACCGCATATTAAAGCCTAGTATAAATCCTACCCACCCATGAATAATGGACTGCTCTCTGCACCCCACAGTGATTCTTTTATTGTGAAATACCATTTACTGTGACACTCATCACATATTTCTATTATATTTTTGTGCAAAAATCTTCTCTCATTTAGAAGACTTAGCTCTGTGAGGGCAGTTGCTAAACTGTCTACTTTATTTTTAAACCTCTCTAAGTATCTACCCAGCACAATTCATATCTAGAAGGTGCTCAGGAAATAATCGTTGGTTGACTGATTCAAATGGAGGACAGGAAGCCTTGCGGTTCCATGGTTGTGTCAGATGACGGGCTCCGAGGATTAAGCCTTTAAAACTACTAGAGAGGCTTATTTGTGAGGCCTGAGCTTCAACCAGCCAATCATGTTTCTGTCCCATCTTAACTGCTACTGGCATAAACAGAGCATTTGGTCATGGAATTTGAATCTCACACTTGGATTTAACATCAAGTATTACACAGGCTAGCATCTGTCTCTGCTCATAAATGCGACTCTCATTTTGCTTTATGAACAAGATTTTGGTATCAAAGTGATAACTGAGAATAATGAATGCAGTGCCTTACTATATTTATTGACAGAATTGCTATTTTAATGCAAACAATAGCTAAAAAATGAAATGCCTTGTTCCTTACTTAAACAGCAGACAGACATGAGACAGTGTAGCTACATAGTAAAAAATCTGAAGAGGAGAACATCATTTTCCCCTTATCTCTGTGGCATTCAACTCTCCCATATTTCTAGAAGCAAACAATTCCCTTGTTTGGGTCATAAAAACAAGAAACATTTTCTCTCATAATTAAAACATGCAGCTCTTCCAAGGCGGTCACTCCTTGCTAGCTAAGAAAGACACAGTTCATACTGCAGAGGAATTATGCATGAGTTAGGGCTAGGAGTTACACTTGGGTAAAATCCTCAATTACTGTAGCTTCATTAATACATTCTTGGTGTCTTACTGCTGAGTGACTGTTCTGAATAAATTGTGCTCTCATGCATGCACTCAAAGAAATGACAAAATTCTGAATGAATTAGCAGTCAGCATCCAGGAGAGATTCTTCAGGTCACAGTTATTCAGAACTTCCTTTATTTATCATAATGAGAAGAAGAGAAATGTGGGCATTTCACAGAACCACGGAATCTCAGAGTTAGAACAGGGCCTACTGATCATCAATTCACCCCCTCCCCAGATCCTCCTCCATCTAATGTGTAAATCCTCTGTAAAACAATTCCCATGAAATGTTCACAGAGGGTTGCATAAACAATTCCAGTTGCAAGGATCTTACTAACATCTCCCGATACATTCCTTTTCAAAGTTATTTATGCTTCACTCATTACAGTTATTTATGTTTAACTAAAAGCTGCTTTCTCATAGGTCCTCATTGTCCTCTCTAGGGTCAAAGAAAGTCATTCTAATCCTTCTTAGAAATAACAGTCTTTTCGATATTTAAAGGGATGTCACATATTTCATTCTGTGAAAGTGTGTTCATTAATGCCAAGGACACTGAAGGGCTGCAATTCATGGCAGACTGCTAATTCATGGCACTTCTACATGGGGAAAGCTACTTGGAATAAGGATAGTTGGGTCCCATTAGCATGGAAGAGAAGGAGATATGTGGGTAATCAGCCACCAGCTTCACTGGCTTCCTTGTGAGAAAAGGCTCCCTGCAGATGGCTCTGTCATCCATGAGGTGTTCAAGCTATACACTACCACTTTGTTACCTTTCACATACAATCCATTACCTGTCCTAAATATGCCTTGAATATATTCACTTATTTTCAACTTTACTGCTACTTATACTAGTCCAGGTTATTATCCTCCTTTATCTAAGTTCATTTTAATTTTCTCATGACTAGTCACCTCACTTCCATGCTTGTCAGTCTGTGTTCTAAACTGAAAATCAGATCACATCCCACCCTAGCTTCAAACCCTTCAAAGGCTTCCTACTCCTCTTAGGTCTGAGACAAAAGTCCCTAACACAACTTTCAAGATTCTGCCTCTCCTAGTGCCTACCTTTTTCAGCCTCTTTCTGCCTCTTCTCTATACTAGCCTTGCTGCAGTTCTTCCTAGATAGGAAAAGAGTAAAGAAAATAAATCTGAGAAGGAGGCTGAAAAAGAACAGTCATTGAGGAAGAGAACCAAAAGTACGTTTTGTCACAAGTCAGAGGAAGAGATCATTTCTACTGGAGAGGAGTGCCAGCAAATTCAAAGGCTGCAAGGTCAAAGTAAGATGAAGTTTGTCACCTTTGAAAATATTGGTAATTTTAATCAAAATAAGAGTCTGGGGAAAAAAAGTTAGAGACACAGACAGATTACAGTGAAGTGAAGCATATATAGAAAGGGAGAAAGCAGAGTGAGAAAAGTAGGAAGTACCTAGAAGAAGAGGCTAAGCAGTAGGAAATCTCTTTGTTTCTTTTTTAAATGGGAAGGTCCTATCAGGATTGAAGATATTAAAGAAACAATAAAGGAGTTAACTGATTAAACAAGGTTCCAGAGGAGATGAGAAGGTAAGATCAAGGCAGCAGATGATTATGCAAATTGCTAGCACAGTGAGTCCTCAGTGAGTAATTTGAATATATGAAGAAATAGTACTGATTTTTTTAGTGAACTGGAAATGTTTTAAAGGTAGAGGAGGAATCAGTCTATGGAGAAGAGAAGGAATTCTTATTTCTAAGTACATAATATACTATGGATTTAAGTAAGTTTTCTGTGAAATGAAAGTAAATGTTTTAAACATTATTAATAAGTGTACTTTTAACAGTAAATGGTATGTATTTAACATTTTTCATAATTTTTCGTTCTCTATTGTAAAAATTATTCCCGATTTGCTGTGTCTCCCCATCTACTCCACAGTTATATTCATCTCAACATGGATAAATTACACTCTAAGTTGGATGCTGTTCTTTCACATTTTGTCTTAAAGGAAGAACCAAGAACTTTGGCCTATTGTTTGAATCTGTAGCTTGCCATCGTGTTATTTCAACTCTAAAGTTTGTACCAAAAAATATGCTGTTATTCACCTAATATTCATAGCCACTCTTTTTCTTTTTTTTTTTTTTCTGAGAGCCATTTTTATTGTATTTACCTGTTCATATACAAGATCATTAGGCTGTTTTTCTTCACATGAGCTGGGGTTTTGCACATGTTCATATACACCCTGCTTCCATCCATCATGTCTCTAAAAATGCCACCGAGCCCAAACTGGGAAAAGAGGCAGTGGCATAAGTCAGGCATGTTTTCAATTACTAGAATCCTGGCATTAGTGTGTATGTATATATAAATATTATTACACTTTATTATTTTTTTTTCTTTTGAGACAAGGTTTTACTCTCCATTATACATGGAGTATAGTGGTGCAATCACTGCTCACTGTAGCCTCAACTTCCCAGACTCAAGCTATCTAATTTCTTTAGCCTCCTGAGAAACTGGGACCACAAGTGTATGCCATCATAGCTGGCTAATTTTTGTATTCTGTGTAGAGAGGAGGTTTCTCTATGCTTCCCAAGCTAGAACTCTTGAGCTCAAGTGATCCACCTTCCATGGCCTCTCGAAATGCTGGGATTACAGGCATGAGCCACGATGCCTAGCTAACTTAAATTTTTTTTTTAATTTGTATATCCCTAAGAGCCAAGTTTAGAAATAGCAGTAGGTTTACAGTTGCCCAGAAAAGAAAATGTGTTCCTTCTATTAACAAGTAGAAAAGTGCAAGTCTGATTAAAAAAAAAATTAAGTTATAAAAAGTGCAACTTCTGATAGAAGCACCTGTGGCTTTAAAGAGGAAATCTGGGAAGATGGTGGAGTGAGATTTTCTTTCAAGCAACGGCTCTAAAATCGTACATTTGTCAACGATTTGGTTAAAACAAGGCACTGTGGACCTTACCAGAACTCTCTTCTTATTGAAAGAGATGAATTCAGAAACTTCCCAATTGTCTCATAATATCTTATTTCTACTTAGGTGTAATCTCTACGAGAGCAATTACTATCTTTTCTCTTTAGAATCCCAAACTCCTGGCATATCGCAGGACGTTTTGCGAATTGATTAATACATAAGACAAGCTCTCAAACAAAAGAAAGAATTGTCTTTTTAATAAAAAATATATTATAACATTTTAAAACTAACATTGTGGGAAATAGTAGAAAGAGGAGATGAAGCAGATAACCTAGCTCTAAATCACATTTCAGGCACTTATTGTTTAGCTATATAACTTTGGTCAAGATGCTCAGTCTTCTTATACCTTCGTTTACACATCTACAAAATAGGTTAATATAACATACTTCATAGGACTACTGAAAGGACTAAAGAGCCAGATATAAACCATTTAGCATAATTCTTGCAACCTAGTAGGTATTAAATAAATGTTTCTTCAATTCTACTTCTTCTCCTGAAAAAGTATAAAATGTAATTTGTTGCTCTTAAAGAAATATAACCCAACAGGAGGATATATATATATAAAAGTACAACTTATGTAGAAAAAGTCAAGATACATTATAACAAACATATTAAAATGCAAGTAATGATAGAAGATCAAAGGGAAAAATGCTAGATGATAATGAATTTGTGGAAATAACAAGTAATAAACACAGGAGAATATAAAGAAGCAATATAAAGCAACTATTTTCCTCTTTTCCATCTTTCTATTCTTCTATAAACTGTGACACTTGTAGCAAAATATCTCTGATCTTTTCATTTTCCTCAGCACCATATAATTTAACATCCACTACTGATAATAACAGTCATGAATCAGCACACTCAAAGAGAAGTAGAGGTAAGATTAAAAAAAAAAAAAAAAACTGTTTCACTTTCCTTTTAGAAAAGTGCAAAATGCTATTCAAAATTCAAGACTTAGGTCAAAAGTCACCTCCTCTATGCAGCCTCTCTGACTTCTTGAACAAAGCCTTCTCTATTCTTCCTTCCTTGTATACTGTCCTTCACATTATTGTTACAACAGCCATACATTGTAATCTTAACAGGCTGGTAGCCCTTCAGCAGCAGAAACTGTTTATATCAATCTTCACATCCCCAGGACATAGCACAATGTTTTACATATAACCAGAAATCAACAAACATTTGTTGAATGAACAAATGAATAACTTTCAACCTCTTTGAATTAAAAAAAGTATATTTATTGTCTCGCTCATCAGCTAACACTACATGATATGCCTCCTTGCCTTCATAATTGTTTCACATACGTTAATCATATCCCTACAATAATATTGTAAACTCCTCAGGTGTGTTCCACAATCTTTGTTTCTTTGTTTCTGTCACCATCTCAACCCTACTCCCAGTGGGGACAAGCACAATAGCAGAGAATGTTCATTAAATTCTCTCTGATTGACTTATCTTAGAAAGTAATTTTCTGACAGTGAAGCTGGGGCTTCATTTGTAAGTAGAATGTATTTTATGTATATGGACTGGGATTTTCTATTCTTGAAAATAAAAAGCTATATTAATGGTGACTTTCATTTACACCATTAATCAAATTCCCCTCCACCTCCTGTCAAGAAGCCATCTCATGCGTATACTATACTTCTAAGTTGACTGGTAAAGAAATTCATCTAATGAATCACATAACGGTGTCTGTGAAATAATCATAAAAGACACCTGTGTTAGTAGTAACACACATAGGTAGACCAAATTCTGTCTTCTTTTCATTGCCAGCATACTGACAGCTTGGTAAAATATCTAATGTTCTAGAATATTCTGCATTAGTATCTAATCCAGAACATTTAACAAAAGATACAAAAGTCAAGCAACAAAAATAAAAACACTGAAAATAAGAGAATTCCCAAAGCCAAGTGGGAATTGGGGTATCTATGAAAAAAAGTGAGGAGGGGTAATAAATAAATACTAAGAATGAAAAAGAAAACCATTAGCTTTGAGTTAAAAAAGGATTCACTTACTTAATTCATTCAGTAAATATTTACTGAATACCTACTATGTGTTCATGCACTATATCATGTACTAGGGAATTTTAAGGAGTGCACAATTAATTAGAGTAAAACAAAGAAGTAAACAACCACAATACAGTATGAGAAACACCACTAAAACAGTACTTGGTAGCAGCATAAGTTGCTATAAGAACAAAAAAGGACCCTTCGCATGTTTGAGGGTCAGGGAACAATTTCCAGTGGTAGTCACAAAAGCTGAGAGATCAAAGAACTGGCTTCATAAAGGAGATCAGGTAGGGAAACAGAAAGAGGGATCAGCATGTGAAAAAGAATCTAGGTTTGCTCATGGGCCTGAGAGAAGTTTGTAGAAATAGCAGTAGGTTTATAGTTGCTAGATTGGTATGGCTAGATTCAGATCCAAGCTCTGTCACCAGCTGTGTAAATTCCGACAATACTGACCCTTTCTGAATTGTGATTTCCTATCATTTGAATATTTCATATTCATACTACTGACATAGTAACTGTAACCTAGAGGAAGTTTAAGAGATATTAGTTCTGAATGGTATAGCCTAGGTTTTCTTCTAGGATTTTCTTCTACGGTTTTAGGCTAAAACACCAAAAGCAATGGCAACAAAAGCAAAAAATGACAAATGGGATCTAATTAAACTAAAGAGCATCTACACAGAAAAAGGAATTATCAGAGTGAACAGGTAACTTACAGAATGGAAGAAAATTTTTGCACTCTACCCATCTGACAAAGGGCTATTATCCAGAATCTACAAGGAACTTAAACAAATTAACAAGAAAAAAAAAAAAAAAAAAAACCCATCAAAAAGTGGGAGAGGGATATGAACAGACACTTCTCAAAACAAGACATTTACACAGCCAATGAACATATTAAGAAAAACTCCTCATCACTGATCATTAGAGACATGCAAAGCAAAAACACAATGAGGTACCATTTCATGTCGGTTAGAAAGGCGATCATTAAAATGTCAGTAAACAACAGATGCTGGAGAAGATGTGGAGAAACAGGAATGTTTTTATACTGTTGGTGGGAATGCAAATTAGTTCAACCACTGTAGAAGACAGTGTGGTGATTCCTCAAGGATCTGGAACCAGAAATACCATTTGACCCAGCAATCCTATTAGTGTGTGTATGCCCAAAGGATTAGAAATCATTCTGTTTTAAAGACACATGCACACATATGTTTATTGCAGCACTGTTCACAATAGTAAAGACTTGGAACCCATCCAAATGCCCATCAATTATAGACTGGATAAAGAAAATGTGGTGCATATATATATATACATATACATATATATATATATAATGAAATAGTATGCAGCCATATAAAAGATGAGTTCATGTCCTTTTCAGGAACATGGAAGAATGTGGAAACCATTATTCTCAGCCAACTAATGCAAGAACAGAAAACCAACCACCACACGTTCTCACTCATAAGCTGGAGTTGAACAATGAGAACACATGGACACAGGGAGGGGAACATCCCACAGCGGGGGCCTGTCAGAGAATGGGGGGTTAGGGGAGGGACAGCATTAGGAGAAATACCTAATGTAGATGAAGGGTTGATGGGTGCAGAAAACCACCATGGCACATGTATACCTATGTAACAAACCTGCATGTTCTGCACATGTTCCCAGAAATTAAAGTATAAATCTATATCATGAAAATGGCCATACCATCCAAAGTAATTTATAGATTCAATGCTATCCCCATCAAGCTACCAAAGACCTTCCTCACGGAACTGGAAAAAACCACCTTAAACTTCATATGGAACCAAAAGAGAGGCCACATAGCCAAGAAAAACCTAAGCAAAAAGAACAAAGCTGCTGGCATTACACTACCAGACTTCAAACTATACTACAAGGCTACAGTAATCAAAACAGCATGATACTGGTTCCAAAACAGAGATATAAACCAATAGAACACACCAGAGGCCTTGGAGCAACACCACACATCTACAACCATGTGATCTTTGACAAACCTGACAAAAAGAAGCAATGGGAAAGGATTCCATGTTTAATAAATGGTGTTGGGAAAAATAGATAGCCATGTGCAGAAAGCAGAAACTGAACCCCTTCCTGACACTTTACACTAAAATTAACTCCAGATAGATTAAAGACTTAAACATAAGACCTAACACCATAAAAACCCTAGAAGAAAACCTAAGCAAAACCATTCAGGACATAGGCAACAGATGTGGAGAAATAGAAACACTTTTACACTGTTGGTGGGAATGTAAATTAGTTCAACCATTGTGGAAGACAGTGTGATGATTCCTCAAGGACCTAGAAACAGAATTTCCATTTGACCCAGCAATCCCATTACTGGGTATATACCCAAAGGATTATGAATCATTCTATTATAAAGACACATGCATATGTATGTTCATTTTGGCACTGTTTACAATAGCAAAGACCTGGAACCAACCCAAATGCCTATCGATGATAGACTGAACAAGGAAAATGTGGCACATATACACCATGAAATACCATGCAGCCATAAAAAATCATGAGCTTGTGTCCTTTGTAGAGACATGGATGAATCTGGAAACCATCATTCTCAGCAAACTGACACAAGAACAGAAAATCAAACACTGTATGTTCTCATTCATAGGCAGATGTTGAATAATGAGAATACATGGACACAGGGAGGGGAGCATCACACACTAGGGTCTCTGGGGGGAAGGGCTAGGGGAGGCACAGTGAGGGGTGGGGAGGTTGGGGAGGGATAACATGGGGAGAAATGCCAGATACAGGTGACGGGGGGATAGAGGCAGCCAAGCACCTTGCCATGTATGTACCTATATAACAATCCTGCATGATCTGCACATGTACCCCAGGACCTAAAGTATAATAAAAATATATTTTTTAATAGAAAAAGAGATATTAGTTCTATCCTGCTTCCCTCCTATCAACTCTGCTTATTCTTGTCTTCCCAAAGGAATTTATTAGCCAATTCACATGGGCTCAGGATTCACCTGACCAATGAAATAGCTGTATCTATTTAATGTAGATCCTTTTATCACAATTTAAAGCTGACCTTTAATTGTTCAGCCCCAGCTGTTTATGTGGCTGCAAAAGTTCACAATTCCATTTTTAAAAGCCTGCAGTCTAATGGATTGTCCAGCTTCATTTTCTAATAGCTTCTGACCCAGTGCCAGCTCTTGCCATTTAGACCTTTACTATGGCCACCCTCGCCATCTGAAATTCCCTGTTTGAGGAAGTTTAACAGTTTTCCTGGATAAACCTCTCTATCTTCTCTTCCTTCACAATGTTTTCTTAGTTAAGTGAATGTCTCAGGTGGGCTTTTCCTTATTGCTTAACATATATTAATTTGTTCTGGAAAATGAAAACCATCTATCTATATTAATAACAGTATGAGATTAATTTTATTTCTTATTCTTCTTCTTCTTTTTTTTTTTTTTTTTTTTTTTGAGACAGAGTTTCGCTCTTGTTACCCAGGCTGGAGTGCAATGGCGCGATCTCGGCTCACCGCAACCTCTGCCTCCTGGGTTCAGGCAATTTTCCTCCCTCAGCCTCCCGAGTAGCTGGGATTACAGGCACGCGCCACCATGCCCAGCTAATTTTTTGAATTTTTAGTAGAGACGGGGTTTCACCATGTTGACCAGGATGGTCTCGATCTGTTGACCTCGTGATCCACCCGCTATTTCTTATTCTTTAATCCATTTCTTCCTTTACTCCCTCATTAAACCGACGTGTATACTGAACAAACACCATGCTTATTTAAAATATACTTAAAGAAACCAGGCACTATTTCTTTGCAAAGAACAAGGCAACATGCTAGCGCCAAATGGGCATCTATGGAAGAAAAAGGCATGCAAGGAGCTTAGAGTCTGATGAAGAGATAAAACAGAAAGACAAAAAACGTTAATAAAATAAAAGAAATGTCTATGGTGAAAGAAATAAAGCAATTCTGAAAGTTCAAATAAAAGAGCCTGGGATTTGCAGTGCACTGAGGACCCAGGATAAAGCCCAGTTGGGTGGTTTTCTGCAGCCTTGGACCAGTTGCTTAACCTTTCTGAGTAACTCCATATTTAAAATGGATACAGCTCCATGCTGGTATGGTTTAAGTTTTTAAAAAATATTTTTGGTAAAGATTCAGTGAAATAAAATACATGGAATTTCTTTATAAACTGTATACTTTGAGCTAATTTTAATGAAACAGAATACTTACCTGGGGAGAGATACTTTCTTCAGGACAGTGGAGAGCAATGTATTAGACAGGTTAAGCATAGTTCTACACCACCTTATTAATGGCTGGACATGGGATGCGGCTCAATTTTCTGACTACATGTTTGGTTTTATGTACCCAGTATTTTGAAAAGAGAATCTGAAAACCTTTAGGAGGGATGTGTGCTTCCCAGTTATTTAGTCCCACCTATTTCGCTTCTAACCAGGTAAAAATTCATTAAAGTTCTCAGATACTTGCAAAGAAGCCTTAGGTCTACTACACCTGTCTATCTAGGAAAAAGTCAACTTTGTTCTCAGTCTGAGAACATGCAGAACCTATACATACACTTCTAAGGATTAGCCTGGATCAATTTCCTGGTCCTTCTTCTAAATGTTCTTCTTTGGCCACACATAGTTTTACTGTTCCCTTTGTTGGAGTCTACGTCAAATATATATTTCTCTTTTCTTCACTATCTCCTTCCTTCTACCCTCCAGCCTCATTGTCATTATATTTGTACCCACTATGTTCTTTATAAACTTTATAAGTTCAATAATTTTAAATAAGGAACTGTGGGTTTTTCTGAACAATATTCATTCCACTTCAAGTCTACAAACATATGTATAATATTCTGGCTAAATTCTAGCATATAAACAAGTAACTATAGAGCAACATGGCAGTATAACAATAGAGATTCGACTAATTGTTTTGAATACAAGGAAAAGGGAGCCATTTATACTACCAAGGAAGGTTGGGAAAGCTTTTCAGAGGAATAGACAATATTTGAGGCAGCCCACGAACAGTGAGAAAATTTTCTCTAAATGAGAAAAGAAAGGACAGTATTTTTAGGTAGAAGAGATAGCTTAAGCAAAAGCATAGAGATCTGAAAATTCATAGGTGTTAGAGGAGTGAATTATTTATAATTCCTGGTACACAGGAATAATATACCAAGACAGAGTAATATATTACATTAGGGCTACACAAAGAAAAGTCTGACTAAAGATCTTTAAAAAGGGCTTGACACTGGCCAGAGGTATCCTGCTTAGGATTCCATTTATAACAAATAAATAAAAGGTATTCTCTAACATGAAGCAACTACACATAACATAAAATTGTCCAGCCCAAACACAGACAATGGCCATGGTAGGACCACTCCTGACTCTTGCTGTATCCAAAGCAGACACTGCTAATTCATCAAAACATTTGTCTTACTAAGTCTGGGTACGGTCTCAGAATCCTTCCCAATAGAGATTTCTATAAAGCTTATAACTACTGAAATGAAACATATTTCCAACACTGTTATAGGTTATGCATTGAGAGTGAGGAGTTACCCAAAAACATATATCAGTAAGCCATTAGAAATTATTTCATTATACCTCATATTTAGATACACAGAACACAGGAATGCATTTCTGCTGTATTTATATATCCATCAGTGACTCAGAGTGGCTCTATGTTTTGGGTCAAAGAGTTTGGACACTATACATATGAGAGAAAAAAGCCAGTTCCAATCACACCAAATTCTAAATGTAGCCAAAAACCTCCTAATTAACTGCAGATTTTCAAAGGTGACAGTTATTGATTTTATATTAATTTTAAAAATTATCTCACATTGTTTAACAAAAGCAACTTAACAACAAAAAATAGCATGGACAGGCTGCATAGAAGGCCCCCAAATCAACCTGCGAAGCTCTTATAACATATATGTGAATTAGCCATCAAAGCTGAAAATGCTTGGGAAAAGAATCCACTTTTACAAGTTTATTAAATTATTTCCTTCATCAGCATAAACAGTTTAGAAAAGAAAAACCCAAGACTGATTGCTCAGGCTCTCCAGGGTAAAAGAAACAAACACATTTTTTAAATCTTCAGCTTCACAAGGTATCCTTTGCCAACCCCCTAAGGAGCAACCTTAGAATCTGCTACAGGCTGCAGCAGCTGCCTGCCCACTTTCTCAGCAGCAAGAAATATGCTAAGCAGTGATTATCAACAGGGAAGAGGATCAAAAGGTTGAGAAAATGATTAAGCAAGATACCACTTCTTCTAAAAACCAATTTTCTATGAGGTTGTAAATGATGGAAGCCAGGGTAATCTCAAATTTCAATCAATTGCATGTGAAACACATCTATTCTGTGCTCCTTCCCTGGGAGCTCCCGCTAATGTAGTCTTCGGACAACAGGAGCAGCATGAAAGCCAAGGTGATCTGCTGCCATAGCCTGACGAAATATGTGTCTGTCCTTTTGAAACTATAAAAAAAAAAGAAGAAAAAATGAAAACACCACAACCCACAAACCCATGGGAGGAGACCAAAGCCAAAGCCAAACAGATTCTCAGTCTTTCATGCAAAAAGCTTGATGTAAGACTTCACTTGGAAGTTATCACTGGTACAAGCAATGTTACACTGAGGAAAGAAAAGGTAATGACATTCAGAATAGAATCAGAGTGCGGGGAGGTGTGAGAATGTAGAATGGAAATGGCTCTAAATCTGCAGATGCAAGGTAGAGTTTTGTCTTGCTTCTTACTGGGTATTTGAGCCTGGAAGCACTGCTGACTTCACTTAACCAAACTGTTTTTAATGGGGTGAATGAAATCCATTTTTTTGGCTCTATTTACAGGGTACTTAGAAGGGAGGGAAGATTATAATAATTGAAGACACAACTTATCTCATATTGTCTCATTTAACCTTCATTATAATGAAGTAGTTACACAGTAGTTATTATACCAGTTTTTTTGAAAAAAGTGAAGAAACTTTTAAAAAGTAAAGAAACCAGAGAAGTTGTGACATGTCTAATGTGATAGCTGATAACTGGCATAACACGAGTTCAAGTTTTGATTTGAAAGTTAATGTTCTTTTCACTGTGTTATATCTATCTTTCAGACTGTAAGGCTTTTACAGGCAAGGGGCCATAGTTGCCTTTTTGTTGTATGCCTTGCACACATTCATTACACAAGTAGGTATGCAGTAAAGATTTTATGAATAAATAATGTCTTTAAGTACATAAACTGGTTCAGCTCAGTTTAGTAAATTAACATTGTTTGAGTATATTTTATTGTCAGACACCTTGTTTCTAGTTAGGAGCAAATAACAGTAGTTTCCTATCCTCAAGGGAGTCACAGTATAGTGAGAGACACATAAAGAAACAAAATCAACCTTCTACTGGTTTTAGTTATATCTTCTGAGATTTCAGAGAATTCATGAACTCCTATTTGAACAAGTGCTGAAAGTCTCTGCTAGCCATTGGCCCCACCCAGAGTGGGAGTATGGACTCCTTTTGCTTGTTGCAGAGAATGAGCCACGGTAAACAGAGAGAGAGTTGTTTTCACTTCCACTTTGGGACTTCCAGGTAAATAATCTTTGAGTCCCAAGGTTCAAGGTTTGGAAGGTATGAGGACCCAAATACTCATCATACTTCTAAAGCTAGCTTTTCTGTCTCTAATTATCCTTACTTTTTAAAGGTTAAACATCAGCAACATTATTAGAACAAAGAAGAGATTTGAACAAAGTCAAAACTTACAAAGGATTCAAAATTCAGTGAATTAGAAAACAAGGCCAAGCACAGAGTAATAATAATATGGCCACTTGGAAAGAAAGGTAGGTGTCTCCAGGACTAACATGGGAGACTCTTACACTGACAAACCCTGAGAATGTAAAAGCATCAAGGGTACAAGAGTAAACACAGACAAAATTGTCGGGACCTTATTTAATAATTATTATGGAAGAAAGCATGTAACTATCATGGTGGCTGAAGATTTGCTAGGTTTACAGAGATGGAATGTTTCTTCCTGACCTAGACAAAGTAACCAGTAAGGCCATTAAGTCTCTTACTCAAATTCCAGGCTCACCCAAGAAATTTGCAGTAGCAGAAAACATTTTAAATAAGCAAATAAGCCTTTTTAAACATATGCATTTTCTTAAACACATGCCCTTTGCTCTATTCAGTCAGCAAGGTCATTCTGCATTCATTGCTTCAAGTAAGGAATAGCTCCAAAACAAACAAACTGGGATTTAATTTTTGGCTTTTGAGTTTTGAAAGTCTATTTCTTAACCAGAGAAACAGAAATACCTCCCTGTAGATTTGGGGGAATATAGGATGAGAAGTGACAATTGTCCCACCTCTATGACTAAAAATCCCCTAGGCTAGGAGGCAGTTGACTTTTGAAAGGAAATAGGAGTGCATAGATGTTGTAAACACCTGATGAGGCAGGAACTTCTCAGTCTCAGCATAATGATGAGTTGAACAGACACAGACCTTGGACATAGACTTGCATGAATCATTTGCAGAAGAGATCTGTAGCTCAGGGAGGTTGCCAGTATCTCAGACAAAACAAATGACTAGAAAGGTCATTTACTAGGAAAACTTGATAACAAAGTAAAATTTACTAGCAAAATTTATCAGCAAGGTGCTGGGCATATGGTGCAAGCAAATGATTACTGAATAACTGGGTAGAGTATTATCTGACTATACTATGAGCTTTCAAATTCTAGACCTGGAGATCAGGCTTTGACAAGAGTGACTAAACTATGTCAAGCTAGCATAGGGTTAACACACACTAAAAGATGCGATATGAAAAAAATTTAAGAATCTATAACAAATGTTATCAATGAAGAACAGGGCAGAGTAAAATGTACATTTAGGTTTCTACTTGCCTATTTGTTACAGCTGCTGTAAGATCACTATTTCTCTGCATCTGGCTTCTTTCTAATCTGTCCAAAATGATGTCATATGGAATTGAACATACAAATCACTGATAGCATTCTTATTTCTTTTCTGGGCTTTAGAGGCTGGAAATAACCAATATGTGGTAGCTACTGAGTGATCTGTGGTGACATGGTGCTTCCCGTTTAATAAGAGGCTTGCCTGAATTTCAGAATTTCAAATGCAGCAGGCAGTACCTAACAGATAGCTGCATACAATGGCTGAGCCTTTTAGTGCCTTCACATGTCATGGGCAAGATGACAAAGTTAAGTTAAGATAGTTCTGTTTAATGACATTTTTAAAATCATGTGGCTCTGGCAATCTCTGAAAGGTTGAACCTTATATAATCAAAATGAACAAGAGCTTCTCCCTCCTCAATTCAAACTAACTCAGTTTTGGAATCTACAAATATTACATATTTTATGCATCTGATGGACAACCTAAGCATGTTGAGAAGATGATATATAAATCAAAAGATACATTAAAGGCTCCTGACAAAACTGCCACTAAGAAAACCCTACAATAAATCATTTTGTATAACAATCTTCTCCATTTCTCACTTCTAGACTATACTCTCTGAGGAAAGGGGCTGTCTCTTCTCAACTCTTGACCTTCAGAGCTCAGCACCATCCCTGGGTTTGTAGATGCCTAGTAGGCAGTGGTTATAATAACTCTAAATAACCAACAACTAACTTATGCAATTTGTGAATTTAAATTAGGTATTTCAGGGTTTTCCTAAAGTAGAATACTCAGTGTATTTTGGAATATTCCCTTCCGTTTGGCAGAAAATGTTTTTGGAAAAATGCCAGTGGAGATGTATGTGTCAGCACAAAGATGGAAGTACTCAATTCCACTGGCTTCCTGGTTTATTGCGTGGGTTTTTGAAAACATAAAAGGATAGCCCATGAAGCTGATAAACACACTAAATAGAGCAGGTTTTGATGAAAATATACTAAGTTCAAGGTTGCATATGCAAAGCATTGAATAAATACATGCCATCAAGGTAGACATATAGATTTGTGTGTCATTAGCATCATATTATGCATAATATAAGTGAATTACATCACTCAAAGAGAATAGATGAAGTGTATCTAGCCCTGGGAAGAGTGATATTTTAGCAGTAAGTGGATAAAGGGGAGCCTGTGAAGCAAGATGAGAACAATTAGAAATGTCAGAGGTTGAACTGAAAAACACTCTTCCTCTAATATTCTTTCCAGCAAGGTTCTGTTCTTCAACCTTAAAAGTGACCTAGAGGAAGAGAAAACTAAGATATTCCAATGGGCTTTTCGAATAGGTCTGTTATGGTTCCTTTCCTCCAAGATTAATAGGATAATGAAACAGTGACATAAGAATGCTTTTTTTCTTAAGGGAAAAACACCTATTTTAATATTATTCCTATTGATCACTTCTGAATCACTCTCCAAGTAACTCATAATAGCTGTTGACAATGATGAAGTGAAGTGCCATGCGGATAGATGGGCATGTGAGTGTCTGTGTGCCTATTTAAATATATTCATCACTATGTGTACATAATACACACATTTATATATTTATATATATATACATACCTTCCTGCCTAGTAACCTGAACTCTTTTGACCCTTCATATTTGTAGTGTGACAAAATATAAATGTGATAAGTTCAGACTATTAATATCATCCTCTCCCTTCAAGGGAAAACATGCCCATGACAGAAGATATTATCACACTTTTTAGACCTGAACTGACAATAAAAATCAAACAAACATAAAGAAAGTAAACTAATATTTATTCAGAATCAATTATGTGGAAGAACTGTTCTAGGTTCATTATATTTATTATTTCATATAACCATCCTTTTGAAAAAGGCATTGGCATCATATGCACTATAAATGCAGCTAACAAATAGGAAACAGTCTTAGGAGGATAATGGCTGGGACATCATCTGTTTCAGATATGCCTCTTCACACTTTTCTCTGCCCTCAACTTCTCAATTGATGAACATAATCACTTCATACTTAAAGGTAGGCCATAGGTTCCCAACATCACTGCTGCATATCAAAATTTTCAATGTGACTTTTGAAAGCTACTCAGACCCTTTTCCAGGAAGGCTTCCTGCATAAGGATCTCAGAGAGGTCCCTAGAATCTTATTTTTATAAAGAACCACAAGTGATTCTGATGCTGAGTCAGTACTGGAAATCACTGGCTGTGGTATTCTCATGATTTTCAGAAAGCATATGCCAGTATGGTTTGGAAAGCTATTAAAAACATAGTGGCTAGAAAACCTTCACAGCCTATGGGCCAGATTCTGGAAGTTTGGGGACCACTGTTTGTAACATAGGCTTTTTGTCTGTGTGATTGAACCTTGAGGAAAACTAGAGTGAAGCTTAAGGAAACCATAAGATTGCTGCTAAATAACCAAATGGATAAAGACAACTCTTAAATAGATATTAAAAGCATATGATTTTTTAATCTGCAAAAAAGCAAGATGAAAAGAAATATAATTGGGTATAAACATTACTGGTAGAACTGAATTAGATTCATATGCCCTGAATCTAGCTACAGAACTAAATCATTTCATTGTTTATTTATTTATTTATTTATTTACTGAGACAGAGTCTCCACTGTCATCCAGCCTGGAGAGCAGTGGCACCATCTTGGTTTACTGCAACCTCTGCCTCCTTGGTTCAAGCAAGCACATCCAGCTAATATTTAATATTTTAATAGCAGAGTTGGGGTTTCACCATGTTGGCCAGGCTGGTCTCAAACTTCTGACCTCAGGAGATCTGCCCACCTCGGCCTCCCACATTACAGGCATGAAGCACCATGACTGGCCTGTTTATTTAGATTTAAGTTAATTTAATTGACTTAGTTAATGCAGTATTTTAAATTTTCACTAAAATGTTTATATCCTATCTAATTCCTTTGAAGGCATGCTTACTTTTCTTTACCAATACTTTTGAATACATGGCTGTGAATCTCTACTGATCATGTATTGGAGTGTTCTTTATGCTGGGAATTAACACTACTGACTCATCATTAGTAAGGTCATGTGCTTAAATTTGCTTTCTCAGGAATGGAAGTAGATTTCTATTGTTTCATCTTTACTATTTCAAGCAGTCCAATTATCGTGCTCCTCAGTCAATCTTGAAAACTAGCTAGCCAATTAATTAGTAGAGGAATATAAAGCAGGTTTGCAAAGGGATTCATTTCCTTATAAAGCATCATTAAAACACCAGCTATGTGTCAGACACTGTAATAGGCAGCATCAGTACTAAGAAAAATGAAACAGAGTCCTTTCTCTTGAGAATCTTACAGGTAGTTTGGGAGACAGTCATGTAGCTAGATCAATACAACACTGCTGCAAATGCTATAATAGAGTTGTACATACAATGCCTTCATAGCAAAGTGAAAGTATTGCCTAGTTTTATTAAGGAGGTCAGCAATAATTCCACAAAGGAGATAACATTTAGGTTGTATCTTGAAGGTTGAGTTGAACTGTTCTTAGTTCCCCTAATCTTTATTGCTTGTCAGCTATAACGTGACATAATTTCATATGTAAGTAAGGAAAACCATAGTCTCATATTTTTAAACAGTCCTACTCTCTTCAGTTTCACAAGCTAATTTCTATTAGATCAGAGATCAGAATTTAAGTTAAATTATCCTTCACATTTGAACAATGATTGAAACTTAAAGACACTAAGAATAAGCAACTGCAATATATACATGGCATTTTATGTGGGAAAAAGCAAGACTTTAAGTGAGGCACCAAAGAGAAAACGGCATGCTACAACTTTTGATTTGGGACTCAAACCCAACCTGATTAGCATTTTTAGGAATATGGAATTGTTAGATTTATTTCACCATGGTAAACAGAAGAATAGCCCTTTCAAAGATACCTATGTATTAATCTCCAGAACCATTGACCATTACATTACATGGTAAAAGGGATTTTATATATGTGATTAAGTTAAGGAGCTTAACATGGGAAGATTATCATTAGCTAGGGTTATCCAGGTGAGCCCAATGTAATCAAAAGGGGCTTTATAAGAGGGAGGCAGAGAGAGTCAGAGCTAGAATAGAAGATGTAATAACAGAAGCAGAGGTTGGAGCAATGCACTTTGAAGTGGAAGGAAGAAGCCACAAGCAAAGGAATGCAGGCAGCCTCCAGAAGCTGGAAAAGGCAAGGAAGCAGATTCTCTCCTGGAACCTCTAAAAAACACACAGCCCTGCTGGCACCTTGATTTTATTCCTGTAAGACACATTTTTGACTTCTGACCTCAGGAAATGCAGATAATAGGTTTGTGTTATTTTAAACCACTAAGTTGTAATTCATTACATTAGCACTAGTAACTAATACATTTACCAAAGCCTTGAAAGGATAACCACTAGAGCAGTAAGCATGGAAAGCCATACAATCCTGTGTCATGTATGCCAATTCTACATGAGAGAACAAAGAATACTTCCTGAAAGATTAGGTAGAGGGTTACTCCTGATCATTACTCAGAAATTTTGTCATTTTCAGCAAAACAGCACCTCTGCTCTTTTCCCCAAAATTTTTAAGAGCTGTGTTGAGGTTCATTGAACAATAAATGCCTGGACTTTAGGTTCCTTAACCATCTTTCCTGAAAATAATAACTTGAACCTTAACATTCTATCTATAAGCCAACTGCTCCTTATCAGAATAAAATTAGCAGATTAACTGGCAACTGAATGTTGGCTAATGGTCTAATGACAGATGACAGGATATGGAGCTGAATCATTAATCATGATGGTTAAATCTGAATGACATCACCCTTCTTCACCTTAATGACCTTACATATAAAGCTCAAAGAAAGTGTCAAGCACAAGGAAAAACACAGAGGTTAAAAACCCTAGGGAAAACTAAACTCTGACATCTTCTGTCATGTTTCCTAGGAACAAGAATGTGGATAAAAATTATTGGTCTTAAAAACTTCACCACCACTGTCAGGTGTCTTAATCTGCAGAAGTGTTTGTTGGGAAATAAGGCACGTGAGTCTATTTACAAAATCAAAGGATACATGAGAAAGTACCTTTATGAGAATCCTGACTGTCTTAAGCATAGTCAAAGAAGGTTTCCTTTGAAGAAATGTGAATTAAGCTGACAATATCATAAAAGTAGAAAATCCTAGGGAGAGAGGAAGGCAGAATATTCCGGATAAGAGAAGAAACATGTGCAAAGTTTCCAGTATGGGAAGGAGCTTGAAAATATTCAAGGAACTGAAAGAAGAGGAGTGAGGCTGCAGTACAAGGAGAGAGGGAGGGATTGGCCTGAGAAAAGGCTGGCAGGGGATAATCACCCAACATTTTGTGGGCTATCATTAAAGATTATGAACTGTGTCTTTAAAATGAAATGCTGTCAACGACTTTAAGTGGGGACAAATTGTAATAAGATTTATCTCTTAGAACTCTCACTCTAGCTTCTATGTGGAATATGGATTGGCATGAAATAAGAATTGAATATGGAGAGACTAATTAGCAATTTATGTTAGAGATGACGATCATTTGAATTAGACTGATAGAAGAAAAAATGGAGACTGAAAAACATATTCAAGAAAGGTTTAGGCCAGGCACAGTGGCTCATGTCTGTAATCCCAGCACTTTGGGAGGCTGAGGTGGGCGGATCACCTGAGGTCAGGACTTCAAGACCAGCCTGGCCAACTTGGCAAAACCCCACCTCTACTGAAAATAGAAAATTAGCCGCACATGGTGGCAGGCACCTGTAATCCCACTACTTGGGCAACTGAGGCAGAATTGTTTGAATCCTGGAGGTGGACAGTGCAGTGAGTTGAATTTGCACCACTGCATCCCAGCGTGGGTGACAGAGCAAGACTTCTTCTCCAAAAAAAAAAAAAAAAAAAAAAAAAAAAGGAAAAAAGATTTAAGAGTCAATATTGACTGATACATGAGAGGTGGTAAGGTAGAAAAATGAGTCATGGTATCTGGCATGACCAATTGTCAAATGATGGGGCCAATTCCTGATATTAAGAATGATGAAGGAGGGGATTTATCAATGAGAAATTATAAACTCAGTTTTGGATACATTGGTTTAATACTTGTGTAAGGCGTCAAAGTGAAAATGCTGAGAAGGGTGTTAACAGTTCAGAATAGAAGTTTCAGTGGCAGATACAAATTTGGGGTAGTAAATAAATAAATGATAACTAATTTCATGCAAATAAATTATCCCACCTGGGGAGAACATTTAAAATAGGAGCACAGAGGACCTTGGCTACAAGGAAAATGTACACATGGACATGACTAAACAGCCTATCAGAAGCTCAAGGGCTTTGAATCCAATATGAATTATTGATTTCCTGGAAAAAAAAAAGAAGTCTAGGAAAAACCAAAAAATAGATTCTTCAACTATGAACATTACGGTCTTCGTTTCTCCCACCAAACAATACTGTGTTACCTCACACACCCTAATTCACTTTTGTTTGTTTGCTATTATTACCTATCGTCATCATTCAGGAAGATAGTATCTACCTTTTCTCGTTGTTATTGTCATATAAGATCTAAAAATATGAGCAAATGGACTTTAATAAAAGTAGAAGAAAAGTCTTATTTCCTTCTCCTTTTCACTTGCTTCTTTTTTTTTTTTTTTCTTTTGCTCCTTGACATTTTCCAGAATTCTATACTTTATATGAAGCCCTTGAAAATGAGACAAGTTAAGCAACTTACTCAAGAACACACAACTAATCTAAATGGCTCTGTTTAATAAGGCAAGCTGATAGCTCACTGTTTTGGCTGATAAGAAATAAATTGTTTGAGGCCACGGTGGGGTGGCTCACGCCTATAATCCCAGCACTTTGGGAGGCCAAGGCGGGTGGATCATGAGGTCAAGAGATCCAGACCATCCTGGTCAACAAGTTGAAACCCCGTCTCTACTAAAAATACAAAAATTATCTGGGCATGGTGGTGCGCGCCTGTAGTCCCAGCTACTCACGAGGCTGAGCAGGAGAATTGCTTGAACCCAGAGGGCGGAGGTTGCGGTGAGCTGAGATCGTGCCATTACACTCCAGTCTGGGTAACAACAGCAAAACTCCGTCTCAAAAAAGAAAGAAAGAAAGAAAGAAATGTTTGAAATAGTTTCAGAAGGAATGGTACCAGCTCCTCTGAACCTCTGGTAGAATCAGCTGTGAATCCATCTGGTGCTGGGCTGTTTTTTTTTTTTTTATTTTTTATTTTTTTTATTGTTGTTGTTGTTGTTTTTGGTTGGTAGACCATCAATTACTACTTAAATTTCAGAAGTTGTTACTGGTCTATTCAGAAATTTGACTTCTTCATGGTGTAGTCTTGGGAGGGTGTATGTGTCCAGGAATTTATTCATTTCTTCTAAATTTTCTAGTTTATTTGTGTAGATGTGTTTGTAGTATTCTATGATAATAATTTTTATTTCTGTGGGATTAGTGGTGATATTCTCTTCATCATTTTTTTATTGTGTTCATTTCATTCTTCTCTCTTTTATTCTTTATTAGTCTAGCTAGTGGTCTATCCACTTTGTTAATCTTTAAAAAAAAAAAAAACAGCTCCTGGATTCACTGGTTTTTTAAAGGTTTTTTTCATGTCTCTATCTCTTTCAGTTCTGCTCTGATCTTATCTTGTCTTCTGCTAGCTTTTGAATTTGTTTGCTCTTGCTTCTCTCGTTCTTTTAATTGCTGATGTTAGGGTGTCAATTTCTGATCTTTCCTGCTTTCTCCTGTGGCCATTTAGTCCTATAAATTCCCCTTCTAAATCCTGTTAGCAGTGTCTGAGAGATTCTGGTACATAATGTCTTTGTTCTCATTATTTGAAAGAACTTACTTATTTCTTCCTTAATTTCATTATTTACCCATTAGTCATTCAGGAGCAAGTTGTTCAGTTTCCATGTAGGTATGCAGTTTTGAGTGAGTTTCTTAATCCTGAGTTCTAATTTGATTGCACTGTGGTCTGAGAAACTGTTAGGATTTCCATTCTTTTATGTTTGCTGAGAAGTGTTTTACCTCCAATTATGAGGTCAATTTTAGAATAAGTGTGATGTGATGTGGTGCTGAGAAGAAAGTATATTCTGTTGATTTGGGGTGGAGAGTTCTATAGATATCTATTAGTTCTGTCTGGTCCAAAACTGAATTCAAGTCCCAAATATCCTTGTTAATTTCCTGTCAGGTTGATCTGTCTAATCTTGACAGTGGAGTGTTAAAGTTTCCCACTATTTTTGTATGGGAGTCTAAGTTTCTTTTTAGGTCTTTAAGAACTTGCTCTATGAATCTGGGTGCCCCTGTATTGGGTGTATATATATTTAAGGTAGTCAGCTCTTCTTGTTGCATTATCCCTTTACCATTATGCCATGCCATTCTTTGTCCTTTCTGATCTTTGTTGGTTTAAAGTGTGCTTTATCAGAGACTAGGATTGCAACCCCTACTTTCCTTTTCTTCCCATTTGCTTGGTAAATATTCTTCCATCCCTTTATTTTGAGCCTATGTGTGTCTTTGCACATGAGATGAGTTTCCTGAACAACACATGCCAATGGGTCTTGACACTTCATCCAATTTGCCACTCTGTGTTTTTTATTTTATTTTATTTTATTTTTTGTTTTTGAGATGGAGTTTTGCTCTTGTTACCCAGGCTAGAGTGGAATGGTGCGATCTCGGCTCACTGCAACCTCCGCCTCCTGGGTTCAGGGAATTCTCCTGCCCCAGCCTCCTGAGTAGCTGGGATTACAGGCATGCACCACCATGCCCAGCTAATTTTTTGTATTTTTAGTAGAGATGGGGTTTCACCATGTTGACCAGGATGGTCTCGATCTCTTGACCTCGTGATCCACCCACCTCGGCCTCCAAAAGTGCTGGGATTACAGGCATGAGCCACCGCAGTCTGTGTCTTTTAAATGGGGCATTTATCCCATTTACATTTAAGGTTAATGTTGTTACGTGTGAATTTGATCCTGTCATTATAATGCTAGCTGGTTAATTTGCCCATTAGTTGGTGCACTTTCTTCATAGTGTCAATGACATTTACAATTTGGCATGTTTCACAGTGGCTGGTACCAGATTTTCCTTTCCATGATTAGTGCTTACTTCAGGAGCTCTTGTAAGGTAGGCCTGGTGGTGACTAAATCTCTCAGCATTTGCTGGTCTATAAAGAATTTTATTTCTCCTTCACTTATGAAGGTTAGTTTGGCTGGATATAAAATTCTGGGTGGATAATTATTTTCTTTAAGAATGTTGAATATTGGCCGCCACTCTCTTCTGGCTTGTAGGGTTTCTGTAGAGTAATCCACTGTTAGTCTGATGAGATTCCCTTTGTAGGTAGCCCATTCTTTCTCTCTGGCTGCCTTTAACATTTTTTCCTTCATTTCAACCTTGGTGAATCTGATGATTATGTGTCTTGGAATTGCTCTTTTCTAGGAGTATCTTTGTGGTGTTCTCTTTATTTCCTGAATTTTAATCTTGGCCTGTCTTGCTAGGTTGGGGAAGTTCTCAAGGATAATATTCTGAACAGTATTTTCCAACTTGGCTCCATTCTCCCCGTCACTTTCAGGTACTCTAATTGATTGTAGGTTTCATCTTTTCACATAGTCCAATATTTCCTGGAGGCTTTGTTCATTCCTTTTCAACCTTTTTTTCTCTAATGTTGTATTCACGCTATTTCATTAAATTGATCTTCAATCTCTGAGATCCTTTCTTCCACTTGATCCATTAGACTACTGATACTTGGGTATGCTTCATGAAGTTCTCATGCTGCATTTTTTGGCTATATCAGCTCATTTACATTCTTCTCTAAACTGATTATTCTAGTTAGCAATTCCTTTAACCTTTCTTTAAGGTTCTTAGCTTCCTTGCATTGGGTTAGAACATGCTCCTTTAGTTTGGAAGAGTTAATTCTGAAGGCTACTTCTGTCCATTCATCAAACTCATTCTCTGTTCTGTTTTGTTTCCTTACTGGCGAGGAGTTGTGATCCTTGAGGGGAAAAGAGGCATTCTGGTTTTTGGAATTTTCTATCTTTTTGCATTGGTTTTTCCTCATCTTCATGGATTTATCTATCTTTCGTCTTTGATGTTGCTGATCTTCAGATGGGGTTTTTGTGTGGATGTCCTTTTTGTTGACGTTGATATTACTGAAAAAGCTTATCCACCACAATCAAGTCGGCTTCATCTCTGGGATGCAAGGCTGGTTCAACATACACAAATCAATAAATGTAATCCACCACATAAAAAGAACTAATGACAAAAACCACATGATTATCTCAATAGAGGCAGAAAAGGCCTTTGATAAAATTCAACACAGCTTCATGCTAAAAACTCTCAATAAACTAGGTATTGATGGAATGTATTTCAAAATAATAAGAGCTATTTATGACAAAATCACAGCCAATATCATACTGAATGGGCAAAAGCTGGAAGCATTCCCTTTGAAAATTGGCACAAAACAAGGATGCCCTCTCTCACCACTCCTACTCAACATAATATTGGAAGTTCTGGCCAGGAAAATCAGGCAAGAGAAAGAAGTAAAGCATATTCAAATATGAAGAGAGGAAGTCAAACTGTCTATGTTTGTAGATGGTATGATTGTATATTTAGAAAACCCCATCATCTCAGCCCAAAATCTCCTTAAGCTGATAAGCAACATCAGCAAACACTCAGGAAACAAACTCAATGTACAAAAATCACAAGCATTCCTATACACCAATAATAGACAAACAAAGCAAAATCATGAGAGAACTCCCATTCACAATTGCTACAAAGAGAACAAAATACCTAGGAATACAACTGACAAGGGATGTAAAGGACCTCTTCAAGGAGAGCTACAAACCACTGCTCAAGGAAATATGAGAAGACACAAATAAATCAAAATACATTCCATGCTGTTGGATAGGGAGAATCAGTATTGTGAAAATGGCCATACTGCCCAAAGTAATTTGTAGATTCAATGCTATCCCCATCAACCTACAATTGACTTTCTTCACAGAATTAGAACAAAACTATTTAAAATTTCATATGGAGACAAAAAGAGCCCATATAGCCAAGACAATCCTAAGCAAAAAGAACAAAGCTGGAGGTATCACGTTACCTAACTTCAAACTATACTACAAGGCTCCAGTAACCAAAATAGCATGGTATTAGTACCAAAACAGAGATATAGACCAATGGAACACAACAGAGTCCTCAGAAATAACACCACACATCTACAACCATTGGATTTCTGACAAACCTAACAAAAACATGGAAAGGGGAAAGGATTTCCTATTTAAGAAATGGTGTTGGGAAAACTGGCTAGCCATGTGCAGAAAGCAGAAACTGGACCCTTCCTGACAACTGACACTAAAATTAACTCAGAGAGATTAAAGACTTAAACATAAGACCTAAAGCCATGTAAAGCCTAGAAGAAAACCTAGGAAATACCATTCAGGACATAGGCATGGGCAAGGACTTCATGACTAAAACACCAAAAGTAACAGCAACAAAAGCCAAAATTGACAAATGAGATCTAACTAAAGTAAAGAGCTTCTACAGAACAAAAGAAATTATCATCAGAGTGAACAGACAACCTACAGAATGGAAAAAATATTTTGCAATCTATCCATCTGACAAAAGGCTAATAATATCCAAAATCTACAAGAAACTTAAACAAATTTATAAGAAAAAAATAACTTCATCAAAAAGTAGGCAAAGAATATGAACAGACATATCTCAAAAGAAGACATTTATGTAGTCAACAAACATGAAAAAAAAAGTTTATGATCACTGGTCATTAGAGAAATGCAAGTCAAAACCACAATGAAATACTGTCTCATGCCAGTTAGAATGACAATCATTAAAAATTCAGGAAACAACAGATGCTGGAGAGAATGTGGAGAAATAGGAACACTTTTACACTGTTGGTGGGAGTGTAAATTAGTTCAACCATGTGAAAGATGGTGTGGTGATTCCCCAATGATATAGAAATAGAAATACCGTTTGACCCAGCCATCCCGTTACTGGGTATATACCCAAAGGAATATAAATCATTCTATTATAAAGACATATGAACACATATGTTTACTGCAGCACTATTCACAATAGCAAAGACTTGGAACCCACCCAAATGCCCATGAATGATAGACTGGATAAAGAAAATGTGGCATATATATATATATATATATATATATATATATATATATAAAATGAAATACTATGCAGCCATAAAAAAGACAAGTTGACGTCCTTTGCAGGGACATGGATGAAGCAGGAAACCATTATTCTCAGCCAACAAACACAAGAACAAAAAACCAAACACCACACATTCTCTCTCATAAGCGGGAGTTGAACAACGAGAACACATGGACATGGGGAGAACAACAGCCCACAATGGGGCCTGTCAGGGGTCGAGGGTTAGGGAAGGAATAGCATTAGGAGAAATACCTAATGTAGATGATGGGTTGATGGGTACAGGAAACCATTATGTCCTATGTATACCTATGTAACAAACCTGCACATTCTGCACATGTATCCCAAAACTTAAAGTATACTAAAAAAAATTTTTTTTAAAAGTTATATTTAGTCATTGTGGATATAGATACTCTCTAAAGGAAAAATACAAGTGAGCTACATGTCAACATTTTGTATAGCAAATTAGAATACAAGGATAATTCAGTTTTCTCCATTGACTTCATAATTATTGAAAGATGATTTCACATGCTAAAGCCTGATATTTGCCTTTTGTGGCAAAGCAAGGACTAAAATTCTTGTTTGTCTAGAGACTGGAAGCAAAATTATTGTGTGGTTGAGATAGGATTACATTTGTAAAATATGCAATTGCTGGATCTTCTCTGCTAATCAGCAGGAGTATGGAGCTTCCCACGAAGTAATGAGAATGAATCCCCCCACTAAACTATAGTTGTGAAATATCTGTGTTCCTTCAGGCTGTACATCTGGTTTCCCCAGCTTCTTAGCAACTAGTTGTAATGGCCAGGGGCTTCTCTGGGTCTCTATCAATCATAATAATGGCTGCACGTCAATCACCAAAGATAAGTTGCTTCTTTAATGACTCCATAAAACACCTACTGCTTCACAAACAAGATAAAATTTCTGGTTCAATTAGACTCTTAGAAATCACCAAATATTTATTGAATGCCAAAACCCCATGATATATTCAACACTGTAGACTATTAAGAAATATAACTCTTGGCTTTCAGAAATTTATAATTTAGTGATAGCTCAAAACAATTTTACAAAATAGGTTGGAAGAGCATTTAAGCTTATGTATCAGGACAGAGTGGTTAGTAGGGACACTTGAGAGGAGGCCTGATTGTGTGTGGGTGGGTGTTCAATGATGAAGACGTCAAGAGACAGGGTCAGAGGAAAAGTACATTTTTAGTCTGATTAGGAATGTACACTGTGTTTTTGGGATTATGAAGGGCAGGAAGGAGATCTGTTGGTGTGAAGCAAAAGTATTGGTTTTCAGGGCTAGGAGGTCCAATTGTCAATAATCATTATCTGTTGGTGATCCTTATAAGTGCCTGACCATATCTCAGAATCATTTCTAAGTCATCTATCAAAAATAAGGATTACCACTGTTCCTTAGTTACAAAGCTTTAAGTCTATGAGGTTCAAAATACATATAAATCAAAGTATAAAAGATATCAAGCTCCTCTAATCCCAACTTCTTTCTTGTGGCAGTGAATTCTGGCACTTAAATAGACAAAAAACCAGCCTAGCATAATTTATATTAACAGATGTTTCTAGAAAAATTCCAAATCACTGACAGCCTAGGAAAATAACCAATTTCAAAGGCTGTTAACAAGCAAGCTGAAAATAAGAAGAGTACTATAAAGTGATTTTTTTTAAAGCACAAGAATCATACTATTAATATGAATCACTTCGGACAAAGAGATGATATAGTAGTCATAGTGAATGAGAATAAATGGAGAGGAAGCAGCTCACCAGAGAGAGATTAAATACTAACTGGAGAAAGAAATCACCATGAGGATGCACAAGGAGAACCCTAAGTCTAACTAAGAAAATTTAGCAGGAAAAGTAAAGGAAGAAAAGTTGGCTCACCTCTGCCTACAAAAAAGAGCCAGCCTTCACTGGTTTTGACAGCACACTCAAAACATCAATAGTTTCCAACTGGGAATCTGTACTGAAACACATAGACATTAAATTGCCCAGCTATCCTAGTGACATATTTCAGAGCCCCTTACTATGTCAGTCACCATATACCAGCAAATTCAATGGTGCACAATTTTAGAGCTGGAACAGCCTGAGAAATGGTTGTTTTGTCCCAAATCTTTTGAAAGGTACATTTTTTCACCCTTCCAGTTTGCGTAAATAGGCCTTGCAGATGCTTATCCTACAGATGATGAAGATTTTTTTAACAAATAAGTAGTATGATACACACCCTATCTCCCATGTAACAAGCACTTCAACTATGATATTTTCTTGTTCCAAAGGACAACATCTAACAAGCTTTGGACATGGTATAAATGAAGTTTTAAACTTTGGCATTTTTGTGCATAATAGTCAAGTGTGTTCAGAATGCTTATTGCACCAGTATTGGTTGACTTTGAGGAGAGTACACATAAAAATTCAATATGGTCCAAGCTCTTTCAATAACTTACTATCTTTGGACTTGTACTGTGAAATAATTAATTAAGAAAATAAATCATTCATTCATTCATTTAACAAGAATTTGTTGAGCACCTACTATTATGCAAGGCACATTTCTAATAGTAGGGTTTGAGAGATTAAAAAACAAATGGAGCTTTACATTTTGGTGGGTCAGATATAATTGTAAATAACTATATGAGGAATGTGAGAAGACATCAAAAAATAAAACTATAGCATATTATAACCAAATTGAAATATAGGATTTGTCATGATATCTTCAAACTAAGCTACTATTCTTGGAGTAAGTGGGGGACAACGAAAATTAGAAAGTGCCTGCTGATGAGATGTGGAGATGTGACCTCTCCCTTGACATTTGGAAAGCTTCCTATTATCTCTTCCTGATAACAGGTTATAAGACTTGGTTTTGAAAATATTCCAAGATGTAACTTTAAAAGCACAAATGAAGTGACTTGTTATCATTTCAGAGACCTTCAGCACTTTATATTTTAAAAATTCAGTTGAGGTGGCAAAAGAAAACAGTTCAATCCTTCTTGTCCTGAATTTTGCTATGTCAAATCATTTCTTGCAGTAGCTGCAGAAATGATTTTACATTTTTGGCATATCTTTTGTTCTGGAGGTTTATGTTTGTAGACATTGTTTCAATAAAAATGTAGATAATAGGGTGTGATGCTAGGTTTTGCAATAGCTTACGTCTAACAGATTTGTTTACATCAATCCCTTTAATGCATTTTTAAAAAAATACTGATCTGAAGACTTTGTAAGTAGATATAAAACATATCAGAAACTATATTTTTGTTTCTAGAATGAATGAAAACTGAATATGCTTTATTGGTTTTCCCTTTTTTTAACCTAAATGAGATCAATAAAAATTGGAGTTTCTCAAAGTAGAGAAAGATGTGACCATAAACTTCAAATCCTTAATTAATGGACACTCATTTTAGTTGCTAAGTCGGTGGTTTGATCCTTGCTTCATTACTTCTCCCCACCCCATAGTTTCAGGACTTTACTTTTCTATACCTCTTTCTTGCCATCCCTTGAAGCATCACTTGGATATTTTATCAAGAAGCCTCATCACCTCCTACCTGTGACTTAATCCTTTATGAAAAGATTAAGTTGCCATTTTATAGTCCATCTCTGTCAGGAATTTTTTCTCTTTAAATTTCTTAATATAAACACTGCATTCTAAGCACCAAATATTCACCCATATTAGCCAGTGCTGATGTTCTTCATTCCCTTCTGTTTGGAGGAAGTTTAACAGTGTTAAAAGAAATAATACTAACATATATATTTCTCTCTTTTTTTGTTTTTTGAGACAGAGTTTCATTCTTGGTACCCAGGCTGGAGTGCAAAGGCACGATCTCGGCTCACCGCAACCTCCACCTCCGGGGTTCAGGCAATTCTCCTGCCTCAGCCTCCTGAGTAGCTGGGATTACAGGCATGTGCCACCATGCCCAGCTAATTTTTTGTATTTTTAGTAGAGATGGGGTTTCAACATGTTGACCAGGATGGTCTTAACTGGTATGAGTTTTCACTTTTATATCTGGAAGCATCTAGAAAAACAGGCATCTGTAAATCTGCCTAATTCTGTGTTCTCCATGTCAGCTTCCCAACAGAAGGGAATGGAGTTCACCAAGAAAAGCACATTTCATGAATTTCTCTTTGCCAAATACTCCTCCAGTCTTTCAGGCCAACAAGGGAGATCACATCTTGATCATTTACTTGAAGCATGTTTTAGGAATCCCAGATAAATAACCTGTCTCAAAGGCAAAAGCCAGCTTAGTCAACCCAAAATTGAGGTACCAACTCAAAGGGTCCAGGATTTCTTAACGGAGTGCTACTGACATTTGGGGCACATAATTGTGCACTATTGTCTCACACTCTGCTGGATGCTTATTACCCCTGACCTCCTCTCACTAAATGCCCATAGCTTTCCTCAGTCATTGCAACAAACTTGACCAAACATTTGCCTAAGGTGATGGCAGTGCCTCTAGATGTAAACCACCATGCAAAGCAGACTGTGAAACCATGATGATGCCTGGTGGGGAAATCAGGAAGGCAGATGGTAAAGTAATAAAGCAAGAGACTGGAAGTGACACAAAGAAACCCCAAAGGCTGTAGGCCTATACCTCTCATAACTTATAATGCTATCCTAACCTACGTTAGCCAAAAATGCTGTCCAGGATTGATTAAAGTTTCCAAAACTCAGCACATAGTCTACCTTTTATTCACTCTAAAGATCTTAATATACTTTCAAAATATAATTTAAACATTTTTGCCTTAATTGATTAGTGGCTATTGTTTTCAGATTTGAGTTGTGCTAATAGGATGCTGTCACTTTATGGAATTCTTACTGACACTAAAAGGAATAATTCTAATCCTTGAAATTAAATAAAATTACTACTACTCTAAACCTCATATCCTTAAATGAGACAATGCACCTTCTTTAACGTGGGAGATCGCTAAAAGAAAAAAGAAAGCTGTGTCAACACCAAACTTTCTGAAGGAAATGTAAATCATACTCCCAAGGCACAGCAAATTTCAAGCGCTTAGGAAAACTGGTTCCTGTGGGGAAAGTGTTTGTGACTGAAACAAACAAAGGCAAAACAGAAAAAAAAAATGCCTTGTGAATATATGTTTATTTTCTTCTGGAATCAGGGAAAGTTTGAGATTATTTTTCTCCCTTAAGAAATGAAACAAGTTTTCTCCTACAAGTGTTCAGGACATCAACACTTACACTAGGAAAATAAGGAAGGTTAAGAGAACACTGACAGGGTCATTTGCAAAATGTAGCAAGAGGAATCAGAGGAGAGTTGGAAAGACAGCACCTGAGGGCCCCTGAGTCATGGAGATAAGAGAAATATCTGCTCACTCTTCTTTTCCAATGATTGTGAGAGATTTCAGATTGAACTTTGGAATATGCAGCCTTATTTTTAAAAATGTCTTTGGCAAATCAAATCTATCTTTATTCACTTATACGAAATAATATGAGGGAGATAGGTACGTTCTGTGTTCCTGGTTTTGTCCTTCTGGGGCACCAGAATCTTCACTAAAGATTACAGAATCTTCATATTCAGATGAGTCAACCTAGTTCCGTAGTAGAATTTTCAACATTTTTTAAAAGCCTTTCTTAAGATGATGAAAGTTTTATTGACTTTATGACTAAATCCACACTCTTAAGTGAGAATTATGTACAGAATTTTCAATAAGAATTTACCATTTTACCCAGCAATCCCATTACTGGATATATACTCAAAGGATAATAATCATTATACTATAAAGACACATGCACATGTATGTTTATTGCAGCACTATTCACAATATCAAAAACTTGGAACCAACCCAAATGCCCATCAATGATAGACTGGATAAAGGAAATGTAGCACATATACACTGTGGAATACTATGCAGCCATAAAAAGGATGAGTTCATGTCCTTTGCAGGGACATGAATGAAGCTGGAAACCATCATTCTCAGCAAACTAACATAGGAACAGGAAACCAAACACCACGTTCTCATTCGTAAGTGGGAGGTGAATGATGAGAATGCATGGACACAGATAAGGGAACATCACATAATGGGGCATGTCAGGTGGTGGGGAACAAAGGGAGGGAGAGCATTTGGACAAATATCTAATGCATGTGGGCTTAAAACCTAGATGATGGGTTGATAGGTGCAGCAAACTGACATGGCACATGTATACCTATGTAAAAAACCTGCATGTTCTGCACATGTATCTCACAAAAGTAAAAAAAAATTAATTTAAAAAATTACATCTACATGTTGAATAATTATAAAAAACAAATGCATTAAAACAGAAAATTAAAAAAAAGAATTTACTGTTCACATATCAATCTCCATTCCTCCACTTCTCCTCACTAATTACTGATGATATCCCTTCACCTGTGTGGGTAGAAGAAAAATTCTAGCAGTTTAAATTCTTGGCCCAAACTATCATTGCTAAAATGTTCACTTCTTAACTTCCAAGAAATTAGTTAAATCATAGTCTTACTCAAAATACCAATAATTTTAAATGAGTTTTTAATCAGTGAGTTTCTTCTGGAGGCTTTGTTTCTTTGATTACTCTCAGCAGAATGTAAGAAGAAAGGTGTCTAACCTGAATACTCTGTGTCTGGATCTTCATTTATTCTGTGGAATTTTTATCCTATGGCATTTTAAGTCTTTTTGATGGGAGTTGTAAAGTGAACAGAAACAGGGGTGTTATGAGACTTCTTGTGCCAAAACATTATGCATTATCCTGTCACCTTTAAGTCCAAAGAGAATTGTTTAACTTCTTCATTCTTATTATGTTGATAACAGTAACAAACAAAGGACTCACATGTTACATATAAATTTAAGAGTGCTTTTCTTTTGTCACCCAACGTCAAAACACAAATTAGGACAAATATTTACTCTTTTGCTTTCAGAGGGTGATTTCCATTGCTGTAGACAATTTTTAGAGAAAATAAAACTTTTTAATTTTAAGTGAACTTATAATCTAATGTTAGTTATCTTGAGCATTTTTTCTGTTTAAGATAGAATCACTTTATCTTTAGGCTATTGGGTCTTAGTGTGATGGATGTGTTCAAATGTAAAACGACAAAAAAAACTATCGTCTCTAAGTAACCACTAAATTCTGGTTTATAAATAGAATGCTAAAAAATGAAGGGTGTTATGCTACTTGAATTCAATTAAAAGAAACTAAAAAATAAATTATAAAATTATGTAGAAGCATCCTCAGAGCTATTTAAGCATTTCAGCTTTACAGTCCTAAGGAAATTCAAAAGCAGTGTCAGCAATGGGTGACCATTCAATGTAACCTTGATTGGACAACTTTAACTGACTATGTAAATAACTTCAGATTAACTTTATTAAGAGTTTTTAAATTGCTCTATGTAAGGTGGACAATGATGTGAGTGCTCCTTTTAGAAGTTTTTTTTTCCCCTGATCTCAACCACCAGTATATTTCATTTTCATTACCATATCCAGATGATACAGTAATGCCCCCTTATCTGCATATTCTCATTCCACAGTTTCAGTTACTTGAGGTCAACCATGGTCCAAAAATATTAAGTGAAAAACTACAACAATAAACAATTCATCAGCTTTACATTGTGTGATTTTTGAGTAACGTGATTAAATTTCATGTGCTATCCCACTTCATGCCACATGGAATGTGAAACATCCCTTTGTCCAGGGTATTAAGGCTATATAAACTATCTGCCCATTAGTAATTAACATTATCTGATCCTGACATCTAATCATCAACATCATCATGGCTTGAAGATCCAGGATCACCCAAAGCTATGTCACAATGCCTGCATCATTCACCTCACTTCAGCTCATCAGATAGGCATTTTGTCATCTCGTATAATCACAAGAAGGGTGAGTACAGTAGAATAAAATATTTTGAGAGAGAGAGAGAGAGAGAGAGAGAGACCACATTCACTCAACATTTATTATAGTATATTGCTATAATTGTTCTGTTTTATTAGTCATTGTTGTTAATTTATTATTGTGCCTAATCTATAAATTCACTTTTTTCATAGGTATATATGTATAGTAAAAATATAGTATGTATAGGGTTCAGTACTATCTAAGACATTCACTGGGGATCTTGGAAGGTATCCTCCCTTGATGAGAGGGGACTACTGTAAAATAGAAAGCATATCCATTAACCTCACAGAGATCAGTACTCTGGCAAAGGCTGTCTGTATACTGGAGGGCAAACGTTTTATCTTAAATAACTTAGAAAACTTTCAAAAATATTTTGAAAACAATTTAATGAATCAGAATTTTTAAAGAATATAATGATTTTTTGGCATGCACAAAGGTAGACACAGTATGTAGGCAATACAGAATAATATTTTTAAGAGATGGAGTCTTGCTCTGCCACCCAAGGACAGATTGCAGGGGCATGATCATAGCTCACTGCAGACCCAAACTCCTGGGCTCAAGTGATCCTCCTGCCTTCGCTTCCCAAACTGTTGGAACTACAGATATGAGCTACCACACCTGGCCTGGAATAATATTTTGTAATGTTTTATAGTATGGACATCAGCGTTGGAAAGAAGCGACTTCAATTCTTAGTCCTGCATATTACTGATTCTGTGAGGATGGGCAAACCACTTAGCTCCTTTAAACTTCATTTTTCATACCTGTAAAATGGAGATAAAAATACTGATCTCATAGGATAAATGTGTGTAGTACCTGGTACATAGTAGGTATTCATTAAATGGGGCTCCCACTGTAATCAATGAAAACCACAACCATATTAATATTGACCCTTTTAGGATACAATGTTCCAAGGAAAGATATAATTTTCCACTGGTAGAAGGAATTCCAAATCACTATCAGGGAGAAAAAGTAAAAATTGGAAGGATAACTCAGTAATATTGGGTTACTCTCAATAGAGACATGGAATAATATTCTTCTTGGAAATTCAATTAAATAAACTCCACAAATGTATACTGAATGGCTACTATTCACCAGGTACAGCATGGGTTCAGGAGATTTAAAGATTAGTAAAACAGGGATCTTGTTCCCATGGAGCTTACAATCTGATGAAGGAGATAGACTCACAAACACATAAACCTCTTAAAGGAGTTTCAAAGAAGGAGCGACAACAGCTTAACCTGGGAAGGTCAGAGAAAGCTGTGAAGAATGGGTAATACTGAAATACAAGGTAGTTTTAGTTGCTAGAGTGTAACAACTTTGTTATCATCAATCTCTGTCAGCTGCCTCATCCTCTGCCTCCAACCCCAAGATATTTCCTAGAGCTATTTTTAAATTTCCATATCTTTTGGGGACCAGAAAAGACATGTACTTATTGATTATCATAATTATAGGAGAAACAAAAAGATCGTTTTCTTTACTGTTATTTATTGTCTACCAATCTAATATGGCTAACATATGTGAAGAAAAAAGAAGGAAGATGTTTAGAGTTATTTTTCTTAAAGGAAGATTCCAGTCCCTGTGCCTGGCTCAGGAAGCCTTGAGAAATTAAGAAACGACTATACTTACCTTCAAACTTCTGTTGGTACCACTGTCAGGTTTGCATAGACCAAAGCCACAACTCATGAGATGATTTATATTTGTAAATTCCTTGTATAAAATTGGAATTTATCTTAAAATAGCACAACATAGAAGGTACAAAACCATTTCATTTGCTAAGTACTTATTATAACCTTAATGAAGCAGTTCACTTGGTTGAGAAGCAATAATTTGTAGAGAGGTAGAAAACACAGTGATCAGGTGTGGACAATAAAGAACGTTTGACAGAATGTATTTATTTCTGTTAGGCTTCACATGAAACCTTGTCAAATATGGTCAAATTTTAATGTAAAAGATTTACATTTATTTTTATTTATTTATTTATTTTAAACTGCAGGTTGTATAAAATTAACTTTTTAAATCTAGTTATCTTTAGGAGATTTCAAGCTTCTGTCAAAGTAGTATAAAAGCTAAGATTCTCATTCAGATTCTAATTATGTCAAAGAATCACAAGAGTGTTACTAAATTGAAGAGAATATCTCTCCTGTAAGGGAGAAGTGTTGATATGGACTTGAAACTATAGATTCACTTCTGCCTTTCCATATATTTTCAGTTATTCAATGTTAAATTCATACTTTAGGTTCTGATATGAAAGAGATCCAGAGTACTTTTTAAAAGACACTGAAAAGCACCATCTGTTCATGTTCAAATCTTGGAAAAAAAATGTTAACTTGTTAATCATAAATTGCTCTCCAAATAGTATACTGGAAACATCCGGATGTGAGGTTATAATTAAAAATGAAAGCAAAACAGCTTCCCTTAAAAGAAACAAAACTCTTAACTCAAACCTACTGGATAGCTGATTATGAAAGTGAAAATGCTGGCATGTATAGATATTGGGAAGTCTTGGGGTTTGGATTTTATCACTGACCATCTGGTTATAGTCAAAATGAAATTTTAAAATAGAAAAATATTCATTAAAAGCCAGAAAGGAGTTCATAACAACTGACATGCCACAATTAGTTATGTATCCCCTTCTGAAGTCAATTATATCAGTTTCCATTGGTGATATCATGATTATACATGATGACACATAAATCTCCAGTCCACTTAATTAGGATCAAGAGAATGGGAATCAAATGAGTATTTTTCCATCAAACTGTGCAATAATAATACTTTATCAAGTACCACCTTTTGATCCCTACATGTAAGAAAACGGAGGCTCAGACAGTTAAATTTCTTGCCCATAGTCACATTTCTAGAGATTGGTAGAGGAGGAAATCAAATTCAGGTCTATCTGTTTCCATACTCTATGTTTTTTTCACAACAGGAGACCATCTCCCTGAGCTACTTAATGGGATTTGCTTGTTCCTTTCAGTTTTCTCAAGCATGACTACTACATCTGCTATAACTAGTATCCACAATTACCCAGATGCATTTAACTAATTCAAAGCTCCTCATACCAATTCATTACCTGAAAAACTATTTCTGAGAGTTGAAGAATTTTCTCAGAAATAATGTCATAATCAACAACAGTACTGTGGCCCTTGCACCAATTCATATTTTCTCATCTCTTCCCTCTCCATCATAGAACATTGTAAATTGATAACCAAACAGAAATTTCTCTTTGTGATAGTTTATGTGTCAACTTGGCTGGGCTAAGAGATGCCCAGATAGCTGGTAAAATATTATTTCCGAATGTGTCTGTGAGGGCATTTCAGGAATAAATTGGCATTTGAATGAGTAAAATGAGTGAAAAAGATTGACTCTCACCAATGTGGACAGGTATTATCCAATCGATTCAGGGTCTCAATAAAACAAAAAGGCATAGGAAGGGTGAATTTTTGCTCTCCCTTCTTGAGCTGGGCTATCTATCTCCTGCCCTCAGACAGCAGACCAGCTATTTCTTGGTCCTTTGGTACTCTGGGACTTAACACCAGCACCACTCGCTCTTTTCAGTTCTCAGGCTTTTGGAGTTTTCTTGGTTTTCCAACTTGAAGACAGCAAGTGATGGAGTTTCTTGGCCTCCATAATTATATGAGCCAATTCTCATAATAAATCTCCTTCCCTCTCTCTCCTTATATATCTCCTATTGGCTATTTCTCTGGAAAATCCTAATATACTCTTGCTCAAATATTTTGCTACTGTTTTGAATCATTTTCAATCTCAGGTGGAAAAATTCTTTTCTCGTTAGCTTCTATCCTCTGATTTCTTTCCCTATCTCAAAGAAAGATCACTATCAACCCTCCTTCCTTCATTCTTTCCAGAGACGTCGGGTTGGTGGGTTCTGCAACCGTCTAAGTCATTCTGCTATTACTGTATTCAATGGGGATGTAGAAGTGATAAGCCGCAAATACACATCATCTAGAGCTTCAGTTCTGATCCACTGGTAAAGAGCCTTCACCACAACTGAAAAGGTTCTGAGGTAGATGTGGGTTTATTATAAAAGACTGACACAATTGAATTTTAATGTCTTCCACTGAAGAAGAAAGGTAATGATACATATATCTTGTGTTTTCTAATCTTGGCATAAGGCCTAAAATATCTCAGTTCAAATTCAAAAGTTTTCAGGCGAAAACCTCGAGACACATTAAAATCTCTTATGTTGAACTCACAGATATTTATTTAGACATTTTCATGGGGTCTATCTTGGCTTATTACTGATAAAGGGACAAAGAAATACAAAGACATGATCCTACCACTATAGTTACTTAAAAGGGCAAGGCAAACTCTATAGCATTATGAGGTGTTAAGTGCCAGGTAATAGTGAATAGAATAAATGCCTTAAGAATGAATTCATGTCCTTTGTAAGGACATGGATAAAGCTGGAAATCATCATTCTCAGCAAAATGACACAAGAACAGAAAATCAAACACCACATGTTCTCACTAATAGGTGAGTGTTGAACAGTGGTGAGAACACATGGACACAAGGAGGGGAACATCATACACTGGGGCCTGTTGTGAGGTGGGGGGCTAGGGGAGGGAGAGCAGGGGTGGGGTGCTATGAGAGGGATAGCATTAGGAGAAATACCTAATGTAGAAGACAGGGTGATGGATGCAGCAAACCACCATGGCACGTGTATACCTATGTAACAAACCTGCACATTCTGCACATGTAGTCCATGTGCAGAACCCCATATTTTATTAAAGTATAACAATTTAAAAATGCAGCATTCCATTGTATGAATATACTGTCATTTATTTATTCTTTTGTTGATGGAAATTTGGGTTATTTCTAATTTTGGGCTATGACGAATAAAACTTACTGCTTTAGAAAAAGAATGCATTAGATGACAACACTACTGAGGCTATAAAAATCTGTGAAGGCTTCGTGGTGAGGGGGAGGCTTAAATTGGACCTTGACTGATTTGCAAAACTAAAGCAAGAAGACAAGATATGGGTGTTCCAAGATAGAGTGGGAAGCTTAGCAGTGGTATTTGGGGTAAATTAATTGGTCAGTATTCCTACAAACAACCATTACTACAGAAAACAGACATCAGGATAGACAAGGAACTGTCGGAAGGGATTGAAAGTGAGATGTTGGTGAGAATTATCTATCACTGGTACTGCTGGGGCATAGCAGGGTAAATAGGAGATAATGTGATAATAATAATTTCTTTGATTAGAGCTATTTGGTAGGGCCTGTGCCCAGTAATTTAATTTTTTACAACTCATAGTTCAGAGATAATTATCTCTTTTTTTCTTATCAGAAAACTAGAAACAGTTGAGGTCTTCCAAGGCAAAGGCATGTTGTTACCCATCATGCCGAGGGTTAATTCAGGTGCTTGGGCAATGACATGTACTTCCATCTCCTTTGTATCTCCTTCTATCCATCCATCCTTGACTCAGGAATAGATCTAGACACCTACAAAAATCTCCAGTTTGCCAAGACACAAGGCAGATAAGGGGGCAGGGCACTGTGGTTCCCTCAGGTGATAGATTCTAATCTGGCTTTATATTTTCCATTGTGATCTTGAGATACTTCATGGTCAAATAATAGTTCTTCAGTGAAATATATGGATAGTCATACCATAGTAGAATAAAGACCTTATATAGCTACTTAGCATTTCAGGTCAAGTTTTATTGACAGACTAGTTTTCTACAAACTTATGAAACCCTTTTTATTTTCTAGATGCCAAAATGTTAACAATTAGGGGACCTAACTGAAGGGTATTAGGAATTGATTGAATTATTGTTGCAGCTTTTACCTAAGCTTATATTTTAATACTGTTTTGAATATTAGAAATGTGGCACTTAAGAGCTCAATAATTGTTAGTTCCCTTCTCTTGTACTGTAGAAAAAGTACAAAAGGTCCAAGTTACCTCTCAGATATCAGGCAGATGATTAATTGTACTGTGGAATGGTCAAGTCATCCAGAATACTGCATTTTGGGAACACTGATTAGTCATATACTTATAAAAATTGGAAGCTGCCATTTTTAACAGTTTGAATAAGAAAGTTGCCTTGCCAATTCTGTACTTATCTGATGTGTTCTCTCCCTGGAGGAGAAGAAACAGGTCTTATTCCTCTCCCCCTCCCCCACCCTTAACATTCTTCCCAAGTCCTGAATATGCCTGAAAAGACATGTCATTATGATTTTTCCTGTGGGGTCTAGAGTTCCCCCACCCCCACCCTACTGAAGTCATTGATAGGAAAAGGCAATGACAGCCAGATCTTGACAGATCACCCCTAGCACAGTTTCACTGTGATCCCACAGGGGCTTTACTGAATATCAGTCCCAGAACTGTTCATCTTTTCCATCTGGGCTGCAGCAGGCTGAGCTGAGTAGGTCAAGGATATGCTTTACAGGCATTACAGAGGCCAGTCTTCAGAGGCCAGTGTGCATGGTAAGTCCAGCCATCCTCACACACACTCTGCACATGTCATGCTGGGGGACAGAGCAGTGTGTGTGCTGTCCGGATGTTTCCTCTTGGAATGTTGGTTGCCTAGCAACAAGATCATGCTTTGCTCCTAACTCCAATTCTCAGGACTTTAGCTTAGTTACTTCTGATCTTTAGACTTTTTCTTACCATTCCTCACCCCGGTTCCCAGAACGTACAGGTGCTCCAAACTCTGAATAATGTAGTTATTTTAGTGGCATGGTGGCAGTCTACATGTTAGATTTCCTTTTGGCATCCTACCTGTACTTTATACACACCGGCATTTTCCTAACAGTTTTCAATGTGATACATTTAAAAGACTAGAAAGTTGACTTTCCTTTAATACAGATGCATATGCAGCATATGTATGTATTAGAAAAAGAATGGATGGGTATACCACAATAAAAAAATATCAGCTTTCTCTTTATGGTAGGAATATTAGTAGTTTTATATCATTTTCAATGCATGTGTTAATTTTATAAAAAGGATAAATACTAGCATGATATATATTTGGATTGATGCTATTAACTGACATTTAAAAATGTATACCAAGTAATGGTATAGGAAAAAATACTTTCATACATACATACACCACAATTTCAACCCTACACATGTGGATAAATATCACAGAAAATTATTAATGAATGAAGAGGGTTTCATGAAGATAACAGGAATTCTTTCTTAAATTTTTGAATTTTGATTTAAAAGTAATGAACCTTAAAAAATAATATAGTATTGGCATATTTACTGCCATATGCTTTAAAAGGCAGAGGAGATCATCTTTATCATGCCAACAAGGGTCAGTTGGGCAGGTTTCCATATAGAAGATTAAAATGTATTTCGGACCCAGAGTTTATTCAATCATTCACTTCTTCGTTCACTCAAAAACAATGTCTAAGCATCTGCTTTGTGTCAGGTATGTGAAAAGACTATAAATGCAGACCTGAAGCAGAGGGTCTCTGCTCTCAAAGAGGTCAGAATCTATATGAAAAGTCAGAATCAGGGATAAAAAAATAGGAAGTATAATTTATTATAATACGTCTCAAACTATATTTTGTGGATGTTTGCAAATGGATTTTAGATTTCTCCATAATTCTTAATTTTATATTTTGTTTATATAGTAATCTATTTAATGAAGCAAGTTTTGCAGAATCATTTAAATGACACTTTATAACTGAGTACTAACACATAACTTCAAGGACTACAGTTATACTTGGGAATATAATTGCAGAGAATTGAGTATTATTTCATTGTCTTGGCTAATGAGAAATAGACCTAAATATAAATGATATGTTGTGACACATGAAAGGCAACTGATGTCATATAGGATATCTGCCAGTAATTTGAATAGTGACAAATGGTCAGATAATTGAGTCATCTTGGGATGTGTAGGATTGCATGGTGATGCCAAATTCAAAAGCTGTTAGAACTATATTCATGTTGTAATCAGAGATTTTGTTTCAGCAAAATGTCATTCTTTATATTAAATAACCATTGCTAATATTAATTTCATTCCACTAGAATGCAACTCTGTTGCAAAAAAAAAGGGCTTTATCTGTTTTATCTGCTGCTATACTGCTAGTACCTCATTCATAACTGCATACTAAACATTTGCTGAACGGATTAAAGAGTATTTTTATTTGTTTATATGTGTTTTCTTAATTTATGCTTATTTTATAGTTGAATAAAAGTTATACCTTTTATGTTTTATGGGAACATGCATTTAGATATATTTTATAATAAGAATAATAACACTTGTAGACTTATGAGAATTTTTCTTTTTTAAAAGAGGAAATATTTAATATTAAGAGTGTTGCCAGCTCTTTAAAAACCATAGGATTAAACCTAACTCTTACTTTTTCAGGGATGTCAATTTCCTGGCTCTTCCCTTCTACTTTGCTTCCCACCAATTTACATATCAAAATTCCACCACGCCCCTTCTCCCTCTTACCCTTTTACTTCCTATGCTTGCCAGCCCTAGCACCCTCCTCACCTTATCATCATATTCTAAAATAGAGGAACAGAAGAGAAGGAAAAACAAACCAGAGAATAAGGTAGGTTTTCCATGGCCCCAAAAAACCCTCAAGTTAAGATAAAAGAATCAGAAGTTACATAGACTGGCGTTCAAATCCTAATTCTACCATTTATATATTACCCATCAGAACCTGAGTAGACATTAAACAACTTTGATATCTACTCTTCTTGTCAATAAAAATTTCAAGTGCTTAGCACATTACTTGCCAATAGCTCTGGGCTAGACAAGTCTCTTCCTCTGTTCACATACTTTAGAAGGTCTCACCCAGATCCTTCTATGGTAGGAACTCCTCCCTTTCAGGTGAGGAGCTTGTAGGTTCAAGGGGTTGTGCCCATCTGGATCCCCCACACCACCTCATCAAGAGTTGGACCCTGCATCCTGACCAAATGGTCCTGCTTCTATATCCTAAATATGTGCCTAATTCATTTTCTAGTGGTGGATCATCTCTGGGTGAGTGTACTCCTAAGTATTACAATGGATTTCAAATGGTGTGGCTTAGAAGCATGTGCTAAAGCCTCAATAGCTGTAAATGTGAGTCATGAGCCAGTGGAGAAGAAATCTTCAGTGGGAGGGAAGAAAATGAGATGGTTCTTAGCCCAGGAGCTAGGTCCATTCTTCCTACACTACCTCCTTATGGCTAGGAATTCTGAAGCAACTGAAAATTTGCTCAGTTAAATCTCACTTTGAACCTGGATTTCCAGGTTCATTTGGAAAGATTGTTTGTTAAAGTAGGAAGATTAAATATATTCAGTTACAGTTTGTTAGCTTGCTTTAGAACTTTTAAATATTTAGTATACAGCTTCCATTTGAACTTTTGTTTCAAGCTATATAAATGTTATGAATGGATCTTCCTGGGACACAGTAACTGTGTGTAAGTAGATGGTATTGTTATTACTATCTTACAAAGTGACTGTATAGTCAATTAATAAGTATTTATAGGAAATTATTAGCTTACAGCACTGTACAGGCACATTTGGGCAATACAAAAGAAAGAGAAGAAACAGCACAGGCTTCAGGGTATTTATGACCTCTCTGGATATTAGAAATCATACATATATGAAATTTAAGAATAATCTAAGAAGTATTTAGAATTATGAGGCCAATTCTTTGTAGTGCTTATGGAAAACAGTCAATGAATTCTAGTCACTGAGGTTCAATAAATCTATGTATACAATGCCATCCTTTCTTTGCCTGATTAAACTTTCTCATCTTTCAAAGGTTCTCAAGCTTGGCCTCCTAGGTAAAGCTTTTTGGTTGCCCTTCTCTGGAATCCTTGTATAGTCAAGGTCATCAAAAACACTTTAGCTATTAATTATTCTTTAATCGTTTCATGTTACTAGGAAGACAGTATTTAAAAAGCAGAAATCTTATCTTGAATTTTACTTAAATTATTTTCTCTAAATTGTCCCTTCCAGCTTCTCCCATTTCTGCTCACTTTTCTTTACCACTCATGCTTCATGAATTGTCATTCCATAAGTCTATTATTGTATAATTCCATGTTAAGCTCCAAATTATGGCATGTAATTTAGTATACATTCACATATTCTCCACATATATACACACACAAACTTCAGAGTCTCCTACTTGGTGGAGTGTTTAGTAAAGAAGTGCTTCCAATAAATAAGAAAAAGAACTCTACATTATTGTTTCAGTGAAGACAGGAAGAATTGTTAGAGTAAACATGAAGTTATAAAGCAGGGAGTTCTTTGAAGAGTAAAAGAAGGAGAAGGACAGAAGTATTGTTGGGAGTTCGGTTCAGTGATACTCTGATTCACCTGAATCAGGCAAAGATCAGTTTGACTTGTGTCTTCTGGGATAGAGATGGAAGGCTGACTACTTAAGCCACATGCTCAGAGATGCTAAGAACAACCTCCTGCCTCTGACCTAGGATATCTATAGTTTATGTCAGTGTCTTTCACCACCACACACCTGCTAAGACCTTGCAGATTCTGAGCAGTTTCTTTCTATTGCTCCCCTCACCAGGCAGAGGGGGCTCTACAGGGCAGTGATTGTCTCATTCATTCTTGAATCCCTAGAACAAACTGGATTTGAATATTGTTTCCATTATTAACATATTGTATGACACTGAGTAAGCCACTTAAATGTCTCATCTAAAATTTAACTTAAATGAAGTTAAAATTTAATTGTAGAATTATTAAAAAATTGTGTTTACTCAACTTATTTACATGATTTGCCTCATTTTAGAGAGGATGTAAAATGACATTTAAACATAATATAATTTAAAATTTAAAAATTAATGTTAGTTTAAATAAGATTGTAAAAACAGACAATAGAATAAAAGATATTAGTGGAACCACATTGATACTATTTTTAAAGACAGCAGTGGTTATTAATTGAATATATATATGATACTAGGCACCTCAGCAGTGGGAGAAAAACATAATTAGTAACCTGATTCACTCTGACTTTATTATTAAAAAAAAAAGACCGGCCGGGCGCGGTGGCTTAAGCCTGTAATCCCAGCAGTTTGGGAGGCCGAGGCGGGTGGATCACGAGGTCAAGAGATCGAGAACATCCTGGTCAGAATGGTGAAACCCCATCTCTACTAAAGATACAAAAAATTAGCTGGGCATGGTGGTGCGTGCCTGTAATCCCAGCTACTCAGGAGGCTGAGGCAGGAGAATTGCCTGAACCCAGGAGGCGGAGGTTGCAGTGAGCCGAGATCGCGCCATTGCACTCTAGCCTGGGTAACAAGAGCGAAACTCCGTCTTAAAAAAAAAAAAAAAAAAGACCAAATGCAAATGACTGGAGAATCAAATAAGATCATACAAGTATTTCTTCCATGGGTTCTAATAAAGATTAATACAATGACAGTGCACTACTGTAGACAGAGCAATGGTATCATAGCTTTGCCTTTCTAACCACCTACACTTATGACATCATTTCAAACTATAGCTCAATAAAGTAACTTGGGAGGCAGTGAGAAGCATACCAGTACTGAATTGAAGGGCATAGTTTTTTTAGTTTTATTAGTATTATTCTAAGGGGAGTTTCACAAAGTTTTAAGGCAATCTTCCAAAACAATCTGTTTCTCTAAGCCAATATTTACTAATTATTGAGTATTGATTAATGTAAAGTTATAGTTTGAATAAGTATTTGGATCATGTATCAAGTTAAGAGAAGAGGTATGCACTATAATAATCAGCTGAGAATGGGGAATAAGTAACATCTTTTTATGAAATCTGAGAATCCAGACAGTGTATAAAAACTGTTAGTGCATGTAGGCACTTAGCGGGACACCTATTACTTAGCAGTCTGGCAACAAATAACTAATGTATTAATATTTTTGAATATATGAATGTATTCATACATATACTGTATCTATCTATATGTATCATTTATTAACTGATTGATTAGTTAGGAGTGAGCACAGAAAGCAATAAAATTAATAGTGCACTTGAGTCAGATTTTCTATGTGAAGAAAATATTAAAAGTGAAATACTCATCGAATTATTTAAACCATTAGCTTTATACACATTTTGTAGACTTCTATTTGAATTCAGAATGAAAATATGATCTTTAATATATTTATGCCAGCAACAAATCATTAGCCAAACTTATATGCAAGTTCTACAACAAGCAGAGGGTCTACCAAAATTGTGCCAAAGATAGCGATGAAGATGGAGAATTTAGTGAGGCACCCACATGTTCCCAAACAGTTAGATGCTTGCTAATGACATGGATGCTTAAGCGCTAGAAGATTTTCCTCACAATATTTTGCACTATGTTGTTAATATACTTGTCAACAGCAAGAAATCTGGGAAAATCTAACCATCTTTGATGAGAAAAGGTGTAATTCATTTAACAAATATTTACTGAGTAACAATGACAATAAATAGTAATTGTAGCAATAATCATAGGACCTGCCATTTGTTGAATTCCTACCATACGCCAGACAGTGCTATCATTTTTATCATAAAATGTATGATGCATATAAAAACAGCATAAACAGATACAGTAGTTGCCCCTTATCCACAGTTTTGTATTGCATGGTGTCAGTTACTCACAGTCAACTCCGGTCAGAAAATAGATGGGTACAATAGTCAGACATTTTGAGATAAAGTAATACAACATTCATATTACTTTTATTAGCATATATTGTCATAATTATTCTATTAGTAGTAATTGCTGTTCATCTTACTGTACCTGTTTTATAAATTAAACGTTATCACAAGTATGTATGCATGTATGGCTAGAAAGAAAACAGTCTACACAGATACTATCTGCAGTTTTAGGCATCCATTGGAGGTTTTGAGCATATCCCCAGAGGCTAAAGAGGGACAAATGTACATACCTTTTTCTCATTATAAAATGAGTTTCTATGTACTAACCAGTCAGCTTAAGAAACGTATTAATAAAAGTGACTCTGAAGCATATTGTGTATCCATCCCTAATCAAATCACATTCCTTCACCCTATAATATTTTGTGTTAATCATTCCTTTGCTTTCTTGTGGTAGTTATATATATGTGTATCCTTAAATAATACTTTCTAATTTTGTCTGTTTCTGAACTTTTTGTAAATAGAATTACATTATATATTCTCTTCTCTTTTGTCAATATAGTTGTTAAAATTCATCCATGTTTTAGTCTATATGGGTAATTCATTCATTTTTACTACTACATAGTATTCCATTGTATTAATAAGTCACAAAGTACATACACTTATGTTGTTTCTAATTTTTGAAATTATGAACAGTAATGCCATAAGCAATATAGGTTAAACATGTTCTGTTAATTCAACAGTTATTAAATGACCCTAGAGAAGGGGTATGACCTTGTTTCTCTTCTATTCTCTCAAGTAATTCCCTACAGATTAAAATAATATTTATATTCTTCTCTTTAACCATGAATCTATCCTAGTATCTAGGAAACATGATCATTTTTCTAAGAACTCACTCATCATATATCCTTCCGGAGTGAACAGCCTTCTACTGAAACGGTTCATCAAATACATTCCCAGGATTTCTAGGAGAGGAGAAAGATTAAATTCTTCTGTGATGGTCTCAAAAAGACTAAATAAAAATTAGATGCTAAGTTTTAAGGAAAATATCTTTATCTCAATTACATAGTGTTTCCCAAATAGAGGGTTTGGGAGGCAGGAGTATTATGATTTTATAACTTCTTTAGAGTAAAGCATTTAAGATAATTTAACACTTACTGCATATCTGGCTGTATGAAAGATAATGGGCAAAATGCTCCAGAGATAATGTACAACACATAGTTTCTACCCACATAAAGTACTATTATTGGAAAAATGCACAAGCACATATAAAAAAGAATGAAGTCTATTTCAATTAACTGTGCTTTTCTACTCTGAAGACAGCAAACTGGACAGTAAGTTTGAGATGGATCTTTACAATTCACTAATTAACTCAGTGTGAAAAATATTTTTAAGTTGAACACATGGCTTCATTTTGAAAAGATATAACAATACAAATGGCCACTATATATAATTAAAATGTAATTTTTCCTACTCAATTTTTACATGACTTTGTTAAATAAGCTAACTTTGTATTATTTGAGCAGAGAGCTAAGTGGGAGGGTAAAAAAATATCAAATCAGCTGTAATACTCCACTAATTTATTAAACAAAAATAGTCATTTTGCTTTAATAGTATCTTCATGTGTTTGCTTTATTGGTTTCCTTACTCTGAAATATCAAATATACCCAATCGCCAAAGTCTTTTATAAACTATGCTTTCTCTTTAGCTACCATTCTATCAATCTCCTTCCCTCTACTAATTTCTTGAAAGAGTACCCAAAACCTCCTGCATTATCTTCATCATACAATTCCATTTCTTACTTCAGGTGAGAGTAAACTAGCTTCTGTCCTTTCTCTTCTACTGCAAATGTTCTTAGACATTAAAAAACCAAATGCCAACTTCAGAATCATTTTTGTTACTATCCCACTTGATATTTCTGGAAACTTTGCCACAGTTTCTCATCCTTGCCTAGAAACTCTCTTTTTTTGGCTTCCATTCCCAAGTATATCAAGATTCTCTCTCCCCTCCACTGTTGTAAACTACATGTCATGTCCTCTTCCTAGAATGCTTTTTCTTACCTTATCTGCCTTTTCTTCTAAAAAACTATCTATCTATCTTCCATGGTGCAGCTTAAAAGTCATTTGCCTCCTCTATATGTTCCCCTCTCCAAGCAAGGTTCAGATTGAATTTATTATTTTATTTAGTCATTTGCTCATTGGTGCTACTGTAGTACTCTCTGTCTACCTCTATTCCAGATATGATTACATTTCATAACAACTATTCTTTCATATGCCTGCCTCTATCTAATAAACTGTAAAATTCCTTGAGAGGTGAGATTAACTTTTGTTCATTTTTGTATTTCTAGCATTTGTGCAGAAGCTACATGGTGAGAACTCACAAATATTTTGTGAATGAGTGATTAAAAATGGGGTTCAATTCTGGCCAACAAAATAGATCACTAAATACTCCGCTATTTGAAAAGAGAATTAAATAAATAAAACTGATATTCCACTGAACAGAGAAAACATCAAAACCTATGAAAAATTTATCAAAGAATGTGTGATGATTCTTCAAATACTAAACCCTCTCTAGTGTCATGCTTCCCCACTCTTTGATGAAATTACAATAGATTTGAGGAAGGTTTGCTGAAGGCAAAATTTGATCTGCTATGGTTGACCTAAAGAAAATCTAATTGTGTAGCAAATGTTAAATCTGAGTCACCGCCACAATAATTTCAACACTATTGCCTCCTAGCTAGCCCACATGACTAAATTAAAGGATAAAGAACTAAAAATGTTGGTAATCTCACTTGCATCTAGCAATTACTGGGGCCTTCTGTAGAACAAATATTGGTAACATCAAAAAACACACGTGACATTTTTCTTTCATAACTCCTCTTCCTCTTGTTCATGCCACCTCTGCTACCCACTTCTGCTTAAGGATAGTTTGTAAGAACCAATATTATTGGTTTATAGAAACCATGATATTACATAAATGTCAGTTTTAAATAAAGCTACCTCATAATCTATTCTAATTCCCCTAGAAATGGCAGTGAGCAAAGGAGAAGCAGGGAGCATCCTCATCCTTCAGAGGTACATTTATATAAAGAATTGTCTGTTTGTGCTACAAGGAAGGTAAAGCCATGCATTAGCTGTTTCCTTTAAGTATCACCTTGGGAAAACATACTCTGAACCAGATTTTTCCAATGCTTAAACTGCTCTCTGGGAAGACACATGCCCTTCTGGAGGCTGCATTAACTAAGTAAGACCACTGGAGTGCCATTTGGTAAACTGCAGCTTCAGTGCACTCAATAGCACCTTAGTGGCCTGAAAGAGTTAATGCAGCATCTAGTGGTACAAGACTTAATTCCTTGGGAATTATTTCCAGGCTGAGAGAATTTGCCTTAGATCATCAAGAACATTGCCTCTGACCTTCAGTATCTTACATATGATGGCTGGTGATAAGAAATGCTCTTACCTAATTTGTAGAACAGATAGATTTGATTAATGATTTGAGTATTTTATCAGAGGCAATATTGAATACATTATCGAAACTTTTCTTTCTGGCAAGCAAAGCACTTCTAAATTATTTTTCTTAAATCATTTTAGTTATCAAGAACATAGATGTGAATTTTAAAATCTAGGATTGTAGGTAAAACCTAACTTAATCAGAACAGCTCTATTCTTAGCAAGTATATTAGGTAATACAGACATTAGTTCAACCCACAAATATTCTGTACTATATTATGTGTTAAACTCTGACAGGCACTGGGAATACAATGGTAAATAAGCATCCTTGTCTTCAAGATGCTTTTACTCTATTGGGGCAATAAAAAGTAACTAGAGAATAACATTCTTCTATAAAAGAAATATATCCTTCAGCATACTTTAACAACGTGATCTCCATTAGTCAACTATTTTAATATCATAAAGCTTAGTGGTTAAAATATAAAGAAATCAAATTTAGATATCACTGTATATACACAGAGTATTACATTTGGTTATTTTCATAATAAGAAACAATATTATATTCATGTGTAACTGGATCACTGAAGATAGAATTAAATGAACTTAGCTCTTCAATTCACTTTTCACACACTTAAAAATAATCTTGTGCAACAGAAATGAAAGTCTATTTCTTGGAAGTTTTCTTCCTTTTTCTATTTACCCAGCTTCTGGTCTCCATAGGTTAGGTAAGGTTTTATTAGACATTATTTTTTAACCCTTGAGATCAAGATGCCAACCTCAGTATTGATTCACAGTATACAATATGCAAGGCCACTGAGGATCAGTATAAGAATTTATTATAATTCTCTAAAGTTCATTTTTTCCTTCTAGCCTTTTTTTCTTCTTTCCCTACTTCAGATACTTAGTGAGTCCCTATGTGAAATGATAACTAAATAAAAGGTGGAATAGAATGTTTTCATTGTAAAAGAAAATCAATTAATAAACATTAAAAAAACATTTAAAAATGAAGACATACCCTCTGACACCATGTTTTCAGCTTACTAGAAAAGATCCCCAACAATGACCATAATATGTATGTCCACATGATAAATGCTATGAGAAATTACAACAACCTTAAGGGGAACAACTAGAGTAGGCGTCACTAAGAATCTTCTTTAGTAAGCCCAGGGCTTTAGGAGGATCACAAGCTGAGAAGGAATGGATGAGGAAGTTAATGAAACTGAGAGTGAGGTTTCTGCAACATATCCTGACAGTCAATGGGATAAAAGCTGTCACAGCCAAGTTACGCATGTACTTTACTAAGGAGATAAGTTGGCTTTGAGCCCCGATACCACATTCAAGACTCAATCAGGAATTTTTCACAGTTTCCTCTTCTTGAGACTTAGAAAAATGGGTATCTTTCAAGATTAAACATTTGGCAAAAGTAATTAATCTTAAACTCTGTTACTCCATTAACTAGAATAAACCTTTAAAATCGAACTCCTTCTTTCAGAATCATAAGAGAGTTAACTATTATATTTAGATAGTTCCTTATATTAATAATGTGTTTTACAGCTTAAAATGTTGTTATAGAGTCATTTGATTTATACAGCAGACCTGTAATTTAGTTACTACTCACATTTTGCAGATGAAGTATTGACATTTATGAAAATATAGTTCAACATCAACAATTATAGAAAGTAGAATACAAACTCCATGTATTTGAATTCGAATTCTGTAGCCATTTCTATCATATCACACAGTTTACTAAACAAACATTTTCTTGGTGTTGAATTAAGGGAAAAAAATAGGAAGCTGAGTTTGCAATGTTAAATGTAAAATACAGACCTTCTAAAAACATTTCGGGAGATATATAGGTGATAAGAAATTATTTTATTTTCTCCCTATAGCTCTAATAAAAATATCTTTAATGCTACAAATTCAAACAAAAACTACGTACAAATTTTAAGGTAACCTTGTTCATGAAAATCTCTTGGGCTTTCTTGGAAGGCAATTTTGTAAAATTCTTGAATGAAATCTGGATGCAGGCCTTGTTTCTCCAGCACTCCATGGGAGATGACTCAGTGGCAACATACTTGCTTACAGTTACTACAAATTCCCAGATGGCAAATCCATGGCTACAGTTGGAACCAGCAAAACTAAGAACTCTGGCTCTTGTTTAGCCTTACAAAGGCTTCTTTTACCTTAGCATTTGAAATGTTTTTATAAAGAATCTGCTGGCAGATTTTCACAACACCTCTGAAGTTAAAATGGCAACTATTCTTTTGCTTCAGTGCCTCATGTGGTAGCACTTATCTCCATCCACTTATGGAAGATGAAAATCTTAATAATCACAATAATAATAGTAATACCTTCCATCTAAAAAGTGCATTATCACTCAAAGTGCTTTCAGATACAGAATCTGATCATTACAACATCTCTCTCAACAATGGTGATATCCCCCACGGTTCTGTCCATAGCTTTTTCTTTCACTCTTCACAGTTGCCCAGGGAAATGTTATCCACACCTGTGATTTCAACCACTACTTAAATAGTGATGATGGCCAGATCTCTATTTTCAGCTTGCTGTTCACACCAGAGATTCAGACTGGTACATATAGCTGTCCACTGAATGGCTCTCAGGCCTTACCCTCGGTACTCAACATGTGCAAACTGTTATTTTCTTCTCCATATCTGCTCTGTGCTTAAATTCTCTAGGATAGCTAATAATACCATAATCTTTTTAGCTATCCAAGCAGAATGTATGAGTCCCAGCTTCTCCCTCTCTGCCACTCCCATAACACATAATAACTCACAGTTATTGTCTCACTTTTACTCTTCTAAATATTTCTTTAGTAGGGTTCTTTCTTCCCTTTCCCAAGTTATTTTCATAGGTCAAGCTTTCATCTTTTCTTTTCTGTAGCATTACAAAAGCTTCCTCTTTTCATCATTTCCTCTCTGATTCCATACCCAGGCCATCTTGCAACTCTCCTGTCAAAATCATCTTCCTAAAAACACAAATCTGGTCAGAAGACTCCTCTATTTTGACACATAAGAAAAATTAAACTGGTGATAATATAAAACATGACAAGAGAATGAATTCAAAACTTTTAGCAAATACAAAGACCTTCACAATATTACTCCAAACTATATCTTGCCTTCTTTACTCTCTGAACACAGTAGACATATTTGCTACTTTCTAAAGAAGATCACCATCTATCATCACTTTCATGCCTTATGTTTTAACTAAAGATATCTCCTATCTCCTACTAATTCTTTAAGATCTAGTTGAAAATTTCCCCAATATCCCTGTAAGTAGTTAGCCAAGGCCCCAACATTCTTATAGAGTATGTTTGCATCATCATCGTGCTATAAGTGCATATATACCAGTATTCCCCTTAGAATATAAGGAACTCAGGGGCTGGAATCTCTCTTATTCATCTTTATATCACTTAGAGTTGGCATTGTGCATGAACTTAGTTGATCAAGTAATGTATTTACCTGTAAGACATACAGCGGTATCTCTATTTCACAGACGTTTGAAAAAGTCATATTATCATACAGGTAACACTAGAGTCAAGTTGCTTAATATAATTTCCCTCAACTACAAGATTAGAATAATTATGCAGTTTTTTATCTACTTCAAAAAGTTTTAGTAAAAATAAAATTTTAGAGAGTGTTAAAAGTAAAAGGAGTCACAATACATAGAATTTTTTTGGGTTAATTGAGATACATAGCCAATAATGATTAAAGGCAAGTTACACCAACCTCAGAAAAAATATTTCCAACAGGTGACAGATAAAAATTATTATTCTTAATGTGTAAAAAGAGTTTTACAGATAAATGAGAAAAAAGTTCAAGTTTTTTCAATAACATGTTGTGAAAGGCAATTTACAAACGAAGAAATACAGTTGACTATAGGCCCATGTAATGCTCAACATTATTGAGGAATATAAAAAGTGAATCAACACTGAGATAAAACTTTTAACCAAACTGACAAAGATAACCAAAACAAAAGTACTCAGTTTTAATAATAATTCTTTAAAATTGGCATCATATGCCCTTGATGATAATATAGAAATTTTCTAGCAGAATAACTAGACCACATATGCACCAAGTCTTAACATATGCACCAAGTCTTAAAATGTCACACCACTTCCTCTTGTACACAATGGTGCAACAAATTCTATGTATATTCTACCTACTGTGTAATGATACACTTCCTTTTCTTTAAGATTACGTTTTCTTAAATCTCATTTTAATTGCAATCATATCCCCTTGTTTATCTAATTACACTATCAGATGCACCATGAACAAAATAATATCACAAAAACTTCATAATATGCTGTTTTTCCACCCTGAAACCTTCAATTACTTTCTACAACTTATCAAGTGAGGTAGAAACTTCTTACCTTGATATTCATGATATGGCCTCCATTTGCTTTGTCAGATCTTATTTTCTAACTAAATTAGACTATACTGTTTCCTAAATGTTTCCTACCCTTTCCTGCTGTCACACATTGCTGTACACTACTTCTTTTGCTGAAAATGGCTTTTGTGCTGCCCATAACTGAGGGTTTGAATCCCACTTGTCCTTTAAGTCAGGCTATTAAAACAATTTCCTTCATTTAGTTTTTCCTGATCTATAAAATGTAGATAATAAACCAATCTTAATTTATCATTGTGAAGTTTTAATAAAATATTGTCTAATACACACACACACAAACAAAATAAACATTTATGGAATAAAGTTCTACCCATTTCCCTGCCAAGGCCCTGCCAAAGTCTGAATATAACACAATTTGTTGTATTTTCATGGTGCAAATAAGGGAGAGAGAAATTTAATGAGCACCTAGGCTCACTGAAATGTATATCTCTATAGGGCCAATTGGCATAACCTGAATTTTTTTGTTGTTGTTGAGACAGAGTCTTACTCTGTCAGTCAGGCTGGAGTGCAGTGGTGCTATCTTGGCTCACTGCAACCTCCACCTCCCAGGTTTAAGTGATTCTCCTACCTCAGCCTCCCAAGTAGCTGGGATTATAGGCATGCACCACCATGCCTGGCTAATTTTTGTATTTTATTTTATGTTTTTTTGTTTGTTTGTTTGTTTGTTTTAGTAAAGATAAGGTTTTACCATGTTGGTCAGGCTGGTCTTGAACTCAAGTGACTGTCCTGCCTGAGCTTCCCAAAGTGCTGGGATTATAGGTGTGGGCTACCACGATCAGCCTGATCTGAATTTTTATTTGTTTAGAAAAAGATCTGGAAGTTTTTTCTATTGGTTTGTGTATCTGTGTACAAGTTTTACTTTTTCTACTTCTTTAGCCTCTCCTCCAATGTTAAGTCCTTTTCAAAACTCAAAGAATTTTGTAAAATCCAATATCCAAATGAAGTATCCAATGCTTTCTCTCTCTGCCATTGAGAGACAGCCCCCAATAGATTCTATGACTTAACACAATATAATTCTGAGCTATTTTAATTTGGAATACAAAAAGATTGGTAATAAAATAGATTTTCCCTTTCTCTGCATTTTAAAACCTTTTTGTATTCTAAAATTAAACAGAGACACAGATAACCACAGAAAATATATGATTTGATGAATTACTTAAGCACAGACTCCTATAACCACCACTCAGGTCAATAAATGGAACTTTGCCAGCCACCACAGAGGTCTCCATGTGTCTCAGGCCAATCAAACACCCTCCTTCAAAAGTAATCATGGCCTGACTTTTATAATGATTCCTCTCTTGTATTTTTTATAGTCTATTCCTGAACACTATAGCTTAGTTTTCTGCATCTCTGACTATTACAGGTTTTTACTCCATCTCTTTCTTTCTCTTATTATTAATCTGTTGATAAGCCTGAACCATTTGACCTTTAGACTTTTTCAAAGTCTGGATTTTGTTGATTGCATACACATGGTACAGTTTAACATGTTCCTAAAATTGATTTTTAGTACCACCTCCAGATTTTCTAAAGTATAGGCAAATCACACCAATTATTAAAAATGGCAGTTCAAGTCTAGTTTAGATTAAGATTCCTAGTTTAGGGCCGGGCGTGGTGGCTCACACAGTGGCTAATGCTGGGAAGCACTTTGGGAGGCCAAGGCGGGTGGATCACGAGGTCAAGAGATCGAGACCATCCTGGTCAACATGGTGAAACCCCGTCTCTACTAAATGTACAAAAAATTAGCTGGGCATAGTGGCGCGTGCCTGTAATCCCAGCTACTCAGGAGGCTGAGGCAGGAGAATTGCCTGAACCCAGGAGGCGGAGGTTGCGGTGAGCCGAGATTGCGCCATTGCACTCCAGCCTCGGTAATCAAGAGCGAAAATCCATCTCAAAAAAAAAAAAGAAAGAAAAAAAAAGATTCCTAGTTTAACAAATTCAGCACAAATAAGTACTCTAATGGAGTCTCATGGCATGGCTAGAATATGTGATCAGTCAAATATTATTTTAAATATTTACCTTAGGAACATACTCTATAATTTCTATTTTCTTGAATAACAGACTTAAGTTCCCTTTTTTCTTTTTTTATTTTTAAACTTTATCTTGAACTAATACTAAAAAAAGTTGTTTTTTTTCCATCCCTAAAAAATTAACTTTAACATAAACCATTATACAGCAGGTGGGGTATGAGCACATGTATGTAACAGGGAAAAAACTCAACACTCGATGACTTGACCTGTGCTGTCCATTACCTACAGCAAGGCTAACACACACACACACACATGCAGAGCCAAGGGGTGGCAATAATTAATGTGCTTTAAGTCAGGGAAGATGAGATGATAGATATATTATCAAATGAAACATATGAGACAGGAGACATGTTAATTTGGAGAAGATAAACTGGCAGCTTATAAAAAAAGCTTGCCTCCTTCTGTCATTTATCACACCCAAAACTCCTAAGGATATAATGTAGGTAAAACTGATATGATTGCCGCCACCATGGAATTTGTAGTCCAGCAGGGAGACAATTTCCACCAAGATAATCAAATAATCAAAGAAATATTCTATATTTTAAAATATATATTTTAGCAAAGTCTGGTAAGTGCCAAAAAAAAAATGGGTTCAGATGAAATGAGAGTTAATACAGGGGAACAGACCTAGAAAAGAGAGTTAGGAAAGGGTTCCACGAAGGATGGAGGTTTGAGATGAGATCTGAAAGATGAATAGCACTTAACTAGATGAAGGGTTGATGGAGACATTCTAGGAAAGGAATATAGCAAATGATATATTTTAGAAAAATGGCTGATCTTTGGAGGAACTGTTGCAAGGAGAGAAAATATGGTTCAAAAAGGGAATAGAGGGGTGTGGTAGGCAGCAAAGCTAGAGGATCAGGTCAGACCGCACAATACCTTGTAACCATATCGAAAGCAAGAGAAAGCCTTTTAAGCAGGTTTTTTGACATGATCCAATTCTTACCTGAAAAACCTCCCTCTGGCTGTAGTATGGAAAACAGGCTAGAGTGGGCCAGGAACAGATGTAGGAGTTAGGAATATATTATAGTAGCCCCAGCAAAAAATAAAAGGCATCTTATAGGAGCAGTGGTAGAGGTGGAAGAAAAATCAAGACATTTGAAAAAGGGCTGGGGACAACAGATGGTATTTCCTATAGTGGAAAACGTCACAGAATTTTGGAGCTTTAAGATTGCTTCTTAAGACACCATAATTATAGACACTGTTAGATCAAGTCACTGAAGTTAGGTTGAAAAATCGGAGCAGGGTCTTTCCACCTAGGTCTATAGGGTTGTGAGCATTGATAGAAACACAGAGAGACTCCACATTCCCCCATTCTTAATCACTGTACTACACTATAGTAAGCCACAATTTCTTTTATATCATGAAACAGTAGTACAGTATCATAGAATGAGCACATTTTTTTTCCACCCAGACTTCAGTTTCAGTGCTAGATACACTATGTATAAGCATTGACTTTGGGGAGGTCACTTAAGGTATTTTAGTTTTAGTTATTTCAGCTCTGAAACAGGAATTTAAATTTAAAAAAAATCACTAAAGATGCCTGCCTCTGTAGCTAAAACACAGTTGACATCCAATAAATGAAAGTTGAATGAATAAATAGATAACTCCATGGCACAAATTTAACAATCTTCTTACATCAGTGTTTGTGAATATGATGAATTTGTGTCAGTACAGGTCTTTTATTTCTGCAGCCTGGCAAATAAAATTGTGGGCAGGGAAAAGAAAATGGGAATAGTAAGGCCAAGGGACTAGGGCCAGGATTCTATGTAATCAAATTATCTCCCATCCTGACATATCTGCAAAGAAAAAGAGAAAAGAACTGAATGCAAGGCATGGGAAGCCAAAAAAAAAAAACTCATTCCCTTCTTCTTTACACTGTTGTAGCTGTTTAATGCTAAAACAAGGGTATCAGTAGACACAGGTTTTATCATCAATTTTTAGGGGAAATGGAGCCATTTCTAAATCCCACCTTGAGAAAGCCAAAAAGCCAAAGGGAATTCATTCTTAGCACAAACTTAAAAAGGGAATTTTTAGAACCCAAAAGGAATTCAAAGTTAAATTTTTCTTCCTGAGAGACTAACTGCTAACTGGAGATGTGGCATTTAAGGCATATACCATGGAAATGAGATTGCATGAATCATGGCTTCTTCAGGCCTACTCAATCCGCCCCTGACTGACAAGTCCAACTTCATTTATTTAGAGAGGGTCCCTTAGATGAGGCAATTCAACATATGACTAAATGGGAGATTAAGAAAGAGTAAAGGAATGGTATTTCCAAAACATTATAGCATTTTCTAAGTATCACTGATTGAGAAAAAAATAGGTATGTAAAGAAAGAAAAAGTTGACGGTTTTATTTACTACTTTAATGAAACTGAATAACAAGAATAGAATAACAAGATTTAGGACATAAAAGGGAGTCTGTGGGAGTTTACCAAAAAAAACAGTTCAATAAAACTAATATTTACTGCAGGCCTACCATGTGCCTAATGCTGAGCCCACAGAATAAGCACCCTGAATTAAGGAGTTTATGTGTGACTCAGTCCACACACAATAGTTCCTTCAGAGCTGAAATAGAGTTGTGTAGATTAGGAAGAATAGAAATTAACTAATTTTGCCTGGGGTAGGAGGAATCCACTGAAGAGATTATACTAGTATATAATTTTGAAAGTCAAATAAGGGTTCTCCACTGGGACCACTTAGAACATGACAGAGAACAATTTCCATTCCAAGAAAACCTGTCTGTACCCGGTCATAGGGTTTGCATTCTCCCAAGGCAATATAAATACCTAAGTTCTCCATTGAGAATAGTGGTCATGCATTTGAAAGGCAGTACATTTTAATGGAAAAAGTACTGTACATTAACTCTCTGGACAAGCCACTTAACCTCCTTGGACTGTGGATGAGAGTTGAAACTTGGAATCTTGAAGTTCCCTTTTAATCTAGCATTCAATGATTGCATCAAGATCTCAGAACTACAGAGCTAGAAAGATTCTTGCCCATCCTCTCTGTCTGTCTCAGGATAGGGAGGAAGAGAGCTAACCGCATTGGTTATAAAAAACCCTTTCAGAATAACAAGGTCAAGGACCTCTCTATCCATGGAAAGTATGAGTTACTCTTTAGTCTCCAGAGCAGTGTTGTCTAAGAAAAATATAGCAATAAGAACCACCTATGAGAGCCATAGATGTACTTTTAAATTTTTTAGTAGCCGCATTGAAAAAAAAGTGGAGAAAAACAGGTGGGATCAATTCTAATAATATATTTTATTTAAACTAATATATCTGAAATCAATTAAACATATAATCAAAGATAAAATTAATGAGATGCTTCACTTTTTTTGTACTAAATCTTCGAAATGTAATATGCATCTTACAGTGCATCTCAGTTCAGACTAGCAATATCACAAATGCTCAACAGCCAGTGTCCAGTGGTTACGGACAGTATGACTCAAGTGAGTCCTACTGATAGTTACTCCATCGGACAGTACATACTCAAGGATAGCCCTAGGGACATTCACACTTCTTCCCAACATGAGGGTTTAGACTTGAAATTTGTTGTTGTAGCTGAATTTGGTACAGATTTGTAAGGCTTTTATTCTCAGGAAGTTTCCCCTGTGAGTAGAAACAATGCCCTTACTTACACCTCATCAGAAAGAAAGACTGGGAATTAGTTTTCACATTATGTTGTCGAGAAGGGTAGGACATCATTGAGAAAGGAAGGAATCTACCATTGACTCAATTTCTTTTACGTATAAGACACCATGAAGGTCTTGTAAGATGGAATGCTAATGTCTATCACATAAACAAAGATTTTCTTGAAAAACTTACATGCTTTAAACAAAAAATTTCAGGTCCAGAAATCTGAAACTCCTTTCGCACTCTTTGAAACCCTGCATTGAGGGACCTTTTAACCAGCATTCTGTTCTTACTCTTCCTTAGCTAAGCAACAAAACCGTTTTGATCATTTCTTCATAAGATTACTGAATCAAAACCAATTCTAGCACCTTTTCCTTGATCTTTAAACAGAGGATTAATGTCTTCACTTTTTAAAATTATATCACTTTTATATAAACTCTCAGAAAGAAAAGTCAGCAGTTCTGGAAGACAAAATTTTGTGTATAGAAAGACTAGCTTTGCCATTTTCTTGCTATGTGACTTTGGTTTTGCTAATGTGCATTTCTAACTTCCGATTTTAGAGTCTGGTTAGTGGCAGCAGTAACCTTCACCTGACAAGTTTTTTATAGTGATTAAAATAAATAAAAATTAAGAAATTTCTGGCATATAAAAAAGCTATCATTGAGTAAATTATTTTCTCCTGCAATTTACTCTGGTCCCATTATGTACTACTGCTCTTTTGACCCATTCCGAGAGGTGGCCTCTTCCCAGGAGTAGTATCTATCTATCCAAATAGACTCAGTAAGAATTATACATGGAAACAGGACCTCAGGGCTTTTTTCCCCCCTCAGCCTACTCAATTAAATTGCAGTGAACAAGAAAGACATTTTATGTGCATTTTTCCTCTGGAGGATATATTACCCCTTATGTTAAGACTGTATCAAAAATATTCTGCCCAGGATGTTCCCATGAGATTTGATGACACCAACCATCTCTCTTACCCAGCAAAAGCCCTGTATCCTGCCTCTGGCCATTTCTGTCTTAAAGGCTGTGCAGATTGTGCTGCACGCCAGGGAACATGGCTTTGTTTAGTTCTGAAGGAGGGGATAATGAGGGAAGAGGTGAGAATCACCTAATGCTGTAAAAATCAATGTTATTGACTGCTGGACAAAAGGAAAAGGAAAACAGCCTTGCTGACTGCTGAGGACTAGAAGGAAGGGAGGAAATTGGAGGTGGGCAGCAGATATTCCTAATGAGAATGGGCAGACATCCCTGACTGAGTGATTAAAGATCAGCAGTCTTGTCTAACCAACCTCTATCCTCCTTCAGCCTCTACTGCTCCCATCATTTCTGCAAAACTATCTTCTAAATTGTTTATAAGAATGAAAACAATGTTTTAGGCCTAAGGTAAAAAATGAGTGCTATATTGGTAAAGCTTACATTTTTCTTTAATGTATTTGTAATTTTTCTTATCTGCTATTTTCATTACTTGAATGTTTTCCTGAACTAGTCAACTGCTTTCCTAAAAATTTTTATTATAAAATTTTTTAGATGGAATATTTTTTTTAACTTCAAATTAATTTCAATAATTCATTATCATCCATTACATATAGACACAAATAACATTTCTTATTAATGACTCTGGTCCTGGTACAGAAAACAGTGTTTAGCACCTAAGAGAGACTCAATTAATGTTTACTTCTAAAAAATGAATTGGAAAAGATACATAATTCACATTCTTTTCTAAAGAAAAACAGGCATAAACATCTCCAAAATAAGGAATATGCAAGTGTTATACTAGTAATGCACAATGCATTAGGGTTACAATAGAAGTACAAAGTAATAACCATATAGAAAACAAAGAATTTATATCTTGGAGAAGAAACTAACTGGCAGGGTCTAGAAGGACGAAACAATTATTACATTGAGAAAAGGAAAGGTAAATATTTTTCTGTACTGAAGTGACAGATTGAGCAAAAGAAATTAGAATGAAAGATAATTATTAATAATGTTCTTGAATTTACAAAGTAATGCTATATATGTTACCTTGCTTATGCTTCATGACAACCCAATAATGTGCAATGTTACTACTTTGTTGTTGTTTTAAGGCATCTTCCATGGACAGAAAACATTATGTGGAACTCTTTTAGTTTGTGAAATTAATATTTAATTGGTCAAGTTATAAATTCAAATATATTGCTTAACTTTTAAATTTTAACTATAATTGTACTATTTTATGTATAAATTTATCAAGTTTTTTTACAATCACCATTAAGAGTTTATATGACTAAATCAATTTTCCATTAAATATTTTAACCTATATTTATAAATTTAATATATTAAAAATTTAAAAGTATTTTATGTAAACACAAAAAGCTTCTCAAGTACTTAAATCATTCTTTTAAATCTAATAAATATTAATAAAACAAAGTGTGAGGCATTTTAAACTTTCCTAGGTGTTCCAATAAAACTTACAGATGTTAAGATTTTAAAATATATTTTATCTTAAAATTGCAAGTGAAAATCAGTTCCTTGACATCCAAACACCAATCTTCTGTTAAATGCTCTCTATGGCAAATTCTCTTTAAAAACACAAATATATATAACCAAATGTATATAAGTATTAACACAAAAATATTAATGAAAGAGTTTACTTTCCTCCATTATTCTGTAATTAATCTAAACCTTTTCGGGATTAGTGACCTCTCTGTACCAAAGAAACAATTATGCAAATTTTGTGACTGGTTTCCCAAGCAATTTGGAGAGTGGTTATATTTAGCTGATTACTGTTGTAAATTATGTAGAGGTCTTGGCTGGGAAACATATAACTGCCGATATTGCAGTTAATTTCTCTCACCTTCTCAACTGTAAAAGTAAACATAATTTTATCATCAATATCCCAAAATTTTACAAAGGAGGTAAGTTCTAGCTCATGTTCTCGGGATCCAAAGTATACCATAAGGAAATGTTCAGCTACATAAGCAAGTTTGCGAGGACCACCAAATTTAAAGCTAACCTTCACTGCTTCAGTTAACATTTCCTTGGCTTTCCTAAAATATTTTAACATCTTCTGAATGAATCCGGCATATATCTGAGACTCTTTTTTTTCTTTTTTTGTCTAAAGGCTTGCTCATGATACTAGGTAGATCCTTATCATTACCATGTCAGTTATACCATCTTGAAATTAAGCATGAGAAAAATGGATTTACTCACCAAGAAGTATTGCAGACTACTTTGTGAATAGAAATGATAAATTTTAAACCCAGGCTTTCTACCAAACATCCCAGTTTTTCCACATCTCCTCTATGGCATGAGCCGTGGATGGGAAGTATAGCTGGTTCTATTCAGGCTGTGTGGGCTGAATGGAAGTAGCAGTAGGTCTGGCAGAAGGTGGTGATAAAAAGTGACTGAGGCCATCATGAGGACGAAAATATTGACGGCAGTAAGAAACATATAAGCTCTTGAACAGAGAAATGGATGGCCAGTTCTTATCTGTATTTAAGAAAAATAAGTCTGAATGCGGGGAGGACAAATTTGGAGAGGACAGAGGTAGATTAGGGAAGCCAGTCACAATGTTCTGGAGCAATACAGTGAGAGAAAATGAGAGCCTCCACTGAGGAAATGAGAGGCAAAAAGAGGCGAAAAGTAGAAGAAATTACTAGATTCCATAGGATTTGTGGATTTATTATCTCTCCATGGTGGCTGGAGAGTAAAAATGATTTCAGTGTTTTCAATCTAAGTACCTGGGAGAATAGTGATACTAAGGAAATTGTCTGGTTGGCTTGTGTTTAAAAGAATCATTAAAAACCCAACTCAATGCCATTATTTGCCAGGGTTGGGTATTGAGACAGTATTAAGAGACCAGCTAGAGAAACTTTTACATTAAATATACGTTTTTTTCCCCTGTTTGAACTACAATGGCAATGATCCTTTTGAAATTCAGACTCATTATATATATTTTTTCCCAACTGCATCTCATTTCAAAACTATCCAAGGTTACACTTGAAAGCTTTCTATCCTCTCCTGAAAAGTAATGGTCCAAGAAAAAACAATGCTTTCAGTCCCTACTTACCTGTATTTACGTAGTTTCCAAAAAGAGAATGAAAAAGCTTCCCTATTATGTAGCCACTTTAAAAGAAGCCTCTGAATAAGGCTATAAGGCAATAGTATAAGAACACTATTGATGACAGTGTTCTTATATCACGGTATGAGCAAAAACACATGACAAATATTACATCATAATTCAATGTACACACATTCATATACACACATATATATAGGAAAAAAGAAAAGAATACACATTTCTATATGTGAATAGCAAGAATATGAGGAAGTATACATTTTTTGTCCATTTCTGCCCTTCTATAATTTCTATAATAAACATGTATTACTTTTGTAAGGTTAAAAACAGTTGAAAAATGTAATGTATTCTGACTCACTTAAAACTGATTCATTAGTTTACTTTTCCGAATGAGTCTGAAGGAGTGCAGTTTATAAATTAGTCAACTAAACATCCAACACAAACTCAAAGGGTTCTTTTATTTACACCAAGATTCAGAGATCCATTTCAGAAATCCACCTTACTCCCTCCCATTCAGACTCATCATAAACTCCATTGTACCAGTTTCCATTTCCAAAGTAAGTAACCCCCGAAAAACTAAGTAGACACTTTTAAAATAAATGTATGTGTACCTTTTTAAAATTCAAAATCTAGTTATACCTATACAAATAAATAATAAATCAATTTAAAAACTCAAAATAAGCCTCCCATATTCATCTTTCATTTTAAAGAAAGGTGTCCCCTTGGCTTCTTTCAAATTCTGCCTATGTGAAAGTGTCAAAGTCTAAACAGATAGAAAAAATAAAACACTTCCAGTTTAAATTTGAGAAATATTTAAGGCCAGATCCTCCCAAGGTTAAATCACTTTTTATTTTATTGTCTACTTTTCTCTTGTCAATTATCAAGAGCTAGGTTCTACAAGACACAGTACAATATAAGCACCCCACCCCTGACCCCAGATCCATAGGAGAATATTTCTGGGAGAATATTTCACCCACAATAATTCTTCTGGATCTTAGCTAATGAAAGAAACTGTGACACACCCAAATCAGGGGAAACTGAGATCTGTTGAGTTACTAAATCTAATAGGCGAAAGGAACGCCCAGTGAAGTCATCAAAACCAAAAGGATGCAAAGCCGTTCTTTCCAGACAGTAGCCCGCCCTAAGCATTGGTACCTGAGCCTGGCATTTATTGTGGTCCCACCAGTTACTTGCTGTGAAGCCTGGAACAAGGTACTAAACCTCCTCAGTGCAGTCCTTTCGCATGTAAAACTAGGTTTAATAGAAAACTTTCTCTTGGAGATACTGTGAAGATGAAATGAGTAACGTGCACATTGCCTGACCAATCATAAACACTAAGCAAACATTAGCTGGTATTATTAGGAATACTGAGGTATATAGGTGAGTAGGCTAAATCCCAAAGGCCAGGGCCAGGGAAGTAAGCACCAAACTATGAATTCCCAAAGGAATATGCTAATCGGTAAATGAACCAGACTATATGGAGAAGCCCTGTGTTCAGTCTACGACTTTTACACATTCCCTACTTGCTGTTGGCTGACTGTTGTAATTCATTGTCTTTTCATTTGCATATTCCTAATTGAGGTTGTATTTTTCTTAAGGCAGGGAACATGTTACAGTGTTTTTCAAATTATGAGTTATGACTCATTCTACACCCCTTCAAACTCAATAAAGGTTAATGAAGGAATCTTTTAAATGGGTCAATATGAACTGTATTTCCTGTTATTTTTCTGATTATAATATATTTAGTTAATTTTGATCAACATTATAAAGAGAGACATTTTAAAAAGTTGTAATGGAAAATATCACAATGCATAACTTTTGGTAAAAGTAAGTATTGCTTTTTAAAACATACTTGGAATTTTAAATTTATTTTTTACTACATGTTGCAATCCAACTTTGGAAAATCTTTGGATCTATATGTTACTCAGACAACTATTATTAAAACATAGCAGTTTCTGAACACATTTGAGAATTCCAAACATATGCTATATGATAGTGTTTTCTAAACTTGTCTTATGAATGATTTACCTAGGGTCATTTTCAGATTCCCAGGCTGCTTTCTTAAGATTTTGATGTTGGAAACATACTGTCATAATGAACATTAGAGAGGATATTAATTAGAGATTAATTAATTAATCTTAATTTTTCATTAGAAAGGAAACCCACCTAGTTGTGCATCTCTTCTTACTTGGTGGTACCACATCCAGTCTAAAGAGGTACTTTATAAAATATGCCCAGCTATTTGAATGGCTAACATTCATTCATTTGGTCTGTTATTTATAAAATATTTATTAATCATTTGTCATGTGCAAGGCAATAGGTACAAAAATACATATAAGAGACACAGTTCCTGACCTTAAGTAGCTTATAGTTGACTCATTTAAGAACTAGGGCAGCATCCTCTGAGGATCAGAAGAGCTGAGACCAAAAGAAAATAAAATCATGAATGCATATGTATGACTCAAGTCTTGGGTAACCTACCATCTAAAAATGTTCAGAGGATTAAGAAGCAGTAAAACTGCATGGTAATTACTTATCAAAGCATTTTTTTCTAATTAATATAGCAGAGCTGAAAACCCACACATCACACCTAAGGAGGACTCAATATCAGTGTAGAAAAAAGACAAAGAAGATAGATATCAAAATTATAATTACAAACAGAATTGAACAACCTGCCCCCAGTCCCACTGGCACCAACCTGATCTAAGTTTTCAATATCCCTCCCCTGGATTACTGCAGGAATTTCTAACTGGTCTCTCTGCTCCTTCCCTTTTTTCCTTAAAGTCTCTTTTCAACACAGCAACCTGAGTGATCCTATTTAAACATTAGCTAGTCTGTAATCCCAGCACTTTGGGAGGCAGACGTGGGTGGATCATGAGGTCAAGAGATCAAGACCATCCTGGCCAACATGGTAAAACCTTGTCTCTACTAAAAAATACAAAAATTAACTGGGCATGGTGGCGCATGCCTGTAGTCCCAGCTACTTGGGAGGCTGAGACAGAAGAATTGCTTGAACCCGGGAGGTGGAGACTGCAGTGAGCCGAGATGGCACCACTGTACTCCAGCCTGGAACCTGGCAACAGAGCCAGACTCTGTCTCAAAAAAAAAAAAAAAATTAGGTAAACCATGTGACTCTTCTGTTCAAAACCTAGCTGGCTTCCCACCTCACTGAGAAAAGACTTGCCTACAAAGTCCTACATGATCTCTTCACTGTGACATGTTCTTGACCTTTCTCTCTTCAGCCACGCTGGCTTCTTAGAGGTTCTTAACATGGCAGGCAGGCTTCTAGCTCAGGGACTTTGCACTTACACTTTCTGTTACCTTTTCCATCAAGTATATTTTGTTTACATCTTTTAGATCTTTATTCCAAGTCATATTCTCAGTGAGACCTTCACTAACCGTCTTATCTAAAACTTTAAACCAATGTATCCCCCAATGCACACCTCCAATTTCCTTCCATGATTTTTTGTCTTAACACTTATCACTATATATATATATATATATATATATATATATATATATATATATAGTGTCTTTTATATATATACATATATATATATATATACAGTGTCATATATATATATATATATAGTCTTTTATATATATATATATATATATATATATATGACACTATACTTAACTGTCTTGTTTATTTCCTACCTACCTCACTATGATGTAAGTTCTATAAGTGTAGGGATTATTGTCTGTTTTATTTCACCCTTTATTCATAACACTAAGTCAGTTCCTGACTCATAATAGGTACTTATCAAATATTTGGTGAAGGATGAATGTAGAATACAAAAGAAAGCCTCAGGCCTGACTCTGGCGAACATGTATTAGAAAGAAGCCAAGAAAAGGAATGGCAAGGTCATACTCTGTAAGACATATGCAATTTTATTGTTTACCTAATTCCTTACCTAATTTTAAAAAGAGATTTGAGATGTCCATAACTTAGTAACAGTAATTTTCATATCTATACTATCTATTTAGGAAGGTTGTTAAAAAGGTTTCCAGTGAAACAGACCTGGTTTACAAGGTGACTTCACTGGCACTTAATAGTTGTAATATTAGGCAAGTTATTTTTGTTCCCTAAACTTTAGTTTCCTCATCTATAAAATAATAATGACCAAATTGTATAAATCTTAGGTCACTGGGAAGCATTTGAAAAAATACATGCAAACTTATTGGTGTAGTCCATAGTTCATACTAAGAGTTTCACAAATGGTAGCTATTATTGTTATTGTTCAATGTGCTGTTTTATTCTTTATTAACTCTTTGTTTCATTTTTTTAAGTTTTGAGTTAATGGGCTTTGTTAGAAATTGTAAATCTAACGCATTAACTAGGCTTAGGTATTATATACCCAGTACACCAAATTGGTCTCCAAATGGCTCACAACCATTTGGAGACCATAGCTTACAAACATTTGGAGACCATACTAAAGGAGTCCAGTGAGGAACTAATAAATTATAGGTATCCTGAAAGAGATAATTATTCAACTGGAACCTAAGAGGTACCATCTCCTGACTTGTTATGAGCCATAGGTGCTACTCAAACTGTCCACACATTCTGATTCATAATTCCAAGCCCTGCCTACAACAAATTATGTGTTTATTAAAAGCATCAAAATGTGGGACGCATCATAGGATCTAGCAAAGAGTAGGTGTCAGCAGCATAAGGAGACAGAGTTTCTGGAAGTTTCTTTTTCAACTAGTCCACTGATCATTTTTTGAATTCCTAAATATAAATAAGCTATAAGAAAAAAAGATTTAAAAAACAGTTTATAGTTCCTGTCTTTAAAAATCTTAAAATTTAGTTGGGGTGAGGACAATACCCAAACATAAACAAAATTAACTACCAGTATAAAATAATAATGCAAGTGATGATATGAGGCAATATAAGATTTATTGCCATAAATGATGGAGAAATTACACTCACTAAATCAAAGGAGAGATAAAGCATGGGAATTAATGTGAATGGGTTCCAGTTCTTAGATGATAGATACAGACACCCTGTACTGTTTATTAAAGAAAGGACAGAATTTAGACAAATGTGGTCAATGCAAGGAAAGGACTCCCATTGCAGGAAAAAATTTCTAGAAATGATCAGGGGCAGAAAAGGGTGGGGTGTTTGGAAAAGATTGATTTCACTGAATAAACCTGGTGAAAATGAGAATGATAAATGCCTGAATTCTAGAGTGTTTAGGATTCAATAAATTGTTTTAGTGTGAATTATTGATTCCCTCCAAACTAACTCTACAACCTGGCCAAGCAGATCCAAAAGGATTCATGACTTCATGTAAGTGGCTTTTGAATGCCAAAGCCATTATTATTCAAACTGAAGCCTATATGACTTCAAAATTATGAGGTTTTCTTCTTTCTTTCTTTCTCTCAAAATAATTTAATAAGCATTAAGATAAACAATCTGAAAGGAAGCTGAGTGAATAAAAAAGAAGTCTGAGAATCAGTTAATGCATTCATTTAAAGTATCTCTTGAGTACCTACTATATACTTAGCATTATTCTTTGTGCTGATAATATAAAGGTGAACAAAATAAACTAAAACTCCAGGTTCCATGGCGCTAACATGAGAATATATGCGTATGTTTCATTGTGATAGTTATTATATATAGTGGGACAGGAAATACTATACCTAAATGAATTTCTCATTAATTATAGATATATTTTAATTGGGCTCAATTTATAATGAAATTCTTATTGAAGGCAACTCTAGAGCCTTACTGCTACTTGGAAGTCTTTATTTTCTCAATGATCAGTTAAATTAATTGAGTTATTACCATAGCCTAAGAACTTTTTATAGTGCTTACATGCCTTATTTAACATAATCCTTATAATAGCTAAGAGCTATTATTATACCTCTTTTACAGATGAGAAAAAACTAAACTTTCTTAAGCTATGCAATACATGGGGAAGACAAGTTCAAATGTAGTTCTTTTGAAATCCCAAAAATCCATGATTTAAAACCATTCTGTTATACATTTTTTCTTAAAAGTTATTGTATATACCCTCAGTGAATTTTAAAATAAAGGAGCAGAATTCTTGAATTTATACAGTAGGCAGCAAGATTTACTATAAAAAGTAGTAAGTCAACACTCAAGAGAACCTGCTTCTGACACAATGTGAAACAGAGTAACTAGTCACTTCCTCTCTCTACCTTAGTTTTCTTACCTGTACTATTGGTCTAATACTTGTGATTCATATTTCACGGATTGTGGGTTTGTGAGTGTACATGTGGGTATGTTTGTAGCAACAATGAAAAAAGGGAAACAGTGAGATGAAGAACAAAAACTTATTTAGAAAATTATCATCAGTGTCATTACCTTGAAAAATAGAGCCATTTCCAAAGACGAAAATGATACAGACATCTGATGCAACAAGCTTCCTGTATGTTTTCTCATTAAAGATGCACTTTTCATAAAATATGGACAATTTCAGATGGAAATTGAACTATATGTGTACATGATGATCACATTGCTTCATTTTAGTGAGTAGACTAAAACTAAATTGTTCTAATCATATTTTGTAAAAAGTTAAAATAAAAATCCTAGCCAATGCAATGTGAATCTTTATCAAACTCTATTTAAAACTAACAAGAAAACTCAGGCCATAAATAATGCCCAGTGATTAGAAGTTTTCATTCCTTTCATTTCCTTCTGTTGAAAGCTCTTCTTCTAGAAAATAGGTAGCAAAGTAACACAATTTCCAGAGTTAGATTATGATGACCGTTCAGTCAATTCTCAGAGCATTGGTTTATATTTTCTTTGTTTATAATTTACTCTATGATTTTACTCTTCAGCCTTGTAAGAGCCTATGTCTAACCATTTCAAACTATTTGCAGCTCTTTGAAGTGCTCTGCTTCTTAGCTCCATGCTTTTGACACTCCCTTTACCCAGCATGCCTTCCTTACTCTAACATCTTTGGCAAAAGTCCATTAGTTGTCAAGATTCAATTTAAAGGTGACCTCACAGCGAAACCTTTCTTGATCAGTCCAGGTAAAATTAGCCTGTGATTTTGTTTGTTTGTTTTCTTTGCTTGTTTCTTTCTTCTATAATAATGCCCTGCATAGATGTCCATTATAGGTCAGAAATTCTTCAAAGCATTTATTTGTTTATAGTCTGTGTCTTTTTCTAGACTGGAAGCTTCTTAAAAGCAAGTACTATTTCTATTTATCTTAGTTTCCAAGACTCTAGCATGGTGCATAAATCCTAGATGTCATTCAAAAAATTTTAATAGATGAATGAATAAATGGTGACCCACGAGTCACATTCTGAAGTCTGTAAATGTGCATGTTTGTGTGTGTGTGTGTGTGTGTCTACACCAGTGGTCCATATTTAACATCTTGTTACATAAAAACATGGAAAATGTCTAAAAACATACCACTCTCAATAAAATTCTTTCAGTTATACATTATAAAAGTCTAATTAACAAAAAAGTTTATTCGAGAATAAAAGATTATGACTCTAGTGGTCTATTGTGTGCATAAAAAAATAGACTAGAAATGTTTCTATCCTTTGAATTTTAACCACCTTAAAGTTTTGGGAACTGTAACAATAATCATGTTAAATCATGGCAAACATGAGAAACTATATACCATAAGCAAGTATTTGGCAGAACCAAGTGAATAAGTAGTGCTTGTAACAATAGAAATAAAAGCAAACACTTTTAAAATGTAATATAAATAAAACAAAAATCAAAATAGATAAAAATATTAGATGAGGCTTTATTGCACCAATGTCATAAAATAACAGACCACAAATGAACTGCAAACTCTTTTTGCAAAACTTGCTATCTCAGAAAAACAAGATAACCCTAAAAAAATTACAAATTATTCAAGGAAATACAAGAGCTAATTATTGAAAATGTAGAAGCATAATTAAAATCAAAACTAATCTACTCAAAGGAAGATTATACATGTTGTATGTGGCAATGCATATGGTCTCAATTTCTATCAATCAATACATAAGAAGTATCTGTGTCTCAGTACAGATTAGCCAAAGTACTAGGAATTTATTATTCAAAAGTAATCTGCATTTAATTAAGATATTGTTAATGAAGTTTTTATTTTCTTGCTTTTGAGTTTAAATGAGAAAATTTTAAAGCTAAATTTATAAAGAAAACTGTTAGTAGATAAGAGTATAAAGAAATTTCCCAAAGCCCAGTATGAAAGAAACTTTGGACTTAGCTTTTCCTGCACTTCCAAAATATAACAATGAAATATCAAAACAATTGTTATTTCTTTATCTAAATTATTTATGGAGCTTCCTCTGAAGAAAGTACTTTTCTCCTTTCAAAAAGATGAGGAGGGAAAACATTTACAATTTACGGAGTTTACAAAACAATGCACATCATACCTATACTTTAGAACAGGAGATGATAAGAGAGAAATCCAAGATGATATTTGGGCATACTCTTCATGTTTTTAATTATTTTTTCATGTTGTTGACTGTCTACATCTTATACATGGAGGAAAATTGACTACTAAAGTTCATTTAAAAAATAGTAAAAAAAAAAATTCTATAGAACTCTGCAAAATGATCCACAGAATGCTTCCAGGTTGTAAGTTGTAAAAGAATTGGTCATTGAAACATAAATACTACCTGTTTGAAATTCAAAAAGAAAATAAAAAGGCTTACAAAAGAGTGAGCAGCAGGGAGTTCTTTAATAAAACTTGTAAACACAGAAAATGAAACTTTAGTACCCAGACACATTAAAACACTCCCGCAGTAAAATGAAAGGGGGAACACCTGATATTGGACTTAAAAAAAAATTATTTTAGGTGGTTTTAACTGCCTCTTAATTTTCTTATTTATCAAAGGTAATCACTTTCCTCTTGGACTTCTTTCAATAAGAAATATAAGCTCAAACTGTTAACCAAGGATGTAATTCACTTAAATTATGCAACTGGAATTCCACAGCTGGTCTGTCTGGCTTAGTGCTGAATGAACGTCGTGTCAGAAAACCTTCCCAATAATAATGCCCTGCCTGTGACAAGGGGTAAATCTCCCAAACTTAGGATCAACTTCAGAGGCTCATTAGCGATAGCAAGTGAATGTCAGTGGGGTGACAGCAGCGGGACAGCAGCGCCCACGCAGCTTAAGCAACCAGCCCACCCAGAGCTGACGATTTGTATAATCAATACCACCAATTCCCAGTGATAATCATTTGTTGATATGCACAGGACGGTCAGGTACCCCACAGATCACATCTAATGGCATTACAGTCACTAGATTTAACCCCCGGGCTCTTAATTCATCTGCAAGAACACAGGCAGCTCACAGCACTTTTTAAAAGAAAGACTAAATCATAATTCAAAGCATGCTCTATAGCTTTTTACCTTCTCTGATTTCTTGGTTCTGGCCTACCTAAATAATTTTCATCTTTTCCTCCCCCCTCTCCACTCTCCAACTATGAGCGTGAACCTGAATTACAAACAGTTAAACCTGAAGGTCACTTCACAGTAGCGTTCCAACATGCTTCCCCAGCGAGGCTGCACGGCAACAATAAAACAAAGCCTTTGCAACCACCTGTAATAATCTGCCTGCTCAGCCAGCAATCCGAAAAGTCCTGAAGCTACACAAGGTAGACATTTTCTGCAGCTGGTTTAACATGTATATTGTGCCCAGTTGCCGGCTCGCCTCCTCTTACCTTCACGTTAGTCCGGAGTGCACAGTAACATGCAAAGAACATTGCAGTAAATAAGGAGCATATGGACCGGTATTCAGCTTCTCAGCACAGCGCAAGCCCCACACACACGATCCTGGGCATGTGCTACTAAAGAGCATCCGTTCCCTCTGTCAGTTTGAAAATGCATTGATCTCTGTTTTCTCTGACTACAAAACGACATGTCTTGAAGGCACTGAGTGAGAGCTCAAAATCTCTTCATTGGCTATATATAGCATTATGCCCAGTAATTTCAATTAGATGAGATTCAGCGTCTGAAAGTTAAGACCTCAGTTGCTTTTCCTTCTAGCATTTTAAATCATTGGATTAAAAAAAAAAAAAAAGAAAAAGAAGGAGGGGGGAATGAGCTCACTCAGGAAGGAGGGGGGGAAAGGTGAAGAATTGAAATTTAACCAATGAGTTACTTATATTTCTGGAGAGCCCTGGTGTTATCCTATTAAATACTTTACAATGGGATCGCATCGGGCAGACTATAAATGAAGAGGAAACCCTTTTCCCTTTGGAGGTTTAATATGAGCTCTGCACTATAGTCCAGGCTATTCTGGTGCAGCACCCTGTTTGGCAAATTCTACAAATCACTGCAAACATGTCTCATTCTGCTTCTCCATGTGGAATAGGACCAGGACTAAAGGATCACTGTCACATAAAGTCCCCTAAAATGTGAGCTGGGTTCCTCTGGAGTGATCTGCAGTTACAGGACTGAGAAATACCACCTTCTCCTACTTCCCTGCCCTGTTACATCTTTTAGGGATATCTAAAGTTTCTAGGATCCATAATAAAACAATGTGGCCAATTTTCCAAAACTATGCTTTATTGGTAAATGACAATCAGTAATAACATGGGGTTGAAATTGAGACAGAAAATTCCAAGGGATAACATAACCTCAGATTCAGTAGCAACTGCTGCTGAATGTAAAATGTTCAGCAGGCTCCGGAAGGGAGACAGCAAGAGAGAAAAATAAAAGCTTCTGCCCCTATAAATCCATAAGGAAGAAAAAAAAAAAACTTAAAAACATCATCAGATCCTTCTGTCTGTTGTCATTCCTCTCAGGCACCGGATGCTGCAAATTAACTCAATTTTTACTTAATCAGAAAGACAAAGTACAATTTAGGGTTCTATACCCTTATTTCCAGCCTTGGGAAGCCCTAATTCTCAGCTAGAATTCTAAAGCTATCTGGCAAAATGCAAGCAGAAATGAACAGTTCTCACTGCAGCAAAAATAGTGGGAGGAAAAAGAGTGGTTATGTCTTTGCCACGATGCTCCCCATCAGCTTCCAGCAATAGGGAAGATCAGCATAACTCACTAGAAAAAAGCTGCAGTGACTTTTAGGATTTTTCTTTAATATGTTTTGCATAAGCCACCTCCCCTCTGGAGCCTGCAGTAGTGCTGAAGCACCATTAGAGTTACTGGGCATTTCTCCTGGGCAATGAGGTGAGGCAGCTTCAGGAGGAAGCAAGGTATTTAAGGGAGAGAAATTAAAGGAAGAAAAAAAGCAGGATTTTCTATTTCTCTCTTAATGACAAGCATTCAGAAAGTGTCGTCAGTTCTGACTAAATAGCTATTTTGGGCTGTCATTGTTTGTGCCTTTTTTTAGGAAGAAAAAGGCAATCTTATCCTAAGCTGGAGATCCTTTGGCAACGTAAGAGAAGGCAGCCACTTATTTTGATTCCCAGTTCCGTCTGTCTTAGGAGCCTAGGTAATTACAATTGTAAGCACTTAACAATACAACCAGTGACTTCCAGGACATTAAAAAATTCACATGGATGCCCAGCTCTCATCATTCCACAACTTTTTTTTTTTACCGGCTTTAAATGCAAAACTGAGCATTTCAGTTAACAACACTTCCCCCTCCCAAGGTTATAACAGGTCACATTTCTTGCAGCTCTTCCTAATAAATGAGCCCAAACATTACAACTCAATGCTATGGAAAACATAGGTAAATTTTAAAATGCCTTTCGCCATTGGGGGATTCAGAGGAATTTTTTAAAAACCTGCTTTATTCAACCTGCGAATAAGTACTATTATTTCTTTCCATTAGAAGTTGGCCAAAAAAAAAAATACATATTTTGTTATTATTATTTTAATAGTTGCCAGGATATTTGGATGGCGCAAGAGAGAAAAACCAAAAAGAAGAGGTGGAAAATGTTACAAATCTCAGAGCAGCTCACAAGCAAGGATTAAATAAAACAAGTTACAGGTGAAAAAGTACATGTAGATTTATTTCCCTGTCAAGGCAATCAGGGAGGACTTCTAATAGGGCTTTAGATATCATTTTAATCTGTATATATTCTTTTAAAAAGACCCTTAGCCTTAAAAACTTCTTTAAAACACCTGAGTATACTTGTCTAGCCTGTAAAATCCCAGGGCTATACCTGTATATTTACTGCCTAATTTCCTTAGGCAGTAGGAAACTAGGGTAGCCAACTTACTATTCTTATTTTATAGATGCAGGAAATGAGGCATTAACTACAACAGCAATGTCTCCCTAAAGAATATTCCATATTTTTAGGCAAAGAATTCAGCAAAACAGTATATATGCAAGAAGAAGAACATTTGCTATGGTAGAACAAAGTTGTAACTGACTGTGCACATTCTCAGAGGCAGTAGAGTAAGTCTAGGCTTCAATACTGCAAGTTGGAAGTGAGTAGTCCTGGAAAATCACTTCCATTCCAGATTCTTTTCTCATTTGTAAAATGTGGATAATATGTATCTCATAGTGCCTATTGAGAATATTAAAGATGAACCCTGCCATCAAAATAATGTCTAGATGGATCAATGATTTAACTATAAAAATTGAAACTGTAAACATATTAGAAGAAAACGCAGATTTGGTTTTGTATAATATTAAAGTTAAGGAGCCTAAACCATGCAAGAAAAGATAGACAATTGTGACTATATGAAAATATAAAACTTCTCCATGGGTAAATAATATACAATGACAAACAACAAACTGGGAAACTATTTACAACACATTCCATGAAAAATTGTCTTAATATACAAAGAATTTTCATAAGTCACTATGAGAAAATATAAAACTGAATGAAGAAGACAGTCAAAGAACATAAAGTAGTAATTCACAACAAGACCACAAAACACATTAACAATGTTCAACTTCATATTTAAGAAAAAAAACATAAAAAAAGAGGTTATTAAATCAACACATCAAGGACTAATGGAGATGCATTAACTGTTGAAACCTTTTTGGAAGGTAATTTGGAATTATCTATCAAATATTTAAAAAGGAAAATTCTCTTTGATGTAGTGATTCAACTTCCAGGAATTTATCCCAGATATATGCATGTGTGTGTATCTAAAAAATATCCATCAGTATGTTTTCTAAATTAGTTTATTTATAACATAGGAATGTAAGATATATATATACAAATTCTTACGTGGAAAGATGTCCAAGTTATATATAATATTACATGTAAAAATAGGCCGGGCCTGGTGGCTCAAGCCTGTAATCCCAGCACTTTGGGAGGCCGAGGCGGGTGGATCACGAGGTCAACAGATCGAGACCATGCTGGTCAACATGGTGAAACCCCGTCTCTACTAAAAATACAAAAAATTAGCTGGGCATGGTGGCACATGCCTGTAATCCCAGCTACTCAGGAGGCTGAGGCAGGAGAATTGCCTGAACCCAGGAGGCGGAGACTGCAGTGAGCCGAGATTGCGCCATTGTACTCCAGCCTGGGTAACGAGAGTGAAACTCTGTCTCAAAAAAAAAAAAAAAAAAAAAATTATATGTAAAAATAAGGTCGCCAAATAGCTGATATTGTACAGGCCTATATGTATTTGTATATTTGCATACACTTGTAGGTACGGGTGTAGGGTGTGTGTTTGTAAAATAAGTGTTGCTATTGGCTTAGGAAGGGATGGATGCCATTATCTTTCAATTTTTATTTTATACCTCTATACTATAGAAGAATCATTCACAATGAATCACTTATCCAACTACCCCTGTCAGTAAATGAGAGGTCAAGATACAGGGAAGAAGCAAATACTAGAAACCGTGAGGGGATTTGCTTCATTGTACTCCATGAGCAAAAGCCAGGAAATAATTGTGAGAGTAGAAACATGGATTTTATTGATTTCTGAATTGATCTTAGTTCTGAGTGTCTGAGTGTGAACATCTCTCAGTAATGCATGTAATTTTAGTATGTATGTATATTTTTCTTAAAGCATGACCCTTAAATACAAGGCAACTACTTTATTTGATTCCCAAATGGAAAAAGTGGCTATCAAGAAAACTTGACTAGCTGATTTTCATCTTATGCACTGAATTTAGACCTATCTACATATATTTGGTTTGTATTTTTAACAGTGGGCATGTAATACTTTAAAAAAAAACCTGAATCGTAAAAAAAAAATAAATATTAAAGCAATATGCAACTATGATTTGTTACAAATATAATAATAGCAACAACGTCTTTTAATATGGACAAATAATTCATATTGCTAGACATCTTTTTCTTAATCTATAAAATAAAGAGACTGGACTATCTAGTTCTTTCTTATAGGTAGAGTGGTTCTGTTAGGTGCCTTGCTTATTGTTTTGTTTAGACAGGACAAATTAGGTATGTTTATATGTTAAGGACCCTCCAGGTTGCACTACAGCCCGATTAAATTAGAATTTCTCAGGGTGGGACCCAGGCATCACTATTTTGTAGAGCACCCCAAGTGATTCCAATGTGCAGCTAGGATTGCAAATTACTGCCCTAGAGCTGGGGTCAGCAAACTGATTCTGTAAATGGCAGGACGATAAATATTTTAGGCTTGCAAGCCATATAATCTCTGTCACAACTACTCAATTTTAACGTTGTAGAGAGAAAGCAGTCTATGTAAATTTCTAAACAGACAGTACATAGTATGTTCCAGTAAAACATTATTATTTATAAACATTAAAATTCAATTTCATATAATGTTCAAATGTCAGAAAATACTATTATTCTTATTTTTTTAATAATTTAAAAATGTAACAACATTTCTTAGCTTGTATGTTGCCAACCTTTTCTCTAAAGTCCAGAGCGGTGGTACTCTCAGTGCAGTCTTTGGGCTAGATGCCTCAGTGTATGTTAAAAATTTGTTATAAATAGAAATTCTCCATACTCCAGACCTACTGAATCAAAAACTCTAGGTATGTGGCTCAGGAATCTGTGTTAACAAGCCCTCCAGGTGATTTCATGTGAGCTAAGGTTTGAGAATCACTGCTCTGAAGAAAGAGAGGAGAATTGATGGCTATGGCTCTCACAAAAAAAAAAAAAAAAAAAAAAGGAAGATATCAACTCCATAAAACAGGTATAAAAATTAATTTTATAGAAGAGAGAAGTATAGAAAATAAAGAGAAAGTAATTTCTGTTGTAAATGAGATAATTTTAGAGTGGAGACTAAAGATTCTGAGATGGATGCCAGCTGAGAAAGGAACTATAAAATACCTGGTAACTTAGAATCCTTTCTCTCTTAGAAATTCTAACAGCTCTTGGGCCTTTGAGTTAAAAAACAAAACAAAACAGACCTGGGTTTAAATTGCTTTTCTCCCACTTGCCAGCTGTATGACCCTGGGCAAGTTATATAACTTCTCTCTGCCACAGAGTATTCCTCTGTAAAATAAAGATAACAAATCTACTTCACAAGGATGTTGTAAAAAGCCAAATATATAAGGTGTGCATGCTGCTTGTCCCAGTACCTGGAACACGTAAAGGTAATAAGTGGTAGCTTTTAGTGAAAAGAAGAATGAAACCATAGAGGTAAAGTGAAAGCTAAAAATGTGCTATCATTCCTCTTGACTGACTTCTTTTAAATACCTAGAAGATTCCTTTAGGGGTTTGTAGATCATCTAGGACTTCCCTAGAATTTCCAGTTAGCCTTAAAGAAGATTCTCAGAAACTCATAAATCTCATTATAACCCCTTAATCAATTTACTATTATTGGAATTTCTTGCATCCTCCTTGGGATTATCCTGAGATAATAATAACAAATTTATAAATTAAAAATCATTTCAGAGCTTCCCAACAACTTCCACAAAATATCCCTAAAGTCATAAAAGAATCCATTTATATACCTGGAAGTATATAAAATATATAAAATTAAATGTCACTGATGCTTCATTTTTTATCTTAAAAATTGATATAAATGTTAAATTCAAGAAGAAAATATATCTGTAATTTGTTATAATGTTTTACATTACTTACAGATCACTAAATTTAACAAGCCAAGAAGGCTGTGCAATACTTTTAATACTCTCTGATATATATACTACTGTGAATACCTATGGGTTGGGGTATTCTTGCCTCAGTTCACAAGTAAAGATATATCCCATTTGATTCTTGATCCTTACATAAGCCCTGAAGATACTGTCATTATCCCCTAGTGTCCAGAAAGGAGAACCGGCACAGTGATTAAGCGAATTATTCAGGTTTATGCTAAGCTAGAGGTGGAACTCCAATACTAGGTCTTCCAATCCTAAAGTCCAGAGCAAATTTCTCAAGATCCCAGTGTCTATACAGTGATTCTTAACTCTTTCAGACAAAACAGTCCTTTTATATACAAATATTTTTAGTATTCTACTTACAGCCATGATAATAATAGATAATGTAACCTACTTTTACATAGGATTTAAAAATTAAACATAATATATAATATAAATAATTAAATTTAAAGTTAAAATTAAAACAAAGTATACTTCAATGGTATTACTCAGGTAAAATTCCATCAATGGCATAATTAAATGTTCAGGTGCTTACACCCATATGTATAGACAGACACAGGTATATTATTAAATTGGCTACTCAAAGCTCACAAGCAACATTGCTATCAGTGACACAATATTCTGAACTGCTGAAAACTCTTGGTAAAGTTCTGAGTAAAACAAAAAAAAACTTCCCTTACATCACAGAGAAATTACATTGAAAACTTCAGTGGTTATTAACTTAATGCAAGGATGCTTTGTGTTAAATAAATAAAACAGAGTATGATTCCCAGCTCAGGAAATTTTATCAAGTATCTAATATAAATTAATGTCCAGTAAGATATTTAAAGAGGGTAGTATTGGCCTTAATGAGAACCATGTGAACATACAGCCTGAGAGTAAATGTAGATTTAGGAATACATAGTTGCGAAAATCCCTTTAAATTCCTTACCACAATTACTCACCACCCTGTACCAAGGAAGTTCTACATGTACTTTCAAAGTGTAAAAAGCCTACTCTTCTGGATAAATAGAAAAATCTAAGAATGAGTGCCTCACAAGCAATCATAGATTCTAAATGATACGACTGAAAGGACAATGGAATGGACATTTTTTTCTTACCTCATACAGAAAAAAAAAAGGCTTTAGGGAGTGACCATCTCAAAATCCTGTCACTCCTTAATGGTCGGATCAGAGCCCATCTTTTTGTGACCACACAGAGTACTTTTCTCTCAATGTCTGCAACATGTATTATCTGTATTGCCCAATTTAGTACCCAATTATACAGTGTCTTTCATTGTTCTCTTTTTGTGTCTAAAATTCATCTCCTCAACCCCACTTTAAGTATTTCAAAAGAAAAGTACTTCTATGAGCTGGAACATAGTTACTTTGAGCACATAGTATTGTTTATTCTTCATGAACTGAATGATTGATAAACAGCTGAAAAAAAATTAACAGGCCTCAAAAAGGCCCCAACATTGCCTAATACTCCTATCCTCCTTTTTTTTTTTTTTTTTTTTTTTGAGACAGAGTCTTCTCTGTCGCCTAGGCTAGAATGTAGTGGCACGATCTCAGCTCGCTGCTGCAGCCTCGGCCTCCTGGGTTCAAGCAATTCTCCTGCCTCAGCTTCCCAACTAGCTGGAATTACAGGTGCACACCACCATGCTTGGCTAATTTTTGTATTTTTAGTAGAGACAGGGTTTTACCATGTTGGCCAGGATGGTCTTGATCTCCTGACCTCATTATCCGCCTGCCTCAGCCTCCCAAAGTCCTACCCTATTCTTTGAACAACCTTCTCCCTCCTTTTTTGAAAGGTGATTTCAAACATTCTCCACTCTCTTCAATCCTCACACCTTCCTCCATCCTCATTCCGATTAGTAGATAGTTGCCTTCTACCCCTACTGACAAAACAAAAGCCAACACACAAGTCCTCAACTTTTACCACAGAATAAAAAAGAAAAAGAAAAATCGGTGACTGCTCTCTTCTTTTGATTTTCCCAGCATATGTCCCACTCTCATCAAGTCTGCATCTTTCTCTCTTCTTGATCCTTCTTATAACAATTTAAATTCATGTTCAAGCCTCTCCCATCTAAAAACAAACACAAAAGAAAAACTGCTTCCTCTAATCACGGTTCCATATCAAGCTACTATCCTTCCCTGTTCCTTGACACACAACCTGTTTAGAAAAGCCAACACCTCACTCTCTGTTTACTTCCTCATTTTCCACACTGACTCTGACTCCTTGACACACTGATTTATGTCCTGTCTCCAGCCCCTTAAAATTGGGCATCACAACCAAAATGTCACTTACATAACTTTCAGTTCTCTATCCTCACCTCACCCTCCACACTTCTGGGCAGATTCTAAACAGCAGAGCTGCCCCTCCTCTTGAAACACCCTTATCCCTTGGCTTCTGACTTTAGATTTTCCCACCACAATCTTTCAGTATTTTTTTAAATTTTAAGTTCAGGGCTACATATTGACGTTTCTTAACAGGTAACCTTGTGTCATGGGGGTTTCTTGTACATATTATTTCATCACCCAGGTATTAAGTCTAATAGCCATTAGTTACCTTTCCTGATTCCCTCCCTCCTCCCACCCTTTACTTTCTGATATATAAAACTGACTGTCTTTGTGTTATTCCTCTCTCTGTGTGCCCATGTGTTCTCATCATTTAGATCCCACTTGTAAGTGAGAGCATGCAGTATTTGTTTTTTTTTGTTCCTGTGTTAGTTTACTAGGGATAATGGCCTCCAGCTCCATCCATGTTCCTGCAAAGGTCATAAAATTGTTCATTTTTATGGTGACATAGTATTTCATGTACCACATAAAGAAAATGTATCACATTTCTGCAATAAACATATGCAGGCATGTGTCCTTATAATAAAATGATTTATATTCCTTTGGGTATATAGGCAGTAATGGGATTGCAGGGCTGAATGTTATTTCTGTCTTGAGGTATTTGAGAAAATGCCATATTGTCTTCCACAATGGTTGAACTAATTTACTACTTTACTCTCATAGCAACAGTGCATATGTTCCTTTTTCTCCACAATCTTGCCAGCATGTTATTTTTTGACTTTTTATTTTTATTTTTTTGACTTTTTAATAATAACCATTCTGACTGGTGTGAGATGGTATCTCATTGTGGTTTTGAGTTGTATTTCTCTAATAATTAGTCATGTTGAGCTTCTTTTCATGATTGTTGGCTGCATGTATGTCTTCTTTTGAAAAGTGTCTGTTCATGTCGTTTGTCCACTTTTTAATGGGGCTGTTTGTTTTTTTCTTGTAAATTTAAGTTCCTCATAGACACTCGTTATTAGACCTTTGTTGAATGAATACTTTGCAAAAATTTTCTCCTACTCTGTAGGTTGCCTGTTTACTCTGTTGATAGTTTCTTTCGCTGTGCAGAAGCTCTTTAGTTTAATTAGATCCCATTTGTGAATTTTTGCTTTTGTTGCAATTGCTTTCGGCATCTTCATAATGAAATCTTTGCTCGTGCCTATGTCCTGAATGGTACTGCCTAGGTTGTCTTCCAGAGGTTTTATAGTAGGGTTTCATATTTAAGTCTTTAATCCATTTTGAGTTAATTTTTATATATGGTATAAGGAACAAAATCCAGCTTCAATTTTTTGCATATAACTAGCCAGTTATCTCAGCATCATTTACTGAATGGTGCTAACTGTTCAGGAACTTTCTTTCCCCATTGCTTGATTTATTTTATTTTATTTTACATTCCAGATACACGTGCAGGTTTGTTACATAGGTATATGTGTGCCATGGTGGTTTGTTGCACCTTTGACCCTCCGCTAGGTTCTCTCCCCACCCCACATCACGCAACAGGCCCTGGTGTGTGTTGTTCCCCTCCGTGTCCATGTGTTCTCACTGTTCAACTCCCACATATGAGTGAAAACCTCCAGAGTTTGGTTTCCTGTTTCTGTGTTAGTGTGCTGAGCGTAATGGCTTCCAGCTTCATCCATATCCCTGCGAAGGACATAATCTCATATCTTTTTTATGGTTGCGCAGTATTCCATGGTGTATATGTATCACATTTTCTATATCCAGTCTTTGATGGGCATTGGGTTGGTTTCATGATTTTGCTATTGTAAAAAGTGCTGCAGTAAACATATATGTGCATGTGTCTTTATAGTAGAATGATTTATATTCCTTTGGGTATATACCCAGTAATGGGATTGCTGACTCAAATGGTATTTCTGGTTCTAGATCCTTGAAGAATTGCCACACTGTCTTCCACAATGGTTGAACTAATTTACATTCCCACCAACAGTGTAAAGCTGTCCCTATTTCTCCACATCCCCTCCAGCATCTGTTGTTTCCTAACTTTTTAATAATTGCCATTCTGACTGGCATGAGATGATATCTTACTGTGGGTTTGATTTCCATTTCTCTATCAGTGATGTTGAGCTATTTTTATATGTTTGTTGACTATGTAAATGTTTTTGTCAGGTTTGTTGAAGATAAGATAGTTGTAGATGTGCAATCATATTTCTACGTTCTCTATTCTGTTCCATTGGTCTATGTGTCTCTTTTTGTACCAGTACCATGCTCTTTTGGTTACTGTAGCCCTGTAGTAAGTATAGTTTTAAGTCGAATAGTGAGATGCCTCCAGCTCTGTTTTTTTTTTTTTTTTTTTTTTTTTTTTTTGCCTTGGCTTTTTGGGCTCTTTTTTGGTTCCATATGAATTTTAAAATATTTTTTTCTAGTTCTGTGAAGAATCTAAATGGTCTTTTATATGAATAGCATTGAATCCATAAGTTGCTTTGGGCAGTTTGGCCATTTAAATTATATTAATTTTTCCTATCCAGAGCATGGCATATTTTTCCATTTGTGTCATCCCTGATTTTTTTGAGCAGTGGTTTGCAGTTCTCCTTGTAGAGATCTTTCACCTTTCTAGTTAGCTGTATTCATCTGTATTTTATTCTTCTTGTGGCAGTTGTGAATGGGAGCTCATTCATGATTTGGCTCTCAGCTTGATTGTGGTGGGTGAATAAAAATGCCAGTGATTTTTGCACTGGCATTCTGAGACTTTGCTGAAGTTGTTTATCAGCTCACAAAGCTTTTGAGCTGAGACAGTGGGGTTTTCTAGATGTAGGATCATGTCATCTGCAAATAGAAATAATTTGACTGCTTCTCATCATATCTGAATACACTTTCTTTCTTTCTTTCTCTTTCCTCATTGTCCTGACCAGGACTTCTAATGCTATGTTGAATAGGAGTGGTGAGAAAGGGCATCCTTTTATTGTGCCAGTTTTCACAGGGGAATACTTCCAGCTTTTCATTCAATAAGATTTTGGCTATGGGTTTATTGTATCTGGCTCTTATTATTTTGAGGTATGTTCCTTCAACACCTTGTTTATTGATAGTTTTTAAGAGTTTTTAACATGAATGGATGTTGAATTTTATTGAAACCCCTTTCTGCATCTACGTGAAATAATCATGTGGTTTTTGTCTTTGTTTATGTGATAAATCACATTTATTGATTTGTATATATTGAACCAACTTTGCATCCCAGATATAAAGCCTACTTTATTGTGGTAGATAAGCTTTTAGACATGCTGCTGGGTTTGGTTTGCTAGTATTTTGTTGAGAATTTTCACATCAATGCTCATCAAGAATAATGGCCTGACGTTTTTGTTGTTGTTGTTGTTAATACTACCGGGTTTGGATATCAGAATAATGCTGGCCTCACAGGATGAGTTAGAGAGTCTCTTCTCAATTTTTTGGAGTAGGATTATTACCAGCTCTTCTTTATACACCTTCTTTGTACATCTGTCAATTTGTCTGGTCCTGGTCTCTTTTTGGTTGGTAGGCTATTTATTACTGTCTCAATTTCAGACCTCATTATTAGTCTGTTACAACCCTCAGAGAATATTCAAACACCTGTGCACATAAACTAGAAAATCTAGAAGAAATGGATAAATTCCTGGACATATACACCCTTCCAAGATTGAACCAGGAAGAAATGTAATCCCTTTTAGTATTTTTACTGGCTCTTGTTGCAGTATCAGACTTTCATATGCCCAAGTTCCTTAAGATTCAGACTTTCTCTTGTTTTTCTATTTTATACCTTTTCCTAGGTTTTCTTGTTAATTCCATTACACCTTATTATCACTCAAATGATGAAAACTTCCAAGTCTTTTTCTAACCTACATCCCTTCTCTGAGCTCCAGACCCTTTTATCAAATTGTTTGCCTATTACTGGAACTTCAAATTCATTATGTCCAAAACTAAACTGAATTTCTGCCTCAAACTTCTTCTTCCTCCTCTATTTTTTCTATTTTAGGATATGACACTTCCATTTATGCAGCTATTTAAGTCAGAAACCTAGCAGTCATCTCTGACAATCTCTTTCCCTGTATTTCCAATAGTGAGCAAATTATCAAGTTTTGCTAATTTTCTTAGATATTTCTAGAATATGTAATGTTTTCACCATATTCACAGTAATTATCCATATTCTTGAGTGTTTTACTGCAGAAGTCACCAAAATGTTTTCCTTACATATTCTTGACCCCCTGTAATCTACTTTTGACCTAGATCTATGAAAGTGATCTTTCCTAGACATAAATATGAATTATATCACACTCTATTGCTCACAAGTTTGCTAGCTTCTCAGTCGCAAATATCTAGCAGGATCTTCAAGGTCCTGCATGGTATAAATCCAGCCTGATTTAGATTCAGATATCACTACATATTCTATGATCTAGCCACATCAAAGTTGTTTTGATTCCTCTAAAGTACTATGCCCTCTTCAACACAGCATCCTCCCACCTTTTTTTCCCATAGGTCTGGAACAGTGGCTCTCAACCAGTAGTAATCTCCCCCACCCTCTAGAAGATCATCAAATACAATTCTATGTATATATTCTATACAGATGTATATACATGTACACTAAAAAATTATCTAAATATTAAAATACTGACAGTAGTTATCTTAGAATTGCAGTATTATGCAAGTTTTGATTTTCTTTTCTTGTTTCAGGACTTTCCTAATTTTTCTACAATGAGCATGGCTATTGAGATTTCTTAAAATGTAAGAAATGAGTACCGAAAAGTACTTCTTATGCTATGAAGGGACTGTAAGGAGTTGCTATGTTACAAAGAATAAAATATAATCCATACCTTTTAGAGGTTTTCAAATGAATTATAAAAATAAAATACCAGCTGGTGTGGTGGCTTATGCTTGTAATCCTGTAATCCCTGGACTTTGGAGGCCAAGATGGGTGGATCAGTTGAGGTCAGGAGTTTGAGACTAGCCTGGCCAACATGATGAAACCTCATCTCTACTAAAACACAAAAATTAGCCAGGTATGGTGGTGGGTGCCTATAATCCCAGCTACTCCAGAGGCTGAGGCAGGAGAATCACTTGAACCTGGGAGGTGGAGGCTGCAGTGAGCCAAGATCATGCCGTTGCACTCTAGCTTGAGGGATAGATTGAAACTCCCTCTCAAAATAAATAAATAAATACATACCTATCTAGATAATTCTTAGATTAAAAAAAAAGTTAAAAACAGTTTTCATCATAATCATTTAATGAGCATTTACTACATCCCAGGCTTTTCATGCATTAATCTATAAAATCTGTAAAACAACCACATTAGGTAGGTTTTATCCTATTCATTTAATAGATGAAGAAACTGAGGTCATTAGGGTTAAACAAACTGCTAGGTTATACCAGACCAAAAAAAAAAAAAAAATCAAATTCAAACTAAAGACTCTCTGGCTTCAAAACTTCTGTTCTTTCCAGTAGATATTTATAAAAGATATATAAGTCAATTGGAAATCCAGAGAAAGGGTGGTTACTTGACAGCAAGAGGGCAAAGAAAGCATATATAGAGGAGTTAACAGTTTAGCTAACTCTGGAGGATGAGTAGGATTTTAATAACTATAGATGAAGGAGAAGGCATGAGGAAAGGAACACTTGAACAAAAGTGAGAGGGAAATGGACAGTTCATGAAAGTCTGTGGGGAATTCGTAGGCAAATTGGTTTGAAACAAATTAAAGATAGGAATTTTGTTTAATCAATAAAGGGAACTGAAATTTGATAGAACTTTAGAGATCAACAGAAAGTGGGGTTAGAATGCAAGAAAATCTATAATATTTTGACATCCTAGAAAGGTAAGACAAGTCTTAAAGTACAGAAATGATGACACATTGCACTGTCTTTGTGTTTTCAAAAACAGAGAAACTTAGAGGTAGAAAGGGATTTGGAGAGCATCTCAGAAACCTCTGACCCAGAATAGAAAAACTGTTGTCAAAAGTCATAAAACTAGACTAGAATCCAAGTCAGCTGAGTCCTTGTTCTGTGCTCAGTTCCCAGGAAAGCAAGCATGAAACATTGTGTGGCTTTCTTAACAGTTCTGTGAGGTTTGTATTAGAATCACTATTTCACACCAGCACTTGCTGGAACTCAGAGAAATTAAGTAACTTGTACGAAGTTATGGAACCAAAGTTCATCTCACCCAGAACTAATGACCTTCTTACGAATGGAGATAGCTTTATGCTGCTATTATGTCCCCATAGCATCTTCCTCAGGGTTCTTAGGTACCTGACATAAATCAATAAACTATCAGCCATTATTCATTACTCTTGTTAGGGATCATATATATTGGTTTTATGGATATAGAATACTAGGTGACTAAAGCAGGAAAAATCATTTATAAAATTATAAATTATCAACTTAATTATAGATAAATTTTAAACACATCTTACTTTTGTAAGAGTTTTGTCTTGATTAGAGAACATTGACCGTCACTAACAAAGTAAACTGTTTAGATTTTGAAAGTCTTATATTTCACACTAAAGAAATTCAGCCAACAGATCCCTATGGTAATGTTTCTTTCTTGTAAAAGCATACAAATTTACTTAAATCCTTAAATAATTAGACTTCAGAACCAGAATGCAATTAGAATTAAAGTTCATAAATGTGTTAATTCTTTTTCCATTGGCAAAATGCATATGGAACAACCCAGAGCTGGCCACATCTGCACATGCTACCTTCCCCAAAGCCAGCAACCAGGCTTTCTCATTTTGGCCAAGGGTGTCTAACTGTGAGTACAGAGGACATGAGAGCACTAAAGTTATTAGGGGCAATGCTTCATCTTATACAAGAATATTTGATTGAGAAATTTATCTAAAATATAGATAAATTATAACTATAGATAAATATAACCCTTTGTGTGTGCATGTTTGCACTTCTTGAAGTACTGCCAACACAAAATTGAGCATTTGAAAATTATAGCTGGATGGAAGCTTTGTAGACAAACAGGCTAAAATTTCCTTTAAGTGTCCAAAAGCAGATAAATTAGAAAAATACATACATCAGATATAAAACAATATGATTAGCTCCAAATGATACAAATTTAATGATTACTTATTAAAAATACAAAGTTATATTACAAGTGACATAAAACTTGGACTAAGTGTCCTTGTAACTCTCCAAAGATATTTTAACATATACACAACTAAATTTGAGAGCTTTAATCTACAAAATAAATTATGGCCAGATCATTTATAATGACAGATCTTAAAAAAATTATTTTTAATTTTTATGGGTACTTAGAAGGTATATTTATTTATGTGATATGAGATACCTTATAGAGGCATACATTGCATAATAATCATATCAGAGTAAAGAGGATATCTATCATCTCAAGAGTTTATCATTTGTGTTATAAACATTCCAATTTTACTCTTTTTTATTTTGCAGTGTATAATAAATTTCTGTTGACAGCGGTAATCCTGTTATCAAATACTAGATCTAATTCATTTTATTTATCTATATTTTTGTACCTATTAACCATTTTCACTTCCATCATCACCCATCTCCCACCACTACCCTTCCTAGCCTCTGGTAACCATCATTATACTATTTCCATGAGTTCAATTGTTTTCATTTTTAGCTCCTACAAATGAGTAAGAACATGTGAAGTTTGTCTTTCTGTGTTTCCTTTATTCCACTGAATGTAATGACCTCCAATTCCATCCATGTCGTTATAAATGACAGTATCTCATTCTTTTTTAGTGGCTGAATAGTATTCCATTGTGTATGATGATAGCATTTTATTTATCCATTTGTCTACTGATGAACATTTAAGTTGCTTCCAAATCTTGGCTATTGTGAGTAGTGCTGTAGTAAACATTGGAATGCAGATATCTGGTTGTTATACTGATTTCCCTTCTTTGGGGTATATACCTATCAGTTTGTTTGCTCGATCATATGATAGTTCTATTTTTAGCTTTCTGAGGAACGTCCAGACTTTTCTCCATAGTGGCTGCACTAACTTGTATTTCTGCCAAGATATAAAGGATTCCCTTTTCCTAATATCCTCACCAGTCATTTTTACTGGGGTGAGATGATATCACACATTTAGTCGTGATTTGTTTTTTTTTTTTTTTTTTTTTTGGAGATGAACTCTTTTTCTGTCACTCAGACTGGTGTGTAGTTGCACAATCTAAGCTCACTGCAACCCCTGCCTCCTGGGTTCAGGCGATTCTCCTGCCTAAGCTTCCTGAGTAGCTGGTACTACAGGTCTGTGCCACCTTGTCTGGCTAATTTTTTTTGTATTTTTAATAGAGACAGGGTTTCACCATGTTGGCCATGCTAGTCTTGAATGCCTGACCTCAGGTGATCTGCCTGCCTAGGCCTCCCAAAGTGCTGGGATTACAGGCATGAGCCATGCCCAGCCATGATTTGCATTTCTTTGACAAGCAATGATGTTGAGCACGTTTTCATATACCTGTTTGCCATTTGTTTGTCTTCCTTTGAGATATGTCTATGCAGATCTTTTGCCCATTTTTCAATTGGATTCTTACATTTCTTTCCTATTGAGTTATTTGAGCTCCTTATGTATTCTGGCCCTTAATCCCTTGTCAGATGGGTAGTGTGCAAACATTTTATCCCATTCTGTGGGTTTTCTCTTCAGTTTGTTGATTGTTTCTTTGCTGTGCAGATGCTTTGTACCTCAATGTGACCCCATTTTTACATTTTTACCTTGGTTGCCTGTGATTTTGAGATATTACTCAAAAATGTTTTACCAGACCAATGTCCTAGAGTTTCCTCAATGTTTTCTTTAAGTAGTTTCATATATTCAGGAGTTAGATTGAGCTTTCATTCATTTTAATGTATGTATATAGTAGGATATAGCATCTAGTTTCATTCTTCTTTAAATGGATATTCAGTTTTCCCAGGACTATTTAGTAAGGAGACTGTCCTTTCCCCAATATATGTTCTTGGTGCCTCTGTCAAGAATGAGTTCATTGTAGATGTATGAATTTATTTCTGGGTTCTCTATTATGTTCCATTGGTCTATGTGTCTATTTTTATGCCAGTAATATACAGTTTTGGTTACTATAGCTCTAGTATAATTTGAATTCAGGCAATGTGATTCCTCCAGTTTTGCTCTTTTTGCTCGGAATTGCTTTAAATATTCTATATCTTTTGTGGTTCCATACAATTTTTTAAAGATTGTTTTAGCTATTTTGGCGAGAATGTCATTGGTATTTTGATAGGGATTTTACTGAATATGTAGATTGATTTGGGTAGTATGGATTAATTAATAGATTAACAATATTGATTCTTCTAATCCATGAACATGGAATATCTTTCCATGCTTTTGTGTCCTCTTCAGTTTCTTTCATAAGTGTTTTGTAGTTTTCATTGTAGAGATCATTCGCTACTTTGGTGAATTTTATTCCTATGTATATAATTTTATGTATAGCTATTATAGCAAGATTACTTTCTTGATTTCTTTTTTTTTTTTTTTGATTATTCACTGTTGGCATATAGAAATGCTACAAAGTTTTGCATGTTGATTTTTGGATCCTGAAACTTTACTGAATTTGTTTACAAGTTCTAATAGGTTTTTGGTAAAGTATTTAGGTTTTTCCAGATCTTATCATCTGCAAACAAGAAGAATTTGACTTATTGCTTTACAGTGCAAATGGTCTTTATTTATTTCTCTTGTCTGATTACTCTAACTAGGATTTCCAGTACTACGCTGAATAACACTTGTGAAAGTGGGCATCCTTGTCATGTTCCAGATCTTAGAGGAAAGGCTTTCAGTTTTTCCCCATTCAGCATGATACTAGCTGTGGGTCTGTCCTATGTCTTTATTACATTGAGGTATGTTCCTTCTATACCCAGGTTTTTGAGGGTTTTTATCATGAAGGGAAGTTAAATCTTACCAAATCTTTTTTCTGCATCAATTAAAAGGATCATATGGTTTTTATTCTCTATTCAGTTGACAGAATGTATCACACAGATTGATTTGCATATATTGAACCATCCTTGTATTCCCTAAGACAAATCTCCCTTGATCATGATGAGTGACCTTTTAAGTGTGTTGTTGAATTCGGTTTTCTAGTATTTTGTTGAGAACTTTTACATCAATATTAATCAGAAATATTGGCCTGTAATTTATTTTTTATGATGTCTCTCTGTTTGGATTTGACATAAGGGTAATACTGACCTCATAGAATGCATTCAGAAAGATTCCCTCCTTTTTTTCAGAATAGTTTCAATAAGACTGGTATTAGTTCTTCTTTAAATGTTTGATAAAAATTTAGCAGTGAAGACATTGCGTCCTGGGCTTTTCTTTGTTAGGAGACTTTTTTTTATGGCTTCAATCTCATTACTTGTTATTGGTCTGTTCAGGTTTTAGATTTTCCTGTGGTTCAATCTTGATGGGTTATACCTGTCTAGGAATTTATGCATTTCCTCTACATTTTCCAATGTACTTGCATATAGTTCCTCATAGTAGTCTCTAATGAGCCTTTGGACTTTTGTGGTAGCAGTTGTGATTTCTCCTTTTTCATTTCTGATTTTATTTAGTTGGATCTTCTTTTTTCTTAGTTGGTCTGGCTAAAAGTTTGTCACTTTTATCTTTTGAAAAAAACATTTTGTTTATCTATTGTATTTTTGTTTCAATTTCATATATTCTGGTCTGATCTTTATTTTCTTTTACTAAGTTGGAGTTTGGTTTGCTCTTGCTTTTCTAGTTCTTTAAGATGAATTGTCTGGGTGTGGTGACTCAAGCCTGTAATCCCAGCACTGTGGGAGGTTGAGGTGGTCAGGAGTTCAAGACCAGCCTGGCCAACATAGTGAAACCTCATCACTACTAAAAAAAAAAATACAAAAATTAGCTAGGTGTGGTGGTGGGCACCTGCAGTCACAGCTACTTGGGAGGTTGAGGCAGGAGAACAGCTTGAACCCAGAAGTCAGAGGTTTCAGTGAGCCAAGATTGCTCCAGTGCACTCTGGCCTGGGCAAAACAGTGAGACTCTGTCTCAAAAAAAAAAAAAAAGATAAATCATTGGTTGTTTATTTGAAGTTTTTCTACTTGCTTAATGTAAGTGCTTATTGCTATAAACATTCCTCTTAGTATTGGTTTCAGTGTGTCCCATAGATATTGGCATATTCTGTCTCCATTTTCATTTTTTAAGAAATTTTAACATTTCCTTTTTAATTTCTTCATTGACACACTAGACACATTCAGGAGCATATTGTTTAATTTCCATGTGTTTGTATTTTAATACTTTCTGAAGATCCTCTTATTGATTTTTAGTTTTACTCCATTTGGGCAGAAAAGATATTTTAAATTATTTCAATTTTTGAATTTTTAAAGGCTTATTTTGTGGCCAAACATATGGGCAATTCTTAAGAATGACCCATGTGCTAAGGTGAAAAATGTGTATTCTGCAGCCACTGGGGGAACTGTTTTGTAAATGTCTATCAGGCCCATGTGGTCCATGGTGCAAACTGAATCTGATTTAAATTTTCTGCCTGGATGATCTGTTCAATGCTGAAAGTGGGGTGTTGAGGTCTCCAGCAATTGTTGTACTGAGGTTTTTTTCTCTACTTAGCTTTCATAATATTTGCTTTACATATCTGGGTGCTCCACTGTTGGGTGCATATATTATCAATTACTATATCCTTTTGCTGACTTGACCCCTTATCATTATATAATCAGCTTCTTTGTCTCTTTATGTAGTTTTTTCTTTGAAACCATTTTGTCAGTTACAGGTATAGTGACTTCTGCTCTTTTTTGGTTCCCATTTGCATGATATATCTTTCTCCATCTTTTTTACTTTCACTCTATGTGTGCTTTATGGGTGAAGTGTGTCTCTTGTAAGCAACAGATTTTGGGGTCGTGTGTGTGTGTGTGTGTGTGTGTGTGTGTATTTACTCAGCCACTCTTTGTCTTTTAATTGAAGAATTTGGCCCATTTACATTCAGTGTTCTTAGTGATAAGCAAGGACTTACTCCCGCCAATTTATTTGTTTTTTGGTTGTTTTGTAGGCCTTCCTTCCTTTCTTCTTGCCTTCCTGCCTCCCTGCCTCCCTGTCGCCTCCCTGCTTGCCTCCCTCCCTCCCTGCTTGCCTCCTTCCCTCTCTCCCTGCCTCACTGTCTCCCTGCCTTCCTGCCTATATTCCTTTTAGTGAAGGGTTTCTCTGGCGGTATGTTTTAATTTCTTTTATATTTCATGTATCTGTTGTAGGTTTTTTGAGTTACCATGACATTTGCAAATAATGCCGTGCAACATGTTATTTTCCACTGATGACAACGCAACTGAAAAAACAAATGAGTAAAGAGAAAACTAATATAAGCTTGACATTTTAATTTCATCCCCCCTGCTTAACTTTTTGTTGTTTTTATTTATATCATATTATACTTTCTATGTCTCCAAAAATTATTGTACTTATCATTTTTAATAAGTTTGTCTTTTCATTCTACTCAAGATATGAATCATTTATACATCATAATTACAGTGTTATAATATTCTATATTTATCTGTGTGCTTACCAGTGAGTTTTATACCTTCAGATGATTTCTTATTGATCATTAATGACCTTTTCTTTTAGGGTAAAGAACTCCCTTTGGCATTTCTTGGAGGACAAGTCTGTTGTTTATGAAGTACCTCACCTTTTATATGTCTGGGGAAGTCTTTATCTTTCCTTCATGTTTGAAGGATATTTTTACTGTGTATAGAATTCTAAGATAAAAAGGTTTTCTTCTTCAGCCTTGTAAATATGTCATGCTTACTTTCTCCCAACTAATAAGGAATCTGCTGAGAAATCTGCTGCCAGATGTGTTGAAGCTTCTTTTTATGTTATTTGTTTCTTTTCTCTTGCTGCTTTTAGGATCCTTTCTTTATCCTTGACCTTTGGGAGTTTGCTTATTGAATGTTGTGCAGTAGTCTTCTTTGAGTTAAATCTGCTTGGTGTTCTACAACCCTCTTGGACTTCAGTATTGGTATATTTCTCTAGGTTTGGGAAGTTCTCTGTTATTATCCCTTCAAATAAACTTTACCCCAAACTTTCCATCTACTTCCTCTTTAAAAGCAGTAACTCTTAGATTTGGCCTTTTGAGGCTATTTTCTCTATCTTATAGACTTGCTTCATTGTTTTTTGTTTTTCTTTTATCTCCTCTGGCTAAATGTTTTCAAATTACCTGTCTTCAAGCTCACTAATTTTTTTTCTTCTGCTTGATCCATTCTGCTATTAAGAGACTTTTATGCATTCTTCAGTGTACCAATTGAATTTTTCAGCTCCAGAATTTATGCTCAATTGTTTTTAATTATTTCAATCTCTGTTTTTTGTTGTTGTTGTTGTTGTTGTTGTTTTTGACACAGAATCTTGCTCTGTCACTCAGGCTGGAGTTCGGTGGTGTGATCTTGATTCGCTGTGACTTATGCCTCCCAGGTTCAAGCAATTCTCCTGCCTCAGCCTTCCAAGTCGCTAAGACTACAGAATGTGTCACCCTGCCTGGCTAATTTATTGTATTTTTAGTAGAGATGGGATTTCACCATGTTAGCCAGGATGGGCTCAATCTCCTGACCTTGTGATCCACCCACCTCGGCTTCCCAAAGTGCTGGGATTACAGGTATGAGCCACCATGTCTAGCCTTGTTAAATTTTTCTGACAGGATTCTGAATTGCTTTTGTGTTCTCTTGCGTTTCATTGAGCTTCCTCAAAACAGCTATTTTGAATTCTTTGTCTGAAAGGTCACATATCTCTGTCACTGTGGGAATAGTCTCTGGTGCCTTATTTAGTTCATTTGGTGAGGTGATGTTTTCCTAGATGGTCTTAATGCTTGTGGATATTGGTCAATGTCTGGACATTGAAGAGTTAGGTATTTATTGTAGTCTTTACAGTCTTGGCTTACTTGTATACATCCTTCTTGGGAAGGATTTCCAATCCAGGTATTCAAAGTGATCTAAATATTTGGTCACTGTAGCTGTATCTGCATTAGAAGACACCCCAAGCCCAAGAATGCTTGACTATCGCAGACCCGTGGAGGTACCACGTTGGTTTTCTTGAGTAAGATCCAGAAGAATTCCTGAGATCACCAAATAGAGACTCCTGTTCTCTTTGTTTACTTTCCCCCAACAAACACTCTCTCTCTCTGTGCTGAGCTGCTTGGAGCTAGGGAGGGATGGCATAACCCTCTGGCTACCACCACCGGGACTGTGCTGGGTCATACCTGAAGCCAGCATGGCAGTGGGTCTCCACCAAGACCTATGGCAACCACTGACTGGTTACTGCTAATGTTCCCTCAAGGCCCAGCTGCTTAACCTCCTACAGACAGCAAATACAGTCTGGCTTATGGCCTTCCTTTTAGAGCAGCAAGCTTCCTTCAGCCTCCCAGCCAAACCAGGTCCAAAAATGCCATCTGGGATCCAGGATCTGGATTTGGGAAGCTTAAGAAGCCACTTGGTACTCTATGCAACTGCAGCTGAGCTGGTACCTAAACCACAAAACAAAACCCTTCTCCCTCTTACCTCTTCTCTCCTCAAGCAGAAGGAGCTTCTTCCTGTGAGTGCGAGGGTCTCACTCAGGCCCATGGAAAGTACTGTCTGGATACTTCCAATGTTCACTCAAGGCCTGAGGACTCTTCAGTCAGCTTATGGTGAATGCTAACAGGCCTATGTCTCTCCCTGATGGGCTATGCTCCATTTGGCCCAAGATGGGCCCAAACATTTCATGTAGGAACCAAAGTCTAGAATCAAAAACCCCAGAGGCCCACTTCATGCTCTACTTCACTGTGGCCAAGCTGGTGCCCAAGCTGCAAGGCAAAGTTCCCTTTATTCTTCCATTTCCTTTTCTCAAACAGAAGGAATCCTTCTCCATGGTCACCATAGCTGGGAATGTGCTGTGTTACCCCTGAAGCCAGCACAGCAATGGGTCTCACCCAAGACCCATGACATATCTGGCAACAATAGATGCTTATTCAAGACTCAAGGTCTCATTAGTTAACAGGTGATGAATTCTGCCAGAATTGGTTTCTTCCCTTCAAGGCAGCAGGTTCCCTTATGGTCTAGGATACATTGAGAAATGTCATCCAGGAGCTACAGCCTGAAATGGGGACTTCTGCCTAGTGCCCTATTATACTGTGGTAGAGCTGTATCCAAGTTAGAAGACAAAGTCCTTTTTACTCTCCCTTCTTCTCTCCTCAAACAGAAGGAAGATAAAAAGGAAAGGACGAGAAAAAAGGAAATATAAGTGCTTCCTTGGCCACTCTAGCTGGTGTATCACTAGGTTATGTGCATCCCACATCCACCAGCTCCAAGCCCAGCCTAGCCCCAGGACTTACCCAGAAATTGCAGTTATTGTGGCCTAGAGCCCCAGAGCCCTTTAGCATGCAATGGTCGTACTAGCCAGAACTGGTTCTAGTTGCCGGGATGATTGCCCTATGGATAGGGCTGGTCTAAATGCTTCTTCCATGTGTGCCAGCCAATTTTTGCCCTCTGTTGCTTTCCACTGTTATAGGACAGCACTGATTTCCAATGCCAAGTCCAGCTATCACTTTTCTCTGTCTCCCAAGCACACAGATTCTCTCTAGGCATCATGTGGCCGGCTGCTGCCACTGCCAGGGGATGGGCGAGGGATGATATTGACAATTCAAGATGTCTCCTTTCCTCTTTAGTGCCTCTTTCCTTGATATGATTTTAAAACCAGGTACTATAATTGGTCACCTGATTTTTTATTCTTATGAGGGTGCATTCTTGTGTGAATAGTTGGTCAATGTGCTATTCCTGCTAGCAGGGTAGGGGGCAATCACTGTACACCTCTATTGGGGCAATCACTGTACACCTCTATTTGGCCATCTTGCTCCACTGCCTCTTCCCAATAGATCTTCCCAATAGATCTTTGTCTCTGCAGCAACTGGCTCAAAATGGTGATGACTTTGTCAATGACTCCCAGCTTCCCTAATTTTTGCCCATAGTACCAACATAGAACCAGAGAAGAACAAATGTTATCTGCAAACTAATCACATAGGATGTCCCATTTATAGTTATGCTGCCTCAAATTCCTCCATGCCAACAACCTCTAATCAGAACAGACTAGAACCTCCCCCCACCACACCCCTTGCTATGATGCTTTCCTACTCTCTTACCCACTTCTGAATCTGTGTCAAATCCAAGTGATGGTGGCTGACTCCTTTGCTATATAGAAATTTCTGAATAAATAGCCTCTGCTTATTCACATTTGAGTGGTCTTCATTTACTTCCACAAACATTTGCAGGAAGTGGAGATATATTTTAGGATAAGCATTTGTCTCAATTTACCAGGGTTAGTTCTGGGTTTTGTCTGTTCTCCCAGTATAATTAATAGTATTCACTTTTACTCTCAAAAGTGTCCTTGCTTGAACAATAAATTCCATGGGTACTCTGTTTTCAGGCAGTTTATTCATTAGACAATGGGATTAACAGGCAAACAGATATTAAATAACTTGTACTAGAGCAATGCTAGGTAACAAAGAGAAGTGAACTGGGCGGTTAGGTAACTAACTTCCTTTCTGATCATAAAATCAATTGTCAGGTTAGAAGGAGAGAAGTATTCTACCTTTTGTATCAGCGTTTTTCTGATGGAATTTCCAGCTTTAGTAAACAGGAGATGGGATTTTAAGAGGTGTCCTCTTTTCCCCTTGAGGCATTCCTGCCACCCCTGCAGGATGATGCAATAGTTGCCATGGCAAATACTTCTCCCACGCTACTGGAAGGCCTTCCCAGAGCAGACTAACTTCTGTTCTGTTCTGTTTCCATTTTCCTTTTTCTCTGTCTGTTACATTGTAAGCTACTCTTGAGTTTAGATTCAGACTATAACCTTCTCTCTGGCTGTTTTCTTTTTTGAAAACAATTTGCTGTCTGTCTGCTTTTCTTCAACCTACTGTGCATATCCAGAGATAAGCCCCGATGGCAGACCTGTAGAAAAGTGTGGCAGACAGAAGACATGACCAAAGAAAGCAAAAGCAGGGTTGGAGTGAGTCAACTGAAAGCAGGGGTTCTTCAATTTGCTAATCTCAAATGCTCTGTTTTCCAATTAAAATATGAAATTTTGTAGTATAGATGCCCAGTTTATGCAACTGCATGGATTTTCCCTCAAGAACAGCTTATTTTATGGCCAGGCACGGTGGCTCACGCCTGTAATCCCAGCACTTTGGGAGGTCGAGGTGGGTGGATCACAAGGTCAAGAGATCGAGACCATCCTGGTCAACATGGTGAAACCCTGTCTCTACTAAAGATACAAAAAATTAGCTGGGCATGGTGGCGCGTGCCTGTAATCCCAGCTACTCAGGAGGCTGAGGCAGGAGAATTGCCTGAACCCAGGAGGCGGAGGTTGCGGTGAGCCGAGATCGCACCATTGCACTCCAGCCTGGGCAACAAGAGCGAAACTCTGTCTCAAAAAAAAAAAAAAAAAAAAGAACAGCTTATTTTATAATAGAGTAAAATAGGTTCAAGGGCTTCAAAGTCAGAAACACCTAGTTTTAAATCTGTAAGTTTCAAGATACTAGAAATAATTTCTGTTTTGCCTACCAATATAAACCTAACCTGGATCTTGACAGGTAAAAAATATATATTTATTCCCTGAATGTCTGATTGACTTGTGATCCACCATGCATAAGTACCATGGCCTTGAAAAGTTATATCATTTCTCTGAGCCTCAATGTTTCCATATGTAAAATAAGAAAAATAAAGCCACTTCATAGGATTGCTGTACAATTTAAATGAGACAGAGTGTGGGAAATTCCTAGCAGATACCTGCGTTATAGTATATATTTGATAGTTACTGTGATTATTATTTCTGTTATTGAAAAGATGATGTTTAGGAGGGTCCTACTGAAAAACATTTCAGTAAATACTCTAACTAATATAGTCTAATTATTTACACTTAGTTGAATCTCAAATTAGAGTACAACCTGCTTAACTGTCACTCATACTTGTACATTTTTAAAGTTGGGAGCATCTGCACTGTGCTAAGAATATGCCTGATTTCTGGTAGATTTCATACTGCTTTTTCAATGTTCTAACAACTCCTAATTATGAGAAGATTAATAAAAAAAATCTTTTGCTGTCTGTGGGTGTTATCTAATTCCAAGTCATAGTCAGAGAAAATATGGCTATTTCAGTCTCATTACTAGGAAAGTAAAATAAGGATCTTTTGAAAATAGATATAACACAGATCTATTCCTCCTAACTTATACAGTGACAAAAATCCTGAATGACAAATAGACTTCCTGAAAGTAGAAGGCTGTTTTAATATATTTATGCACATATGCAGCTACACTTTAAATACCTATAAATTTATATGCATTCATTAACAAAGATTTATTGAGCTCCTAAAAATGCTGTTTGTTCCAGACACTACAGTAGGTATTGATTATATAGGTTGAACGAAACAGATATTTTCTTTCCTGTGTACAGTCAGTTTCTTTGTTCTTGCTCCTTCTCTCTTGTTCCTTTGTGCGTATAGTAATAAGCACACAGACAGGCACACACACACGCATGCGTACACACACACACATACACGCCCCTTCCACAAGCCTATATGCTTATCTGTGGATATCGATGAGTATATATGTACACATATGACCCCAAAGCTAGGTCTATATGATCTGAATTCCAAGGAGAATTTGGTTGGGAAAAAAATCTAAACTGCATATTACTGAAAGAAATGAGTTAGTAACCATGAGATAATGCTTCTTTACATATTTAATTGTTTACTTTAAATCTATTTTTACCTTGCTTTGTTCCAGATAGTATTTAAAGTAGACTCTACCAGATAAAATGAACTCTCCATTTCCATTAGGGCAGGGAAAGCCTAACGGACAGCTGAGCATTGAACATGGCTTGCCGGTCAGTTTAATTTTGCCAGAAGCACATTTGCATTGAAACTTGCATAGGCTGACAGGGAATGACTGACACTTCAAAAAACAGAAGTGTTTCTATTTACACTGTAAGTCCCCATAGCATTTAGAATGTCTCATAATATGCTAGAAACCATGCCAAGATATTTTTTAAGCATTACTCTTATACCTTTACAACCACCCTATATGGTAAGAACTGTCTTCATCTTAAAGATGAGACATGAAGTTTTTATGAACTCATGATACACTGTGTTAAAAATATGAACTTTACAATTGAGAATGCATGCTTAAATTTAGGATAATAGCAATCATTTTATAGTGCTTCGTAAAGAGTAAATTAAATAGTAAACCCTTAATATATGCTTGTAATCAGGGTAGAACCTAATTATTAAGACCAGAGAATAAACAAATATAAAATGTTTGATTTGTTATTATTCACAGAAATAAAATATTTGATGTTATTCTTCTCTTTTATAAATCCTGACCAGCATTAAAATTTAACTACATTAAGTTCTCATATGTATGAGTATGGCTTTGAAAGAGAGATAGATATAGATATAAATATATCTAGATAGATATAGATGTATATAAAATATTTATAGGAATTTGTGATTATTTTAGTTTGCATATCCAGGACCACATAAAAGATACACAAAAATACATGTGGCTTATTTTAAAGAATGCATAAACATATGCATATCTGTCTGAAATATATATAGGCATTAAAGTAATATATTCTAAAATTCACTCTTTTTCTTACTGCACTGAAAATGTTAAGAGTTACTGCTATTGCTCCATGTTTTGAAAATTCTTGACTGAGCTTCACTTATTGGGAAACCAGTCACTGAATATGTAGATTTAGGAAACTGCATAATTATAAATTTTCTGGAGTGGTCCTCACTCACAGGTGGTAACCTTAAAAAGCTTATAATGTGTCCTTTTGGAAGAAACAATGTAACCATTGAATATTTTTTCTCATCTCTCAGGGTACAAGTTCAATTATGCTTACTTCTTCCCCAATGTACTTTGTATCAGCCATTAAATATGCAAAACAAATCTAAGAGGCAAAGTAAGTCACTGACTCTAATGGGTCCCTCCATTAGCATGACCTTTTTCTCAGTAGATTAAAACAAGAACTTCATTTAATTCTAAACTTCAACAGGAGTGAGGTACTGCAGTGTAATATTTAAAAAAAAAAAAAAAAAAAGACACATTCAATAATTTGTGGCTAGGCTTCTATCTTTAATGTGCTTATATGTAAAGTAAATAGTGAAGGTTGAGAATAGAGATTAAAAAAAAGAATATAATTTTTAAGGTCCTTATCAACCACATAATTTTATGTTTACGTGTTAATAGTCCCAGAACTACATGACTGAAAGGGTACATTGAGGGTATCTGTTCCTACCACTTAAAACCAATTCAGACCTAAAGATAACTATTCCATTTTTCCTTACAACGAATTCTAAATTTGAAGTCACTAGTCTCCAAGGTTTCCCAGAAGCTGAACCTTCTTAGCCTTTACAACATTATTTCCTTCCAGTTTCTCAAAGTGCTTTCAGTTCCAGGAGGTTCATCTCTTTACTTATTCATTACACTTTTTAAGTTAGGTTTCATGAAATCTTTCCCACCTGTTCATCTCTCTTGCCACTACGTTAGCTTAGCTCTTCATTTTTTAAAACCTAGTCCATTATAATAATATCACAGTGATCATCCTAGCTATGGTCTTACACCCATCTTTACATCTTTACATTGCCTCTACGATTACCTCTTTGAACGAAGAGGCAATTGAAATCTGTTCATGTCATTTTTCTGAGGCACGATTGGGGGTGTTTCTGTAGTTCCTGGTCTGCTGTTGGAAAATATACAAATGCTAACTGGGTCTTGGATTATTTTATTCTGTCATTATTTCTCCAGCCATATCTTCTGATAAAACACAATGACACAGTCAAGCATGAAGTTCTATGGATGTGCAATCAATTCTCATATTTCTATTTTTTTCAAATGTAGTTGTCTCAGCTTAGCATGCTCTTCCCTCTGTCTTTACCTGGCTAACTCCTTCCCATCCTTTCCCCACTATGCCATGCTGCAGGAGACATTGTGGGTAAGCCGTAGCTATTCATCTTGAGAAACTTAATTCCAGCTCATCTACTTTTTTTAGCTCTGTAACTATGGACAATTTAGTTTATCTCTTGAAACCTTATTACCCTCATCAATAAAATAAAAAATAATTATCTCTAATTTGCAGGGCAGTTGTGAATAATAAGTGGGATAATATAAATTTAGCACCTGACATACGGTATTCTTCCTATAATCATGCTTCATCCTACTTTACTGTTTATATTGCACACAATATGATATCTCTAGGTTGCAAAACTAATCATACCATTCCTTTGCTTAAAGTCCTTCAATGCATTCCTATTTCTATAGTCTCCCTTGTTGTCCAATACAGCCTTATTTCTCACCACTGCCCTTCTTCAATGCTTTGTTCCAGGTAGTTGAAATGCTTCAAGTTCCTCAATTGTACCAAATTTTCTCTCACCTCTGGGCCTTAGCATACAATGCTCTCTTTCATTAACACCCTTTTCTATCATGCCTCTCTTTACATGCATCCTGTATGAACTATTATCATATTTCCCTTTCCACTTGATTTTATTGCTTTTCACCTTACTATTAGGATTGGAACTTTTGTCAGTCTTGGTCACTGTGAGGCTTTAGTGCCCTACATAGCCCTTATTTGCAAATCTCTACCTACCTTAAGCCTTCCCTTCCTATAAGAAAAAGCTCAAGTCTCACCTGGACCTCTGGATTGGCCTCCCCTTTTCTACTGTCTAGGTGTCTAGGTGCTTTCACCAACTGAGTCACAACACAGTATCTCTCTGTGATAAAATAGCAATACAAGTTTCAAGAATGGGGAGATCAAGGAACAATAGTCAAGGGAGGCATCTTAAAGGATTAAAAAAAAAAACCTCACACCTGGATGTGTAGAATCAAGGAATGTAGTGAGGAATGTCCATCCAGGGCAAATAATACAATAGATGATATTCCTTTTACTCATTCAGTGAACCTTTATTAAGCACTTACTCCAGGCAAGACTGTGTTAGCAGCCTATTATACACTAAGGTTGGTAATAAATGGATAGGTTTTATTGAGCAGAGGCTATAGACAGAAATTCAGATTGAATGGATTTTGGTGAAACCTAATTACAAGTAGTCATAACCCCACTGGACACTGGTGTAGTCATACTCCAAGCACTGGTGTGCCACCTAAACCTTTGTGATGCTTTAGTCATTTTCTCATGTATTGTCTAGACAGTCTCCAAATTAGGCTTTTAATTCCATATAGATTGAGATTTTCTTGTCTGTTTTATTCTGTATCTTCACTTAGACTGTAATCAGGCACAGGGCACACAATTGATAAGTATATGTTAGGAACTGTGCTAAGCCTATATACCACACTGCATAAAAATTTACCAGTTCATATATATCTTCTATACTCGAAAAGCAACATTTCCTGTAAAGACCTGTTAGTAAATATTTTTGGTTTTGTGAGCCAGATGACCCATCACAATTAACCTACTCTACCCTTGAAGCATGAAAACAATCACAGATAATACGTAAATGAATAGAAAATTACTGTGTTTCAACAAAACTTTCTTTACAAAAACAAATGGAAGGCCAGATTTGGCCTATGGACTGTAGTTTGCAGACCTCTCTTCTAGACTACACTCCTTGAGGGAAGAGTATTACTTCTTTTACATTGCAGTGTTTTACCCAAAGCCTAGTCCATAACCGTGCTCAATAATAAAAGCTCTAAGTTTTTATTCTGTGTCAGTCATTCTTTTAAGTAATTGACAAGTTATAGCACATTTAATCTTCAAAACAAACCTATACAGTTGGATTTATTGTTCTTACTTACAGATGAGAAAACTTTGGCCAAGACAGGTTAAGTAACTGGCCCAAGATTACATGGCCAGTAAGCTGGAAATCTCATAGCTGGACTTCAGAATTTGTGCTCTTAATCACATTTGTAGTCTTTCAACAAATTAGAATAAATTAACAGATCCAAGCAGAGGACTTTAGTCTTTATGCAATAAGACAGTACTTCTCAAAGTTGTTCAAGGAACAAACACTCAGAAAACTATTATTAATATGTTTAATTTCATAAACCAAATTAAACAAAATCACCAACAGAAAATAAGAATATGATACATGTGGACAAAAAGAATCACAGATATGAATATCCTGTGCTTTCTCAATAAATGATGCTGCCTCACTGAACTTGTCTTTGGAATTTGTAAATATTTTCTACTTCCATATTTGTTTGGTCATCTTCCAGCACTCTACTAGCTCATGGAGATACCAGATGCCAAATATTTTTTAAATATTGATGAGAAAATAACTTACAAATGGGTACATTATATCTATTAATTTATATTTGGTTTAACAATTGGTAAAAGATTATTTGACCTTGGCGGAAGCATACATTGGGACAACACCTGAAATCAAATTCTGAGGTTTCAAAACAGCACGATCATAGAAGGCTTAACAGAGAATGGGAAGTACTAAATGTTTCCAGCAGAATAAGGGCCAGCAAGAAAAGCCCTGACCACCCAGCCAGGTATCAGCCTGTGGTTTTATGATTTAAGACAGCTCTAAATCCAACCTGTCTCAATTTATCAGCATAGTTCTTCCTGTTCTAACTGATAAATAATTTTACAATCTCAGACACTTCAATTGAGGTCTCTGACACTGGCAATAACTCAAGCAAAGCAAAAACTGAACAATATTTCTAAAAGTCAACGTTTGGGGAATGTTCGTATGAAAGCTCAAATAATGAGCTTTTCATGAGAGAGGCAATACCAAATTGAAAAAAAAAAAAGAAGAAGGAAGCTCATACTTGGAGAGGATCTATACTAAACATTACATTGGTATTGTTAGCCTGTTTTTATATTTGATATATGTAAATTATTCACAGTTCAGCCACAAGAGAAGTAAACAGTTCAGATTTGAACCAGGTCATATTTGAGTCTAAGTTGGCTACATATGAATGCCCATTATCATTTCCCTACAACTCAATGAGTCTTAACCAACATCACATGCCAAGCCTAAGTCATAATCTTGCATCTGTCTTAAACTTTCTAGGATACAATTTGGCTTTTCTGTGTTTTTGTTGTTTATTTGTAAAATGAAAATAGTAGCCTTTGCCCTCTGCTCCTAAAGGCATTACATATATATCAAAGGAAGAAATGTAATACAGAGAATCATAAAACCTTAACCTAAAAGTTAAATTATAGAACAATTTGTCCAATAAATAGATTAAAAAATGAGAGTCAGATAGGTTGTTTGACTTACCCAAGGTCACAGAAAACATGCTACCATGTGAAGCATATGATTCTAAAATAATTAAATTTCAAAATATTTGGTTTTATTTCCCTGAAATTTAAAATACAGTAGTCTTCAGAGAGGTAAATATCTAAAATCAGTTGCATTTTCAAAACAGTGGCTCAAGGAAATAAGGAATCTTTTCATATATCTTTGTAGTGAAGTTCATATATTCATTGTCCTCTTTCAAATATATTGTAAATCAACATTAGCTGAATGACCATTTTATTTCAAAACTGTCCTAAGCAATGTGAATTAACCAATTTTACCCTTACAACAACCTTAAGGGAGATACAATTATAATTTTGACTTGACAGATGATGAACATAAAGATAAAATGGTTAAGTACCTGCCCAGGTTCATACAGGACAGGACTCAAATGGAGACTTCCTGACTCCAAAATCTGTGCTCTTAACCATTACACTATATTACCTCTCAACACTATACCACACTGCCTCAGTATATTTTGCTATATCATTACATGATTGTTAATTATAACTTTATGGTTATAAATTGCTTTCATATTCTTACCTCATTAATTTTATTAGCATCTATTTATAATTTAGTCCACATGATATGTGATATTTAAAAATAAAGTCGTGTTTTAGAAAACAAAAGAACACTTTAATGGTTCGTCCTTCAGTAATTTATATAGGGCCACCTCACATAGCTTTATTCTGAGTTAATTATCTCTGCCTAGAAGGCAGAGGCCAATTCTTTTGAGGCCTAACTCAAATGCCACCTCCTCTTTGAAGTTTCCCTCACCCTCTCAGGCAAAAATGGGTTACTCCTTCCTCTGTACTCTCAAAGTGTTTTATCCATTCATTACATTGAGTTGTTTACAAATCTATCTGCCCATATCAGAAGAGTCCCTTGCATCTAGCACAAGGACTGGCAGAAAATTGATGTTCTCTACCTCAGTGAATGAACATGTACATTTTTTTTTTAAAAAAAGAGCAAAGATCAGCCATGAAGACTGATGTGGATCATCTCTCACCATTGTCGTGGTATTACTGCTGTGTCTTTGCAATTCTGGAAAGCCACATGCTAACAATAGATACTGTATTCACTGGTTTGGTGCTTTAGTTTCTTAAGTGGAGGCAACACACTTGGGAACAACACACTTGTGCATAAGGAGACTCAGTGTATCAGTCTTTGAAATGAGATAGATCAGTATTTAAGTCCCAGGTGGCTACCTAGAAGATGTGTAATGGTGGGATACTAATACTACCCTTACTTCTGTGATGTTATAAAAATAAATGAAAAAAAATTTTTTTAATTTTTTAATAATGTTTTTGAAGCACAGAATGTACCCACTGTGTCAGTAGTTATTAATATTAGGACTGTTCTTTGGAAAAATTATACATTTGGTATATGCCAGATACTTTTAACTTGTCGTTTATTCATATATATTCCCTGCCCCACCCTAGTTAATTCCAGTTCTCAATTCCCAAGCCCAAGTTTGTTAGCCAAAGGATCCACAGGACCAAAAATTCTAGGGAGAAAGAGTAGTGAGAAAGTCCTCAAATTACATTCTACTGGAAAGCACTTCTATAGCTTACATGGAAGACCAGCTCTGTGATTATGTAATAGCAATTGCTGACTGTAGCATCCCATATGAACCCACAGTATTTATTTAGCTCCTTGGTCAAAAACTCTTTCTTGGAACATAGGGGTTCCAAATTTGCCTCTGGGTCGTTTGTGCTTGGCTCCAATAAAAGGCTAAGTAAACATTAAGCTAATAAGCTGTGATCTTTCAATCACCATTATTTCCAGTCCCAAAAGTTAGCTCAGTATACAACCAGAAAGACACAGATGTGTCTTCGAGGAATTAGAAATTCCACATCAATAAAACACGAGAGTGAAGTAACAGAGTAAACTCTGGTGAGAGAACTCTTTTGGGGCTTCTGCTGGCTGTCCAATCCAAGCATCATTACATGGCCCTGCCTTGCCTACAGAATTTCAGTGGCCAATATCTAGGTCTCTGTAGAATAAAAGTATTCTTAGCTACAGAGATACACTACTTACTCATTACAAACTCTCACAATTCCTAATATTACATTTTTTTATTATTATTGCTAAAAGACATCGATGGTTCTTCACAACTGACCACAGACCCAAGCTTCAAGCACTTGTCTCCAGAAGAATTTTGCATGACAATAAATATAGGTTGAATTTCAGTTTGACCACAACACACTTTTTAGACTTGATTTTAATATTTGACATCTGAGTCCTTTGGACAGCACTACAAGTAAGAACCTGCTTGTACCTGGCTCTTGCTGCTGAGGCTGGCTTATTAGAGAGGCTTCCCACCAAGATTATATATTGCTGACTTTGCTTAAATGCTCAGGCAACTCTGCTTCACAAATGCAAATAATGGATCCTAAATGAATCAAGGGTCTATTTCTATTTCTAGGATTTCCATGGGCTTGGAGGCTTCACACGGAATCTTAATGGTGATTGCTTTTGGGTAATATTTCCATTCAGACATCTAAAAATGCTCTATAACATTAATACTCTCCACAGAATGATTCAAGGCAATGAATGTATAATAATTACTTACTGTTCAACTCTACAATGAATGTACTAAGGGCTCAGAAGGTGTGTAGAGGGAAAATATAAAACAGATCCCCTTCCCTGTTTTAATTGGGTAAAAGGACATGCTTCTACAGTATATGGCGAACACCTTCTAGAGTATTTACACTTGTTTGTAATTATTTGTCTTTGTATCTGTTTTGTCAAGAGCACTATGACTTACCAGGTACAAGACCAGAGTCTTTTTCTTCTGCAGATCGCTAAACCTTAGCACCATGCCTGGTACCAAGTTATTTTTAAAAAATAAAATAAAATAAAATAATTATAAGACCTGTAGTAAAGTGGTATAAATAAGAGGTAAATATATGATATTGATGTTCAGAGGAGGGAGATCACAGTATTAATTAATCACATATTTAATTGTGACTATAATACTAATTAGTCACAAAGGGTCACTGAAAAGGGGAACTTGATTTACATGTGAAAGATGATCAGTCTTGCATATACAGAAAGCTGTTGGATGTTCTCTTGGCCATGGGAGAAATACAGAACAAAAGAAAAGGTGGAAATGTACATAGACAATGAGGAAAAAGAGACTGGTTAAGTAAAGGCTTAGAAATTAGCGAGTTTAAAGATTGGTTCTATGGGAGTAATAATTCTGAAGTAATTTCAAGGGGAAAGAATAAGAATTACCACCTAGTGAGTATCTACTATGTTCTAGGTCTTTGCAAGGTATTTTGCATATACCATCTCAATTTAAAAATAAGATTTAAAAATGAGAAAAATATTACTGTCCATACTTTACAGATGAAGACACTAAACTTAGAGAAAGAAAATAGCTTGTCTAAGGACCTGGTGAGCAAGTGGCAAAGTGGGGATTTGAACCCAATTCTACTGAACTCATGTTCTTTTTATTCCTCGTGGTGTCTTTTATTCATCTATAAAGGTGAAAGGTCATCTCCTTGGGTCCTACATATCACGAATTATTCTAATACACTCTAAATCCTGTATCCTCCATAAATGAAATAAAGGAATATTTAATGTTAGTTTTTCCCCTCTACACAGAAATAAACAATTTTCTCTAAATTCCAACTCCCTTTATGTTTTAATATAATTCTTTCATTTATTTCTCTAACAAAATGTAAAATCTGTTAACCTACCTTTCTTTCTCTTTCTCTCTTTTCTTTCTCTCTCTCTCTCTTTCTCTCTCTTTCTTTCTTTCTTGAGACAGACTCTCACTCTGCCACCCAGGCTGGAGTGCAGTGGTGCAATCTTGGCTCACTGCACCCTCCACCTCCCGGGTTCAAGCGATTCTCCTGCCTCAGCCTCTTGAGTAGCTGGGACTACAGGTGCACACTGCCATGCCTGGCTAATTTATTTTGTATTTTTAGTAGTGACGGGGTTTTACCATGTTGCTCAGGCTGGTCTCAAACTCCTGAGCTCAAGCAATCTGCCTACCTCAGCCTCCAAATTAACATTTCTTTAAAGGACATAAGCCTCCTTTCTTCATCTATTATCTTTCCTTTTCACCCAAAGAAAAGAAAGTCTTATAGTAAACACTGATTTTTGGTGATGATGATGATGATGATGTGATGATGACAGTGACAGTAGTGACCAGGACAATGAAAACATTTTCAAGCTTTTTTCATTGTTGACCAAACTTTGCAGAGCCCCTGATGCATAATACACTGGAGCTCTGGGCTGATAAATACAGTCCTCTAATAAGCTGAGGTTCCTTTCAGGTCAGATATAACTAGCACATTCAATATTTATAAAGCAATGTTTTCCCTGTTGAGAATCTGCTCTGTACTTTTAGTAAAAGATATACTGAAATGGGACTTTGGGCAACAGTGTGCAGAGTAGATTCAGGCTTCTTACCTCCTTAATTGACTAGAGGTGAGTAAAGCCTTTAAATAGGACTTCATTGGTCTTCTACTTGGTTGGTGCCCATCACATGATCTGCACAAGCTCAGAATTTTTAGCAGGGGTCTTTGAATTGAATATATAATTGATAGTAGAGGAAGGTAAAAATTCCAACACAGGATATCACACCAGTATAGTTCCTGCCTGCCCTACCCCACCTCCCTATCTTATTATAACAACTATTTGTAGCAAAAATACATGGTATACATACAAAGCAGAGTGATTAGTCCAGCTCAATGCCTGAGTCTCAGCATGCAACCATGACCCCACACATAGGCCCAACCTTTCTCCTGTATCTAATTCACTTTTAGTTCTGGATTTTGCTTAGGTACTGTCCCTACCTCTAAATTATATCCTAAGAATTGTATGTGTGTGTGCGTGTGTATGTGTACACACGCATTCACTAAGATGCTTTGTAAGCACTTGTTAGTTCATTCATCCATTCACCATCATCTATGAAACTCCTGTCATGTGCCAAAAATACTGTTAAATAATAAGGACATAATGTTAATAAAACAAAACTGGAAAATCTCTAAGTATGCTCCCTGACCCAAGCAACTTTCACTTAAAGGCAGTTTCTCAAGCACTGTGCAAATGAAAGCATAAGTATAATGACAGACAAAAGTAAAGGGTCTATAGATGAAACTGAAGAAAGTAGTTCTGCCCATGCCCAGCTCACGCCCAGCCTACTTCCCAATCACATACTCCTAAAATACTCTTGTCCAACTAATCCCTCCTCAGCCACACCCCAGCCCCACTCCCACTGCCATCTCTACTCTAAGAGCCTCTGCCACTGACAAGGGTGCTATAAGCTTCAGATAGAGGAAACAAATGAACAAACAAATTGAGAACAACAAGAATTTACACTTCCTACTTAGATTATTAGCCCTCACAATGGCAATGGCAACTGCTCAGGCCCCACAATGTGCTAAGCACATACAAGGTGCTTTAAAATATTCATCTCACACAATTTTTAAGTACCATTTATGGGTTGCATATTATTGTCTTGATTTCATAGAAAACTGAAACTCCACGAGGCAGAGTAACTTGCTCCAGATTACACAGGTAGTAGAGATAGAGTCAGACTTGAACCCAAGCTGTTGGACTCTTCTACTGCCATGAGCACACTAGGTGTTAAAGGACTCTGTGATACAGTGAAACACTGTGATATAGTGAAACACTATCAGAAAGATTGTGACTCAAATTTCTATTCCACCTGTTATTAGGTGGGTAACCTTACACCTATTACTTAGCTTTCCTCACTCTCAGTTCCCTAATATTAAAAAGGAAAGATATTAAAATATCAAATTTACATGTTCACTATGAAGATCACCTGAAATCTTATGTGAGGTTTATAGACTGCAGAGGCCTTGTCTTTTCATTGCTGTGTTTATGTCCCTAGCATAGTGCCAGGCAAGCATTTCAATAAAGATTTGACAAGAAATATCATACTGCTTAGCCCAGTGCAAGGCACACAGGGTGTGCTCACTAAATATTCTCTCCTTTAATCCACAGAATTCCCCTTACAAAAATATCTTAGAGTCATCTGTTTCAATATTCCTTATCATATGGCAAAAGAAATAGCAGTAGTAGTGATAACAAGTTGAAAGAATGTGGGAAAGCTAGCTGAAAATACTTCTGTTTCTTTCTTTAATGCTGGACATTCAAAACTAAGTATTCTAGCAGCTGATAACTGATTTCCGCCAAAATGCAAAGAAGAGGGGTAAAAATAATGTATTTCAACTAAAATTGCCTTATCAAATTCTCATCTTAACAAACCCATAAGACTATCCTGGAGTAGAGACTCATTATCTTTTATCCCTTACCTTCTAAATATTCTCTATAGTAAACTGCAATGGCTCTCATACTAACATGCCACAAGACTCTATAAGAGCATTGCAGAACCATTTTGCAGTGAAAAGTTAAATGTCTATCTTTCACAACTAAATAATTTCAGGATCTCATAAAATACAACTTTTTGAGAGCCTTTCAGTAATGTGCTGCTGATATAATGTACTGCTGACATACTTAAAGGACGTGTCTATGGTAACATATGCCTATTATTGGAAACTTCTAACTCCCACATTAATTCTTGAGCATTCAGTCACAGAATCAAATCGGAGGGAAAAATATCTGCACTATATTGTAATTTCAGAACAAAGACAAAAATGAAGCATTTTGCCCAAGGCCACATTAAGGAAAGAGCTGCAAGGGAACAAATTCCTGAGAATAACCCATTTGTCCAACCTATAGTCCGCCTCCTGGCTCTTTCAGTAAGGCATCTGCAGAGGAACTCTGAAACCATTATTCATTAACTCTTCCAGAGACAGCCTAAATTATTATAATCCTCTTTGCATTTAGTTTAAAAACACATTTCTAGTGAAAGTGGAAAATGTGAATTTTTAGAAAGACAGGAGGATGGCTATAGTTACCAGCTTAATTTCAGGATTACCTTGGAGATATATATTCAGATGATTCAAAGGCATGTTGCTCACATGTCTACACTTAACACAGTTATAGCACAAAATAAGTGCTCAATAAAAGGCATCCATTGTCATGCTCATGATCCTCATCATCATCACAATCTTTCCTACATTTGAGTTGCTTGCTCTGCAGGTAACTTAGTATCAGAGAATATCTGAACTGAAGAAAATTTAAAACTCACCTGGCACAAGCCCCTGACTTTACACTGGGGAAACGGGAGGATGTCTTGGTTAAGGTTACCCAGTAAGGTAATGAAAACTTTTATAACTAGGACCTGTGTTCTCTTCATATCTCTAAGCTGCATTAAGTAAAATCTATCTATTTTGTAAAAATATATTTCCACTGAATGAAGCTAACTGTATTACCGGCCAAAGATTTCTGGAATCACTCTTAGAAAACATGGCTATAAAAATAAAAAAATTAAGAAAGCCTAACTTCATTATTAATTTATAATTTAAAGAAAAGATCAGAGTATAATTTATTTGTTCATTTGCCCTCCTCTGGCATCTATCAGAAAGAAACAGAGGTATTTTATTGAAAGTCATCTTCGTGACCTCTTTGGCTTACCTACTGAAATAAAATTCATGTACAATGTTCAGGTAAATTTCCAAACAATATCTGATCCTTGGCATTTTTATTGAATTTCTTCTTCTAATGAGTATAAGTAATTAGGTTAACTGATTTTTGAAATTTGAATTCTGCCACTACTTGTAAACAATATTCATTACTACCACTAAATTTTAATTAATAAATACATTGACAATGATGAAAAAGCAATAGTGTAGTCATTATCATTAAGTTCAATTTCATTTTTATCTATTCCATGTCCCAAAATATTCATTTCTAACTCTTAAATGAAATGAAGATCCTATAGTATCATTTGCTTTGCTATATGTGGAGCAAATAAAGTACAAGACAAGATCCCTATGCCATTAATATGTAAGCGTTTGTTTTTCAACCAGTGAGTATTAAGTGAATATTAAATATGCAGGTACTGATTTAAGAATTTGTATGCACTAAATTTATTGCACTTAGTCTTTACATAGTTTATGTGGGGTAAGTAAAACTATATCTGTTGCAGATGCAAAAACATTGGCTTAGGTTAATAGCAGACGTAGGAATCTACCCCAGGTCTTCCTGATTTTAAAATGAATGAAGAGATAGGCATTTAAACCAAGAAATGAAATACAACCAAGTGTATGACAGATATATGAACAAAATATACAAGAATATATACATATATACAAAATGTGATTAATTACCAAATGGTTAGAAAATGATTTTTATATCCATGTCTTCAGCTGACCCAAATAATTCATAATTATCCTTGGAAGGAAACTTTAATGTGTATATTTTGATATTATTCATATAGTAAATTTTAAGCACTCTGCACATTGTACAAATAGATCATGAGATGCCTAAATCTTTCATATATTGCAGTACTGAACCTACTACTGTAGGACAAATCCTGCAAATTTTCCCAGTATGTTCTGTATCACAGCATCTTGGGAAAATATTAAGCAAAATTTTCTCCAACACAGCAGTAAATGAGTTTGGTGAGATCTCGGGTTAAACTCCTGGATCTCCCAGTGACTGAAATTGTTTAGTGCACAGTTTAAAACTTTAGAAAAATTTATGATATCAAATGTTCTCTTTTGATTGCACCGTCCACTTGGGGAGAGGTGCCATCACAGAGGTAAGGATAGCATATCCTTAATGAAGTGAAGAAGTAGAGCCATGGTGAACACCAAACACAAGAGACTAATATTGGAAGACAGAAACTGTGTGGGACTTAATGACCAATTCAGAGGCATTCGAGTGCTATGGATTAGGGGTCATCAAGACTAAAGGAATTTGTAAAATTAAATATTTTTAATTTCTCCATTTTGTTCATGTGTTAATTTCTATTTCTTCTCAGTAATCAGCAAATAAACCTTAAAAGCAAATGAGCCTGAGGAAAGTGAGAAGCCGGAAAAACTGCATTCCATTCCCTAGACAGCCTTGTGAGGGGACACATTTCAATCACTAGAGGTAATCTCTCCAACTACTAAAGGTAAGGAAAATATACAAAGAGTCTGGGATCTGCAGCAAAATAAAATAAGAGAATATGCGGAAACTGGTGCCTAAGAAAGGGCCTAAAATCTGGAAAGAAACATGGGAAGCTTCCTATGCTGTTGTCCTCTGCCTCCATTAGCCTGGCCCAGGAAAGATATGAGTCTTCTTGATAAAGTAGAACTCAGTTTAAATTCACTTTCTTACGTTTCTGTACATACTACCAAAATGGGATGATATATCTTCTTTGTAGGACTTGGAGAAATATTAGTTTGCTCATTCAGTATGTATTTAATGAATAAAGCACATGTTTGGTATTTATTGGTGAGGCACATAATAGGTGTACATTGTATATTGTCTAGTAGCAAGAGTAAAGGTTACTCTTCTTTCATAATTAGTGTAAAGCTGAAAATGATAGTAAATCTATCTATCTATCTAACTGTCTATCGTTCCAATTTTAGTATATGTGCTGCTGAGGCGAGCACTGTCTGTCTGTCCATCTATCTGTCTGTCTATCTATCTATCTATCTATCTATCTATCTATCTATCTATCTATTTATCTATCTATCTATCTATCTCACAGTGTGTGTATTAGCAACAAACCCCAGTAGCTATTATTGTTCTGATAAAAATGAATCCATTCTGATTGTAGCAGAATTTGGGCCAGAATCTAGTAGCTTAACCATCTCTCTCACATAATATGTTTCCTGAGGCACCAGAACAGAACCCTAGGACTCATGGGGTCATGATTCAAAACCGTAACAGAAAACAGCAGTTATTATTTCTGAGAGGGAAAAACATGACCTGAGTAGTCCTATCAAATAATTAGTTGGAAAGTATTATAAAGGAAGGATTGGAAGAAGAATCTATTGGTGGCAAGGAGACCATCTGGGAGGCTTTGGCATATTCTTGGCATGTGATGAGGAAAGACAGCATTGAGAACTGAAATTGAAAGATATTTTTAGAAAGGCAACTTTGGTGACAGACACTATGTAGGGTTAGTTATAATTTTATCTTAACTAAAAATTGGGATCATACATGGTCTTTCCAAAGATTTATGTGCCCACATGTAAATAAAGGATATAAAATCAGAAATTGGAAAGAACATCACATTTCTGGCATTTCTGAGACTTTCTAGAGTACACGGGAAAACAGAAATAATTTTAAACATTCTGAAAATATGGGGCATGGGATCATCAAATATAGAGATAAAAGAGAAGCTAAGGTTTCTAGCCTGAGAGATTGGAAATCCAGTAATTAAACTAAGGGACATAGAAAAATAGAAGAGAGTAATGGTTTGTCCTCTGTTGGTCTGGGATGCAATAATTCTAAGGTGATGGCAGAATCTACTGAGACAAAAAGCCTACAGGCAACTAGAATTACACACTGGTAAAACAAAATAAAAACATCATTTTAAATAACTTCCAAAGAAATCAACAGATTATAAACCAATTGCTCGCAATTCCAGCTCAATGTCTTTAAGAAGGCAAGCAATACTTTCTTACTGTGGTATAGAAATTACAAAATCTTGAACCATACTTAGTTTTGTGAAGAATGAGTCAACTATTGGGAATATGTCTTTAAAAATTTAAAAAGCAGGAATTGGAAAGGTCATTTCATAAATGAAATATGCTGGTTGCCAGTGAAAAATTACTTACTAAGAAATGGATAATCCACAGGTCCTGGAAAGGTCAAAAAGACTGCCAAGGTAACCCTGATAGGAAAGACTAAAAAATAAATAAGAAATGAATGAAAGTTGTTCTTTGGGGCAGGTACTGACAAATATATTCAAGCTAGAAACTCACCAAAAGCAATTTTCTTTTATACCAAGAGAAATGTGGTTGACAGAAAATGTGTTGCTGTATTGTGATTTAATTCAATTTTGTTTCATAGAAGAGACAGAGAAAAAAAAATTGGACTTTTATTTTAATATTATTTTTAAATTCATGATGTCGCAAATGACCCCTTTAGCGAATTTTACTTGAAGAACATGCTATACCTGCAGATAATTAAGATTAAAAACTGAGGAGTCAGATAATTTTGACTTCCTTCTAATGTTACATTTCTATGATTGGAAAAATCCTCAAAGCAATCCTCACAGACTGAAAACAGCAAAGCCTGGAAAAAATCAAACAATGAGTACATTTTTTCAATCATTAAACTTGTTGTTGTTTCAGTAAACAATATATAAACTGATCAGCCATGTTTGATTTAAAGATATTTTCTAAGAAAATAAGCTTCTAAAAGGTGCTATTCTTCAGATTGAGCAATCTGCATTTCAGTGGAATAACCTAGAAAAGCCAATAAACGGAAACCATATTATTAGAAATGATCAAAGAAGCAACTTTTAGACAATCATGTTAAAGAACTACAAAGAGGCATATGCAAATATTTATATGAACAGAAGTTAATAAAACTTTATTTATAATAACCAAATGTAAATATTCTAAAAGTTCAAAAAAAGGGAACCAATTAAAATAAAATATTCATGTAGTTAAATACAAAGGAGACATTAGATCATTTTTAGAATAAAATGATATTGGACAAAATTCCTAACATCTAATGTTTATAAAACTATATTTGGCATAATGCATATTTGTAATAAATATTTGTATATATGTATATGTATGTGTGTGCAATGAACAGAATGGAGGTGAATATAACAGAATAATAACAGAGGTTACCTCTGTGTGGGGAATAGTACTTAACTTTTGGGGAGTCAGATGCTACCTTGAGTGCACAATGAAAGCTATCAAGTCTTGCAAGGTTAATACACCTAAAACTTGCCTAAAGAATAAAAGTCACTATGTATCCCTTAGAGTCTGATCATGAACTCCAATCCAGGATGAGCCTTTTGAAGGTAATGGTATTACAAAAAAAAAAAAATTATTTTATTTTCTATACTTCTGTACATTAAAAACAATTCTATTGGAATGTATTTCACTTTCTTAGGAAAAATAAACCAAAAATGATTTTTGAAGACTATGGTAGCATTTTATACAAGTTAAAATGCTTGAAAGTAATTTTCTCAGCTATTTCTCAGTGCAAGACAGCAAATTATTGTACCTTTTGTTTTATACATGGGAAAAATAAGGAAGAGAGCAATTTTCTGATTTATTATGACTGTCCAACATGTTGGTGGCAGAGTTGAGATTACGACACACTCCTTCTAGGCTCTGATTAGCCTATAGAGTTGCAATAACTACAAAATGTTATAATTATAAAGCCAATTTAAAATTTTTAAAAATATGTTTTACTTTTCATATTTAGTTCTTTTGGAAAAATAGTTCTTTGCTGGAGCAAGACTGTAATGTGTGTAGCGGAGTATATACACAATAATTGCTTCAGTTGAAAGCCTCTCTGCTTAAAGCCTAGAAATAAAAATCTCAAAGTAAACTTTATTCTTGCCAAAAAAAAAATGTCCTTTGTTCTAATTTAAACAAATTAGATTACCCATATACCTTAATAACATTTTCGTTCATGAATCAAAGTTATTTAAGATTCCTTAGGGAGCACCATCAAGAAAGACTGGAATTCAGTGGCCTTTGCTGCTTGGCCTCTGCTCTAGTATCTAAAGTGACCATAGCAATGCTACCTCCACCCAGGGCCAGGTATGTCTGGGGCTAGTGGCTGGGATTGCTGTATCTGAGACCACTGCTTATATCTGCTTCCTACCACTGAATCCTGGCTTATTTCCTCAACAAAACCAGAGAGGCTTTCATTCTCTTTATCTTCCAGAACTTTATATGAAGAATTCATTAAGCAAAATTTCAGAGAAACATCTTATTTTGAAAGTCTCCATCAATGATAAAAGCTTCAAGAATCTGAGACCCCATGTGGGGAGTTCGTTTATTTCTCCTTGTTCCCCAAAGAATCCAGAAGAAACTGCCATTTTGGAAAATATCTATTCTTTTGCCTTGAGACTAGAAAAATGAGTTGTCTCTACAGGAATATATCTTATGTCATGCTGAAATCTATATTTAATCAGATCCAGATGTACCAATAGAAATATACCTTCTTTCTATTCCCTCTGGCCAATACTAAGCTGAATTTTAAGTAGTTGAAGACAATCTCACTGGTTTTTCTTTCACAGCTTCCCCCATCCCATCTGAACACTGTCTCTACTCCTCTTTCTTTTCTCCCTACCCTAAAGACTGATACATCTCCAGATGCTTAAGGATTCTATCTGTTGTTCACTCATTCAATACATTTTTATTGAGTGTCCCTGTCTTAGTCCATTTGGACTGCCATAACAAAATACTATAAACTGGGTTGCTTGTAATCAACAATCTTTTATTTCTCACAACTCTGGAGGCTGCCGGGTCTAAGATGAAGGCTCCAGCATATGTGATGGCTGCTGACGGCTTGCTTCCTTATAAATGGCTGTCTTCCTACTGTAACCTCACATAGCAGAAGGGGTAAAACATCTCTCAAAGGCTCCACCTCCTAATACATCTCCTTGGGGTTAGGACTCAACATTTGGAAGGACACAAGCATTCAGATCATAGATTGAGAAACACCTAACTTCTACCAAAATACTTCTCTTTATTTGCACGTTTATTTTTTAATTAATACTTTAGGAAAAGAATGCTATTTAGAAAAACCCTAATTATCAATGCTGGTATATAAACCATAGGAGGGAAACTTATTAGAGGATAGAGAACAGAGACCTTCAGGCTTTCTGGAGGAGTCTACCAATTCTGCCAAAAAGTAATCTATTTTCAATACTTACTGAATATTTAAGATGCAAGAGAATTGTAATTCACTGGATTTTAAACTCCTTGGGGTATAAGAAAGCTTTACTTTTAGAGATTAACTGTCAGAGTATATGACGCTACTGTGATCTAAGACCCGAAAGATGAACTGATGATGAATTGAAGGCATCCTGCTAAATAACATGAGAGGTACAAAGACGGCACTATTTTAGATAAATTTACTGTTCATTCCCAATGTTTGCCATTTTTACATACAATAAACATAGAAAAAATGTGTCATTTGTTGACTTTAAACGGAAAAAGAAAATGAGAAGCACAGAGGCAAGAAAATTTGAGCTATGCTTAGCTAACAGTATGTAATCAAGTTAGACATGTAATGTTTCTCATGGAGATACAGAGATAAGAATGAAAAGTAGGATGATGCATTAAAAAGCTGCTTTAAAATTTATGTAACATTTATGAATATATTGTGAGTTATGCTAATAAAAATAGAGATTAGATATTATACACTTAAGATAAAAAAACTATTCTGGAGAAATGAAAATTGTAGAACCAGAAGTTTATGGAAGATAGGAGAAAATGAGTCCTTTTCCTCTCAATTTCAATTGTAGGCAATAAGACTTTTTTACATACAAATAACTGTTGAGATTTTAAAATGTCAAATATAGATTTATTTGCAGACAGAGAGAAATAAAAATTAGAATAACTCCTGGATAACTTTTTTCAATGTGCTAATTAGTTAAAGAATAATTATTTGATGGTATCAAAAGCCCTTTGATGGCATCAAGAGTCATGTTAAATGACTGAGAGGAAAAACTTCAAAATCAGCCCAATACTATATATTATAATTTCCACTGTTAAATTTTTTTCTGTTGTACTGAATAAATTAAGGAAGTCAAAAAAGCTTTTGGCTTTGTGATAAAATGTAGGCGAGACACTAAAGGAAGAATGTAGGAGGGAATGTCTACTAGAGAGAAAATAAAATCCCCAAAGAACCAAGGGAGAATTTATATTTCTAAGGCACTTAGCTTCTTGCTATGTAGTAGCTCAGACAAACACTAAAAATAAACCTATAAGAGAAAAAAAGCCTTTCTTGCTCCCTGTACTTATGACTCAGAGGAGGGAAAAACATAAAATTTCAGATGCCACACAACACACACACACACAGTTTTAAATTCTTATCAGCCCCAATCAATCATTTCCTAAAAGACTTCCTTCCTTGTGCTTCTTATACAAAAGCCCATATGTTATTAAACGAACAGAATAGAGCCTAACTGAAGACCACAAGTTTTCTGAGGCCTTGTGGTCATTTGGGTTGTATTTCCAATAGGCCCTGAAGGAATTGTTTTGCATTTGCATGGTAATATAGCCTTTCCTATAGAAAAATTGAGTCTTTAATCTACATTTCCCAACTCTGATTAAGTTAGAGATCAAGCAGTTGAGCTAAAACAGCAATACATGTTGATGGTCAGTTTTGAAGGGAGCTGTTGTCTGTTTCTAAGTTTCCTTTCTTGATGAATCCTTCTTCAGTTTGTGGTAATTTATATTAATTCATCGAACGGCTAAAAGGACTCCTTGGGTGATTCAAACAAGAAACTTTCAAAGCAAAATGGTGCAACTTTCCGAATCGAAATATGCAAATTTGGCATCTACTCTCTTGGCTAAAGTTTGTAATCAATGGACACACAAAACGTCACTCTCTTTCCCTCATGCCGTCCCTTAAACATTTAGAAATAGCTCCCCTGGTCCCTCTTAAATCGTCCTCTCTTCCAGCTTGTTGAGACTTTAGACTCAACAAGCAGAACTGCCTGAGTTCAACTTTTAGTACCATTGTCCACTGTATTCTAGCTGTGCAGGGGTTTTCTTTTCTTTTTTGAGTTGGAATTTTGCTCTTGTCGCCTAGTCTGGAGTGCAGTGGCATGATCTCGGCTCACTGCAACCTCCACCTCCTGGGTTCATGCAATTCTGTCTCAGCCTCCTGAGTAGTATTACAGGCACCAAACACCACACCCAGCTAATTTTTTGTATTTTTAGTAGAGACAGGGTTTTGCCATGTTGGCCAAGCTGATCTCGAACTCCTGACCTCAGGTGATTTGCCTGTCTCGGCCTCCCAAAGTGCTGAGATTACAGGCATGAGCCAGTGTGCCCCTCCTAAGCCTCAGTTTAAAAATTTTCAATTGTAGTGACATGAGAATATCTTGTTAAGAATATTGTCATGAGAAATGAAAATTAAATCAGATAGTGCCAGAAGCATCTGTACCGTAGTAAGCATGCAGCAAATGGCCTCCTATGTCCCTTGTGAAATGTAGCTTTGGAAGCCCTGGCCAGCAGGTGTTTCCTTGTCCAGATATACTCATGTCTGTCAATCTCTCTTAATACATGGGGTCAAGAATTAAAGAAGGGAAAGGTCAGCAAAAGGTAATCAGAGTTACAATTTAAAATTAAAGTGCATTATTAATTTCATTATTACTGAGGATTCACATTGATACAAAACAGCTTACTGAGGAAAATGTATCACTCTGATTTGCATTTCTAGCTTAGAATATGAAAAAAACAGTCAACAGTAAATGGGATTAGAAAACCTTCCCAAAAAGGGCTGAACAGTAAATACTTTAGGCTTTGCAAGCCATATGGTCTCCATTGCAAATACTCAACTCTACTGTTGTAGTACAAAGTAGCCAGACATAATGTGTAAATGGTTTCTTATGGCTGTATTCCATGAATGCTTAATTTATCGATACTGAAATATGAAGTTTACATAATTTTCATGTGTCATGAAACATCCTATTTTGTGTTTTTTCCCAACCATTTCAAACCATAAAAGCCATTCTTAGCTTGCAGATTTATAGAAGTACAGCAAACTGTATTTGGCCCACTAGCCATTATTTATTTACTTATTATTTAAGATGAAAGTAGATAGTACTGTTTACCATCTGCATTAAACTAGAGAAATTATACAGAGAGTATTCTCCCAAAGAGACCAAATGAAGTAAGAGAGGGTAAGCCAAGGGTGCAGGTTAGTCCAAAGCAGAACTTAACTAGAAATTTAGAAATGACAAATTTCTTTAAAAGGGAGGAAACACTGTGATACACACAATATCATCCTTGTGTAGGTGTTCTTTATTTTTGTTGTCATTGTTGTTTTGTTTTGTTTGTTTCTTTTAGTCATTGGTCTTTCCCAGAAGTGAAATTGCTTCTTTGCCATCAAACTTACTGGCATATGGTGGTCTTAATAGTTAAAAATTTGGAAACTGGAATCTTCAAGCTTTTTGAATCCCAGTTCAGCCAGTTACTATTAATGTGATCTTAGGTGATTTAGTTAACTTTCTAAATGTCCTCATCTGTAAAATGGCCATAATAATAGGGTCTACCACTGGGTTGTAAGATGATTAATTAAGATAAAACATCTAGAGTAGTTAGCATACTAAGTCCTACAGTGAGGCTTTCAGAAATGTTAAATTTGTGAAAGGAATAAATGAAGAAAAGAAAACTTTTCATGAACAAGATACATCTTCAGGTGATTTTATTGTTAAGGCATCCAAAATTATGTCTTCAAAGAGTGCTATTGCATCTCTAACCCACTGTGTCTAGTTCTTCAAGTACATTAAATAGGAGTATGTGAGAACTTGTTAAGAATACAAACTCTCCAGTCCTACCCCAGATTTAGTGAATCAGAAACTATGGGGTTAGGACCCAGAAATTTGTATTTTAGCAAGACACCCAGATAACTGATGCATGCTAGAATTTGAGAATCAAAAGACTATGTGAAATTTGGTTTAAATAAACAAGGGCATCCCTGAAGTTGTAAATAGGTATAGACTTCTTGAGAAATAAAATGATTTAATTTAATCTCCAAAAAACCTATTGTGAGAGGTTTCCCAGATATTATTCTCAGATTTTATATAAGGACATTGTGACTCAATAAAAGTCAGTGATTTGTGCAGATGTCACAGATAGTAGCCAAGTCCCACATTCTATTTCTGATCACTTTCAACTTTACCTGATGTTAACAGTGAGAACTGGTAAGGAGGAAGAGTGGGGATGAACAGGGATTACTGTTACAGGGCTATTAGCCTAAATGCCTTAAGTAGCATTTAGGCTACGCTACTACAGCCCACCCCCCCACCAATGGTCCAGACTATTAGTTATCTATGCATTATCCATCTGCCCTTCTTCTTTACCAACAGAACCTAAATTTGATTCATAAAAGCAATGGGCTCAGCTAATAATATACACTTTCAAGGTTCCTTTGCATAGGGGGTAATGATGCTATAATACAAAGCAATGAGATAAAAATGGAAGTCATAGTATCAGCCCTCTTTGAAAGTTCCTTCAAAAAAGGAACTGGGCAAACCTAGCTGATACATGCCTTTTGCATTTTCCTTTTATTTTTTATCCTGGCATTGGAATGCAATGCTTAGTACTTCAAGAGACATTTTGTGATCATGAGAAACACAACACAGCAATAACCTTAGCAGAATTAGAAATATTCAAGGAGAATGAGCCCCAATCTGTCTATATCAGACATGTTGTTATGTGAGGAAAAAAAATAATTCATTTAAGCCATTATTCAGAAATTTTTGTTATTCATAAACAGAATCTTAACTACTATTCCTTATTAAAAAGAGGGGATAATTGACTGCCCTGACATTTCTGAAGCAAAATAAAGTTACTCTGAAAATATGCAAAATTTCTGGGTTTGGGAAAAATTCAAATTGCCTTTCTCTCCTGGTCCTCCAGAATCTGCTTTGGTTCATCTGCACACAACTCCCTAGATTTCCTTGTTTTCTGCCCATCTTCATGTTTAGCACTTCTATCCTCTCATCTTTTTCTTCAGCTCTACCAAATTACTTGGAATCTCCATTCTCTCCACCTAAAATGTCATCCTTTTCATTCCTCACTTGCTTGGCACCTTGCAAACTCCTTCTTATTCTTCAAGAGTCAGCTGAAATATCCTGTCTCCAACAAAGTTTTCAGTGACTATGTCTGGCTGACTTAGCCACATCTCCCTCTATCCTTTCCAACTACTTGTATATGGCTCTATTATAAGAATGGTGACATTATATGGTATTGACTTATGTGTATGTCTTCTTTCTACACTTTAAACTTGCTGAAGACTGGAATGTTTTCGTTTTACTTTGTATGTCTCCAAAACCTGATATATTACATGGTATACAATGGGAAATTGGTACTTTATTTGTGCAAGAATAAACAGATTGGGGGGTGGATACAAAGAGATAATAAAATAGCTAATACCGATTGAACTAATTAAACAGTTGACAGAAAGTATGCTGTACCCACGACTATAAGACTGAGTATATCAGCTGTAGAACGATGACTACTAGGTCACACATAACCCAAAACCTATGTACTTGTGATAATAAATCATACTCCTAGAGTAATTTCATCTATGGCCTTTTATAGTATATTTGTATATATAATTAAGTACATGATACAAGAAATATATTTAATATCATTTTTTAAATTTCTTATCTTCCTTTTATCAAGTGCCAGAGTAAAATAGTGGCTTTCCTCCAGCCAAAGTCAAGGATTTCTAGGCTTCTATTTATTACTTCAAAGTTGTTTTATGTATTTGCTTCCTATACAATAAAAATACACTATAGGAAACATTCTGGTAAGTTGCCAGCTGACAACTTTATTGAGCTACTCCTGACCTTTTAAGATATAATTTTACTAATTTTTAAGCAGGTACCCAAATACATAAAACATGAATGCATTATGAATTTTTACTACTAATGGCAATACTCGTACAAATTTTCTATATTTTAATCAATTCTAAGGTCTAAGTCTGAATCTATGTAAATAAGGGAAGAAATTTGTGCTTTGGAACACGTATCTCCCATTTTACATTCATTTGTATTTGGGTTTTCCATCCAATCTATAAGAAATCTAAGTGGTAAAACTACCCAATTCCTCTACAAACCAATTACAGTGTGGCTATATAGTACATGCTATTGCTTGCTTACCCATCACCTGTGCCTCTTTTTTTTTTATCACAAATCCTAATTTTGTTCAAGTATCTACTTATCACTTGGTGTGTTCCTCAATTTGGTACATAACTATTTCCAACTCTCCTGGCTTGGCCTGTTAAGCTTTCTGAGAGCTGGTTGTTTTGGGGAATATTCCCTTCTTTTGTGCTTTCATAGACTCTGGGCATAGCTCTATCAGAGTGTTTACTACTTAGTTTTATAAGGTCTCCCCTTCTGGATTATGAGCTTTTAAAGAGCATAGCCTCTGTCTAATGCAGCTATATTACCAGCATCTAATATAGTGCCAGGATATATGTATTTAATTTATACTAGTTGAATTAGTGAGCCATAAACTCTACATGTTTTATTAAATTATGAGAACAAACGAAGAACTTTGAAAAATATAAATTTTCTCCAGAATATATATATTTTAAGAAAAAAATAAACATATTTTAGTTGCATTACTATCTGTGCAGAAAGAAACAGCATTTATATAGTATAACTGAAAAACCTCTTTCAAGACCAGACACATATTTCCTTGAGACTGAGAGTTATAAGGAAGGGTCATGATAGTCAGCCAAATACAAATAATATTGAGGGTCTATAGGAAGCAGTGTTGAGGACTCTAAGCAGATCTGGCTCCGTAACTGTGTATGCCTGACAGCTGCTGCACCAAACCCAGCTCAGAAGGGACCATTCTTTGTTTTGAGCTCTGATTGGATGTCTATAGGCTCCCATTTCCCAAGTTATGTGGGATGACTCATATTTTTCTGTTTTGCTTATAAAACAATAGACAGCATTTTTAAAATGCAGAAATACTTCCATAAGTGAAAACTTATTAAGAAGCCCAATATAGCATCATTTTAACATGTATAAGCCTTTCCACCTAAGAAAAAAAATGCTCTCATAACTATTACATCCTTACCCAGTTGCTGCCCTGCCTCGCTCCTCCCTTTCACAGCCAAAACTTTGAAATGGTTGTCAATATTCACTGTTTCCACTTCCTCACCTCCCACTCATCTTTCACTCCATTCAGGCTTCCACCCCCTCACTCCACCCAGAGAGCTCTCATTAAATTTACCAGTGGCTTCCCTGTCACAAAATCCAATGAAAAGTTTAGTCCTCATTTTACCTCTATTTTCAGCACCATTTTATAACAATACCTTTTCTTTTTTCGCAATAAGAAACTCCTCTTTTTTTTCTGGCAATATTTCCTACACTTTTACCCTTTACCTTCCACAATATAATGCTTTCTTGGCTTTAATCTTATTTCTTTGGCTGCTAAAGTCGGTCTACTTTGTAGACTCTTCCACCTGTATCCACCTATTAAACCCACCAATCTCTTCTTACTTTATATTTGTGCTACAATTTCATAAATCTATGTAATTCTAATAACTACCTCAAATTACTTTCAACAGATGCCTCTTCTCTAAGTACCCAACTGCCCAAGCGACAGCTCTACTTAGATATCTTAAAGGTACATCAGATACATCATGTCTAATAATAAACTCATGTCCTATCGTTTCCACCAGAACCTACATTCCTCTAAATTTTCTAACAAAGTGGATGATAACTCTATCCATCAGTGTATAAACCAAAAACCTATGAATCACCTTTGGCATGTTCTCCTTCAGTGCCATGTCTCATACATCAACAGCTTATATGTATTTTCTTACAACTCTTACAGTAATCACTATTTTCCATATCCTTGTTGATTGTCCCAACTACCTTTAAATACAAACCACCACCTCACTTCTCGTGTGATCTACTCCAGGAACCTTGTTGTTAGATCTGTTATCCAACCAGTAAACACAGCCACAAAATATACTTTCATGATATTATTCTGAATAGATGGAAAATCCTTAACAAAACATTCTCAAACAGAATTAAGCAAAATATAAAAATAGTTATATATTGTGATCAAATGAGGTTTATTCTAGGAGTGCCAGACTGATTCAATATTCAAAAAAATCAATCAATATGGTATATCATATAACCAGGCTAAAGAAAAACAAACACATGATCATATCAATTTATGCACAAAAAGTGACAAAATTTTGTACCAACTCATGATAATAATTCTCAAAAAGTAAGAATACAGAGGAATCTCTTCAATGAAAATATTTGAAGACAACCTACAGATAACATTATATCTGATGATGAAAGACTGAATGGTTTCCCCCTAGGGTTGACTATAGGCAAGGATGTCCTCTCTCATCCTTTTTATTCAATATTGTGCTGGAATTTTTATCTAGTGCAATGAGGCTGGATAGCAATGCAAATTAAAGTAATACATATCACAGATGGATAAAGCAGCATGTGGAGGCTGGCATTGTAAACTTTTGCTCCAAAATAACTGCAGGAACACATTAGGAAAATCAAGAGACCCCACAGGCCCTCTGAAGGAAGCAGATTGTTCCTGCAGGACCCAGGAGATGCCCCAAATACTGTGCTGGTATCCATGGCTGAGAGACCCACAGATGGTTCACATAAGAAGAATCTGTGCAGACAACTCCCAGTATCAGCCCAGACCTGGTAGGCTTGCTGGGTGGCTAGATCCAGAAGAGAGAGAACAATCACTACAGCTCAGATCTCAGGATGTCACCTCCCTAGGAAAAGGGGGAGAGAACTGCTATGCCAATGAGACACCCCATGAGACAAAAAACAAACAAAAAAAAAAAACAAAAAAAACTGAATAGCAGCCTTGAGCCCTAGACTGTCCCTCCGACAGAGCCTACCTAAATGAGAAGGAACCAGAAAAACATCTCTGGTAATATGACAAAACAAGGTTCTTTAACACCACCAAAAAAATCACACTAGCTAACCAGCAATGGATCCCTACCAAGAAGAAATCCCTGATTTACCTGAAAAATAATTCAAAAGTTTAGTTATTATGCTAATAAGGGAGGTCTAGAGAAAGGCAAAGCCCAATTTAAGAAATTTTTTTTTAAAGATACAAGAAGTGAAGGGAGAAATAGTCAATGAAATAAACAGCATAAATAAAAAACAATCAAAACGTCAGGGAACAATGGATGCCCTTATAGAAATGCAAAATGCTCTGGAATGTCTCAGCAATAGAATCAAACAAGCAGAAGAGAAAACTTCAGAGCTCGAAGACAAATTTTTTGAATTAACTCAATTCAACAAAGATAAAGAAAAAAGAATATATAAATAAAGTTTCCAAGAAGTCTAGGACTATGTTAAATGACCACTTAAGAATAACTGGCATTCCTGAGTAACAGAAATCTGAAAGTTTGGAAAATATATTTGGGGGAATAATTGAGAAAAACTTCCCCGGCCTTGCTAGAGACCTAGACATCTAAATACAGGAAGCTCAAATAACACCTGGGAAATACATTGCAAAAAAATCATCACCCAGGCACATTAACATCTAGTTATCTAAAGTTAAGATGAAGGAAAGAATCTTAAGATCTGTGAGGCAAAAAAACACCAAGTAACCTATAATGGAAAATCTATCTGATTAGCAGCAGATTTCTATGCAGAAACTCTACAAGCTAGAAGGGATTGCGGCTGTCTTCAGCCTCCTTAAACAAAACAATTATCAGCTAAGAACTGTGTATCCAGTGAAACTAAACTTTATAAACTGATAAAACAAAACAAAAAAAAACTTAAACAAACAAAACTTTCTAAGGTATATAGGCAACAAATAGCACAATGAATGGAATGGTGCCTCACATCTTAATACTAACAATGAAGGTAGATGGCCTAAATACTCCACTTAAAAGATACAGAATGGCAGAATGGGTAAGAATTCACCAACTCTCTGCTGCCTTTAAGAGACACATCTAACATAAGGACCCACATAAACTTAAGGTAAAGGGGTAGAAAAAGACATTTCATGCAGATGGACACCAGAAGTGAGGAGTAACTAGTATTATATCAGATAAAACAAAATTTAAAGCAACAGCAGTTTAAAAAGATAATGAGGGACATTATATAATAATAAAAGGCCTTGTCCAATAGGAAAATATTACAGTCCTAAATATATGCAGGTAACCCTGGAGCCACCAACTTGTTAAAACAATTACTAATAGATCTAAGAAATGAGATATACAGCAACATAGGAATAGTGGAGGATTTTAATACTCCACTGAGCATACTAGGCAGGTCAGCAAAACAGAAACTCAACAAGAAACAATGGACTTAAACTATACCCTGGAATAAATTAACTTAAGATATATACAGAACATTTCAACCCACTACTGAAGAATACACATTCTATTCAACAGTGCATGGAATAGGTATACCATATGATAGGCCACAAAATGAAACTCAATAAATTAAAAAAAAAGAAATTATACCAAGCACTGTCTAAGACCACAGTGAATTAAAACTGGAAATTAACTGCAAAAGAAATCCTCAAAAACATGCAAATACATGGAAATTAAATAACCTGCTCCCTAAAGATCACTGGGTCAAAAATGCAAGCAAGATAGAAATCAAAAATTTCTTCAAACTGAACAATAATAGTGACACAACCTATCAAAACTTTTGTGATATAGCAAAGGCAGTGCTAAGAGGAAAGTTCATACCCTTAACACCTACATCAAAAAGTCTGCAAGAGCATAAACAGACAATCTAAGGTTACACCTCAAGAAACTAGAGAAACATGAAGAAACCAAACCCAAGCCGAACAGAAGAAAGGAAATAACCAAGATCAGAGCAGAACTAAATGAAATTGAAACAAAATAAAAACAAAAAGTAGACAAATGAAACAAAAGTAGATTCACTGAAAAGTTACATAGGCCAGGCACAGTAGCTCATGCCTGTAATCCCAGCACTTTGGGAGGCTGAGGTGGGCAGATCACCTGAGGAGGTCAGGTGTTCAAGACCAGGCTGGCCAACATGGTGAAACCCCATCTCTACAAAAATACAAAAATTAGCAGGATGTGATGGTAGGAGCCTGTAATCCCAGCTATGCAGGAGGCTGAGGCAGGAGAATTGCTTGAACACAGGAGGTGAAAGTTTCATTGAGCTGCGACTGCACCACTGGACTTCAGCCTAGACAACGAAGTGAGACAAGAAAGCAAGAAAGAAAGGAGGGAGAGAGGGAGGGAGGGAGGGAGGAAGGAAGGAAGAAAGCAAGGAAGGAAGGAGGGGGAAAGGAAAGAAAGGAAAGGAAAGGAAGGGAAAGGGAGAGAAGGAAGGAAGGAAAAAAGGAGAGGAAGAGAAAGAGAGGGAGGAAGGAAAAATAAAATTGATAGATTTTTAGCAAGAATAACCAAGAAAAGAAGAGAGAAAATCCAAGTGAGCTCAATTAGAAACAAAATGAGAGATATTACAACTGATATTGCCACAGAGTTACAAAAGATCATTTGAGGTTACTATGAACACCTTTATGTCCATAAACTAGAAAACCTAGAGGAGATGGATACATTCCTGGAAAGATACAATCTTTCTAGCTAAAATCAGGAAAAATTAGATACCCTGAACAGACCAATAACAGGCAGAAAGATTGAAATGGTAATTTTAAAAAAGATGGATTCACAGCAGAATTCTACCAGACATTCAAAGAATAATTGGTACCAATCCTATTGACAGTATTCCATAAGATAGAGAAAGAGGGAACCCTACCTAAATCATTCTATGAAGTATCACCCTATTATCAAAACCAGGAAAGGACATAACCAAAAATGAAGACTACGGACCAATATCGCCAATGAACGTAGATGCTCAAATCCTTAACCCAATACTAGCTAATCAAATCCAACAATATATCAAAAAGGACAATCCACCATGATCAAGTAGGTTTCATACCGGGGATCCAGGGATGGTTCAACATCCACAAGTTGATAAATGTGATACACCAAATAAACAGAATTAAAAACAAATATCACATGATCATCTCAAAAGATACAGAAAAAGCATTTGATGAAATCCAGCTATTTTTATGATTAAAACTCTCAGCAAAATCAGCATACAAGGGACATACCTCAATCTAATAAAATCCATCTATGACAAACCTATGGCCAACATAATACTGAATGAATTGGGAAAAGTTGAAAGCATTCTCTCTGAGAACTAGAACAAGACAAGAATGCCTGCTCTCACCACTCCTCTTCAACACAGTAGTCTAAGTCCTAGCCAGAGCAATCAGACAAGAGAAAGAAATATTAGGCATTCAAATTGGTAAAGAGGAAGTGAAACTGTTGCTGTTTGCTAATGATATCATTGTTTACCTAGAAAACCCTAAAGCCTCCTCCAGAAAGTTCCTAGAACTGATAAAAAATAATTCAGCAAAGTTTCTGGATACAAAATTAATGTTCACAAGTCAGTAGCTGTTCTCTACACCAACAGCAACCAAGTGGCTAATTAAATCAAGAATTCAACCCCTTTACAATAGCTAGAAAAAATTTAAACACTTAGGAATACACCTAACCAAGGAGGTAAAAGAGCTCTACAAGGAAAACTGCAAAACACTGCTGAAAGAAATCATAGAAGACACCAACAAATGGAAGCATATCCCATGTTTATGAGTCAATATTGTGAAAAGGACCAAAATGCCAAAAGTAATCTACAAATTTAACACAATTGTCGTCGAAATAACACTATCATTCTTCACAGAATTAGAAAAAAATAATTCTAAAATTAATATGGAACCAAAAAAGAACCTACATAGCCAAAGCAAGACTAAACAAAAGAACAAATCTGGAAGCATTACGTTATCTGATTTCAAACTGTAATATAAGTTCAGACTTACCAAAACAGCATGGTTCTGGTATTAAAATAGGCACATTGACCAATGGAGCAGAGGAGATAACCCAGAAATAAACCCAAATACTTACAGCCAACTGATTTTTGACAAACCAAACAAAAACATAAAGTGGGCAGAAAACACCCTATTCAACAAATGGCGCTGGGATAATTGGCAAACCACATGTAAGAAAATTAAACTGGATCCTCATTTCTCACCTTATAGAAAAATCAACTCAAAATGGATCAAGGACTTAAATCTAAGACCTGAAACTATGCAAATTCTAGATGATAGCAATGGAAAAATCTTTCCAGGTATTGGCTTAGGCAAGGATTTTATGACCAAGAACCTAAAAGCAAATGCAATAAAAACAAAGATAAATAGCTGGGACTTAATTAAACTAAAGAGCTTTTGCACAGCAGAAGGAACACCTGGCGTAGTAAATAGCCAACTAGGTTGGCTATTTACTACAGAGTGGGAAAAATTCTTCACAATGTATACATCTGACAAAGGACTAATATCCAGAATCTACAATGAACTCAAGCAAATTAGCAAGAAAAATTTTCATCAAAAAGTGGGCTAAGGACATGAATAGACAATTCCCAAAAGAATATATGAATGGCCAAAAAACATATGAAAAAATACTCGACATCACTAATGATCAGGGAAATGCAAATGGAAACCACAATGTGATAACAGCTTACCCCTGCAAGAGTGGGGTAATTAAAAAATAAAAATAATATATATAATCAAAAATTAAAAATAATAGATGTTGATGTGGATGCAATGAACAGGGAACACATCTACACTTCTAGTGGGAATGTAAACTAGTACAACACTATAGAAAACAGTGGATTCCATATATATACATATATGAGGAATACTACTCAACCATAAAAAGGAATGAATTAATGGCATTTGCATCAATCCGGATGAGATTGGAGACTATTGTTCTAAGTGAAATAACTCAAGAATGAAAAACTAAACATCATATGTTCTCTCTCATAAGTGGGAGCTAAGCTATGAGAATGCAAAGGCATAAGAATGACACAATGGACTTTAGGAACTCTGGGGAAAGGATTGAAAGGGAGTGAGGAATAAAAGATTACAAATTGGGTGTAGTATATACTGCTCAGTTGATGGGTGCACCAAAATCTCACAAATCACCACTAAAGAACTTACTCATGTAACCAAACACCACCTGTTCCCAATAACCTATGGAAATAATAATAATAAAGAATACAGATCAGAAAAAAAGAAATAAAATTTTCCTTATTTATAGATGAGATGAATTTTTACATAGGAAAATCCTAGTCTATAAAAACTCCTAGAACTGAATTCAGCCCCCCGGGGTGCAGTAGCTCACACCTGTAATCAGAGCATTTTAGGAGACCAAGGTGGGCGTATCATCTGAGGTCATAAGTCTGAGACCAGCTTGGCCAACATAGTGAAACCCTGTCTCTACTAAAAATAAAAACAGCCTGTTGTGGTGGGATGCACCTCTAGTCCCAGTTACTCAAGAGGCTGAGGAAGGAGAATCGCTTGAACACAGGAGGTGGAGGGTTCAGTTAGCCAAGATTGCACCACTGCAATAAATTAGGACTCTACGTACTTGTAATCAACATGCAGACATAAAAATAAAAAATACACTATTTACAATTGCTCAAAAAATGAAACACTTAGTATAACAAAACATATACAGGACTTGTATTCTAAAGACTACACACACAAATGAAAGAAATAAAAGAACCCGGGAGTCAGAGGTTGCAGTTAGCTGAGATCACACCGCTTCACTCTAGCCTGGGCAAAAAACTGAAACTCTATCTAAAAAAAGAGAAAATAATAATTAATTTTATATGGAATAGAAAACCACAGAAATAGACTTAAACAAATAAGTACAAGTGATTTTGATTTTTGTCAAAGGTACAAAACTATCCAATGAAGGATGCAAACCAAACAAAAAAGATAAGACTTTTTTACAAATGGTGCTGGAGCAATTGGACATCCCCTAGCATTAGGCAAAAAATTATTAGACATAAAACCAAAATTACAGTCCACAAAAAGAAAAATTGACAAATTAGACTTCTTCAAAACTAGAAAATTTTGCTCCATGAAAGACCCTGTTAAGAAGATGAAATCTACAGGACAGCAATGCGAACCATATATCCAACAAACGACGTGTATCCAAGATATGTGAAGCAATCCCCAACTTAACAGTAATGAAACAAACTCAGTCTAAAAATGCTCCAGTGGCTTCAACAGGTACTTTATCAAAAAGAGACTGTAAGGATGAAAATCAGCACATGAAGACATTCAACATCTGCTATTCTTTATATGTTTGTATACATCTTAAATTCATTTTAAAACTTAATCCCCAATGCAATTATATTAAGAGGCAAGGCCTTCAGAGGTAATTAGGTCATGAAGGCAAAGTCCTTATGAAAATTAGTGCCCCTTTAAAAAGGCCTAAGGAAGCCGGTTTGGCTCCTTTTTGCTTTTCTGTCATGCAAGAATGCAGCAAATCACCATCTCTAAAACAGAGAATGAACCTTTATCAGACACCAAATCTGTTGACAGCTGGGTCTCGGAACTCCCAGCTTCAAAATTGTGAGAAATAAATTTGTATTATATATACATTATCCAGCCTAAAGTATTTTGTTACAGCAGCAGGAATGGACTAAGACATTAGCCATTAGAGAAATGCAGATTAAAATCATGATGAGATACCACGATATACCTATTAAAATTGATAAAATAAGAAGTAGTAACAGCACTAAATGCTGGAAAGAATGGATATAAACTGTATCACTTGACATTGCTGATGAGAATATAAAAAGAAAACTGGAGAGTTTCATGATAAACTAAATTTTAGTTTTACAGCTGTTTCTTTGAAAACAAAACATGTAATAACCGTACAACCCAGAAACTGTACTCTAGATTTTTTATCTCAGGTAAATGAAAACCTATATTCAAACAGAAACCTGTACATGAACAATGATAGCAGATTTATTCATAATAACCAGAACTAGAAACAACTCAGTTGTGTTCCAATGGGTGAATGTTAAACTACAGTATGTCCATACCATGGGATACTACTCAGAAATAAAAAAGAATGGACTATTGATATAACCAATAAATTATCAGATAAATATGTGGAATGAATAAAAATATCAAAAGGTTACATGGATGATTTAATTTATATTGCAAATTTGAAATAACAAAATCACAGAAATACAGATTAGATTAGTGGTTGCCAGAAATTAAGTATCTGATGAAGAAAAGAAGAAAGTGGAGATGCTGGGCATGGTTGCTGTTGCCTGTAATCCACACAATTTGGGAGGCTGAGACAGGAGGATCCCTTGAGCCCAGAAGTTCAAGATGACCTGAGCAAAATTGCAAAACCCTGTCTCTACAAAATATAAAAATGAGCTGGGCATGGTGGTACCTGCCTCTTGTCCCAGCTATTTGGGAGGCTGAGGTGGGAGGATTGATTGACCTTGGAAGGAGGAGGTTGCAGTGAGCCATGATCACACCACTGCACTTCAGCCTGGGCAATAGAGTGAGACCCCTCTTTAAAAAAGAAAAAAAGAAGGAGGAGGAAGAGAGGGAGGAGAAGAAGAGGAAAAAGAGCAAAGTGGATATTGTTATAAAAGGACAACATGACAGAGATCCTTTAGGTGATGCAAATGTTCTTTTGATTGTATCACCGTCAATATCCTGGTGCTGATACTGCACTATAGTTTCACATGATGTTGCCATTGGGAAAAACTGGGTGGAGGGCATAGCAGAAAGTCCCATATTATTTCTTAAAATTGCAATCTACAATTGTTTCAAAATAATTTTAAATTAAAGCTGTTATATGTAACATTTCTTCTTATGTTTGGAATCTGTCAATAGCTATACATTATTCTTAGAATAAAGACAAAATTAACTAACTTGATATGCAAATTCTTTTTGGTCTAAATTTCTCTCTCCACTCTCATATCATACCTTTCTTTCCCTTATTCTTTTATATTCCAGTCATGTAGGGATCTAAGTTTTACACCCATTTTTCTTTCTACCAATGGCCTTTCCACATGCTGCACCCTCTACGTGGAATGTTTCTTTATCTCCTTCCTTCCTCCCTCCTAACCATCACTTCCTATAGTTAAGTTTTCATGTTTTCTGAATTTACTCATGTGTCTTTTTCTTGGGAAAGCATCTCTGAACCACAGATCTAGTTAAATTATTTCAATATTTTTTAAAGAATTGTATACTTTCCTGCAAGGGGCTTATCTAGGTAAAGAATACAAACTGAATTCTGTGGTTATTTTATTTATGTTTGTCACCTCCATTAGACCATAAACTCCATGAAACAACCCTTATTCACAAATATGTTCTTAGATCCTAGACTGATATCCAGTAACTGTTTAATAAATACTTTTAAAATAAATAGATTAGTAAAATCAAAATAAATTATGCTTAAAGAAGATACTTAGTTCCTTCTTTCCCTCTCTTTAGCATCTCCTGAGGCACCTTATTTAAACCATAAGGCTCCATGGAACAGAGTTCATTTGAAAAGTGACAGTTTGCCAGCATTTGTTGTTTCCTGACTATTTAATATTAGCCATTCTAACTGGCATGAGATGGTATCTCATTGTGGTTTTGTTTTGCATTTCTCTAATAACCAGTGATGAGAGCTTCTTTACATATGTTTGACATATAAATGCCTTCTTCTGAGAAGTGTCTGTTCATGTCCTTTGCCCACTTTTTGATGTGGTTGTTTTTTTCTTATAAATTTGATTAGGTTTCTTATAGATTCTGGATGTTAGACCTTTAACAGATGGGTAGCTTGCAAAAATTTTCTCCCATTCTGTAGGTTCTCTGTCATTGTGGAAACATTGTGGCAATTCCTCAAGAATCTAGAACCACAAATACCATTTGACCCAGCAATCCCATTACTGCATATATACCCACAGGATTATAAATCATTCTTCTATAAAGACACATGCACATGTATGCTTATTGCAGCAGTATTTACAATAGCAAAAAATTGGAACCAAACCAAATGCCCATCAATAACAGACTGGATAAAGAAAATGGGGCACAAATACACCATGGTATTCCATAAAACATGCAGCCATAAAACAGAATGAGTTCATGTCCTTTGCAGGGACATGAATGAAGCTGGAAGCCATCATTCTCAGCAGACTAACACAGGAACAGAAAACCAAACATATGTTCTCACTCATAAGTAGGAGTTGAACAATGAGAATGCATGGACACAGGGAGGGGAACATCACACACCAGAGCCTATTGGGGTGTGAGGGAAAAGGGGAGAGAGAGCATTCAGACACATACCTAACGCATGCAGGGCTTAAAACCTAGATGACAGGTTGATAGGTGCAGCAAGCCACCATGGCACATATAATCCTATGTAACAAACCTGCACATTCTGCACATGGATCCCAGAACTTAAACTAAAATAAAGGAAATGGAATTTTTTTTAAAGTGACACTTCCAGGCCGGGCACGATGCCTCAAGCCTGTAATCCCAGCACTTTGGGAGGCCAAGGCGGGTGGATCATGAGATCAAGAGATCGAGACCATCCTGGTCAACATGGTGAAACCCCATCTCTACTAAAAATACAAAAAATTAGCTGGGCATAGTGGCGTGTGCCTGTAATCCCAGCTTCTCAGGAGGCTGAGGCAGGAGAATTGCCTGAACCCAGGAGGTGGAGGTTGCAGTGAGCCGAGATCGCACCATTGGACTCCAGCCTGGGTAACAAGAGCAAAACTTCATCTCAAAAAAAAAGTGACACTTCCGAGTCCCATCTATTGTAGCAAAATCTAACGGTAAAAACTGTGGCTCTTTCTGTCAACATTTTGGATTGGTTTGGGATCAAACAATATGTAGGCCAGGTTTAGCTTCTCTTAGGCCTAATACAAATATAAGCCTCGGTCTCCCTGTCTCCAGCTCTACTCATATCTACTATTTCCCCATGTAGCCACTATTTAAAATTTTCTGAAGCACAGTTTGTCATTTCATCATAATAGAACTGGTACTTCAAGTTGGATCATTCCTGTAGCCTCAGAATTATGGGAGAACACTAAAAGTAAGGGAAAATGGTACATACACCACATTTAAAATCTGGAGAGCAGCCAACCAGCCACTGCAGTTAAGGTGGTGACTTCTCTACGGTGTTGACTTAGAGACACTGCTCCATTAGACATGGACTACCACCATCACCACCACTTTTGTGTACCAGTTATATGGAAACATCACATGGTACGCCATAAATATATACAATTTTTATTTTTCATTTAAAATAAATTAAAAAGTAAAAACAAACCAAGAACATAGCATGGGGGAGATTATCATAGAGTGCTGTGTTTAGAGAAGTTATTGCCAATTCTCACTCTACGGGAGAGAGGAGACCATTTTCATCTCCCCAAATCCAAGAAGGGAGAGACCTACAGAATAATTTATAGATAATGGGGGTTATTGAAGAAACAACCAGGTTTGTGTTCCCTAGAAATAAGCTTGCCGAGATTCAGAACCTAGGTCCTCTCATTGATATCCCTGGAGACATCATTGATGAAAAAATTCTTAAGGAGCTTAGTATGTATCCTCGGAGTCTTAGGGTATGTGTAAGCACACAGATAGATTCTTCTCATATGGAAACTTCATAATGCAAGAAATCTCTAGGAGACCAATGCTATTAAATGCTGAAAGACCTTTGATACCATGTGTTTGACAAAGGAGTGCAACCTTCACTTACTCCAATTTGAATAGTGGTTTCACCATTTACTAGCTGGATAATCCTAGTCAATTTATTTAAGGATGATGTTTGTTTTCTTCTTTTATAAATAGAGAAAGTAAGGCCAGTGTCTTAGGGTAAAGATGAAACATGACAATATTTTCAAAACTACTGAGTATCTGGCAATAATTTGTTGATATTTTTATTGGTATTAGGGAGGATAAATCTGTGGGCTCTGCGGTTGTATGTTATAATTCCAGATCCACCACTTACCCAGATACGTGACTTTGGAGAAGTCACTTCAGCTCTCTAACCCTCAACTGTTGTTATGAGGATTAGTAAATCAATTAACAGTGCTCATTATAGCTCTTACAATCTTGTTGAGCATTAAAGTCAATTGTTTACATATTTGTCTCTCTCCACTGGATTATAAACTACTTAAATACATGCACATGGTCTCACATATCTTCTTGTTGCCACTTCGACTCCATCACAATCACCACTAGGACCACTTTAAAATACATACACTTACATATAAATAAGCATTCGATAAATACTAAATGAATTTGAATTTTTGTTTTTAATCCTTGGAACATTGGAGAGATTATCTTATTCATATTCTGGTTAGACATGACAGAGCCCAGCTTAAACTGATTTAAGCAATTTTTTTTTAAAAAAAAGAAGATTGGATTTTGTTGGAATATTATGGATTATTATGAAAGTCTAGGACAGGCGGGTCTCTCAAGGGGCTGAAGCCAGGTCCTGGGAAATCATTAGCAATACAGACTATTCCCCTGCCTCATCTGTCCCTTTACTTTTCCACAGAGAGGTGTGCTTCATTCATTCCCTCTGTTTAGTGGCTTGCACAGTACAAGAAGAAAATAAATTTGTTTTTTATTCTAAAGTTTAATCTCTTTTCTATTGATCAGCTCAGCCTGACTGATGATCTCTTGACATCTTCTGTTTCTGTCAGGAAGTCTTCTTGCTGTTCCTCTGTGGACAACTTCTTTTCTTTCTTGTAGCTTTTAAGATCTTATATAAAGTAATCACACAACAGTAATCACAAAAACATAATATACATAACCTAATACTTTGTTTTATATTTTCATTATGATGTACCTAAGTATGAGTTTGCTTTAATTTATCTTTTTCTTGGAACTTGTAGATTTTAATCCAAAGATTAAGTCATATATCTCCTCTGGAAAATTCTCACCTACTATCTCCTCCAAAATTGCCACTGCTTTTTCCTCTTTACTCCTCTCTCCCCTATTTAAACTCGGGCCACTGTTTTTCCTATCATCTGTATCTCTTAACTTCTCTACTTTATTTATCTCAAAATTGTACTATATTACAAATGATTCACATCTATCTTTCCATTCAGATCTGTCTACTATTTAAGTCACTCATAGTAACTCTGTAATTAAAATCTGTCTACTATTTAAGTCACCTGTAGAGGCTATGTTTCACTCGTTTGTTTCAGAGACTAATTTTTTTTGCTAGGCCAAGTTGACCTATTTACCTTTTCATAATATTATATGCCATATATCAGTACCAAACCCAATTTTATAAAAATGCTACATATAATGCAGAGATTTTTTTTGGCAAAATACATTAAGTGGCACTAACTGCACAATAAATATAGAGTAACTAACATGAAATCACACCACTAACTTATTTACAGCAACATAGACTTGGTTGTACTTTTCAGGACGAGCACATTTCCAAAAAAAATTAGATGACTAATGACATCTAATTAGGAGGAAAGCTTTAAAATGATAACACATCAGAGTGTCTTGCTGCTGATAAATGACAGGTAGGACATATGATTTATAAAGTAGTTCCAGCCTTATTCACTAAACTTAGCAGCCTTTTTTCTTTCTAAAAAGGAGCAAAAAGTTAAAAAGTTCCTTGAATTGGCATCTGGTCATGCAGCAGTGCTGAGAAATGGTAGTGAAAATAGTAAAGGAACCCTGGTGGGGCAGAGTGGTTGGATGTAGACATCATTAATAATCATGGTTTGCTTGTAAACACAGTGGCAATATGATTTCTGATTTGTAATCTTAGGCAAAGTAAAGATAAATCGAAAAGGCCAATAAGAGTACACTAAGATTAATAACCACACATCAAAAATTAAGTACATGAAGGCTCTGTTTGCAGTGAGGTTTCACAAGACAAGTCACCTCCATTTTTCTTTTTACATCTGGCTTGCAAGCCACTCTTGGAGCCATTTCAAAAAATTTCCTCCATTTTCAGTTTTGTTGAATACTCCAGGCACACAAAAGTGCCAACCTGGATTGTCATATCTCTAGGCATCCAACGAGTTTTACCAACTCTTGCTTCATCATGCTGAGATTCTGCCTTATGTGCCCATCTTTCATAAGATGCATCTCGTTCCCAACTAGAATGCTATGCACATTGCAACAGAAATGCTTAATCTCTAGGGTTCTTTGTCATGGGAGGTTTTCTAAACTCCAAAGGTACTGATGAAAGAACACCTCAAAATAACATTGGCGACTGGGTAGGAAGGAGGCCTCAGCCAATCTTGACCTTCCTGCCCAGCTGTGTTCCCTATAGCCAACCCCACATACTTTCCTTTAACTTCAATGTTATCTATGTGGTTCTCTGGTGTTTGTCCCCGTGAAGACCATGAGCAAGCAGGTCTTGACAAAGGTTATGTCACAATAATCACCAGCTTCTTTAGGATGGCAGCCATCATTCAGAGTGCTATTAGACAAGGTCAGCATGATAGGGAGGTTTCACAAAGTACATTAAACTAATCAGAAAACAGGTAGTTAAGCAGGAAGTCCAAGTCCAGTTGCTGCTCTACCAGTCATGCATTTAAAGACACCTGTGGGTTTGTATAGTGAAGAGCACAGCAAACTTTTAATATATTAAAGATATTTATTTAAAATTGTTTCTAGGGGGAATTTCCAAGATGGTGTGGTAGGAACAACTCAGGATTGCAGCTCTCAGTGAAGGCGCAGAGGGTGAGTCCTAACCACATTTTCAGACGGACCTTTGTTGCCCACAGAATGGGGAAATTCCCAGGTGCAGGAGAGACGCGGGACACCAGCACAGCCCTTTCAGCTTGCGTGGCCGGGCTCCGCAGTGCAGTGGCAGCCTGCACAAAGCTCACTGGTCAGGGTGCCCTGTTAAACCGGCAGTCTGAGATTTGGGAGGGCAGATTAACATATCCATCTGATTGAGCGGGACTTGGACAGTGAGCCAGACCGGGAGATTCCTGGGAAGTGTAATTTGAGCCGGTGCAGTGGGCCACGGCATGGGAAATCAGGCAGATCCTGGTGCCCTGTCAGCAGGTGACTGAGGCACCTGTGAGAGAGTCAACTGTTCAACTTAAAAAGGAAAAGAGAGAGAGAGAGAGAGAGAGAGAGAGAGAGAGAGAGAGAGAGAGAGAGAGAAGGGACTCTGAGGCAGGGAGCCAGGTGATCAGGATCGAAGGGTCCCACCCCCACAGGGACAAACAAAGTGGCAATTTGACACACTCGGAGTTGAGAGTTTTACTGCAGGATCAGCTGAATCCAGGACGGTGCAGCTCAGTGGGGGAGGGGTGTCTGCCACTATGGACACATACCACTCCTACTGAGGTACACGCCCATTGTAGAAGCAGCCTGCCATTGCCAAGGCAGCCCACCATAACAGAGAGACTCTGCCAACAGGGTGGGACCCAACATAGTAGGGCGGAGCCCTGTGGCAGTAGGGCAGAGCCCCATGGCAGCAGAGCAGAGCCTTGGCAGGCAAAGAGTGACTAGACTGACTCCTAGCTGGGCAGCAAAGTGCAACAGATACTCATAAAGGAAGCCCCAACTCCCTGAGACAGAGCATCTGAGGGGAAAAAAAAGGGGGTTTTATAAGTTCTGCTGCAGAGACCTAAACACACCCACCCAACAACCCTGAATGAACAATGGAGCTCACAGCTCAGCACTAGAGCTCCTATAAAGTACAGACCATCTCCTCAAGCAGCTCCCTGACCCCTGTATATCCAAAGAGTCACCTCAAAAAAAAAACTAATCAAACTGATCTTTGGCGGACATCATTCTGGGACAAAGATAGCAGAAGAAGAAACTGGTAGCATCCCTCACTGTTCTGCAGCTGCTACACATGTACCCCAGACAAGCAGGGCCTGGAGTGGACCTCAGCAGTCATACAGCAGAGGGGCTAGACTGTAAGAAGGAAAACTAACTAACAGAAATACGTCATCATCAACAATCTGGGCGTCCACTCAGAGACCCAATCGAAAGTCAGCAACTACTAACATGACAGGTGGATAAATTCACAAAGATGGGAAGAAACCAGCACAAAAAGGAGGAAAACACCCAAAACCAAAACACGTCACCTCTTACAAAGGACCAAAACTCCTCACCAGCAAGGGAACAAAGCTGGTTGGAGAATGAGTGTGACGAAATGACGGAATCAGACTTCAGAAGGTGGATAATGAGAAACTTCAATGAGCTAAAAGAACATGTTCTAAATCAATGCAAAGAAACTAAGAATCTTGAAAAAAGATTTGAGGAAATGATAACAAGAATGGACAACTTAGAGAGGAATATGAATGAATTGAAGGAGCTGAAAAACACAACACGAGAACTTCGTGAAGCATGCACAAGTTTCAACAGCCGAATTGACCAAGCAGAAGAAAGAATATCAGAAGTCGAAAATCAACTCAATGAAATAAAATGAGAAACCAAGATTAGAGAAAAAAGTGCAAAAAGGAATGAACAAAATCTCCAAGAAATGTGAGACTATGTGAAGAGACCTAACCTACGTTTGATAGGTATACCAGAATGTGATGAAGAGAATGAATCCAAGCTGGAAAATACTCTTCAGGATATTATCCAGGAAAATTTCCCCAACCTACCAAAGCAGGTCAATACTCAACTCCAGGAAATATAGAGAACACCACAAAGATACTCTGCAAGAAGAGCAACCCCAAGGCACATAATCGTCAGATTCGCCAGGATTGAAATGAAGGAGAAAATACTAAGGGCAGCCAGAGAGAAAGGTCGGGTCACCCACAAAGGGAAGCCCATCAGACTCACAGCAGATCTCTCGGCAGAAACCCTACAAGCCAGAAGAGAGTGGGGGCCAATATTCAACATCCTTAAAGAAAAGAACTTTCAACCCAGAATTTCATATCTAGCCAAACTGAGCTTCATAAGTGAAGGAAGAATAATATCGTTTGCCAACAAGCAAGTACTCAGAGATTTTGTCACCACCAGGCCTGCTTTACAAGAGCTCCTGACAGAGGCACCACACATAGAAAGGAACAACCAGTACCAGCCATTCTAAAAACATACCAAATGCTAAAGAGCATCAACAAAATGAAGAATCTGCATCAACCAATAAGCAAAACAGCCAGCTAGCATCAAAATGGCAGTATCAGATTCACACATAACAATATTAACCCTGTGCAATAACAAGGAGGCAGAAATAAATGGTGATTGTTTCTTTTCTTTCTTTCTTTTTTTTTTTTTTTTTTTGCCATAGCTATCAAATTTACCTCTAGGAAGTTTTTATGAAATAAAACAGGATGTCTTTAGTAGCTTTGATCTTCTTTGATGAAAATGGATTATTATTTCCAGTTATTAGCATTGATAACAGCTAACGTTCATTGATCACCATGTTCCAGACACAACATGTCACTCTTTACACACATACTCCTCACAAAAATCCATCGAGGTAGACAGTATTACTATCACAAATTTTGAGATGAGAAACTGACACTTGGTTCCCCTCAGTAACTTGGTCAAGGACCCACAGTTAATAGGTGGAAAGACTGGAATGAACACCCGATATTGTCACCTATACTCTGAAAACCCATTATTCTTCTTGACATATACCACCAGCCATGCAGTCAGGAAGTGGGAATTCTAGGGGAAGTATATACACAGGTTCAGAAGTAAGTGAAGGAAAAAAAAATGAATAAAAAACAATATTAACCCTAAATGTAAATGGGTTAAATGCACCAATCAAAAGACACAGACTGGCAAATTGGATAAAAAACCAAAACCCATCAGTGTGCTGTATCCAGGAAACCCATCTCACATGCAAGAATACACAGGCTCAAAATAAAGGGATGGAGAAAGATTTACCAAGCAAATGGAGAGCAAAACAAAGCAGGAGTTGCAATTCTCATCTCTAATAAAATAGACTTTAAAGCAACAAAGATCAAAAGAGACAAAGAAGGTCATTACATAATGGTAAAAGGATTGATACAACAAGAAGAGCTAATGATCCTAAATATATATGGACCCAATACAGGAGCACCCAGATATATAAAGCAAGTTCTTAATGACTTACAAAGAGACTTAGACTCCCACACAATAATAGTGGGAGACTTTAACACTCCACTGTCAATATCAGACAGATCAATCAGACAGAAAATTAACAAGGATATCCAGGACTTGAACTCAGACCTGGAACAAGCAAACCTGATAGACATTTACAGGACTCTCCACCCCAAATCCACAGAATATACATTCTTTTCAGAACCACATCACACCTACTCCAAAATTGACCACATAGTTGGAAGTAAAGCACTCCTCAGCAAATGCAAAACAACTGAAATCATAACAAACAGTCTCTCAGACCATAGTGCAATCAAGTTAGAACTCAGAATTCAGAAAATAACTCAGAACCGCACAGCTTCATGAAAACTGAACACCTGGCTCTTGAATGTTGATTGGATAAACAATGAAATGAAGGCAGAAATAAAGAAATTCTTCGAAACTAACGAGAATGAAGACAAAACATACCAGAATTTCTGGGACACATTTAAAGCAGTCTACAGAGGAAAATATATAGCAATAAGTGCCCACATGAGAAGAGTGGAGAGATCCAAAATTGACACCCTATCATCAAAATTGAAAGAGCTAGAGGAGCAAGATAAAAAAAAAAACTCAAAACCTAGCCAGAGTCAAGAAATAACTAAGATCAGAGCAGAACTGAAGGAGATAGAGACACGAAAAACCCTTCAAAAAATCAATAAATCCAAGAGCTGGTTTTTCAAAAAGATCAACAAAATAGACCACTAGCCAGACTGATAAAAAAGAAAAGAGAGAACAACCAAATAGATGCAATAAAAAACGATAAAGGGGAAATCACCACAGATTCCACAGAAATTCACACCATCATCAGAGAATACTACAAACAACTCTATGCACATAAACTAGTAAACCAGGAAGAAATGGATAAATTCCTGGATGCCTGTGTCCTCCCAAGCCTAAACCAGGAGGAAGCTGAAACTATGAATAGACCAATAACAAGGTCTGAAGTTGGGGCAGCAATTAAGAGCCTACCGCACAAAAAAAGCCCTAGTCCAGATGGGTTCACAGCCGAATTCTACCAGACACACAAAGAGGAGCTGGTACCATTCCTTCTGAAACTATTCCAAATAATTCAAAAATTGGGAACCCTTCCCAAATCTTTTTATGATACCAACATCATCCTGATACCAAAACCTGGCAGAAATTCAACAAGAAAAGAAAACTTCAGGCCAATATCCATGATGAACATAGATGCAAAAATCTTCAATAAAATACTGGTAAACAGAATGCAACAGCACATTAAAAAACTTATCCATCATGATCAAGTCGGATTCATCCCAGGCATGCAAGGCTGGTTCAACATACGCAAGTCTATAAACGTAATTCACCACGTAAACAGAAGCAAAAACAAAAACCACATGATTATCTCAATTGACGCAGAGAAGGCATTTGACAAAATTCACAGCCCTTTATGCTAAAAACCCTCAATAAACTTGGTATTGATGGAACATATCTCAAAGTCATAAAAGCTATTTATGACAAACCAACAGCCAATATCATACTTAATGGGCAAAAACTGCAAGCATTCCCTTTGAAATCTGGCACTAGACAAGGATGCCCTCTCTCACCACTCCTATTCAACATAGTACTGGAAATTCTAGCCAGAGTAATCAGGCAAGAAAAAGAAATAAAGGGTATTCCAATAGGAAAGGTGGAAGCCAAATTGTCTCTATTTGCAGACGACATGATAGTATACCTAGAAGACCCCATCACCTCAGCCCAAAAACTCCAGAAACTGATAAGCAACTTCAGCAAAGTCTCAGGATACAAAATCAATGTGCAAAAATCACAAGCATTCCTATACACCAATAACAGACTTAAAGAGAGCCAAATCAAGAACGAACTGCCATTCACGGTTGCTACAAAGAGAATAAAATACCTAGGAATACAACTTAAAAGGAACGTAAGAGACCTCTTCAAGGAAAACTACAAACCACTGCTCAATGAAATAAGAGAGGACACAAACAGATGGAGAAACATTCCATGTTCATTGTTAGGAAGAATCAGTATCGTGAAAATGACTATACTGCCCAAAGTAATTTACAGAATCAACGCTATCCCCATCAAGCTACCATTGAATTTCTTCACAGAACTGGAAAAAAACACCAAGAACTTCATATGGAACCAAAAGAGAGCCTGCATAGCCAAGTCAATTCTAAGCATAAAGAACACAGTGGGAGGCAACACACTATCAGAATTCAAACGATACTACAAGGCTACAGTCATCAAAACAGCATACTACTGGGACCAAAAGAGAGATATAGACCAATGGAAAAGAACAGAGGCATCGGAGGTAACACAACTTATCTACAACCATATAATCTTTCATAAACCAGACAAAAACAAGAAACAGGGAAAGGATTCCCTGTTTAATAAATGGTGTTGGGAAAACTGGCTAGCCATGTGCAGAAAGCAGAAACTGGACCCCTTCCTGACACCTTACACTAAAATTAACTCCAGATGGATTAAAGACTTAAACATAAGACCTGGCACCATAAAAACCCTAGAAGAAAATCTAGGCAAAACCATTCAGGACATAGGAGTAGGCAAGGACTTCATGACCAAAACACCAAAAGCATTGGCAACAAAAGCCAAAATAGACAAATGGGACCTAATCAAACTCCACAGCTTCTGCACGGCAAAAGAAACAGTCACTAGAGTGAATCAGCAACCATCAGAATGGGAAAAAATCTTTGCAGTTTACTCATCTGACAAAGGGCTGATATCCAGAATTTACAAAGAACTCAAACAGATTTACAGGAAAAAAACAAACAAGCCCATTCAAAAATGGGCAAAGGATATGAACAGACACTTTACAAAAGAAGACATACATGAGGCCAACAAACACATGAAAAAATGCTCATCATCACTGGTCATTAGAGAGACGCAAATCAAAACCATATTGAGATACCATCTCACGTCAGTTAGAATGATGATCATTAAAAAATCTGGAGACAACAGATGCTGGAGAGGATGTGGAGAAATAGGAACACTCTTACACTGTTGGTGGGAGTGTAAATTAGTTCAACCATTGTGGAAGACAGTGTGGCGATCCCTCAGGGACCTAGAAATAGAAATTCCATTTGACCCAGCAATCCCATTTCTGGGTACATATCCAAAGGACTATAAATCGTTCTACTATAAGGACACATGCACACGAATGTTCATTGCAGCATTGTTTACAATAGCAAAGACCTGGAACCAACCCAAATGCCCATCGATGATAGACTGGACTGAAAAAATGTGGCACATATACACCATGGAATATTATGCAGCAATCAAAAATGATGAGTTTTTGTCCTTTGTAAGGACATGGATGAATCTGGAGAACATCATTCTCAGCAAACTGACACAGGAACAGAAAACGAAATATCACATATTCTCACTCATAGGCAGGTGAGCAAAATGAGAACACATGGACACAGGGAGGGGGGTACTACACACTGGGGTCTATTGGGGGGAATAGGGGAGGGACAGTGGGAGGAGAGCTGGGGAGGGATAGCCTGGGGGGAAAAGCCAAATGTGGGTGAAGGGGAGGAAGGCAGCAAAACACACTGCCATGTGTGTACCTACGCAACTATCTTGCACGTTCTGCACATGTACCCCAAAACCTAAAATGCAATAAAAATTTAAAAAAATATTGTTTTTAGTTTTATTTCTTTTTCTTTTCATATGGTACCTTATATTTGCTGCCTAGTCTAATTAATTCCTATTCTATTATTATGTTGGTCCAAAAGTAATTGTTTTTCCACCAACCTAATAGGTTGACATATATATTAATATGGTTTGGCTCTGTTTCCTCACCCAAATCTCACTTTGAATTGTAATCCTCATAATCCCCATATGTCAAGGACAGGACCAGGTGGAGGAATCAGACCATGAGGGCAATTTCCCCCATCCTGTTCTCATTATAGTGAGTCTCACGAGATCTGTTAATCTTATAAACCTCTGACATTTCTTCTGCTTGCATTCTTTCTCCCTCCTTCTGGTCTGTGAAGAGGTACCTTCCACCATAATTGTAAGTTTCCTGTGGCCTCCCAGCCACATAGAACTGTGAATCAATTAAACCTTTCTCCTTTATAAATTACCGTGTCTTGGGTATTTCTTCATAGCAGTGTGAAAATAAACTAATACATAATTTTTATCTCTGAATTTATCTTTAGAAATAATAATATTCTAAGGTTTTGCATTTCTAAGTGGTGGTATCATGGTTGTTGCTGGTACACAACAATGGTGCCAAAAAATCCGAGCAGGTACATAGAGTATGTTCTTTGATACCTTCCAAGACCTGAAATTATCAGCCTGAAATCATCATAATTTTCATGTTGCCTCCCAAGATCATAAGTGGATCTTTTTGTCTTATGCATACAGTCCAATTCCAACTGCCCACCATGTATGGGAATTTAGGCCTCAAGTATCATGCCTATGATGCACGAAGCTCCAGTTCCTAGGGTATATATCAGACATGCTATTCCTAAAGGTAGCCCTGCTTCACCTTCTACTCACAGTTAGGATTCTCTCTGCTTTTAACATTTAAGCATCTCACTTTTATCCCTTTTAAATTATTATTACAATTATATTTTTAATTTTTTCTAGAATTTCTAAGTGTTTGGAATGAAAGTGCAGAGTTCTTATATCAGCTTAGTCTACCATTTGGGCCAGAAGCTTGGATTCACTATACCATGGTCAAAATTCCAAATACCAGGTAAGGAGAGAGTGACTGGCTCAGATTATATCTGATTACTCTTAGATGAATCAATTATAGTGGTACAACATTATATACTACAAATATATTTGATAGGGGCTACTTATGTGGGTGAAAGGGCATCCTATATCATAAGGCTGCTAGGCAGATCCTCCTATAAATATTTACCCCAAGAAAGATTTTTACTCATTTTTATTCTCTGCTTAGATTTCTTCATCCAAAAAATCAATACAGAAAATTGTGTGCTTATTATATGTCTTAAAGTTGACTTGTTTTAAACCATCATGTTCAAAGAGAGATATATCTGGCATCAGAAATTTGAGATATCCTTCACAAAAATGAAGGAAGTAATCATCACTTGCCACATGATTTGGGATTTCTATAGACATCCACATAATAAAAATGAGTAATACACTCTTACTCCTACCAGATGATAAATAAAAATGTAAAAATAACAATATATGAAATATTTCCCTTAAGAGGTTCACTGTGGGTTGTGGTTTGTCTGTTTTTGTGGTTTTTAAAAGGCTGAAAGCAGCCTGAGTGATTGATTAATGAAAGACATGGAGCCTTCATATTACAGAATGTTCTTATCATCAAATTAGTTATTGGCAGGAATAGGGTTTCATTTTAGTATTCCAGGGTTCACACAATTGGATACTCCCATGTCTATAAAAAGGAAACTCTTGCCTGGGGCTGAAAATGAGTGTTTGCCTAAGCTTAGGTAACAGGGAAATAAAACTTGCATACACGTAGAGATAAACAAGATGCCTTAAGAAGCATAGCAGATTTGCATCCTTTTCCAAAGGAAACTCAATAATTTATGTACATTGACAAGCTTTTTTAAAGAGCCCACTACTTAAATGCATTTCAGATCTTCCTCTTCATCTCTTACTCCTGATAACTGAGTATTACGTCTCTTATCTCCAACATAGCCCGTTCATTCCTTTAAAATTACCAACTGGATTCTGTCTGTTTACCTTCCTATCTACTGCGCTTGGAGAAATATACTGTTAGAAACTTAAATAAGTCAGCAATATATGTCAGGTAAAGAGTGTGTGCTCACTATAATCCTGCCAATAACTAATATTTGTATAGTACCTTTATCCAAAATATGTTTGCTCCTTTGTGCATTCGATCTTCATGACAACACCATAAGAGTTAAATTTTATAACTAAGTCCAGAAAAGCTTAGAATTCTTTCTGGTATTTAATCCACTAGCATAATTCTCCAAAAACATATTTGTTGAATGAATGAAGTAGTAGGAATACTGCACTGGAGTTTTAAGGCCTTCGTTTTTTAAATCCTAGCCTTTCAGTTTGGTAGTTTGGACAATATTGGGAAAGTCAGTTAAAATTTCTAAATCTCTGTTTCCTCATCTATAAATAGAAAACAATAATACTTGATTTACATGCTCATATATAGATTTAGTGAATTACGGAATGTGAATAGCATTCTTATAGGTTCTGGCCTATACTATATGTTTAATATATATTTGTAGAACAACTGAAGTTACATCAAAGTGTTGCTTGAGAATTGTCTGCTTCAGATTTAACTTCAGGTTAATTAGAAGGTTTTCAACTTTCTTCTACATATTTGATCATTAACAATATTTATATTCTAGCTCTGTTCTCAGGGAGCAAGGGCATTGCTTCATCAATATGGCTCTGAGAAGACTTAAATATTTGGAGGAATAAATTACACAGGCAACTTTTAATCTCATCTGAGACACAGCCTCATCATTATTACAAAAACTATGTTATATACTCTAAGTAGATGCATTTCATAATCCAACTCCTCTCTGCTACTATTGGATGTCTAGAACACTGCATTGAGAATAGTTCCAAGGCCAATCTATTTTAATATAAAAGAACCCCATGCATTTTTAGTAATAATTACCCTTAATACAGGAGGGCAAGAAGAACTCTTTGCCCCTCCCATAATATACCCTCAGTTATACAAAGAATCTTTTTTTCTTTGAGACAGGGTCTCACTCTGGCACCCAGACTAGAGTACAGTGGCATGATTACCACTCCCTGCAGCCTCAACCTCCCAGGCTCAAGTGATCCTCCTACCACGGTCTCTTGGGTAACTGGGACCATAGGTGCACACTACCATGCACATCTAATTTTTATTATTATTACTTGTTGTAAAAATGGGGACTCTGTTGCCCACACTGGTTTTGAACTTCCGTTCAAATAACTTTTAAGAGCTTGAAGAAACCATGTTAACAGATATATTCTAACCTTAGAGAGGCAACCCAACAAAGAAATGTTGAGACATGATAATGATAATGTAAGTAGTTGTTAGGTCTTAGAAGTCTTTACAGACCATGCTATGGAGCTTAGATATAACTCTCAGATGGTGGATGCTATCAGACAGTAGGTAAAATATGAGTGATGTGGATGGTTTTCTTTCAATTATTAGTGATTCTTAAGCCTGACTGACACATTAGTGTTATCTGAAGAGCTTTTAAAAATTACTGATAAATAGGAAGAGTACAGAGGATTTTTAGGACAATGAAAGTACTCCATATGAAACTATAATGGTGGATGCACATTACTATAAATTTGTATAAACCCATCAAATGCAAGAGTGAACCCTAATGTAAGCTGTGGACTTTGGGTGATAATGATGTGTCAATGTAGGCTCATTAACTATAGCAAATGTACCACTCAGGTGAGAGATGTTAATCATGCACGTGTGGGGACAGGGAGTATATGTGAAATCTCTATATCTTCTGCTCAGTTTGGGGTATATGGGAAATCTCTCATTTTCTGCTCAATTTGGCTATAGACCCAAATCTCCTCTAAAAACAACTTCCCTGAAAAATAAATTCTCTTAATAAATACTGATATCCTTTGCCCCATCTGAGACCAAGTAATCATAAGCTCTGGGTGGAGCCCAGGCAACAGCACTTTATTAAGGTGATTCTAATGGAGAGCCAGTGTTGAAAACTACTGAGTTTGATCAATCTTTGCTTTAATTATATCTGCCTGCTTTATCCTGGGATACACAGGTGTGATTTTTTTTTTTCTCAAACCCCCAAATATATGCAGTCTCCTTTGAGAAGCTATAATTTTCTATCTCTAAAAAAATCACCTCATAAAAATAATGCTCTGATTTGGTTATTGCTAGCCTGTGGGGGAGAAACCTGAGATTGCCTTAAAAAGAAAGATATTGCAAAAATGCCACAGGCTACAACAGAGGCTCCTATTTAGAAGAAATGAGGAATCCAGCTTAGTTGAAAGAGAAAATGGAAATAATGATAATGCTTTAAAGAGGATATGCTAGCCTAGTGTTTCTCAAATTAAGGCTTCTTGGACTCTCAGAGATCTGTGGAAGTCTACAGTCTCTCCATGATAGCTGATCTTTAATTTCGCCTTTTCCTTTTTTATCATAATCTAAAAGTACTGATAGAACCATGTGCTGGTTCACCTGGACAACCACCTTTTAAATGAATGTGGCTTTGAGATTTTAGCATTCACAATGGTATCTGTGTTTACAACCAGATGAGTACCCAATAGTGCTATAGTCCACCTTTGATCAACATGGGTTTGACCTGCACAAGTCCACTTACAATGCGGCTTTTGTTTCAATAAAAGTTACTCGGAGTGTGCCTGCCTCTTCTGCCTCCCTTTCACCTCCTCTGTCTCTTGGCCATCTCTAAGACAGCAAGACCAACCTTCCTTTTCCTCTTCCTCCTCAGCTCATACAATGTGACGATGACAAGGATAAAGACCTTTATGATGATCCACTTCCACTTAACGAATAGTAAATACATTTTCTCTTACGATATTCTCAATAATAACATTTTCTATTCTCTTACTTTATTGTAAGAATATACTATATAATACATATACAAAATATGTGTTAATATGGCATATATATTACTGATAAGGCTTCCAGTCAAATACCAACAGGCTACTAGTTAAGGTTTTAGGGAGTCAAGAGTTATACGTGAATTTTACATGGCTTAGGGGATTGGCGTTCTTTTTTTTTTTTTTTTTTTTTCCCGCCGGGGGTGTGGGTGGACAGAGTCTGGCTCTGTAGCCAGGCACCAGGCTGGAGTGCAGTGGCGCGATCTAGGCTCACTGCAACCTCTGCTTCCCAGGTTCAAGCAATTCTCCTGTCTCAGCCTCCCGAGTAGCTGGGACTACAGGTGCACGCCACCATGCCTACCTAATTTATTTTTGTATTTTTAGTAGAGACAGGGTTTTACCATGTTGGCCAGGATGGTCTTGATTTCTTGACCTTGTGATTCGCCCACCTTGGCCTCCCAAAGTGCTGGGATTACAGGCGTGAGCCACCGCGCCTGGCCAGAATTGGCATTCTTTTTTTTTTTTTGAGACAGAGTTTCGCTCTTGTTACCCAGGCTGGAGTGCAATGGTGCAATCTCGGCTCACCGCAACCTCCGCCTCCTGGGTTCAGGCAATTCTCCTGCCTCAGTCTCCCGAGTAGCTGGGATTACGGACACGCGCCACCGTGTCCAGCTAATTTTTTGTATTTGTAGTAGAGACGGGGTTTCACCATATTGACCAGGATGGTCTCCATCTCTTGATCTCGTGATCCACTCGCCTCGGCCTCCCAAAGTGCTGGGATTACAGGCTTGAGCCGCTGCGCCCGGCCAGGATTGGCATTCTTAACCTCCACACTTTTCAAGGGTCAAATATACTTTAATTGCACTGAACTAAGGAAAGAAGAACAGGGGAAGACTTAATAACATAATGATTCATTCAAGCGAAATGAAGTATGAATGGTCTCAAGAACCACTTGTTTGACTACAACGTAAATGACAACAAAAAAAAAATCTAGGAGAATTGAGTTGTTACATCGCTCACACTGACGATATGCCATGCATTTAAAAAAAATTCAGAGGTAGTTAATACCATATGGATATTGCAAGAAGGTGACACAATTACAATAAACATCATTTGACATACTAAAATAATGACTTTTTTATTTGGGTTACATTTGATTGTAGTTTTTATTGTATTTAAGTTGTAAATCTCTTTTGGTTTAATATTTGTATAGGAACTATTTGCATACAGAACTTAAATCATTTAATCTTATGCATATTTAAATAATACAAAAATAATTTAATTCAAGTATAGGAGTTTAATTAGTACATTTAAAATGTCTAATTCTAAATATACTAAATATTCTGGAAGCCTTAATAATACGAATACTATATTAATACATATTTTGTATGTTAAATGTATTATATATTATATTCCTACAATAAAGTACTTAGGATAGAAAATGTTATTATTGAGAATATCATAAGAGAAAATGTATTTACTATTTGTTAAGTGGAAGTGGATCATCATAAAGGTCTTCATCCTTGTCATTGTCACATTGTATGAGCTGAGGAGAAAGAGGAAAAGGAAAGTCGGTCTTGCTGTCTCAGAGGTGGCCAAGAGACAGAGGGGGTGAAAGGTGAGGCAGGAGAGGCAGGCACACTCCATGTAACTTTTATTGAAACAAAATCTTCATTGTAAGTGGACTTATACAGGTCAAACCCATGTTGTTCAAAGGTCAATTATAGCACTATTTGGCACTCATCTTGTTGTAAACACAAATAGCAATGTGGACACAAAAATCTCAAGGCCACATTCAGTTAAAAGGTGGTCATGCAGGTGGACCAGCACATGGTTCTATCAGCATTATCAGTTTAATTAGCATTTTTAGAATGTCTAAATATTCCTATTATCATCCAAGAAGTATAGAAGCTTAGCAAATAATCTTGAAACCTTAGCATTTAAATTAAAAAGCCCACCTCCATAATATTTTAATGTTTTTCTACTCTTTGAGACCTTAATTTATTTTCAATAATTAAAGGATTTATAGTCAAAAATAATTGTAGACAATCATATGATAATTTTATTATTATGAAAGCCCATGAATTAAAAGTCATGGTTGCAAATGTAGTTTTTACAGCCAGACTCTTCTAAGTACAAATTCTTTATGTGCTATTTATACTTGAGCGACCTTGGACAAAGTATATAACTTCTCAAAGAACTTTACCCATGTGAAGATAATATTGGTACCTATGTCAGGCTATTGTGAAGATTGCTAAGATAATCTATGTAAAATTACCTAGAGGAGAGAGAAAGGTATGGTATTCATCATTAATGTATTTTCTCTGTGTGACCTATTGAAAGTTTTATGGACAAGATTAAGAGATATGCCACTCTCTAGTTTTCTCATCCACAAAATAAGGTTGTTACACCACCCTCTTTTGTGGCTTCATTGCTCATAGTCTCCTAATTTTTCAATGAAAGGACATGTGATTGAAATTATATCTACCCTACCTTAACTGAAATCCTTAGGATCAGCTGTTTTTTAAAATTCAGAAATATGGCTGGGCTTGGTGGCTCACAGCTGTAATCACAGCCCTTTGGGCAGCTGAGGCGGGCAGATCACGAGGTCAGGAGTTTGAGACCAGCCTGGCCAACATGGTGAAGCCCTGTCTCTACTATAAATACAAAAATTACCTGGGTATGGTGGCAGGTGCCTGTAATCCTAGCTACTTGGGAAGCTGAGGCAGGAGAATCACTTGAACCTGGGAGGTGGAGGTTGCGGTGAGCTGAGATTGTACCATTGCACTCCAGCTTGGGCAACAAGAGCAAAACTTTGTCTCAAAAAAAAAAAAAATCAGAAATATTTGGATTTGGATTTTACAAAGGTTACATATTGTATGTCTCAAGTATTACATAACAGTCCCCAGCAGGATCTGGGGCAGAACTCCATAATCAAATGTATTAGTATTTCTACCATAAAATATGTGAATAGTCACACTAAGTAGAAAACACAAAAACTATTATATAAATAGCATTACATTATTTTCTGTCACCAAATGAGTTTTGATAGCAATAGTACATAAAACTTTTCATTTTACAAAGGTTTTAAATTTTAAGGTTAAAGGTAAGCATTTATGTGCCTGTATGAACTACTCAAAGGATTGCTTCCACCACTAGAAGCATGCTGTAATAAAAATATGATCTAATAAAACTCAAAATGCTGGATTCAGAAACTCTAAATCCATTCTTGATTCTTACTATCTAGCTTTCTGAAATCAAGTAACTATATTTCTCTGAATATTAGTTTGCAGATTTGTCAAGTTAAAATTTGAATAAGAAATTTTACAGGATTTCTTTTAAGATTAATAGTATAGCCAAGTGTGGTGGTTTACACCTATAATCCCAGCACTTTGGGAGGATCGGGGGCGGGGGGGAGTGGATCACGAGGTCAGGAGTTCAAGATCAGCCTGACCAAGATGGTGAAACCCTATCTGTACTAAAAATACACAAATTAGCTGGGTGTGGTGGCACACGCCTATAATCCCAGCTACTCGAGAGGCTGAGGCATGAGAATTGCTTGAAACCCGGAGGCAGAGTTTGCAGTGATCTAAGATCGCGGCATCGCACTCCAGGGCCTGGGCAACAAGAGTGAAACTCTGTCTCAAGAAAAAAAAAAGATTGATAGTGTATTTATTTTAGGGAGGAATGAAGGGGGAAAAGAATATAAATGTATTTATTATCACTGAACTGTATATTTTAAAATGGTAAAGACAGTAAATTTTATATGTATATTTTACCTCATTTTAAAAGTGCATAAATTTGTATATTAGTCTATTTATTTTAAATAAATGAAACTATGGACATTATTAGTTTAACTATAATATAACCTAACCAATTTTTTCTATGCATAGATACTTATTAAGTCTAACTCTATGCCAGCAGTTTTCAAAGTCTTATAGACATTGTGGTGAGCAATTCTGTTCTCATTAAATTTATATTCTAGTGAAATGGAGACTAACAACAACAACAAAAAAACCCAGCAGATAAACAAATAAACAAGAACATTTCATATGTGATTGATGCTATAATGAAATTTAAAAAGAAAAGAATTATAGAGAGTAACATGAGACAGATATTTCAAGTTCGGTGGTAGAAAAGACCTCTTTGTGGAGGTACATTTGAGTTTGAATCACAAGGAGTTAGTTCTATGACAAAGTAGGGGCACAGCATTCCAGAAGGAAAAGACGACAAATACAAAAGCCATAAGGCAGAAAATAGGCATTTAGAACTGAAACATAGAAGTTAATAAGAGAGTTATAGGAGATGAAGCTAGAGGAAAAGGTAAGGTCAAGATTATACTGAGTTTTGCAAGCCATAGTAAGAAAGGAATGATTGAAACCAACCTTTTGCCTTAAGAATGTTTGTGTAAGACCTATTAAACTCCAGAGACCTATTAGAACTAGCCCAAAGGAATAAAGCCTCTATTTGTCTCAAGGAAATGTTAAAATGAAAATAAAATACAGTGATACCAAATAAAAGTTCCAGTGAAATATCAAATCAAGAGCCATAAGAAATAAAATAAATACAATCAATTATTGATTGAGGTGCTAAAACAAATTGCTTCCAATGGTCTCTAGAACCTTTGTACAGAAACAATTCACAAATAAGTTTATCAGCAACAATATTAGAATAATAACCTGACAGTACATCTTCAAGTATTGTAGATCAGGTGTAAAATTAAACAAAGAAGAGAAAAAGCCAGATGCTATATAAACTGGAATGATATAAGCTGTAAATGTCAAAAAATATTTCTCAAATATATTTAATGTAGAAACTTTTTCCTCTTTTTAAAAACACAGAAATATTAAACATTTATTGTATATTACTAATACTTATTGGATATACATCAATTCCAGTTATACAAATACCAACAAGCTTATTTTAAAAGTAAAAGACATTTTTAAATGGTCAGAACTCCCAAGATGGTGGCTACTGCTATCAATTTCTATAAATGCAGCAATTAGAGTTTACATAGCTTAAAAGAGAAAATGATACATCAATACCTATGGCTTACCAGATTCTGTCTTCCTTAAGGCCACATAATAAGTACCTAAACCAGCATTTGTAAATCCATCTATGTTTTGCTGTAGTTCCTAAAGACATCCTTTGTACAAAGGTAGGTTCCCAAGAATTCTAGCAATTTTTTAAATAAATCCAACTCAAAGTATTCAGACTATGAGCCTAGACATTGTTTTCAGGTGTGTAGGCAGTAAGAACAAGCTAGAGTACCTATAGTCAAAAAATTCAACCTTTTGGAGAACAGAGCCAAAACATATAGAACAAAGATCAATGCAATCTGAAGTATATCTGAATGCTTAGAAATGTGATTATCAGTAAAATGAAATTTATACTTCACTTTCCATACTATAATAGCAACTAGTAAAATCATATTATGCCTTTTCTTGACACAAGATAATGTCTTTCCCTCTTAAAAAGAAAATGTAAAAACATTATTTCCAATCTGCATCCAATAAGATAAAGACACTCTGATGATATATTTTAAGTTCTAGTAATAAAAGGATGTATCAGCATCTTTACCACCTAAAGACCATAAATAGCATAGTTCATTCAGTCTCCTGAAAGATGTTCTCAGAGTTCAGACCCAATTCTATTAAGCACTAGTCCCAACCCAATTTATATATGATTAGAAGATACACATGTCCTTGGATTGTCCTCTCTATAAAACATTCCAGTGTTTTTTACCAGCTCTATATTGTACCTTCTCTTCTGATATTATTTCTCTTTCTCTTCCACCTCCATTGTCCCAAGGGGCAGTGATTTAGGTTATATGTAAGATGAATTCTTTGAAGATCTAATACTGACTCAAGTGGATGCTCCAGAATTCATCCTAGAACTTGACCTAGAGGTCTGTTTTGCTTGGTAATTCACTTATGGGCTTCCTTAAAGTCCAAACTGCTACAAAATAATTTAAAGTCACATTGAAAGAAAGAAGAATGCTAATTGCTTTTGGTTTCCCCAGCAAAACAAAAACCTTCCACTCACCTTTTAGTGACATATTGAGAAAAAGAGTCATTTTCTCAAGCAGTTTGGCTTATAAGGAAATTTTAGAATTAGAAAATTTAGTTTTAGAATTGTAAAAATATTTTACTTACTCTCAGCAGTGGCACTGCTGGCATTTCAGACAAGAAAGCTTTCATTACATGAATCTGTTCCACCCATTTGAAGAATATTTATTTTACCTGCAACTTTTTCCACTAATTGCCAATATGCCCTCAGTCATGTGACAAACAAAAAAATCCCACCAATATTTATGAACAAGCCTTGAGCACTGTAATACCCTTGAGTTGAGAACCACAAAAACTACTTTTTTCTGCAATGAATAGACTTGGAAATAAAATGCTTTGCTACAGGATATAAAGACAGTAAATGCCAGAATTGTGACTCTTTATTTAGTGCTTTTTCCATAAGAACACACCTGCCTCTGAGAAAAACACACAATTAAAATGAGACCCATTTTCCTCATTTTCTCCATGGAAAGCTAGTTGATAACATCATTGAATATTTAGAATGGAATGATGTAATCTATCTAAGTCATTGACACTACATAGAAATATAATGCAAATAAGAAACAATCTTCCAAAACTGACAAAAATATTGACTGCTCCTAGCAACCTATGTAACATTTAGTCAAGAGTGCATTGAAAAGAGCAAAAGAGCGAGTAAATATAGATAAAAATATTTTCTTTGACTTCAGCTGACTGGATTATCTTAAATTATACTATTTATATACTCTTTCCAGGCCTTGGTTTCTCCAGATGTAAAATAATGCATTTGAGCTAGATCATTCTTAATGACTTCCTCTATAAGATAGTTTTCATTTGACGGTTTTCAAACAGATTTCACTTAATGCAGTTCAAGTTTATTTTATATTATGCAAAGACAGGTAAGAAGAATTCCAGTCCCTTATAAGAATCTCCCATTTGTAGAGTTTTATTCTACTATAGACAGGGAATGTAGTTTTCTGGGTAATCAAATAAGTTGGCAAACAAAAGAATACATCATGTATTACCAATAGCATAACTTATTCATTCAACAAACATTTACTATTTAGTATCTTTTTTACTATTCTATGTTCTAGAGGCACATATGAATTATGCATTTTCCCTTATTTCAAGGAAATGATAGCCTGGTCAACAAGTTAGGTGTATAAACAGATCATTAAAATACAATGTGAGCCAGGCACAGTGGCTCATACTTGTAATCCCAGAACTTTAGGAGACTGAGACTAGAGGATCACCTGAGGTCAGGAGTTCGAGACCAGCCTGACCAATATGGAGAAACCCCATCTCTACTAAAAATAAAAAATTAGCCAGGCATGATGGCACATGCTTATAGTCCCAGCTACTCAGACAGCTGAGGCAGGAGAATCACTTGAACCTGGGAGGGGGAGGTTGCAGTGAGCCGAGATCACACCATTGCACTCTAGCCTAGGCAACAAGAATGAAACTCCGTCTAAAAAAATAAAGTACAATGTGATAGGCAGTATAATTAAAAATATAATTATTAGATGAAGCAATTGCATTTACCATTACAGTGGTAATAAAAATAATAAAAAAATTATTTCCTGATTAAACAAATAGATCAATCATTGCTTTTGGAGTTATTATGGATATAAAATATTAAAATACCATAGAAAGAAGGATATTCTGATTAATAGAGGACTCCAATTAATAAAATACTAAATGAGTATTTTTTTCCCAACTAATGTTGTCAAGTGATTTTAAGAAAATGAATGGGTTTTGGAGTATAAAAAACTTGGTTTGAATTCCGTCACTGACACTTAGGTGTTAGGTGGCTTTTAGACAAATTTCATCAGCAGTTATAGCCTGTGTCATCATTCGTAAAATTAAGAGAATTTTGTAAGCAATAAAGAAGGTAATGCATAAAAAGTGACAAGTTCATAGAAGGTATTTTATAAGTATTAAATATCTTTTCATTTTTAGTGTGGAAAATTTAATATCGTGTACCTGCCTTTAGAGATAGTATTTTATATCAAATTTTATCTTCCAAAAATAGTTGCAATACTTTCTGTTCCACATGCTCTGGCCAAACTTTGTTATCCCTATTGAGATGTAGAGTCTATGAATCCTTCCCTTGAACCTTTTGTAGCACTTGTGATAGGCTTTGTGACTACTTGCCTCAACTAATAGAGTATGGCAGAAATGATGTTATATTTCTTTCAAGATAGTCTCAAAAGGAAACATAGCTTATGTCTGACTCTCTCTTTTTGAAATATGTATCTTTGGACCCTCAGACAACATTAAGACTTCTGGTTGATCTGAAGTAGCCATGGTGGAAGAACTACACGGAGAAACCATGCCCCAGCTAGAAAGATAATTAAGCATTTTGTGATTCTTAGATAAAAAGTACATCCAAAACCCTAAATGTCCTTATGGTTACTAATGTCCTAAATCAGAGTATATGATAAAAACAGGAGAAAACAAATTATCAGCTCTTGTCTCCTGATGATTTGAAAAGTGTGAGTGCAATTGCTCTAAATAATATACAATAGGCACAAGTAAAAATCTAGCTCATAAAATCAAAATCTTCAACTACAGAAGGAAAGAAATGCCTACCAAAGAAGATAAAAATTTGAAAGTAAGTTGTTTATGTTTTTTATGGCTATTTTGTCAAGTTGCATGTAATATTCTTTTAGAAATCTAGTGACAAGGATATATCCTAATGTGAAATATTGGCAGATGACATTCATGCAAGCAGCAGTTAGGGAATAAACAAACTGGTTGTTTTATTTTGAAGTGCATGTTGTTATGCTATCAAAGGCTTAAAATATTAGAAAGTGATTTTTCTTTAAAAGGCTTTCTTTTTGGTGAGAATACATAAGTTTCTTTATTTGTATGTATGTTAGCACTTAATTACTAAATTAATTTATATGCAAAATCTGGATTCTCCTCAAAAGAGAAGATTCTAATATCAAGAAATCAAGATTCTTACAATGAAACAATCAAGGATATCAATAATAAAAATAGATAGGCACTATAAATTATAACCTTAAGAGTTAGGCTTGATGTAAATTATGGCTTCACTCAAATCCAGCTGTGCAGCCTTGGACAAGCTGCTTAACTTTTCTGAGCCTTAATTTCTACTTATATAAAAGCAGTGAAGTAATACATTTTCCCAGTGGGTTGTTGTAAAGAATAAGTGAAACAAGATTGCAAATTTCTTATCACAGGACATAGTATGTATTTGGTGCTCAATATGGTTCAGTTTCTTGTAATTCTTCCTTATATATGCAGTTTTTTAATTTAGAAAAGAGTAGGTATTGCTTAAGGATGACTTGCTTTTATCAGAAACCATACCAGTGCACTAAACAGATGGAAAGAAAAGCCATCTCTATAGCTTCACCCCTTAATATCTCACTTCAATCCCTCCCCTCAGCTCTCTACTGTAGTGGAAGTGTTACATGCATCTCTTTCTCCTTCATATTTCTGGCTCTGCCCATGGTAAGGCAGCTATTTATACCCAGCAATTAATAATACAGTATTGATTTACTTCTTTTCTTTGGTTTTAATCCTCCAGAAGAAGAGGGTTGGTAAGTAAAATGATTCATATGTTGAAGCCCCTCCCTAACCTAATACACATCATCTCCACATGCCTCCTTTGGTATACCCAAAACCTGTATTGGTTCTGTAATTGGTCCTCTCTACCTCTATGTCTAGGGTATCTTATACTTCTGGAGAAAATCAAATTACTTTAGGAATTTGTAATTACCCCAGATTTATGATATCCAAGCTCTGTGTGGCCTTCACCACTACTGAGTTATTCTGAGTCTTCTATCACCACCCTTCTGTATCTCTCAGCAGATGATTATGGCCTCTTGAAGTTATCAGACAGCTTTTGACTTCCATACCTACACATCTGTTTATACCTATACTTGTATTTAAATCCTCCACTTTTGATTCGGAATAATGGTGTCTCTCATGTTCATTAAAGGCAGCTAAGTCACCAAGAGATCTGAAATGAATGCCCACGAATTTATGCAAGTAGTAGATGCCAAAATTGCATGCAATTGACATGGCTTTTCAAACTGAGTATCTTCCTTTGTAACATGTTCTATTTTGTCTTTGGAAAATTCTTAACTTTATATTGCACACACATTCATTTGCTATATTTTAGGTTAAGTTTATACTTCTAAACACACTGTTCTAGTTGTAGTCTAAAATGTAACACATTCATTTATGTTATAGTCCAACATTTTATTCTTTAATTATGAGAGACCACCTAATAAAAATATATTTCTTTCAGTATGAGATTAGCCTACGTGTTTTAAATAACAAAACAAAAAAACAAAAAAGTAATCTTAAATAAACTACCAGTCTTTTATAACTAAGTGAATTAATTACTTCACCTCAAAACATGCATAAGATGATGCCTTAATTTCACAGGGCAAAAAGGGCAAATGCTTGGAAAAAGATTAAAAGAACACAATTTACAGATACTGGCAAAAACAAAACTCCAGCTTCTACGAACTTTCCCAAATAAATCTATAAAGCTCCTAATACAGAGCCTGCCATTTAGAAAGCATAAACTGAGTAAATTATAGCTATTTATCTTCTATGTTAAGAATTGTTTCCACAATTCGAATCAAGTGTTATGTGGAACTTTGTACCATGATTTTATCTCTAAATAATCTTAAATTCAAACTCTTGTAATACTTTCTGTAAGATAATGTAACTTATCTCACAGAAATTATAGAATGGAAATCAATGTTATATCTTATTCTATGAAATAAACTAGATTTATGAATTGGGAGCAGCATCCAAACAATGTAATGTCTACTACAAAAAAAATCAGTATTTTAAAAACTAGTTTTATTACAAATGAAGTAGTTTTTCAAAAGTTTAACGTAGTTAAAACAGAAATTAAAAAATAACTATAGGTAAAAACATCAATATCAAATCCCCATATTGTTCTTACTGAAATTAAGAGTAAATTCATATAATAATATTGTCACTGTTATTTTAATAATCAAAACTCTAACAGCTGAGAAAATTAATTATGCCTGTGTTTCTCTTTTGCACCTACGTTATTATCAGCCTCAGGTAGTAAGTTTTACTCAGGATAGCAATCCATCAAAAAATGCATGCTGAATATTTACTAAATTACTACATTTTTTACCTCAATCTCCTATCTTAATAGTTCTTTACTCCTTTTTCAACTCCTATTCTTTAACCTCATATATATATCCAGCACTTTAATCTTTTCATTTATTCTCAGTTTACTGGTACCTTTTCATCTTGTTTAGCCAGCCTGAAACTAATGGCTGTTTATTTGAACTATTTTCTCACCAATATCTTTGATTTCTTTTAATGCAATACTTCAGGTGCAACTCTTCAGCAAAATCCAAATCCCAGATCAATACTGCATCTGGTCTCTCTCAACTCACACCTAGAAAATGAAGCTCTGTGGAAAAGGAACTCACACACACTAAGAGCAACTTCTAGCTCTTCTACTGGTTTCCACCCTCAGCTAGACACTGTCCTTCAATCAAACTTCCCCTCTCATTTCCCTCAAAAGCTTTTCTCAGTCATCACCATCTGTCTCCAAGTCCTTAGTTGCTTTAGCTCCTTATTTTGACAGGTTAGATAGCCCGAAGTCTCCTAATAAAATTGAGGCCATTAGGTGTGTCCTCCCTGCACTGGTATACCACTGCCAGACCTAGAAAGCTAACCCACAGCCACAGCCATTCTCATTCTATGCCTTTTCCTACTCTCTTCAGTGCCGCTCTCCCATCTATAGCAGAATTTGACAAACAATGGCCTGTCAGTCAAATCTGACCTACTACATGTTATTATAAACAAATTCTTACCGAAAACAGTCATGCCTATTTGTTTATATATTTTTCTGTGGCAGCTTTAGTGTTACAAGGGCAGAGCTTGGTAGTTGGTATAGATATCTTACGGTCCTAAAAGTCTAAAATGTTTACTCTCTAGCCCTTTACTGAAAAAGTTTCCTGACCTCTGATTTATAACAATGACAGTGTCCTCTTTCCTAAATCTTTTCCTTCAGCCTGTAAATATGGTCAACTATGTTCTTTTCTAAAAATGTTTGTTTAGGGTGTTTGGGTTTTTTGTTTCATTTTGCGCAAATGCTCTCCAGTTATACACCAATTTCTCTCTTGACCTCCTCATAAAACCTTCCTGAGGAGTATGTCATATTCTCTTTCTCTACTTTGTTTTTTTTCCATCCCTTTCTTCCTGTTACCTGATTTTTGACCCTACTACTTCGTTGAAACTTGCTCCTGTTAAAATTAACGATGATCTCCTACCTGTCAAAATTAAATTTTAAATGTCTAATCCTTAACTGATTGACTAATTTTTAGGCACATTCCCCTTATCACTCTGTAATCCAACATCCTTAACAAAGAACACATGGCAGGGTCATTTCTAAAGGATTCCACCTTCATGCTGTCACAAACCAGAATTACTCTTAACTACTACAAGTTGTTGCTTCAGATATAAGGGATTAATTTTACTATTCCAGTCTGGGAAAAGTAATCAAGTCACCACAATATTGTGGTAAATGGGAGAATAGCTAGTGGAGATATCTGTCAATACACAACTTCCACCCTCACCATATAGGATGCAAAAAAATACTTGCCCTTGAAGAACACATTCACCCCAATTTCCTTCTCTCTCTCCTAGGGTCATCACCATCATCTATTCTCTAGCAAAAAAACTGACCAAAAGATGTCCAAGATACCTTGGAGTTCAAGGCTTTCTCAGTTATCTCCTAAAGTAAAAAATTATAACCACATAAGGAATGCAGAACATTTATTTATTCGGGAAAAATTGATATTCCTATGGTCTAATGATATAAATGTATCTGGAAAAGATGTGAGATGCCCTTTTAGAGATGCAGATGATTAATCACAATTTTAATTCTTATAATAGTGATTGGTACAGGATAAACAAACATAAATTAAATGTAGAAGCCAACAACAGGTGTTCACTTATTTAATATGGAACTTTCATATTCTTGAATATAAAACACCACACTAATGAGCAAAAGTATAATAAAGTTGAAAGAACATAATCAGATTTCTTTTAGGGTAAGAAGGCAACTAGAGAGAATTCTTCCTCACTTATCAATTAAAACAGCCATGAAAACTAACAAGGAGACACAAATACACAAAATCACGGATAACTGCAGTTACCACTAGTTCTGTTGAGGTAAGGGTAAGTTAACTGTCTCCATCTGACATACGTTTTAATTTTTAAAACAAAACAAAATCAGTTAGAAAGCTAGTGGAAAGACACACACATCAACTTCTACTCTGTATTTTTTTTTTTTTTTGATACGGATTTTCGCTATTGTTACCCAGACTGGAGTGCAATGGTACGATCTCGGCTCACTGCAATCTCTGCCTCCTGGGTTCAAGCAATTCTCCTGCCTCAGCCTCCCGAGTAGCTGGGACTACAGGCACACACCACCATGCCCAGCTAATTTTTGTATTTTTAGTCGAGATGGGGTTTCACCTTTTTGAGCAGGATGGTCTCCATCTTTTACCTCGTGATCCACCTGGCTTGGCCTCCCAAAGTGCTGGGATTATAGGCGTGAGCCACCATGCCCGACCCCCCATCAAAGATTCATGGGATCATTGCCTCTAAGTAAAGCAGCACAGTAGCCATGGATCTTACATGGGAAAATTCTTTCAGATTAGACCAGAATTATCCCTTTCTCATACCTCTACCATCCCATAGAATCTCATCCTACAGATTCTCAATTTTGGGGGGGGACTTTAATATGCATATTCACGCTCTGATGCCCCAAGTAAGTACAATTAAGATGTAAAGATTGTAACAATACAATTAATAAGGTAGATGTAATAAAAGTGAATAAAAAATGTTATTCCATAGAAAATATGCCTTATTTCAACACGTCATAGAACTATACAAAATTTTATTATTTACTATGTCACAAAAATCAGTATATTTTAAAATGCAAAACTCATAAAGGCAAAATTCTCTGACCACAGTAGTTTAAAGCTAGAAACTAAAACTATCTTACACACTGAGATACCACCTTACGCTAGTTAGAATGGCAATCATTTAAAAATCAGGAAACAACAGACACCGGAGAGGATGTGAGAAATAGGAACACTTTTACACTGTTGGTGGGAGTATAAATTAATTCAACTATTGTGGAAGACAGTGTGGCAATTCCTCAAGGATCTAGAAATAGAAATACCACTTGACCCGGCAATCCCATTACTCAGTATATACCCAAAAGGATTATAAGTCATTCTTTTATGAAGACACATGCACACATATGTTTATTGCAGCACTGTTCACAATAGCAAAGATTGAGAACCAACCCAAATGCCCATCGATGATAGACCGGATAAAGAAGATGTGGCACATATATATCATGGAATACCATGCAGCCATAAAAAAGGATGAGTCATGTCCTTTGAAGGGATATGGATGAAACTGGAAACCATCATTCTCAGCAAACTGACACAAGAACAGCAAACCAAATACCACATGTTCTCACTCATAAGTGGGTCTTGAACAATGAGGACACAGGGACACAGGGAGGGAAACATCACACACTGGTGCCTGGGGAGTGGGGGACTAGGGGAGGAATAGCAGGGGGTGGGGGGATTTGGGAAGGATATCATTAAGAGAAATACCTAATGTAGATGATGGGATGATGGATGCTGCAAACCACCACCATGGCATGTGTATACCTATGTAACAAACCTGCACGATCTGCACATATATCCCAGAACTTAAAGTATAATAAAAAAAATAATAAACTAAAACTAGTTCAAAACTAATGTTTTGGAATAAAACTAAATACATCCTAGCCTTTCAAATAATTTCATAAAAAGGCAATAAAATTAACCACTTAGTCATAAAATGGGAATGTAATATATTACATTTATGGGATACTTTCAAACATACTCAGAGACTAATTAATAGACATAAAGCACCACGGTTATTTCTAAAAAAATAAAAATACAGTGAGCCTACATATCAAAATTTTAGAAAACATGTAATCGGAATAAAAATAAAACCAAAACAATGAAGCACTAAAAAGAAAATTAGAAAATATTTACTTAGAGCATTAAAAACTGATAAGAAATAGAACACTTAGTTCTTAAAATAGACAATGAAATTGATAACTTCTCGCAGATCTGATGAAGACAAAAAGAATATATTCTTTGGGACTAAGAAAAAAATATAAACACAAGTACAAAGGAAGCATTTTAAAATAGTAAGAGAATTGTGTATATGTTACTTTGGATTACATATAAATATAAACTAGCAACTATAAAATGTAAGGTCGATACTTTATCACAAAGGCAAAGACTAGGGTTTTGATGCAAGCTATATACAGTGTACTAGTTATAGATAAGTTACTCAATGCTTTAAGCCACATTTTCTTCATCTGTAAAATAAGAATTTAAAATTTCTTGGGTTTTCAGAAGTATTGCTTATGTCATTGTCATCATTGTAATTCTCTTCTCTTTCTCCTATTAATATTCACTACCTTTGAGAAAAACTTGATATGTACCTAAACAAGCTGAAATTTAAAAGTTATTTTTCCAATCAATACTCTAATCCATTCATAAGAACCAGGTCGAATGCGTACCACTTACCTTATTACTTATTTTTCCCCAGATGCAAATATTAGCAACATTCATTGCGTCTGAGAATATAAAACCTTAATGACATATCCTCCAAGGGAAAAAAAAAAAATCTTGCCCAGCTTATAAGACCTGAAAGGATTGGTTGTACTTAATAATGAATGTAGTGCTTTTAGAGTTATATCACTGTCATTAAACAAATACATAGGTATCAAATTTAAAGAAAACCAAGAAGCAAAGCTGAATAACATTGATACTAAAAAACTGAAAAGTTAGGATTTTTTTCTCTCACTTATTGGTAAACTTGAAGGCTTAATATAAGTCTATAAGATTATAAAAACAAGAAGGATGCTTTATTTGTATTTGTTCCTAAAAATGTTAGAATGAGGTTAAAATTAAAAACTGGAGCTCTCAGATTTATGCATGTCCTTAGACTTTTTCTTACAGTTTTAAGGTGGATTATTATTGTCAGAGTAAAGTGAAAAAGGAAAGTAAAATGTAGCATTCAGTTTGTAATACCTAAAATTTTCTTATTTTAGACCTAAATAACAGTTATTACCGACTTAAAATTTGTGTAACAGAATCTATCCGGGGAGAAAAAAATGTCATTTTGGTGCACAATTGCAAAATGCCAAAAACGAATCACTTTGTCTACTTACCTTCTTGTTTTAAGATTTTGACCCATTTTGAGTTCATTAATATAAATATTTAGAATACAAGATAATAGAAAGATTAAAATAAATACACAAACAAAATATAGTTTTCTACTTTCAAGGAACTCACAGGAGATTTCAGTGAAAAAGAGAAAAATCATAAAACTGTAATAAAGGTATAATATACCTATATATCTATGTAACTATTCTATATAGGATATCAGAGGATATTCTATATAAGATGTCATAGGCTAGAGACACATTTGAAAATACTAGTAACTTATTGAGCATCAACATATAGATTACTAAGTGCTTCATTTATATTATTTCACATCCTCACTAAAATCTTGCATGTTAAGAATTATTATGCCCATTTTACAACCATAAAAGTGAAGTTTATGGAGTTCAAGTTGGTAAATGAATAAAGCCAAGATTAAGGTAAATTTATGGTAACCTTTGGCTACCTCACTATTTTTGCTAAATTAAGATAATCCAAGAAGTTGTCAACTCTTGAGGTGACAAAATATGTATATATACACTGTTCTAAGATTCTGGATCTTACCATTTCTTCATTTCTTCATCTAAAAATTGACTGTAATTAAACCATCGCCATTAATTTCAGTGGGGTGATGGGAAGATCAAATATAATATATGAGACAGTTATTGAAAAATAGACACACAAAGTTAAGCCATTTATAAAATGAGATGCAGGATTACAGTGATGAGGTTCCTCCTCAGCATTAGAATCTAGGCCAAGCAATTCAAGAACTGGGAGCTAGTTACAGGATGAGAAATATATCTCATGAACATTTACTGATTTAAAATATTTTAAACATGACAACCTTTGTTAAACAACCTCAAGGTAAAGGGCACAAAAACTGTGTTTTTACCTCTAATTAGTGCTAGAGTAACAATTAAAACACAGACCAAGTAGAAAACTGTGTAACTTTTTTTCCTCAGAATTCAATCAGCAAAGACTAGAAATTTGCATAAATGCAGGCCCCCAAAGCAACTTTTTCTCTCTGTAGCACATTCCTGAAGCCCAAAAGAAACATATAATTGTCTTGAGTCTTCATTGCATGTCGTCTATACAGCCACCATCTGCCTTTAAACATGCAGAAAAAATAGTGCCACTTGTTAGCAGAAAGAAAATTATCTGAGACCTTTTAAGTACTCTATTGTCCCTATTCCCATTATAATCCTCTTCATACTGGCTTAAGTTACATGAACCTACTCTCGTTGGAATTCTGTCCTTTCTACAAATACTTTTTTCCAAGTTTGTTCTAGGCTCTTCTAACATATTTTCAGGTCTCTCAGGTAACATAAATTCAACTTTCTCAAAATGTCTATAGAGGGACCTACGTTATTCCTTCCTAACGGGAAGTGCATTTTGTCAAAACAAATCATACATCAGGAAGTAAATTAATAAGAAAAATTAGATAGTAAAATATTCCACTAATTGACAAAATAATCCTCATTTATCTCTATTAATTTATCATTTTAAAAATCAACATATTTTTGTATGTGTAATATTAAATGTTATTCTGTCTCAGGAAGATTAGAGTTCATGTTTAGTTGTGAATGAATGACCACTGAGAAGCATTTTTAAATTAAATATATTCTATAATTACAGATAAATTTTCCATTGTATCTCACAAGAACACATATACATACACTCATCATACCACAATAGCACTGCATTTGTGTATATTTGAGTACACAATTTTATTTATTGTGTACTGGCAAATTTATTTAACACAGAGGACAATAAACAAATTTCTTCATATTGATGCTTCAATTTAGAATGCACAATACTGTTGACATCTGGCCTCAGGCTCTGACCAGAACTGTTATCATAAGCAAGTATTATTGGAGTGTGGCTTTCCTCAATGGAGTATTAGACATAATAGCAAAGTGTAGTTTCATATTTGATAGATGCTAATGGTTGTAATTTAGATCAAACCACTTTGATACGATTTGGGAAAATTAGTTCTAAATAAATGATACAACTTTACTGAAAGATATAAAAGATGTCAACATATATCATGTTCTTATATAGGATTATCTGATATAATTAAAATGCCTGTCATCCTCAATTTAATATATAAAGTTAATGAAATTTTAATTAGAATTGCAAAAAATGTGGGAGAAAATAATTCTAAAATTCATTAGAAGAATAATTATCTGGTAATTACAGAGATATTCTGTAGAAGTTGACTAATAAGAAGGTTTTATCTATTCAGATATTAAATCTTACTTAAATGCTATCTTAATTAAACCAGTATGGTAAAAGACTATATCAGTGGAACAAAGTTTAAAAATAGATTCAAGTATATATTAGAACTCAGTATATGATAAACCAAACATTCTTCTTTTGAGTACAAAAGATAATCAATAAACGTTTTAGAGACATATGACTATCTATTTGTTAGTACATAAAGTTAGAGCTCCTCTTCACATTATTTTCAAAATAAATTTCAAGTAGCTTAGTGGTCCAAATGTACATAAGACAGTAAAGATTTTTGAAAAAAAATTTGAAGAGATTTTTATAACAAGCTTGATAACAGAAAATCTTCTGAAATTTAACTGAAAAACCAGAAGCCAAAAAGAAATAAAATTTACATACTTGACTACAAGAAAGTTAAAATTTTCTGAATTATAAACAAAAGACAGCAGAAATTAAGCCAAATACAAATAATAAACTGGAAGAAAATACTTATCAAAGTTATAGTAGCCAAAAAGTTCTTAAATATAAAGAGTTCTGCAAACTGAAAAGTAAAGAATGTATTAGAAAACAATAATTTAAAAAAACAGCAGAACAGGAAACAAATTTGGTAGTAAAGAAAATCCCAACCTCAATTATAAGGAAGACACATAAAATATGAAGACTTTTTCATACAACAACAATATTAAAAGCATGTTAATAATATGGCTGGGCATGGTGGTTCATGCCTGTAATCTCAGCACTTTGGGAGGTTGAGGTGGGCGGATCACAAGGACAAGAGATTGAGACCATTCTGGCCAATGTGGTGAAACCCCATCTCTATTAAAAAAAAACAAAAATTAGCTGGTCATGGTGGCGCGCATCTGTAGTCCCAGCTACTTGGGAGGCTGAGGCAGGAGAATTGCTTGAACCCGGGAGGCAGAGGTTGCAGTGAGCCGAGATCAGGCCACTGCACTCCAGCCTGGCGACAGAGCAAGACTCTGTCTCAACAACAACAACAACAACAAATATATATATATATATATATATGTACACACACACACACACACACACACACACACACACACACACAGTGTTCTGAGAAATGTGTAGAAATAATTTTCATAGAATTTTGTTGGGAATATATATTATTAAAGCTTTATTGAAGGGTAATCTATGAAATCTTTGAATATTTAAGACAAGCATTTTCACTTTGCAATTTCACTCTTACAAATTTGCTTTACTGAAATATTTTCCTATGAGTACAGAGCTTTAAGTCTAAGGATGTTCAATACAATACTGTTTCTAATAACAAAGGATTATAAATAATACAAATGTTCATTAAAAGAGAAGTGGTTGAGCAAATTATTGTTTGTCCATATTATAAAATAATGGATGTCAGTCAATAAATGAAAGCAGTAGAACTATTGAGTTGGACAGAAGCTCATTATATATTTAAAATGAGTAAAAAGTTGTAAAGGAACATATACATTGTGGTCTTATGTTTTTTTTTTTTTTTTTTTTTTTTTCCTGAAAGTGCATTTAGCCAAGAACTAAGATATAAAACTATATAGAATTTAAATACACACATGATATACACATACATCAGAAAAAAATTGGCAATAAGTTAACACTAGCAATGTCTGAGGGGTGGGTTATTTGATGTATTTTTCCTTTTCTTCACTGTTTATCTAGAAGCAGGGGGTAAAATTGTCAAGAGATCCTTGGGATGTCGATTCGGCAACCAGAAACCTCTGAGGCAGGCGGCTCTTTCTGCCTGAGTATTGCTCACGCCCACTAGGCTTGTTCCGCCCACTTGGCCTGGCACGCTGTACTTGGCTCATGCTACTGGCCTGGATCTCACACCTGCCAAAGGGGAGCCAGGTACAGAGTGGCAAAGGGTGTGTGAGCAAATGAGCATGGAGTCCAGCCACTGTACACTGCCAGGCACGCTAGTTGCTGTAGCAGGGCGGACAGCTTCAGGAACCAGCACAGGTGCCAGCTCCATGCAAGGCTGTGGCTGGACCAAATGTACCACATACGGCCTCAGCTACAGGCACCTGCATCTGAACAAGGAGAACATAGTAGCACCAGAAGCTTGGAGACACCAGGAACCAAAGAGCCCCAAAAAGAGTGTCATAGATCTGGCTTGGGAAGCCCCTAGGTATGGGCTCCCTGAAGGGCTGCAGCTCTTCTCTCCTCATCGCCCATAACGTGGCAAGCAAGGGAGGGGGGTGTTTCAGCCCTGTTTGTGTTGCAGCCCTTTCAGTCCCACTATTCGGCAGGTCCTAAGCTCTTTTCTACATCCAGGAAGAATGAGGTACAAGGACAACTGGAGGGTGACAAAGGCTGAGAGGAGCTTCATTGAGTAACAGAACAGCTCTCAGAAGAGTCAACCTGGGGAGCTCCTCTCTGTAGGCGGGTTGTCCTGAGGAGTATCCAGCTCTCAGTGGAGAGGGAGCCGCAGTGGGTAGCTCCTTTCCACAGGGAGGTTGTTCTGACAAGACAAGGGCACCTGAATTGAGGAACTCTTTCCCACAGCTGGTCTCCTATGTCTCTGTGAGTCTGGTTGAGTCTGGGGTTTTCATGGACTTCAGATGGGAGGAAGTGCATGCCGATTGGTCCATGGGCAGCCATGATTGGGCTGGGAAAAAGCACCATAAGTTCTCAGAACTCACAGCCTGGCCCTCATGCTTCAGGCCATTCTTGGCTTGAAGGTGAGACTTCACCAGGGACCCGCCCCTTTCTGCCCAGGAGGCTGTCTGCCTCCTGCCTTCACTGATCATGTTGTCACAGAGGCTGCAGGCCCACCAAACCGCCTCAGCACCCCCTTCACCTCCCTCTCATGCTCATGGGCACCCAAAGTCCACAGGGGCTAAGGTGGCAGGGGGCTGGCCTGTCAGCATCCCAAAATGCACACACATACGGCTGGATTGGACAGTACTCAGGCTCAGCCTCAACTTTGCTCTAAAATCAGAGTGGGTGCCAGGAGCAGGGAAGCCAGACAGTGGGGGCAGGCGCTTCTGAGCCTGTAGGAGCCAGGGCTGGGGGAGTGGGGACAGTTTCCAGCCCCTGAGAGCAAAGAGAAGCTCAGGTCACTGCTGAGTGGCTGCACAGCTGCACCCAGGAGGGTTCCCACTCCTCCAACTCAGAAAAGAGCTGAGGTCCTGCCTGTTCCTGGCTCCCATTGGCTCTGTGGAGTGTGCATCCCCAGCTGTGCCTCCCCCGCTGCAGCTGGCATCTTCTCAGTGGTAGCTCTAGACAGGCTGCTGCTGCCATCACAATGTAATATGAAAGTATCAATATTTATCCTTTTAACTTACTAAGGGAAGCAAATACATTAGTATTCGCTAAAAGCTTTCAAAATTCTTGGGGTGGGGGTGATATGTGAAAGCATAAAGCAGTCAGTTGCAATAAGTACTGATTTATTAGAGAAATAAACATTTATTTTAAAAAAAAAAAAAACCTAGAATAACTGAAATTCATCAAGTTACCACTTATTTTTTGAGAAGACCAAACAATTTCTGGAATAACTCCATATAGAGGAAACAATGTAAAGTGCCATGGCTAAAGCCAGAACTCTTGTAATGTCTGTTAAAGTGACAGGTAATTTGAAAGCTGTATGAATCAATGCCCATTCACTGATGCAGGTAACAATGCAGGGTTCTGCATATGTCCACATGCCTTCACTGATGATTAGGAGGTACAAACGTGGGGAAGTGTTCCAATCCCTAAGGTTTTATCTGGGTGCTGAGATAAAAGTTGTCTATTAAAATCATTAAGGAAATTTTTAAACAAAATAAATTTCCTAAATTTATAATTCATAAGTCTCAGTGCAGCAAATATCAGAAAAGATAGTAAAGCTCTCAATATTAGGCCCCTCCAATGTGTGCAGAAGAGTGCAGCTGACATAGATTGTTAAATCAAGTTTAGCCTAAAGCTATCTCCTTACATATCTTAAATTCAGCCTAAAGGTTCTTCTGTAGATTCATGAACTATTGCAAGTGGAGGTGTAAACAGACCATAGCCTACCCTTCTGGCAATTACTGAGTTTTGGCCAATTAAATGTAGCCAACTGTTTGAACTGAAAGTTCCCTTTACTCCTTCAAGTGTTTCTCCCGCCTCAGCCTCCTGTGTAGCTGGGATTACAGGCCTGTGCCCCTATGACTGGCTAATATTTTTTCTTTGTATTTTTAGTAGAGATGGGGTTTTACCATGTTGGCCAGACTGCTATTGAATTCCTGACCTCAAATAAGGCAAACAGCGAGCTGTAACCAATCCAGCTGTTTCTGTACCTCACTTCCATTTTATGTACCTAACTTTCCTTTTTCTGTCCATAAATCTTCTTCCACCACTTGTATGCCCTGGAGTCTACCCTAGTTGGGAAGGCTGCCCAATTTTCCAATAGTTCATTGCTCAATTAAACTCCTTTAAATTTAATTCAGCTAAAGTTTTACTTTTGTCAATATTTATCTTTTTATTTGATTCTTTTTAAAGATGCACTCATGGCTGACTCAGAGAGGTTAAAGGGTTTTGTTTTGTGGGTTTTGGTTATTGCTTGACATAGGTTCACTAAGTCAGTAAATGGAGCATATTGAATTTCTGCTATTTACTCTTCTATCCAGCTGACTCACTAATTTCTTACGGTATTACCTTGCTTTTCTTGGAATTTCTTTTTCTATAGTATCATCTACATGTAATGCTAAATTTTCTATTATTTTATTAAAAAGTTATACTGCATATGCTATTATGTCTTGCTGTATTAGTTAGATAAAGCAGTGATCAAATTAGGTTTCTGATTTTGTTATTCATGCTTTAAAAGTTATACTGTTAATTATGTTGTTTACTGTTGCATTCAACTAAATACGCTTTATTATTTTAAGAAAGTTCCCTTTACTCCTATTTTACATTGAATTTAAAAAATCAGAAATGGCTTCTGACTTTCATCAAATGTTTTATCTTTATAATCCATATGTAATCATGAAATTTTTGGTAGTATTTATACTTTATACTGTACTTGGTGACTTTGTTTTATTTTTCTCTTGCATTAATCTCACCTCATATTTATATTTAATTTCCTCCAGTGTCTTTTGATTCATTTTGTTGTTCCTTTTTTATTTCCTTCAGTTTAAGACAATTTTATTTTCAATTTTTATTTTTGATAATAAAAGCATTACATCTGCAATTTCCTCTGAATGCAGTTTTAGTTGTAGCCATAAGTTTTTTAAACAAATCTTTTAAATTTATTTTATTTTAGATTCAGAAGGTACATATGCACGTTTGCTATGTGGGTATACTGTGTAAGTTTCTATATGAAATATTCTACTTTATATTGATTTTGGAGTAATCTATAATTTTAGATTGTGTTTCATTTTTAACTCAGGGTCTATTTTAAAAAGACATGTTATTTCATTTTCTTTTTTTAATTACACTGCAATTTTTAAAATTATACTTTAAGTTCTGGGGTACATGTGCAGATCCTGCAGGTTTGTTACATAGGTAGACACATGCCATGGTGGTTTGCTGCATCCATTGCCCCATTATCTACATTAGGTATTTCTCCTAATTCTATTCCTCCCCAATCCCCTCACCCCCTGCTATTCCTCCCCTAGCCTCCCACAATGTGCAACTTACTAAGTGAAAGGCAGAGGAAGGCAGCCTCTGTTAATGAACTGTTATACCAAGAAACGACTTGGATTCAGAGAGTGATGATAGAGATGGTTCAAAAACCTACTCTGGTTCAAACTCCTTACAGGCTATTTCTCATGCCTTAAGAGCATCTGTTACCACATGTCCTACCAAGCATTCCAATAATTGAGACAAGAAAACATCCTATACTCTATACATTGCTTACCAAAGGAAAAGCAAATCATACTCAATCTTGCAAAATGCAAAAACAACAAAATGAATTAAATATTTTTATATGTGCTTTGGTGTACAAAGTTCCCAACAGATTAAAAAAAAATAACTGTTTTTTCATCTGTGGTTTTTGACTTATGAATAAAATTATAAAATAAAGAGTTGAAGCTAGTAATTTTATTACTATAAAAAATCCAGCTTGTTTAAATATTAATCTTTTCAAATGAGGAAGGCAAGCATTCCATTAAAAGATGTTATTTGAAGACTGTGCTCAAACTATAGAGAATATCCCTTGGAAATTATTCCTAGTCAGAGACTAGTGCCCCAGAAATAAAGGCTAACATGTGCTCCTTACTGCATTTTAAACAATATACTGTAGAAAAAAGGATAAAAAATAGAAATCAACTTTATAAAAATTCAAACTTAATTTCAAAAAGATTTTATGGGGCATTTTGAGCTTCATCTCATTGCAGACTGACAACAGTACTGCTTGTTTTATTGTGCTGTCCTCAAACCCAGTGGCAACTGGGAAGTCACCCTTTGAGGGATTCACAGCATAGGAAAGTAGAAAAGTCCTCCAGTGAGCTCCACTCAGATTCATAATCGTTTGGTTTGGCAATGTCACTTAATCACTCTGAGTTCCAGTTCTTAAGTATCTAATATAGAAATAGAGGGGAAAACCATTTGAAATATTTTGCTTGAAGGATGAATACATGGCAAATAAGAACATAAATTTAAAGCAATCCTCCATGATTATCTGATGTTCAGATAATGTATTAATTTCACTGCAATATTAGGATCTTTCTATTTTTTTCTTCTTTATCATTAGATATGTGAAAGGATTTTTGTTAAAAGTAAATAAAACATTTTACAGTAGCATACAGTTCAAATACTAATTTCATGAGAGGTTTAGTCTTTACAGGTGTTAAGGACTTTGTGGGTTCACCATTCTTTCTCCAGGCAAATGCAAGAACCCAGGTGTCCAGCTAGTATGGTCCTGAGATATATTAGATGTCCTTGGTTGTGGGCCTAAAGCCAGAAATGATTATCAGAAGCAAAATCTTCTAGAGTTTTCAGATTCTATGTCAGCAGTGCCTGATTATCAAATAAAAATAGGGTCAATGAGAAAGGTAGGCCAACGTGAAATAACAGGAGAAATAAGAGTCAAAGGATGCCAAGGAGAAAGAAGTTGAGGCCTGACAGAATTCCTTTGTTTTTCAGCATAAGAACTGAGAGTAGTTTTTCCATAAAACTTCAGAGTCTAGGCTTCAGCAAGTAGGGAAGCAGTGAAGAAAAAGACATTCATATCTTTTCTGTGCCTCCTCTTGATCTGTAACCTGCACTTCCCCTTTGCTGACACTCTATAGTTTCAGGGCAATCTTGTGGTAACCCTTTGCCCTTATGGTGCTTGGAAGAGTAATGTACTCCCATTTGAAATACCATTTTTAGTACCCTTGATGACTCCTTCTCTGATTATCCATTCATTTTCCTGTGTTATACATGAGTTTCCTCCTTATTATCATTGGGATTCTATAACTATTGAAGCATCTGCATTTGAATTAAGGTAAAGTACTGGGCCACATGCCGAAATCTAACCTCTGTGCACAAGCCACTAGATAAATAATAACACAAGGCTCTCTTTTGATATGATATTTTCTTTTTTTATCCTTCATAAAATATAGAGCCCACTTTGTTATAGTGGAATTTCTATTTCTTCCTATAATCTTGTCCCTGTGGCTTTGTGTGGTGTTTCAGCCAATGGCCAGCAGCCAGACAATCTTTTGGCCTAATCTGTCTAGAATATTTGGCCAGCCAGAGTCATGTGATTTCTATCATGTTGAACTCTTACAAATGTGTTCAGATTGAAACAGCAGATAGAAGATGGAAATGTGAAGCCTACCACTCACCCTCTTAAATAGCACTATTTCTTTACAAATGGGACTGTCTTTATTTGTTTTCATACTGCTATAAAAAATTACCTGAGACTAGGTAATTTAGAAACAAAAGAGGTTTAATTGATTCACAGTTCTGCATGGCTGGTGAGGCTTCAGGAAACTAACAATCGTGAAGGTCGCTGAAGGGGAAGAAGGTCGCTGAAGGGGAAGCAAGGGACGTCCTACATGGTGGCAGGCGAGAGGTGAAAGAGAAGGAAAAACTGCCACTTTAAAAACCATCAGATCTTGAGAACTCCCTCACTATTCTGAAACCAGCCCATGATCCAGTCACCTCCCAGCAAGTCCCTCCTTTGACATGTGGGCATTACAATTCAAGATGAGATTTGGATGGGGACACACAGTCATACTATATCAGGTACAAACCAACCAGCCACCACAAATACTATCTTTAGCAACTTACGAAGATTATCCCTAGAAAATTAGTGAAGACCTGCAAACCCCAAAATGATAATCATCATACAAACTTTGGCTGGGCTTGATGAGGCTACTGACTCTGTTTGCTTTGATTAAGCTAACAAGAAACATGCTTATCTTGAATTATGATAACCCCCACCCACCCATTATGTATATTTGGCTTCTGAATATGTTTAGTTCTAAATATGTGTAGAGTTAACTATCTATACTCTACTTCAGCTTTTCTTCCCTTGAGAATAAAAAAGGTTTTGAAATAAAAAGTTAGGTACATAAAGCATGAGTTCAAATACTGTTTCTGTCATTTTCTATTTGTACACCTAAAGCAATTTTCTTAGTCTCAGCTTATCCATAAATGGAAGAAAAGCATAGTGCCTACCTCAAAATGTTATTCCTCTGCTTGGAATTTTCCTTTCCCTGATATCCACAGGGATGTCTCTCTCACCTCCTTCAGGTTTTTGTTCAAATGTTACCTTTTGTTCAAATCTCATTCAAGATGAGATTTGGATGGGGACACAGAGTCATACTATATCGGGTACAAACCAACCAGCCACCACAAATACTATCTTATGAGAGGCTTTTGATCGATTATACCACTTAAAATTACTCTCCAAGCACTTCAGAATTCTCCCTCTTTTTCTCTTTAGCACTCACACTACATATTTTCTTTGTTTTCTTTTTCTTACTCTCTCCATCTCCCACCCTCAGCTAGAGTGTAAGCACTAGGGATTTCATTTGTCTGTTCACTGCCACATCTTCAACACTGGTTATTTCTAACACACAGTCTCAATACGGAGAAGTACGTAACATACTACGTAGCAGAGTGAATAATCCAATAAAAACTACTGATAAGTATAAAATTGTATTATTTCATCAAGTGAGACTACAGGTAGAAATAAAATGTTTCTATAGAGTTCAACCATATAGTATAAGTGGAGAAAAACAAATGACTATAATAACCAGTAACCATTTTAAAAACAAACTTGTACAGTTTTCAATACATAAAACTAGTTCCATAAATATTACCATGCATTTATTATTCATTTATTTATTTATTCAAAGAGTATGTTATGCCTACTTTATGTACAGCACAATATCTTTCTTTCTTAAAAATCTGTTGAAGTAGCACTCTTTGATCTTTATATGGCTTATATAAAACAGAAGTTCTATTTTGGCTTCATTTTCTGTTCTGACTGTCTATAACGGGGATCAGCAATTTATTAAAAGGATGTATCAAGATACTTCATTTTCTGTGGAGGAGGGAATGCTGATCAGTTACAAGTACTGACATAGCTTGAGAGAATGACTGCAATAATGTAAGCTCCACAAGGATTCTTTTCTGTTTGTTCTCAGCAGTATCCCCAGGACTTAGATTAGTCTCTGGCATGTGATAAACACTCAATAACTTCTTATTAAATGAATGGCTGAAGGCAGAGTGGTGCATGCCTGCCAGCTCCTCTGAAGGCTGTTAGCATCCCTTTACAGATAGGAGAAAAGATTTGTGTTACTATCCATCAAGTCACCTGAGCCATAGTTTTAGTATGCATCCACATGTTTTTGGCCCCTGGTCTTTTCTACCCTGAGTTCATAATAAGCAATTATACATCCCAAAATATCACATTGTCAGGGTCTCCAGAATCTTGATGTGGTGTATAATATATAGGCTTGGTGGTTAGGCAGACCTTGATTTGAATTCTGGCTCCATCACTTATTTGGCTACCAGCAAAACTTAAATTTCTCTCAGACTCAGTTTCCTCCTTTATAAGTTGAGGATTATAAAGCCTAACTCAAAGGGTTGTAGGTATTAAAAAAGGGTCTGAAAATAGACTTAAATTTAATGGAGTAGACAGAGTTGAATGCTATATCAGTATTCAGAAAAGATATATAAATATGAGCATGTCCTCAGGAGAGTATAATGACAGCACAGAATGGTTACTATTAGGCATTGTTATTACAAATATTGTTTGAACACATGCATCTAGAAAAAATTAACTTGAGTGTTATCTTAAAAGGTAAACCTTCTCCTTATAGTGTGTTTGTGTGTTTTGCACTTACTTTAAGAAGTTCATTCGTTCCTTACAAAAGCAGGAAAGCAGTTTGTAAAAGTAACTTTAATTCAGTTCAAAGTATATGAGAATCTTAAAATTAATCTAAATTTAGGTGTGGAAAGAGATAGTTTCTAAAATAAGACATGTTTACCTTGTTATTACAGATTGTACATTTCTATATGAATACATAATAGATCTCAAAATGTCAAACAATAATATGGGTCATGTCTGGGTATGTGCATATTGGAGATAATCTGGTTAACAAATCAACCTCGGTTCTCAGACAGCAAACATACATGAAACAAAACCTCTGAGCTCTGATTTAAACCCCTCCAAATAAAAATCTGGGTCCCTTTACTTGCCTGTAAAAGATCAAACCAATGCATATAATCATTTTGTGTAAAGCCTGCATATGAATGACAAAGAAGTGAACTCAAGGACATGAATGTTCATGGGGTATGATGATTCTAGACGTCATGATTCAGTTCACATTTGGAACAGGCTGAGAAACCAGGCCAGTTTCAGCTATATCTTAGAGGAGAATAAAGATCTCTCTTTTACATAAACATCAAAAGTGATATATACTGATCATACAGAAAGCCAAAGATATAATGAATCTTGTCTCTTTTTGAAGTTCCTTGAGATAATTTTTGTGAAGTCACTTAATCCCAATTTTTATCATAGAAGGAATACAACATTTTGACAGAAAACATATTTTACTTAAATAGCATAATAGTAATAGCTGACAATTCATCTCTGAACTATGAACCTACAGTCACACAGATCATTTCTTTCATGCCTCACAACAACCTTGTGAGAAATGTTTGCTTGTTTAAAGATGGGGCAACTGAGGAACTGAGGTATTTACAAAGAAGTAAAAATTAGGATTCACTCTTACGTCTTTCTCTGTATCATGCTTCCACTTAGGCATCGCACTAGCATTATATCCCCCTCCAACTAAAAAAACTCCACAAAGTATTGCTGAGGACAGTGTTACTTTCAAGTGTTTCTTTAATCAACTTAAAAGAGTTTTCTAATACATCAAGAGGAATGTCTTCATGTAGTAAACATTTAAAGAAAACAACTATGTGAAGAATTTCTATAAAGTGGCCACTGATATCTAGTAAGTTCCAAGTTGAATGAAGGCTGTAGAATCTGCCTGGACAATGTACAATTAAATTAGATATAACATATGGTTAGAAAACAAAATTAGAGTCCAGTGTATTCTGTAGGTTCAAACTTAAGAGCTTTCTAGTGATACAATTTTTTAACTACCTTTTTTTCCAGTATACCTAGACCTCCTGGAGATTATATGAAATTTGACCATCAATATTTGTTACTTCCATAAAATTACTGTAAGAAATAAGAATAGGTATATATTTACATAACTTTTTTCTCCCTTTTTTTTTCTTTGTCACTCTTTTAAAATCAATTGTAAAAAGATTTTAAATTACATGGTCATTTTACATTCGAGTAAGTAGTCAGACGTTGTTTATCAAAATTTTTTGGAATTTCTGCTTTGCCTCTAGTCAGCTTTCGGTTTATTCACACAAAGGACCATAGTAAGAGGAATTTTTCTTCCTAATAATTGGTCCTACTCCCCCTCCAACTTTAGAAACAATTCAGTAACCACAGCCAAAGGCTGAAATTCATCTCTAAGCAAGTTCTACCCAAATGTCGTAATTCCCCAAAGTTTGCCATCTCTCAAAATTCATCCACGATATCTTATATCCAGTTTAGGTAGTTAATCAGCACAGGCCAAATAATGAAACACTTCTTTACTAGTTATATCCAAATGTGAGGCAATATAGCATAGTTGCTATGAACAAGGTCTCGGGCTTTCATTTCTTTTCCCACCATTCCCTAGTTGTAGAAGCTTAGGTCTGTTACTTGGCATTTCTGAGCCATGATCTCCTCATCTGTACACCTATCTCATAGAGTTATTACATATATTAAATAAGTCATGTACATTATAAAACTCTAAGCATAGTTTCTGCAAAACAGTAAGTACTACATTAAAGTTAACCATGATGATGAGGAAAGTGTTTTAAATAGCACAAGAAACATGGTACACAAGATAAAGTTCAAAAATGAAAAAAAAGTTCAAATTTGTGGGCCTCTTCATCACCTTACTCTCTTATTTTATCAGTAGACTACAAGCTCCTTGAGGGTATATAGTACATCATATTTGACTTTGTATCTTCAATATCTAGCACAATGCCTGCAACTTGGACTATTAAATTTTGGTTGAATGAATGAATTTCCACAGACACTGTCTAATTCACATTGGCATTTCTTAGTAATTCACAAAATAAGAACTATGCCTTTGTGAATTTTCTCCTTTGGAATATGGAAAGAACACCATCTGGAGGAGAGCCTAATAAAGGGGAAAAGCAGTTGAATCAGGGTTCCATAGCAAAATTGTGCTATAGATCCCAAATTCAAAATATGCTCTGTAATTTATTCAATGTGCACTTTCCAAGACAGTTCCACAAAAGATCATAGATTATAACCCTATTGTAGATTAATTCTCAAACCCTGGGTTGCATTTTCCCCTTTAAATCTACCAAGGACAAAAAGAATTGCTGAATTCTCCTGGAGAAATCAATGTTAATATAATTTTTAACCACTTCTTGTAGCATGCTCAATTCGAACACAGTGAATAAATGCACATGACTCAAAAGCAACACAAATACTTCTTTAGCTACCCACTGTGCCATGTAATATTATGTTATGCTCACCACAAAAGTGAAATATAAGTCATGTCTGACTATGTAAAGTTAAAACTAGAATATCTACTCATGGCATGATAATTCTGCAACCAAATGATCTCACCAAAATACCATTTCAGTCAGTGACCAGAGAGTAATGTTTTCTCTGGAGGGAAGTTTTTAAATATGAGTAGCAAATAACAGATACTTTTTTTTTTTTTTTGAGATGGAGTTTTGCTCTTGTTACCCAGGCTGGAGTGCAATGGCCGATCTCGGCTCACCACAACCTCTGCCTCCTGGGTTCAGGCAATTCTCCTGCCTCAGCCTCCTGAGTAGCTGGGATTACAGGCATGTGCCACCATGCCCAGCTAATTTTTTATATTTTTAGTAGAGATGGGGTTTCACGATGTTGACCAGGATGGTCTCAATCTCTTGACCTCGTGATCCACCTGCCTCGGCCTCCCAAAGTGCTGGGATTACAGGCGTGAGCCACCGCGCCTGGCCAGATACTTCTAACTATAAGGTTTATTCAACACATCCTACAACTACTGCTCTGTCTTGTGAACTTTTATAACCTTGCTGTGTTATAGACACCATAAATCTTGTAACTGAAAACTGTTTAGGGCAAACATAGTCTTTTTCTCACAGAAAGCATAGAAGTGCTACTGGCAGAAGTAGTATTTACCTATATTGATTTGTTTAATCTTCATTTTTCATTCTTGATTGTATCGTTCCTTTTAGCATACAAATTCACCAAGATGAATGTGTAAGTTCTAAGTACAGCAACTAAAATCTAGTTATTACCGTAAAGTAGGTACCAGTATTATCCCTATTTTATAGATGAGAAAACTAAGAGAAAAAGGATTTTTTAAAAATTACCCATCATTTTGTAGTGAGTAATAGGTGGAGTGGTTTGTGTTCTTAACCATTACATTCTATTGCTTTTCAATTTCATGACATATAGTTTGAGGATAGGCAGGGGAAACAGGGGTCTAATCATCCAAGAAACTCTGGATCTCCTAATTTCATCTTTGTTTTACCAGTATTTCTTAATTACTTCTAATTAATATTACCTTGACAAAACTAAATGTATCTTTATGAAGAACTTGGAGGTTTTAAATAGCCTCTGTTTGTATAATAACAATATAGTAGCAGTGATACTGTAAGATATAAAAAGAGCCAGACTCCTTCGGGATGTGGCAACTGATTAGATTTTATTGACACTGGCGAGGAGATACTTATGAAAATAAGTGCCTCTTTATTGCTGGATTTTATATTCCAAGTTTCTGCTTCATCAGCCTATCTGATTCACTGTCACTAAAGCAATACATCAAGCATGGTACTTTGACTCCTAACCTTATTCTACTCATCTAAATATACAAAGAAAAAGGCATGTCAATTTCACAGAGTTGTTGTGAAGATTAAACTGGGCACCAGAGAGACTTGAGCAGGAGAGTGGCATAAAACAGCCTTTGTATTTTAAAAGCTCACTATGGACTTCCACGTAGAAAACGTATTAGAGAGGAGAAAAACAGGAAATGAAGTCAAATTTGGAAATACATGGTCTCAATAAAAGATGATGCTGATTTTGCAGTATAGTATGGTGATTAAGTTGGGGGGAAATGAATGGATACTCAGCTGCACATTTGGATGTAAAAGCAATAACATTTAGAGATAAATTGAGTGCAAGGAGTTAGGGATAGGAAAGAAAAAGGAAGGTCTCTATTTTTGACATAAGCATCTGAGTAAATGGAGGCACCATTCACTAACACAGACAAGACTGAAAGATGAATGGGTCCTATGAGCAGAAGCAAAACAGGGGCACACTGAGTGGTATAATGAATATGGGAGAGTCAGAAGTGTGGAGGATGGGAGGGCAGAAATGAAAAAAATACCTATTGGGTACAACATACACTATTCCAATGACAGGTACACTAAAAGTCCACACTTCACCACTATACAACTCATTTATGTAACTAAAATCACTTTTTTACCCCTAAATATATTGAGCTTGAAAAAAAAAAAGTTGGGTTAAAAAAGGAATTCAGAGCTGGGCGTGGTGGCTCACCCTGTAATCCCAGCACTTTGGGAGGCTGAGACGGGCAGATCATGAGGTCAGGAGATCGAGACCATCCTGGCCATGGTGAAACCCCATCTCTACTAAAATACAAAAAATTAGCCTGGCATGGTGGCATGCACCTGTAGTCCCAGCTACTCAGGAGGCTGAAGCAGGGAAATCACTTGAATCTGGGAGATGGAGATTGCAGTGAGCCGAGATCTTGCCACTGCTCTCCCGCCTGGTGAAAGACCAAGACTCCATCTCAGAAAAAAAAAAAGGAATTCAGTTGGAGACATTGGAGACACATTAAGTTTGAGATAACCAAAGGGTGATGTCAAGTAAGATAATACATGGATGGATTTGAAGCACAATATATATATATATATATGTCAGCTAGATGCCTTTGTTTGAGAATTGTTGGCATATTAGTAGCACTGAAAACTATAAAAAGAAATAAGGTAACCAAAGGCAGAGGTTGAAAAGAGAAAACAGGATGAAGCCCTGGGAATTTCAAACTTAGTTGTTTTAAAAGTTGCTAATATTTACTCAGAATTTACTTTGTGCTAGGCACTGTACTAAGTGTTTTACATAGATTATCTTAATTCTTGCAACAACCAATTTTCTGTTTTAGTGAAAACTAAAGTTTAAAATGGGTTAATTCATCTGCGTAAGATCACATGGCTAGTAAGTGGAAGAAAGGATTTTGCTCTCTGACACATGACCTAGTCTAATAGAGTAGGAGTTGACAAAGAATAAGTCATGTGAATCTCTAAGAAGAATGTTTGGCAAGAAAGGTACTTAAAAGTAGTAGCTATTGCTTTTTTTTAATAAATAAGTTGGGGAGTAAAGTTAGTGAATAGCCCACACTCTCATAAGAAATCTGTCATGTACTATATATTTAAATATGTTTCTGTATATAAATGTTTTACCACTTCAATTAGATTGCCAATTTAAAGATAGGTTCAAAGTCAATTAAAATTCATATGCTTCAAATAAAAATATGGTAAAGTATTTATGGAAGGTATTTTAGAAAATAAAGGAGGAAAATAACCAATCAGAGCCCCACTGCAGCTATATTTTTGTATCTACTGTTGATATTTAGTACATTTTTCTGGTTTTTATACCTTGAACTTTTCTATAGAATAATTTGAACTATTTTAGGCATATAATTTTATATTTTATTTTTAAAACCGACATTACGTCATCAGCCTTTGCTATCTTATTACAGTCTTTGCAACAACTTAATGACTGCCATCCCCTATACTAATAGATTTTCTAGTTCATTTAATAATTCCTGTCTTATTGAACATTTAGGTTATCACAATTGCAGAGCCTTATACAAAATTCGGTTATAAACAACTTTATTCCCCACCCCTTTGTACTTAAAATTATTTACTGAAGAGAGAGTTACCAAACTGAAATTACTAGGTCAAAGACTTCCAATTTGTACCAGAATCTTGATGTACCAAGTTTTATACTGAGCTTATTTTTAATTCTCAATAGAACCTAACATAATTCTGCACACAGAGTAGGTACTTTAAAAATACATATTATTTAAATAACTAATAAAATAGATGAGAAAACTTCACCAAAACATTGTTATTACCCAAACCTAACCTATCACTATATTAAATAAAATTCACAAGGAAGCCAGCATCATTATAAATACATAACAACAGAAGATCAACAATAAAATACTTTAAAAGTAAAGGAACTATACGCATGCAAAATGAATCATTTAAATACATGGATCTCTAATTTCCATTTTAGAGAACTTTAGCATAAAAACGAATTTACAGACTTCCTTAGAATTCCTTGCCAGTAACAAAAACAAACAGAAGAAATGACTGAAAGAATTAAGTTGCTTTTAATGAAATACTTTTAAATAACTTTTAAAATCTAATTTTCTATTAGCTCTATTTTTAATAGAAAATTACATATAAAGTAGTGGTTCAATACAGAATGAAAATGAATTATCAACTTTCCCAAATATGTGCTCAAGCTTTTCACTCCCTAATCCCCATAACACCATTGCCCACTACCAGTTCCAGACTTTCATAAACCGATTATATACACGCATTAGTATGTAAGGTTGTAATCTCAAAAGTTCAGTAAGATATTTATATATGCATACTAATTTTAATGAACACTAGTACATATTCCAGGAATTGTACTAGGAACTACCCTAAACTATTTACAAGTTTCTGAATGTCCCCTGATCTTTCTCTTCTGGACCTCCATGCACATGCTGTTACTCTGCCCCACTCCTCTTGTTTTACTTAGTTTTACTTCTTTATTTTGAGTTTCCATTAGATATAACTTTTACTACAAAATTTCCTTTTGTACTCCAAGAATGTGTTAGGTGCTGCTCATGTTGTGCTACCATAAGCTTGTACTTATTTATCATATTATATCTTTATTGCCTGTTCACTTTTTGTCTCCTCCACTATACTATCACTGCCTAGAGGAAAGATTTGCCTTTCCTATAAATTAAGAGGGTTCAAGTTACCCTTATTACGTATACTCTTGTGAGTGTGTTATGTATTTATAAATGTTAACTCTCTTGAGACTAGATGGCATATATGGCACAATTTAATAATTATAATGGGCTCTCTAGTTTTCTGTGCATAATATTCATTCCTCTGATTAACTGAAAACTTTCAGGGGCCAGGGTTTTTTTGACTTAACCTTCTTATGTAACCTCCAGAGTGTTATTACAAAATAATCATTAATTAACTGTGGATGAGTAGTTACTTTGGATACAGTCATGATCTAATATATCTACCACTGGAGCCCAGGTCAGGGGCAGTTTTAAATCACTGCTTAAACTTTCCTTTAGGAACCTGTTTGACAACAAGGAAATCTGTATAACCCATCAGAAAAGCAATTTCTTAACATTTTCCAGGGAGAAAAAACATTCAAATTCCAAATTCTCATTTCTCAGAATCTCTCCAAAAATAATCTAAAAGTCAGAGACTACTATTTTTATGAAAATGATTATAAGAGTTTCATTTTCTTTTTTAAAATTGATGAAGCTTAACTAAACAGGAAATAAGTTATCTCCACCTGAAAAATTTTTCCTCCTATGGCAGGATACTAACTGATATAACTTCTGGCCTTTCTCTGCCCATTAATTAATGGCCTTTCTCTACTTTTAGTGAGAGCTGTAAATAGGAAAGTGGGGTGACTTATTTGACTGTCATTTTTGGCAAAAAGTAAACCAGGCATGTGTGGCCCACCTGCACCCTTCTTTCTCTTGGGAACAAGTCAGCCAAGTAGAGCAGCTGTTCTCTAGTGCTCTCCAAGGGTCTGATCTGCCTCACTGCTGAGAGCAGGCCTAGTTAACTGCTGGTTGAAATTGAGAAAAAGGGAGGGTGGAGAAGTAGTCTGCCTATGTCCAAGGTTTAGTTTGCAGACCCATTTGGCTTTCATAATAACCTGCAGGTTCCAACCTAGGATTAATCAGTAATATAGGTAATATTTTGGCTCCATCTGCCACTCATTTGTTTTATTCTCAAATTATTCAAAGCCTAGGCAGAAAAGAGGAGTGCCATTTATTGGCTTCCCTAAGAAACCAACAGATGGGAATATGCAAAAGTGAAAATAGCTTTGCTGCTGTGGTAGTTAAACTATAAGTGATTTTTCTTTCTGTTTTCCTAAGTTTTCATTACTGTAATATAATATCTTTATTAAAAGAGAGAGGTTGTAGGAGGGCTAAACAACAACAAAAGAAAAAAATAACAAAAAATACGTCCTTACTAATGTCAGGTTAATCTTTTATTATTGTACCTGCTTGAAAATAATTAAACTGAGTTTTAAAACTAAAATAAAATATTTTAAAAGACCAAGTTTTCAACATAAAATAAAAGTAAAAAAAACATATGCCAACTTGTAAAGTGCAAGGGCATGAGCTTAGCTGCTGCAATATGAATAGTCTGAATTTTACAGAAGGGAAGAGGAAATATGATGACTCTTTTCAACTATTCCAGAAGGCAATGCATTTTGGAAGAGAAGAACCACTTCTCTAGAGATGTCTGTTATTCTCTACAGGATTTTAAATATCATTATCACTAGTTGGCAGAGGAAGGATCCAATATGTCACTGAAAAATACGTGTCTAATGAATCAAATGATGTCGGTGAAAAGCTTCATCTAAAACTAGGCCTACAGTTTTGTTTCTTTGAGTCTCAGGTCTAGCAGGAAGTACCAAACTGTAACTCCAGAACTCTGACAGCAACCCTGCTTGCTCCTTCCTATTAGCTCCCAGAAACCCTCTTTCTATTTCTTGGAATTTTGATTGCTTCAGTTCAAAGGATCCCAAACAGATTTCACAAAAGTGCAATCTAATTCCCTCTGTGATGAAAAAAAAAAAAAATTAGTTTCTAGCTGAGAGTTGTGTATCTACCACAGGGCAGGAGCTTTGATGGAGTTCCCTCAGCAGTACATCAACAGCTACCACACAGCACTCCTTATTTACTAATCTCAGCAGTTAGTTTGTATTCAAATACAAGACAAGATACAATTAAATACATTTGAGTATAGAGATGGAAATATGACGATAGACTAGAAACTTTTCAGATAAAGCAAATAATTAAATTGACTAGTAAAGAAAACCCAATTTGTTATGAAAATATATCATACCCTGATTACTGAATATCAAATTTTTATCTTTAAGCTTCATTTATCCAATAGACTATTGCTAATGTAATCCATCAGGAGGACACTGTGACTCCACATATCAGTTCCATAATCTGTAAAATGGGGATGATATTTCAGAGTGCAGCTTAAATCAGGCAACTATTTCAAGGAAGCCTGGTACCTTCAAAGCTAATTTTGAATAAAGCCCCAAAATGACCCTTATTTTTCACAGTTGATAGGTGTCTGTCTTTGTGCTCATGAGATTAATATAAATTATTTCCCTAAACTTCACACAGCCCAACTATTGCCAACTTGCATTTCAAAACCCTTTATATCCTTAACTCTTCTTTTGCTCCATCCCGTAAATGTTAATATCCAAACTTGCAATTGTCTTCTTTTCTTGACTTAGCATATTAGATGCACTGAGATGCTCTGTAGTGAAGAGATATATTCTTTTTATTTGTTTGTTGACATTTTCTAAGAAGCTTTATTTTAATATCTCCTTGGCTACTTTTCCATAGGACACAGTGGAAAATAAGACACTAAAATACAGACATAGTTACTATTAGTGGCACAAATGTATTTTCAAATTGCACCTGCTTTAAAAAAAATTAAACTGAATTTCAAAAGTAAAGCAAAATATTTTAAAAGACCAAGTTTTTCACCTAAAATAAAAGTAAAAAAACATATGCCATATATGTAGCTAAGTTCTGTTTTCTTCTTTATTCTTCTGTAAAACTTCTCTCCAAATCTGCAACTTCCATATTTTATAATCAGATAAATTATTTTTCTTATAAACAGCCTAGTGACACTGAGACTATATTTACCAAGTGCTTGTTGTTCCTAGATCTTTGTTCCTAGATTTTTGTCCCTACATTTTAGTGTATATCTTAATTTCCTCATTGAGTACCTTGGGCATTTATTAGTAGAATGGGCATATCATTACCAAAATACTTCTCATGGCAAACATTTTGAAATCTAAGTACAATAAAATGCTAACAAATAAGAGCAGAACATTTCCATTTTAAGACTCCTTTAAAAATTGAAACCCAAGAGTTCATAGATAAGAGTCATTATACTAAAGAATAATCAATTTGACCTTTCCAGATTGATGCATTCTAATTCAGATTTCATAGCTTTTCGAGTGAGAAGATTTAGCCTAACTGCATGTGTGGATTATTTCTTAACTGTGTTATCTAGAATATAATATATTGTAAAATCTCCCTGAGCATTTTTTTCCTCATCTGCATAATGGGAACAGTCACTCATGACTCTAAGTTATTAAAATAACTTGGACAAATCTCTGTCAATGTACTTGGTAAATGAAAATACAAAATTATAAAAAAGTTATTTTAAAAGAAATAAAAAGTATCCTTTTTAAAATTCAGGTAGAAAACACTACACAAAAAATGAATGCCTCATGGTAGTGCTCACATTTCTTAAGTACATGTTCTAAATACAGTTTTGCAAAAAATCACCAGTAAATGTCAAAAAGACATTTTTCTCTTAGTAAAAGACATTATGATTGTTAGTAGGTAAAAATACAATTTCCACTAAGTGAGAGTTTTACCTATTATCTCCATGAGAATTCTACGCCTGTTGCCTGAGAGATTCCTTTTCTAGCTTTCATTCATTGTAAGTAAAATGTGCAAAAGTTGCCTCCCTAATAGTCTGCTAATTTATTTTACTAAAGTCTGATATAATTTTCTAAGCTTTGATAGTGTCTTCTCATTTTTATAGAATACCTTTTTGACCTTTAATACATGGCACAAAGCAATTATTTCATTATTTTTAAATACAAAAGCACTTATTGTTAAACTGTCAGACTGAAAATGACTAGATTTCATGATTAGTGAATGTTAACAAGAAAACTAACCATCTTTCTCCTTTTAATTGTCCTTCTCTGCAATATTAGTTTTTGTTATAATATGTCAAACCACAGGCCTAAATCTCTTAGAAATGGGTATACTCCATATGCAACACAAGAAGTACTCAGGAACCTACCAAATTAAAGACAGGATGGGGAATAAAAGATCACTTACTATCATGGCACTCTACTGCCATGATTAAGATAAGGTTGACCAGAGAGAGACCTTAACAGAACCCCTTGGGAATCTGCAATCATACACTGTCTTTCTACCTGTGGAGTCCAGAGAAATGTGAGAAATAACCTTTAGGCTTCACCATATTGATTATATATTCATTTTAAAACCACTGGACCCTTAATTTTTAAAAAATTATCCTATTATTTAGTTAGATGATTCAATTATCTGTGGCTTCAGTTTTTCAGCTTGGTCATCTGTAAAAATAGACTATAAATGTCTATCAGTAGGGACAATGTAAATTAGGATCCATCAATATGATGGGATTTTGTAAAGTCATTAAAAATAATAAATGTGAATACTCCAACAGAATAGAAACCAGATTTTTATGGGAGAAAATAACGATTTAAAAATTGCTTGCATATTTGAATTAAAACTATGTAAAATGCATAAACATGAACAACAATCTGAGAACATGGAGAAATGAATAATATGTTCTTTTGCTCTTTGTTATTTTTATATTGCCTAAAGATCTGCCCTTTAGCCAGCAAAGTTAAATAAAGGGGTTAAGCTACTTTGATTAGACTTAAAATTCAATAACTCTATACCACCATGATATGCATACATACGGTTACTTTGTTCTTAAGTATTTTGTATATATTCATCATTCTCTATGAGCATATTGTGAGATTCCTAAAAAAGAAAACCATGTGTTTTACCCTCTTTCAATCTACTGCATATAAACACTCAGCACATATAGAAAAGTTAATATACTTAGGGTTTCAGGATTTGTAAAATCCATTATATAGTGAGTTAAATTATTTCCAGTCTTGTGGTACCCAATTATATCATATACTAGAACTCAGCTCATAAGCCCCCTTAGCAAAAGGAATTAGTAGATTTTAGCAGTATTTTTAAAATGTGTATCTTCCTAAATAGACTATATTTCCATGAGGGTAAACATGTTTCTGCTGTGTTGGTTATCCTATCTCTAGCATCTACCACTATGTCTGCAATATGGAAGACTGGCCACAAGTATTTGTTATATCATTAGATAAAAATTTCTCAATCTGAACATTATTGACATTTTAATTTTTGTTGGAGGGACTGTACATTGTAGGATGTTTAGCAGAATCTCTGGCCTCTATGCACTACATGCCACTAATTCTCTGCACTAGGTTCTCAATAAACGTGATAATTTCTGAAACTGCTCAAAATTATTTTTATTTGTGCTACATAATTGGTAGCAGAAGTGCTGCTGATACTTTCCCATGGCACAGAGTGTTAGGTGATATATGCAGGAAAGTAAATACTCTGTACAAGAATTATTGCCATCAGAATCTACCAAACATCCAGAGTGTAAACAGTTCTATGAAGGCTTTCCAGCATATAAAGAGATGTAAGGTTTACCATCAAAACTTAGGGGGTAAAATGATGAGGGAAATAGAATTAGAATAAAGCTAGTTACATCAAGACAAAAAGTCATTAATTGGCTAATACCTGATATGTTTCCAGATTTCTCATTCCCTTTCCAATAATTTACCTAATGTGAACCTGCACATCTATGACGACAATCTCTAGCTATCAGGAATTGTTAGGAGACCCTCTTCACTTTGGCTAAATGTCCAGTCTTTCCAATTATCAGTACCCACAATGTTTAAATTTTGAAGGAACTCCAACCTTCCCAGAAAGAGAGAACTGACCATGTTATAATATACACACATACACACCCATACAAACACACTCACACACACACACACACACACACACACACACACACAATGCACATATATATCTTCTAAACTGAGGGTAAAAAGATTCATGAAGTCTTTAGTGGGAACAAAGAAGGAATTAAAAATGCATACTAAAACATTTCTTATAGGCTGCTATCCTATGTCCTTGCTTGCCCTCTCACTGTAATTACCAAGGCTGGACCACACAGAAGAAAATATTTAAAAAATCCTTTCCCAAAGCAGAAAACAGTACTTGACCTGAAGAACAAGCCTCTGTCATTCCTTTCTTTAGGCTTTACCTAGGCTTTTTAAAGTCAAAGGTATCTCCCAAGAAAGTATCACCCCCAGCTTCAAGTTTCACTACCATAAATGCAAGAAGAAAGGAACAAGCAGAAAGACAATGGCATTTCCAATGCCTTCCCATTTCACTCCTCTCATCATAGGTTTCAAAACTTCCCTCAAGAAGGTGGGTGGAGTTTTGTTCAATGCTGTATCAGTACATGTCAGAAATGTATTTTCTGAGCCCTCCGCTCAGAGAAAGCTGGTTTAAGAAAAGAATCAAAGAAATTTAATGAATAATAGATTTATATAAAACAATGTGATTTGTTTTGCCCTTAATGCATTTTTATGTCTAACTTGATCATCACTCAATTTCTATCTAGATTTCAAAGTCATTCTTTCAATCATTTCTCAATATATAAAACTTACACATGCTTTTTCTATTTATCTCAACAAATTTGTGGTTTGCTGGGCACTCAGCCTCTGTTTGCTCAGCATTAGCATTATTGTAAGGCTTAATAGATTTCCCTTTTTCTGTCTTGATGGGTCTGAGTACCCAGTTAAAGCCTCAAGCCACTAGTGGCATCATTAATGCCACAATGATTAAGTGAGACAGCCAAGCGCCAGTGCACCATGAAGAACAACAGATTTGAAAGTCATCAAGTCTAAAGCATTGTCATGCTTCTTAAACAGGGCAAAATGCATTAAGTTCCTATTATTTTCACATTCTTCAGGTAAATGAAGAGGGCTGTTTCTAGCCTGTCAATAGTGCCTCAGTACTTTAACTAGATGTTAGGACAAAATGATGTATAATTATCAAATTCTTACCAGTTTCAGTTCAGCAGTATTGACTTAACTCTACTGAAAGGAATATATATTTGCAGTAAAACCAGGAATATCTATTCTAACTCTGTAAGAAGACAGGCCATTGACATTTCCCCAAAATTTGCTTGATTACTTATCAAATTATTCAAATTTATAGATACATATACTACATAAATTCTCCTAAGAAATGAAATACAGTAAATTTAAAATATAAGTTCATTCATTAATTTATCAATTCACTCATTCTACATATTATATTTAGGTTTAACTACGTACTAAGCACTATGCTAAGGGCTGGGAATATGTTAATAAACAAAACAGACACAGTTTCTGCTCTTGTTCTAGCAGAAACTATGCAACACATATATAGAAACAGATACAGAAAACATATTACATATGTGATGCGTATTAGAAGGAGGTGTAGAAAATATTTGAATACTTTTATAGCATGGTGTTGTGAAAAAATTGTGACTAAGAAATTAGACCCTAATCCCAAAATTTACCAACTGCATAACCTTGACTAGTCACTCTAAGTCTCATTTTTTCTAACCTTAAAAATAGAGTTAATTATCTAATTATCTCTTCCTCAGTGGGTGTGGTAAGAGTAAAGTATAAATTAAATTGCATGCAAAATCACCCAGGACAAACATGGTGTAAAACAGGTACCTAATAAGTGTTAGTAGACCCTCAAACCATCTGATAACTCATGCTTTTTGAGTGTGGTTTGAAAATGAAGTAGCTTTTGTCCCATATGTTTTATCAATCAAAGTGATTAGCAGGTAGTATATTTAACATTCTAAATAATGCTAAAATATCTAGAAAGACACTTCTCAGTAAGAGAAATCTGTAAAGAATAGCTAGAAAATTTCTCTTTTGTATCAAGAAGAAAAGACTGAGCCTATTTACTCTAAGAAGAAAAATCGATATGCAAGAAAAGTGAAGAGAATGTTCTCTAACGTTGAAAATGTCATTATAAAGGGCAAGGAGGTATAATGAAGGTTCCTAGGTGGCAAAAATCAGATGAGAATGGGAAAGTTTGGATAAATGAACAAACACCATCACTGGGAGTTCATAGTCTATTTTTAAATAAGAAAATTCCATTCTGTAACATAAAACTGAATTATTACTACCCACAAAGTGGTTGTCTTTGAAATCTAGGAAGTCCTTTTGTTTAAAATTTAAAACTCACAAAATTTAAATTTTGACTAACTGAACTATTTCAAGAGAGAATATAGATTTACATAAAAGGCCATACATTTTGCATTATATACTTTGAAAACTGAGCCACATTTGTTCTTTTTAAACAACATAAGCAAAACAGAAACTTGAAAATTAATTCATAAGATATACCAGTGAATGTTTTGATCTAATTATAATTACTTTGCTGTTGTTAAAATTATTTGGCAATATAATAACTGATATAAGCACTAGAATCATTAACAAGTGTTTACTGGTGTGCAAATTGCTTGCGAAGGGAAATATCTTTGGATATTTACCTTGTGTTTCTATGAGCAATTTTAAAATGAAGAGAAAAATGTGTAAGCCTTCCCATTATTTTATCAATTTGGAAAGGTCTAGGAATCACAACATTGGAAAGATCCTTAGAAATGTACTTGCTTTTGATGTCTGTGAACTGGAAGGAAAATGGAAATTGATCAGCCCCTCCTCATTGTAAAGTTGTGTTTAAGCATCTTTGGAGCTCAGAATCATTTCTCTGTACCGAACTAAAGCCTTTCCTAAATCAATTTATTTACTATTCTAAAGCATACGCTACTTGCCCTATTCATTCCATGACATTATGCTTTAAAAATTTTTTTTTCTACATTGTCATCTCTGCTCTAGTTTGGCTTTTATTCCATCACAACTAAAAGAATAAATCTGGGGCCTGAATTCTGGTCCCAATGTAGTGATGTCCTAGCTATGTGACTCTGAGGAAGGTACTTCACCTCTATGGCATCAGTTTTCTCTCTGTAAATTGACAAAATTGGACTAAATTATCATTGAGTTACCTTCTAGCCCTGACTTTCCATGATTTCCACAAAGCTTGATGAGTTGCCATCTGCTTTAGAAGGATAAAAACAGTAAAGAAAGAGATTCAGATTGTACTATGGGGTCTGCCAACTTGGGAAAACCATGTCACCTCTCTGAGACTAATTTGTCTCATCTGTCAAATAGGCATAATTATACCTCTCCTATCTACCACAGGATGACTGATCTAGTGAGGTGAAAATATAGGTTGGCATATACTATAAACTTTATCTTTACCAATCTTTTAAAACCTGGCAGATAGGAAAAATACAGTGAATACAAAAGTCTTCATGTCTTAAAGTGTAAAACTGAGAGAAAAGTACAAAATATGGGTCAGTTAACTAATGAAAGAGTGATTCATTTATCTTCCTAATAACAAACATATGAAAAAATTCTCTACATCACTAATCATCAGAGAAATGCAAATCAAAATCACAATGAAATACTATCTCATACCAGTCAGAATGGCTATTCTAAAAAGTCAAAAAACAACGCACATTTACAAGGTTGTAGAAAAAAGGAAATGTTTATACACTGTTAGTAGAAACATAAATTAATTCAGCCACTGCGGAAGGCAGTGTGGAAATTTCTCAAATAAATGAAAACTGAACTACCATTCGACCCAGCAATCCCATTACTGGGTGTATACCCAAAATAAAACAAATTATTCTATCAAAGAAACACATGCACTTGTATGTTCACAGCAGCACTATTGGTAACAGCAGATATGGAATCAACCTAGTGTCCATCAACAGTGGGTTGGACAAAGAAAATGTGGTACATGCACACCATGAAATACTACACATCCATAGAAAGAACAAAATCATGTCCTTTGCAGCAACGTGGGTGGAGCTAGAGGCCATTATCCCAAGTAAATTAAGACAAGAACAGAAAAACAAATACTGCCTATTCTGAGTTATAAGTGGGAGCTAAACACTGGGTACTTCTAAACACAAAAATGCCAATTATAGATACTAAGGCCTACTAGATGGGGAGTAGGGGAGATAAGGGTTGAAAAACTAACTGTTGGTTACCAAGCTCAGTACTGGGATGATGGAATCATTCATACCCCAAAACTCAGCATCATGCAATATACCCATGTAACAAATTGCACATGCACCCCCTGAATCTAAAGTAAAAGATAAAAAATAAAATAAAATGAAAACAATCTAAATTTGGCAGCAAAATATTTAGAAGAAAAAGTACCACAGTTTGAATTATAACACTATTTCTGTTATTAATTAGATGAATGAGTGACTTCAAACAAATTGGTCAAATAAAGATCCTCAAATAGACACAATCGTATCTAGAAAAAAAAATTACATTATAACTTTTCTATGAAATACAGATTTTTAAAATTAGTGAGAGGAGAGCAAACCAGAGAGAGAGAGAGAGAGAGAGAGAGAGACAAAGAAATTGAGAGAGAGAAAATTCCACTTTGACTATTATTATTATTCTACTTTACAATATTCTAAACCTTTTGCTAAGAGCAACTCAGAAGTTTGGATTATCAAAAATATGTGAACTCATAAACAAGTCACGAAGTCAGCCAAGCCTTGTGAGTCCAAGATCCCTGAGAGAATAAAATTCATCAGGAAAGGTACTCAATGTATCTTTTCCCCTCAGCACATTTTTCTGTTAGAAACCAGTACTGAGCAAGAGGCTGTGAAACTGAACAGAGAGCTGAGCAGAGCTTTTGGCATCTCAATGGACTGGGGAAACAAAAACTGGGGTTCATGGTTGAAAAGGACTCTAGGACCTCAGAATTCAAGGTTTTGCAGTGACAAAAAGTACAAAGAAATGAATCTAACACTACATGCTACCTTTTATTCCGCCCTCAAAGCAACAGTCAATTCATTAGCAAAGCATGGGGGAGACTATGAAGTTGAGAAGATTAAAATCTCTCAAGAGAGATCCAAGATGGCTGACGGCTAACACCTCGGGATTGTAGCTCCCAGTGAAAGCCCAGAAAACGAGAGGACGCCATACTTTCAGACGAATTTTCGTCGCTCATGGACCAGAAGATTTCCAGTGGAGGAGCCCCGTGGGTCGCCAGCATGACTCTTGTGGCCGGCGCAGTGGTTTTGCTGTCACCTCGGTGCGGCAGCTCTTTGTGCAGAGTAAACGGGACTGGTTCCCCTACTGACTGGTGTTTGGAGCTCTGGGAAGGCAGAGCCACTTGTTGCGGACTCAAGAAGGAAGCCAGACTGGAGATTCCCAGGCAGAAGAGCACCATCAGTCTTATCGCTGCTGTTTTGGCTGGCGCAGTGGGTTGCTTGGATTCCAGCACTGGGAATCAATAAATTGGACATACACTCAGAAACCTAATTAGAAAGGCGGTAATTGTAAAGACAACAGATGGATAAATTCATAATAAAGGGAAGAAAACAGCCTAAAAAGGCTGAGAATACCCAAAATCAGAACCCCTCTCCCTCTACAGGGGATTGCAATTCCTCATCAGCAATGGAAAAAGCCCTGATGGAAAAGGACTGTGTTCCATTATCTGAAGTAGGCTTCAGAAGGTGGATGATAAGAAACTTTTGGGAGTTGAAAGAACTTGTTCTAACCCAATGTAAAGAAACTAAGAACTTTGAAAAAAGGTTTGACGAAATGCTAAAAAGAATGGACAATATAGAGAGGAATATAAATGAACTAACGGAGTTGAAAAATACAACACGAGAACTTAGTGAAATATGCACAAGTTTGAATAGCCAAATTGATCAAGCAGAAGAAAGGATATCAGAGGTCGAAGACCAACTTAATGAAATAAAACGAGAAGACAAGAATAGAGAAAAAATAATAAAAAGGAATGAGCAAAGTCTCCAAGAAATATGGGATTATGTGAAAAGACCTACTCTACGTTTGATAGGTGTACCTGAATGTGATGGAGAGAATGAATCCAAGCTGGAAAATACTCTTCAGGATATTATCCAGGAGAATTTTCCTAATCTAGCAAAGTAGGACACTATTCAACCCCAGGTAATACAGAGAACACCACAAAGACATTCCTCAAGAAGAGCAACCTCAAGGCACATAATCGTTAGATTCACCAGGGTTGAAACGAAGGAGAAAATACTAAGGGCAGCCAGAGAGAAAGGTCAGGTTACCCACAAAGGGAAGCCTATCAGACTTACAGCAGATCTCTCAGCAGAAACACTACAAGCCAGAAGAGAGTGGGGGCCGATATTTAACATCCTTAAAGAACAGAACTTTCAGCCCAGAATTTCATATCCTGCCAAACTAAGCTTCACAATTGAAGGAAAAATAAAATCTTTTATGAACAAGCAAGTACTCAGAGATTTTATTACCACCAGGCCTGCTTTACAAAAACTTCTGAAAGAAGCATTACACACAGAAAGGAACAACCAGTATTAGCCTTTCTAAAAAATACCAAAAAGTAAAGAGCATCAACATAAAGAAGAATTTACGTCAATGAATGGATAAAATAGCCAGTTAACATCAAATGGCAGTAATCCTACATTTAAGTCGACTAAATCCCCCAATCAAAGATACAGCCAAAACCTAATGGTATACTACATCCAGACACATTTTACATCCAAAGATATACAAAGACTCCAAACAAAGGGTTGGAGAAAGATTGACCAACCAAATGGAGAGCAAAAATAAATAAATAAATAAAAAGCAGGAGTTGCAATTCACTCATTTGATAAAACAGATTTCAAAGCAACAAAGATACAGTGGTAAAAGGATCAATGTAATAATAAGACCTAAGGATCCTAACACCCAGGTACATAAGACCCATAAAGAGATTTAGACTCAACAAGACAGAAAATTAATAAGGATATCCAGAACTTGAACTCAGATCTGGAACAAGTAAACTTAATAAGTATTTATAGAGCTCTCCACTTTAAATACACAAAATATTGATCAGCCATTATTAATACCCATTCATAGAATAAAGCAATATTTCTGTTCTCTCTCCCTCTTTTTCTTCCTCTTTCTTCCTCTCCTTCTCTCCTTTAAAAAAAAAAGTGTATGGTCATCTCATAATCTGTCCCCAACTTACACCCCAACCCTCCAGCACCTTCCATCGCTTTCCCTCCTCCACTCCCCAAATCACTGCACTTTTCCAAACCTTCTCAAAAAGAAAAGAAAAGAAAAGAAAAGAAAATTTCAGACCAATGTTCATAAACATTGATGCACAAATCTTCAATAAAATACTGGCAAATTGAATCCAACAGCACATCAAAAATCTTATCCATCACGATAAAAAAAAAAAGAGAGAGAGAGAGAGAAGATTAAAGTCTCTGAAAAGCTAAGAACTTTCAACAATCACACAGTGCTGCTGAGGAAAAAAAAATAGGTTCAGGGCCCACCAATCAGGAAATACCTTGGTAAACATCTCAGGATTAAAGCAGAGTTAGGGTTAGGGTTAAGTTTAGGGATAGATATAGGGGAAAACTAAATATCAACTGTACTCATAAAAACTGAAACATTGTGCTTCATTCAGCCCAGCCCATAAAGTTATATCCCTGTAATCTATCTGTACTTTATTTTTTCTTTTCTTTTTTAAGTAAAATCTCTCCAAAGAGAGATAAAATTCAGATTATCTACAATTTTTCATATATAATAACTGTCATTCAATAAAAATTATCTAACCAAGAAATAATATACTGAAGAACAAAACATAGGGTCAATATATGGGTAAACCTAAATGAATATTGGCTATGCAGTCCTTAGAAGAAATTTGCAGCTATTATGTAGCTTTTAATACATAAAAAATTTAAAAACAGAATATCTAAAAATTAAAGTTTCCGTCTCAGGAAGCAGGAAAAGTACAGAAAATAAACCCCAAATATAGTTGAAAGAAGAAGACAAGATGAAAATTAGTAACAAATAATATATAAATGTAAAACTGGAATTGATTAGTTATTAGAAAAGACTTTAAATTGATAATCATCTAGCATGAATGATCAAGAAGATAAATGGGACAAGTTACTAATACTAGGATTAAAAAAATAAAACCACTTCAGATCTTACAAAAGACAATATAAACAACTTAATGTCAATTAAAGTTAAAAATTTAGTTGAAATGGGGAAAGCCTAGGGGCAAAAGAACTCACCAAAACCAATATAAGAGTAAATTTTAAAAGGCATATTTTCTAATTGTTGATAAGTAAACTGAATTACTAATTTAAACCCTTTTCAGAAAGAAATATCAAGCCAGCCCAAAGACTTTGAAGGTTAATTATTCCAAATATTAAAATCATAATGTTAATCTAAAACAAATTCTTCCAGGGAACAGCAAAAGATAAATCATTTCCCACTTTGTTTTAAGGCCAGCATAACTTTGATTTTAAAAAAGACAAACAGTATAGGAAAGGAAAATTATAGGCCAATCTTTCTCATTAGCATGAAAGCAAAACAAAACAACACAAAACAAAAAAGCTACATAAGAAAAGAATAACACTACATAATTTTAACTTTCAAAAATCAACTAACACAATTTGCCATATTAAGAGACAAAAAGGAAAAAAATATGATAATTTCAATAGATATAGAAACTATACTTTATAAAATTCAACACTTATTTGAAAAAACTCATAGTAAACCAAGAAAACATTATATTAATGTGAAATATTAGAATAGTTTTCATTAATATTAGAATGCCAGCTATCATGATGTCTATTCAATACTATACTGGAGATTTTAGCCAGCACAATAAGAAAAAAGAAATTTATAAAGACCAAATAAAATTCTCAGTATTCTCAATTGATTCAAATTATTTACCTAGTAAATCTGAAAGAATCTATAGACAAAGTATTAGAAATGTAAATGAATTTAGCAAGTTGTCTATATATAATGTCAATATAAAAAATCAATTGCATTTCTTTAAGTGTATCAATGACAATTAAAAAATACAATTTAAAAATGATACTATTTATAATATATCAAAATATAGCACCTCTGGATGAATAAATGTAATGAGATGTTCAAGACCTCTACACAGTGAATTCTAAAACATTATTAAAAGAAATTAAAGAGGGCCTACATAAATATATATACACATATATATCTTGTCATCAAATTATAAGCTCCAAGTTGTAAGAATGTAAATCCTTCTCAAGTTGGCCAATGGATTCAATCAATTTATAACCGAAATCTCAGCAAAGATATTTGTGGAAATTGACAAGTTGATTCTGAAATGTATATGGAAATGCAAATATACATGAATTTCTAAGAAAATTTTGTAGAAAGATCAAATTGTAAGACTTAACACTACCAGATATTAAAACATCATGTGCAGCAATTAAAATAGTGCTCAGTTTGCATAAGGACAAATATACCAAGATAATTGAATATGGTTTAAAAATAGGCCCACTGATATAATGTTACTTTATATACATCGAAGTTACCCTGCAAATAAATGGGGAAAATGGTGCTCTTATCAACAAATAATTAACTATATATCCACGTGAAGGAAAATGAATTATGACCCCTTACCTCATACTATACACAAAATCAAGTCCAAGTCAATTTAGATCTTAATGTAAAAAATTCTGGGAGAAAACATAGGAAAATATTTTTAAAAACTTGGAGTAGGCATAGATTTCCAAAAAGGACACAAAAAGCACTTTATCATTTCATAAAGAGGTTGATAAATTGGACAAAATTAGAAGTAATAACTTTTGTTCAAAAGGCACCATTAGAAAATGGAAAATGCAAGAAAAAGAAAAAAAGTGTTCGCAATACAAATATCCAAGATAGGACTCATATTCAGAATATATATAAATAAATAATATAAGTAAGGTAAAAGAAAACCCAGACTAATAAATATATAGAAATACCCTCAAGCTTCTTAGTAATGAAAGAAATGCAAAATTAAAACTACAATATTACTATATACCTAACAAAGTAGCTACTGAAAAAAAAATGTAGAGCAGCTGGAAGCACCATACATTGCTGGTGGGAGTATAGATTTGTATAATCACTTTGGAAAACTCTGTACAATTTTTCTGCTACAGTTAACCATATGCTTATTCTAAGATCTAGCAATTCTACCCAAAGTTTACAAAAATGTTCTTAGCAGGCTTACTCATAATAGCCTAAAACTGGAAAGCAAACAAATACCCATCAACAGCACAGTGAATGAATAGTGAGGTGTATTCATTCAGTGAATTACTATGTGGGAATGAAAAGGGACAAACCACAATGACAGTTTGCAAAAGACAAACTACAACAACACAAATGAAACTCACAAACAAAACTCTGAGTGAAATAAGCAAAGGGAAAAATATTCTACAATTTGATTCATCTAGGTTTCACAGGTGAAACTAATTCATTGTAATAGACGTCAGGGAAGTGGTTACTTTTGCAGTGTAGGTGCCAGTGATTGAGAAAGTCCACAATGAAGGGCTCTGTTTTTCTAGTAGTATCAGTTTCTCTATCTGGGAAGTTGTATTCACTTTGTGAAGATTCATCAAGCTATACACTTTGTGAACTTTTCTGCATTTATATTTTATTTCAATTTAAAAATAATCACTTGTATAAATAAGTAAATGAATAGACTGGAGCATAGTGTTTAATTGTAGTAAAATAAAAATTACATAAAATGCACCCTCTTAAATTTTTAAGTGTACAGTACTACATTAGTAACTGTAAGTACAATGCTGTAGTAGATCTCTATAATTTTTTTACCTTGCACCATTAAATAAAAATTCCCCATTTTCCTCTCTCTCCAGTCCCTGGCAACCATCATTTTAATTTCTGTTTCAGTGAGTTTGACTATTTTAGATACTTCATATAAGTGGAATCATGCAGTATTTGTCCTATGACTGGCTTATTTCATTTAGTATAATGTCCTCAAGGTTTATGTATGTTGTATATATTATGACAAGATTTTCACTTTTAAAGGCTAAATAATATTATATTGTATGTATATAATAATATATATGTGTATTATATACATAAATGTATATATAATGATATTTACATCTATTATATATACATATAACATTTCCCTGATGTTATGTATTTATATATATTAAACATTTTCTTGACCCAAACACCATATGTTTATCTATGTTTCTACCTCATAGATACTGCAAATAATGCTGCATTTACTGTAGAAACGCAAATATCTAAGATCCATATTTTAAATGTTTTGGGTAAATACACAGACGTGAGATTGCTGGGTCATATAATAATTAAATTTTTTAATTTTTTATGAATTAAAAACTGTTTTCCATGGCAGCTGAACACATTCACAGTAACAGTGCACAAGCGTTCTAATTTCTGAACATCCTTCTCAGCACTTGTTATTTTCTGGATTTTGTTCTGGGTTTTGCTTTTTTGTTTTGTTTTGTTTTTATAATGACCATCCTAACAGGTGTGAAGTGATATCACACTGTGGTTTTGACTTGCACTTTTTTGATAGTTGATGATGTTGAACGTCTTTTCATATACCTGTTGGCCATTTGTATGCTTTCTTTGGAGAAATGTCTGTTCAAATCCTTTGTCCTTTTTTTATTTTTGCTTTTGAGTTATAGAAGTTCCTTATATATTCTGGATATTAACCCTTTATCAATGATATAATTTGCAGGTATTTTCTCCCATTCCATAGGTTGTCTTTTTACTCTGTTGTTTCCTTTCCTGTGCAGAAGCCTTTTAGTTTGATATAGTTTCACTTGTCATTTTTGTTTTTGTTGCCTGTGCTTTACTTTTTTAATTGAAATTTCTATCTGAGTTATTGTGACTTCACTCTTTCTGCACTGGCATCCTTTTTCTCCAAATTATTTCAAGAATGCATACGTGATTTGAATTATTTTGCTGTTTTCTGCTTATATATTATTTGGCTTAGATGAGTTACAGAAACAAAATTTGCAACTTGAATTTCTTGGTTGCAGCAACAAATGTGCTGCTTGTAAAGGTATATCCCTCAGGAGGCAAGTATCATATAGTTTGAAGGGATGTGTCAGTCAAACCTCAAAAAAATAATGTCAGAAAAGCAGAGGAAATTTAGTATTATACTAAAGCTGATATTTAAGATGTAAATATTTTATTTTTGTCCTTCCCAGTAACACATACATAATTTTAAGCTTCACTAAAATGAATCCTATTGACCAAATCCCGAGAAATTGTGAACTACAAATTCCATCACTAAGTTATCCCATATATCTGTATTTTATTTTCTCATTTTCATTTTAGTGCATAGAATTGTTAGAAAGTCTATCAAAATAACTAAAATGCACAAAGTAACTAAGCATTGACTCCATTAACTTTCCCAACAGTCTTGCTCTCGGTGTTATTGCAGTTCATTTTATCTTGCACTACAATTCAGATAAGCACTCAAATTCTTCACTTTGTTACTAACATACCATGTGCCTCTAGAAATTTAACCCCAGCCAGTTTTGGCACACTTAACACTTACATGGCTCAGCTGTAGAATTTGAGGTTAATACAACCAGAAGACTGAAGATGAACATAACTTATGAAAGGAGGGGTCACTTTGGAAGTTGCAGTACAGTAAAAAGGCAGGGGACCTCATTATTATACAAATAAAATCTGAAATCAGCCTCTTTTATTTTGGTTATCTGAAATTAAATAGCATTTATATTCTATGTACTTACAATACTCTCTGAACGATTCAGAAAAAAGGAGGCTTCTTTATGCTATGAAGAAAGGTACAGTTTGACATTTATGGGTAAAAATTTATATCAATGCAATAGTTGAAAAATATAGGGGGAAAAAGATTTAATTTGTGTTTGATTATTATATTCCAGGTAAAAAATCTAATAAAAATATTTTATCTTTAATAGATACACTTTAAACACGCATCTGAAAATTTGGGATCCTGGTTCCTACTTTGCCCAAGAGACAGGGTTATTAAGAAGATAATTAAAAATAACAGGTAACATTTATTGAAAGGCCATTATATGCTAAACATTGTGTTAAATATTTTATCTTTATAAAGTAGGTAGTATCACAGACAAATGAAAAAAACTGATAAGGAAAAACAAGTTTTTATCCTATCAAATATCTTGTTAGGGCAAAGAAAGAATTTAAATAATGCTTATTTTATTGGCAAATTCATGTGTTTAATTTAACCTCACAGAGATCTAGTAAGATAATAGAAATGATTATTTTTAAAATAATATATTACTAAATTAACTGAAGAGGCAAATCTGAAAGTAAAATGGGCATTTTGCATGTATCAGCTTTTGAAGCCTTTGAAACCAGAAGACTGAAAGGGTTAGTACTCATCACAACTAGGTTGTGATTTTTGAAATGAGTAATCAACATAACAGAGAAATAAAGACACTAAGCAGTATGCAACATTTTTACAATTGTTAGAATGACTCTGCCAGCAGAGGTGGGTATAATTGGTATAACATCCTGAAATGCATGTACATATAGTATGTACATATTGTCAAAATTCTAAATGTAGTGCTAAAGTATTAAGATGGTGATAACTAAACAAAATCTTATATTAAAGATTTTATAGTGGGTACTGAGTTTACTGCACAGATTCCCCTCTTCAGGGTCAAAGTGCTCATTCTCCCAGCTGGTAGGAGTGTTAGCTGCTAAGCTTCACGCTCTCAAGGAAGCTGCCTTGATCAAAATTACTTCACTTCTTCAACAGGGCAAACTGCATCCAGTGATCCCTTTAGGATCAGCTGAGACCTCTGGCTGAGTGTTCCCTAATAAATTCTTGCATACAAATCTCAAAGTTTTGAGTCTGTTTTCTGGGGAACCTGGCCTACAACAATGATTAATTCCAAATTCTTTCGCAGTCCACTGCATATGGTTCTTGCTGTTATTACAAAAGATGTTCTTTTTTTCTATTTTCCCAATATCAAGTAATGGAGCAATAAACCTTCTATATAGAGCTGATATTACTTTATGGGGCTCATTAAAATTCTATATAGAGTCTGTATGTAACAAGGCACTCACATTGAAAAATGGTACACCTTATGACTAAAAGACTTTTAAAGACATATAGTTTTTGGCTTAGGAGATTTCTTTCTATAAAACAAAAGTTTTAAAAGACTAAGTAGAAATATGCTATATTTTCCCCTAACTTGCAGGCAGCTAAATGAGTTTATTTTCCCATTCTTTCTTGAATAAAATATAAAATCTAAGTTGTAAAATGGAAATAATCCCTGCTACTTTATAAATCTATAAAAAGCCATTTGATGAGAAGCAATGATTTGTAGTACTTGAGGGATAACCTATATTAAATTGTACCAGAAACTTTACTTCAACAAAAATTTGACATTTATTAACCATCTATATGTGCAAGGCACTCATCTGGGTTTTGTGGGGACAAATCAGGTGATTTTAGACTAAATACTTGTTGACTCAATTGCTACTATTCCTTTCCTTCAGGATCCCATAATTTAGTTGAGAAAAAAGGGAAATTTAAAAAAAAAAAAAAACACAAATACAAGGCAAGCAGTTATTAAATCTATGGGTATATTTGTTAACAAGACAAATATGAGGATAAAACTGCACGTCTGTCATATAATTAATATGTTTTCACCATATCATGTGATTCTATTGCATATATCCAAGAAGTAGAAATATATCATAACTAAGAAAAATACCAAATATTTTCAGAGGATCTTTCCAGCCTGAATGTTAATAGTGAGAAAACCATGCTGTCACTGAGCTTATATTATAAAAGCATTTTATATTTTCAAAAATGTTCTAATAAATTATATTCAATTCTAGGTATAAAAAACTAGAAAGGCTTTTGAATGAATAGTCTGAAAGGTCGCTATAAAATGCACATTTGCTTATATATAAATATCATCATATTGCAAATCAGATCTACTCCTTGCTCTTCTTTTCCTCTCAATATATGGCAGCACTAATTGTTCAAGCTAGAAATCAACTTTGACACTTTTCTTTCCCTTGCCACTTACACATAAACAAATCAATCTAATATACAGTAAATCCTCCTATTTTATCTCCTAATAATGCATTTCCAAAAGAGATGATATCATCCCCTAGGGAGTGAAAACTGATTGTGGAGGAAAGGAGTGTGATAGTTAATTTTATCTCAACTTGGCTAAGCTATGGTACCCAGTTGTTTGGTCAAACACTATTTTAGATATTGCTTTGAAGGTATTTTTTAGATATGACTTACATTAAGAATCAGTTAACTCTAATTAAAACAGATTACCCTTCATAATATGAGTGGATCTTATCCAATTAATTGAAGGCCTTAAGAGCAAAGACTGAGGTTCCCTAAAGAAGAAATAATTCTGCCTCAAGATTATAACACAGAAATTATGCCTCAATTTCCACCTTTCCAGCCTCCCTCTCTCCCTCTCTCTCTCTCTCTCTCTCTCTCTCTCTCTCTCTCTCTCTCCCCCGCCCTTCCCTCTCTCCTTCCCTACCTCCCTCCCCTTTCTCTTTGACTAGTACAAGCATGAAAAATATTTTATGCATGAAGCACAGATATATGTCCAGTACATAAAGAGATATGTGGTGTATCTGTGGTATAAAAATTTCAAGGTGGTAGTGGCAATTAGTATAAGAGTTTCTAAAAAGTTTCCTGGTCTCTGGGCAGTGGAGAGGGGTTGGAGAGGTGGGTAACAAAAAATGGTGAAGAAACACTGTACTAAATATTTCTTTAGTATTAGTATGTCTTCTACTGTGTATCTTTTGAACACTACCCTAGAATAGTCTGCTATTTGTTTTAGAAACATTGCTTCTTAAATAGGGCTATAAGAAGGGCTATATGAGTCACCCATAAATGCATCTTCCACACTGTCTATCAGGTATATGTCAAATGCAAATTTGACCATGTTACTCTTTTGATTATAACCCCTTGATGGCTTCAGTTTGGGAACCTGTCATTTCTGCTCCACTAGGAACCCATAGGCATGGCATTGTCTTCATCATTTCACAGAGGAGGATACTAAGATCCAGTTAGGTACAATAATTTCCTGAAGTTGCACAATTATCTGAAGGCAAATTCAGGATTTAAAACCAGGTTTTACAATCTACATATCCAGCTTTTTAAATTTTTATTTTATTATTTAAAAAATTTTTTTAATTATAAATTCTGGGATAGAAGAACATATAAGGTATCTTCTTGGACCACAGTGGAATGAAACTAGATATTAATACCAAGAAGAACTCTCAAAAGCATACAAACACATGGAAATTAAACAATCTGCTCCTGAATAATTTTTGGGTGAACAATGGAATTAAGGTGGAAATTTTAAATATATATATTAAAAAAATAAAAATAGAGATAAAATAAACCCAAATCTTTGGGATACAGTAAAAGCAGTGCCAAGAGAAAAGCTTATGGTATTAAATGCCTATATCAAAAAATTAGAAAGATCTCAAATTAACAATTTAATATCACACCTCAAAGAACTAAATAATAATAATAAATCAAACCCAAAGCTAATTTAAGAATAAAGATCAGAGCACAATTAAATAAATGTGAGATAATAAATACAACTTTTCACAAAATGGAAAATTGGTTTTTTGAAAAGATAAACAAAACAACCAGATTAACCAAGAAGAAATAGAGAAGTTTAAAATAAGCGAAATCAGAAATGAAAAAGGTGACATTACAACTGATACCTCAGAAATAGAAAAGATCTCTTTCAGAGACTACTGTGAGCATCTCTATGCACACAAACTAGGAAACCTAGAAGAGATGAATAAATTTCTGAAAACATACAACCTCCCAAAAATGACCAGGAAGAAACATAAATTCTAAGGAAATCAAGAACAAGTAGTGAAATTGAATTAGCAATAAAAAAAAAACTCCCCTCACAAAAAAACCAATGACAGGTGGTTATAGCTGAATTCTACCATATTACAAAAGACAGTCATACAAATGCTACTGTAATTGTTTCAAAAATCAAGGGGGAAAGAATCCTCCCTAACTCATTCTACAAGGCCAGTGTCATTCTGATGACAATGGCAAGCAAGAATACAACAACAAATTATAGGCCAGTATACCTGATGAAGATAGATGCCAAAATTCTCTACAAAATATTATTAAACCAAATCCAATAGCAAATCAAAAAGATAATACATCATAATCAACGGGGTTCTTTTCCGGGAATGTAAGGAGAGTTCAACATACAGAAATCAATAAATGCATTCATCACATAAACAAAGTTAATAACAAAAATTATACAATTATATCAATAGGGGCAGAAAAAGCATTCAATAAAATTCAACATCCTATCATAATAAAAATCATCAACAAACTTAGCATAAAAATATGCTTCAAAATAATAAAACTCACATACAAAAAACCTACAGACAATAGGTAAAGGTTGAAAGCATTCTCCCTAAGAACTGGAACAGGACAAGGACATCCACTTTTTACCACTTCTATTTAACATAATATTAGAAGTCCTAGCTAGAGCCAAAGCAAGAAAAAAATATAATAAAAGGCATCTACATTAGAAAAGAGGAAGTCAAATTTTCTCTGTTCACTGATGATATGATCTGGTATCTAGAAAACCCTAAATACTCCTTCATCCTAGGTTTGATAAATAATAAAGTTTCAGGAAAAATAATCAACACACAAAAATCAGTAACATTCTATATACCGATAATGACCAACTTGAGAACCAAATCAAGAAATCAATCCCACATATAACAGCTACAAAAATAAAATAAAATATCTAGGAATGCATTTAACCAGGAGCTTAAAGATTTCTACAAGTAGAACTACAAAACATTGAAGAAATAAATCATACACAAATGGAAAGACATCCCAGGCTTATTAATTTGAACAATTAATATAGTCAAAATGACCATATTCCCCAAAGCAATCTACAGAGTCAATGCAATTCATATAAAATGCTCATGTAATTTTTCACAGAATTAGAAAAAAATCAATCCCAAAAATCATGGAACCAAAAAAGATCGTAAATAGCCAAAGCAATCATAAGCAATAAGAACACAGCTGGCAACAAACAGACATCACATTACTTGATATCAAAGTATATTACAAGGCCACAGTAACCAAAACAGCTTAGTAGTAGTATAAAAATAGACACACAGATCTATGGAACAGAATAGAGAAACCAAAAATAAAGCCAAATATGTACAACCAATTGATCTTCAATGAAGTCCAAAAATATACACTGGGGAAACGGCACCTAATTTATTGAATACGGTGACCTTATGCTGGGTAAATTAGCCTATGTCCCCAGAACCTCAATCTCATATTGTGAATCTCTTTTTATTAAATTTTTTTTAAATTATATTTTAAGTTCCGGGGTACATGTGCACAGTGTGCAGGATTGTTATTGTTATATGCATGCCATGACAGTTTGCTGCATTCATCCTGCTGTCATCTACGTTAGGTATTTCTTCTAATGTTATCCCTCCCCAAACCCCCATCCCTTGCTATCCCACCCCAAGCCCCTCCACCTCCCAACAGGCCCCAGTGTGTGATGTTCTCCTCCTTGCGTCCATGTGTTCTCATTGTTCAACACCCACTTACGAGTGAGAACATGTGGTGTTTGGTTTTCTGTTCTTGCGTCAGTTTGCTGGGAATGATAGCTTCCAGCTTTATCCATGTCCCTGCAAAGGACATGAACTCATCCTTTTTTATGGCTACATAGTATTCCATGGTGTATATGTGCCACATTTTCTTTAACCAGTCTATCATTGATGGGCATTTGGGTTGGTTCCAAGTCTTTGCTATTGCAAGCAGTGCCACAATGAACATATGTGTGCATGTCTTTATAGTAGAATGATTTATAATCCATATTGTGAATCTCTTATCCAATATTTTCAATTCATTGAGCCTTCTGTTGACTCAAATTTTACATCTCTGAAATGAACCTCATTGACCCCTAAAGGTCAGTTCCTTCCCAACTTTTCAATTTCTGTCAACCTATCAGAATGCAGACTCAGAAACTTGGTATCATATTCCCCTGAAGCTTTTCTTTCACTGCCTTTTTAACAGGTAGTCTCCAAGTCATTCAATATCTCCTTTAAAACCCCTCTCATAGCCATTCCTTTCATTTCATTCACACTGTGACCACCCTATCCAGGCCCTCATTTGCTCATACTTAGACCCCTACAAAGTTTTGTATCTAACTGTAAGAATTCTGCAGATCCTCCACCAGACTTTGTTTCAATTGCCCTCAGCATTTCCTGCCTGCCCTATCTAAAGGCTATCCCTAACCTTACCCTCACTTGGTTTCCCTACTTCAGACTCCTCTCTAATTCACCTTGTAGACTGCTAGCACTTTATTTCAAAATGTTATTCTCATTATTTTACTTCCTTGGGCAAACAAATATTTTTTTCTGCTGAATACTCCTACTATAGATATTAATACCAGTATGTAACATTAATTGACCATTAAGCATGTTTTACACACTGGGCTTAAATATTTACATATCTCATTTTACTTCATCCTTATTTTATAGATAGAATGACTTGGGCAGAGGGAGGTTAAGTGATATGTCCAGGTTATCCTGGTATGAAAAGGCTGAACTAAGGATGTCTGCCAAACCCTAAACTCTCAAGCAGTAAATTCCTTAAAAGACTTTGACTACAGTCTGATCCAAAATTCTGTTTTCAAATATGTCTCATTACTCCTACACAGGCCCCAACTCTTCCATTAGATAAATGATTTGCTCTATTTTAAGTTATAGTGTGCTTTTCAAATTTTTGTCCCAGCTATTTTCTAGCATCCCACCCCCATCTTTCTGTTCCCATCTTTCTATCTACAAATAAAACCTGTATGATAGGTACCATTATTACTGTTTTGTAGAAGAGATGACTGAGGCTATCTGCCAGAAGTCCCATAGCCTGTATCTAGGGACTGGAAATTGAACCCAGGTCTGTTTTACTACAAAGACTGTGCTTCCTCACTACACTCTACTATGCTATATATAATTACTTACCATCCACCCTCTGAAGAATGAATCCTCTCCCACCTTTTTCACAGAGCCTGTTCTGACTATTCTAGTGCAAGCCATCTTCCTTGTTCTAAAATCTCATAGCATTTACAGTTTTTGCTTTGTAAAATGTCTATAATGTTATGACTTTTACTTTCATGTTGGTATTTAGGTCCTTGTGAAGTTATCTTCCTAATCAAAACCAGGTTGGAGAGGAGTACAAAATAGCAATGAAGAGCTTGGACACTAGAGTCAGGCTGTCAGAGCACAAATCCTAGCATAACTGATTTTTAATTTGTGTGACCTTGAGAAAAGTACCTAATCTCTCTATGCCTCTGATTCATCATTTGCAAAATGGACAATAGCATTTAACACGCAGAGTTGTTGGGAGGATTAAATGAATTGACATATATAAAGCTCTCAGAACACTGTCTAGCACATTAGGCATTTAACTACTGTAGACAGGACTTTGCTATCTTCACTTCTTATAATACTGTCTCCAGACTTTGAAACTAAACCTTAACGGTCAATCCATGGAAGCTCAAGGTGGCTATGGAAAAGAAGAATTTCCCTTTAGGATGACACAATCAGTGGGGTAGAGATTACTCTGCTTGCATAAGTGACTTCAAGCCAAGCCAGGCATAATGACCCAAAGTAAAGCAAACTTGGCTGTGAATTGTTAATAGTAATAATGGCTATTATGGTGACAAAATGTGATGTGTAGAAAAACCACTTTATAGACAACAACATGATAAGTGAATATTGATGATTATTTGAAAGTGACAAGATGATAGGCATCACAGAACTGGATACATCTTGTTCATATGGAATCTAAACTTTACCTTCACTGGAAATGTGCAAGTGCTTCATTGATGACATCTGTGGACATTCCAAATCATTGTTATAAATTTTATGACAGCCAACTCCAAAAGAATTTATGTTTCTACTAAATGAAAAAAAATCCAAACGTAATCTGATCCATGTATCTTGAAAAACATCAGGCACTCTACAGAAGAACCATGCCTGAAGGTCCAATTTCAAGAGCAATTTAAATTCTGGAGGTTCATATGATTAGAATAGACTGGACCAGGCCTTGAAGCCAAAGAGTTCTTTAACTCTCCTTACATCTCTCTCTTGTGTACAGAAATGGAAAACACTTCTCTAAAAATGCTTTTCTAAAAAGAAGCAAAAATTATCCTACCCAGTTTTTATGCAATCTACCAAACAGATGAAAATTACTTCTTCACACAATTCAGTTCATACCACAACAAATGAAATGATAACACATTTAATCTTAGCATCCCTATGTCACTCGAAGGTAGAAATGTGATCATTTGTAGACTCCAATAAAACATGAATACAAAATTATGTGTATTCCCTCTTCAGTTCATTGTCCTCATTGTTAGAATTTTATCTGCTACAGAAACAAGAGCTTATTGTTCTCTTACATTCTGATTTTTAAAATAGGCCATCTTATTCACTTCCCTTGTGCCTAAGGCAGTTCTTGGCATATAGCAGTCACTCATAAAGGTGGCTGAACCAGGATATACAGCATCACTACTGCTTCAATTCTTCCTGTGGCCATGGTTCGCACATTAAGCATGCATAAATTCTATGAGTCCTACTGTGAAAATTCTAGTATGCTCACTCTCCCTTCAAAGAGATTTCAAATCAAGAGCTCTGGATTAGAAGGATGTAAGATTTTAAACAAACATTCTAGGTAATCCAAATGCAGGCATTCAGTAACTATATTTTGAGAAACACTAACCTTTGGTTAATTTCTTAAGTAATGATGATAATGGCTAACATATATTGAACACGCCCTCCCTGCCAAGGGCTCTAAACGCATTTCCTCATATAATTCTCAGGCAGTCTATGAAATAGATTTTACTATCATCACATTTTGCAATGAGGTAATTAGGACTTAGAGAGGTTAAGTAATTTGTCCTAGGTAACAAAACAAATGGAAGAGAAAGAATACAAACCCAAGTCTATGGGATTCCAAAGCCCATTCTCTGCATAAATACACTTTGTTGCAAAAAGAGTGATTGCATGGGCTGCCAACAGTTGTCTTTTGCAATATATCCCAAAAGCCATCTACAAATTTGGCTATGAAACTTGATCAGTCATTCAGATAAATGCCATTTCATCATTTGATAGCATGAACAGCTACCCAGCTTGGATGATGAGTCACAGTGGTCTCACATTTCATCAAACTACAAACCAATCAACAATCTAATGCATTCAAAATGAGGCCATTCACTTTAATGTCAGAAAAAAATACCTTTTTCTTTGGAATGACAGGTATGTATTAGATACTAGAATTTGTATTTTATTAACTAAAACATGAAGAACAAAGATGGCCAAAATAACACATTTTATTACATTAAAGTGTATTTGTTTCAAAATTTTAAAAATACATATTTTCCCTTTGTAATATTAACATAGGTCAGATTAAAAACTGATATATTCATACAGACAGACCCTAAATCTCTTCTTCCTCACCCTGTTTGAGGTCAGAGCCTTAGAAAGAACCAGGAGTATAAAAGCACAAAGAATTCCCTGCCAGGTCACTCCAAGGTGTCCCTTGTCTCCTCTGTGATGGTGAAAACAAAATAATGGATTTTCTGCTTCACTGGCAATGGCTTAGAGAAAGAAGTCTTGTACACTAGTAGTGGCTGAATAACCTTTTAGGAAGTTCTTAACCTTTCTTATAAATAAAATTGAAATACAAATATGCATCTTAAAAGATTACCATCAGGATTACAAAGGTAAATTCAGGCAAAACTCTTACAGGAGTTCCTGATAATAAATGGTGGTAGTGAGTATTTTGTTCTTCTCTTCACACCCATTCAGATCTATTTGCTTTCAGCTTTTCTCTAGCACCACTTGTAAATCTAGTTGAAGTTGTACATTCTTACCACATGCTGATATACAAGGCAGCACATCAGTGGAATTAAAACCAAATGTTAGATTCAGGCTTTCTGTAAAGAATATTCTTTCTAAGGTTTTAAGAAATAGGATATTGAATTACCATTTAACCTGGCAATCCCATTACTGGGCATATATCCCAAGGAATATAAATAACTACCATGAAGACACATGCATCAGTGTGTTTACTGCAGCACTAGTCACAATAGCAAAGACATAGAAATAACCTAAATACTCATTAATGGTAGACTGGATAAAAATCTGTGGTGCATAAACATAAACACACACACACACACACACACACACACACACACACACACACACACGGAATTCTATGCAGCCATAGAAAAAAGAACAAGATCTTGTTATTTGCAGCAACCTGGTTGGAGCTAAAGGCCATTATCCAAGTGAACCAACAAAGTAAGAGAAAACAAAATACTGCATGTTCTCACAAGTGGGAGCTAAACATTGAGTACATATGGACACAATGAAAAGAACAGACACTGGAGCCTACCTACCTGAGTGTGGAGAGTAGGAGGAAGGTGAGGATCAAACAACTACCTATCAGGTACTATACTCCTTAATAAGGTGATGAAACAATCTGTACACAAAAGCCCTGCAACATGCAATTAACCTACATAAAAAGACTGCACATGTACTGCTGAACCTAAAATAATGTTTTTAAGGTAGAATCTTGAGACCCCTTGGGATTTAATACTTTCTCTAAAAATTCTCAGACATGCGTTTACCACTTCTAAACTTTTTATACATTCTCCCAGTTCTACCACTCTTTTTCAGTAAATAAGCAGGTGCCAACCTTCAGGAAGTAATGACGTGCCTTATGCATAATAAGCAGGGAGGAAATTGATCCCATCAAGACACAGGCTAGAAAGATGAGATAATTATCCATTTTTCCTTTCATTCTGTAAATTTGCAATAACAGGGAATGTAACGTCTAAAAAAGGATTAATCCCTATATACAAGTATCTGTAAAAACTTGGGCCATAAACAACAGAAGATCATTTCTGTCAACAGTAGAAGAATATTGGATATCAAATATTCTCTTGGGGAATAGAGAATCAAAAACATCAACAGGTTTGTAAATGGTAGCAATGCTGCTATGAGAAATGTCATCAACAATATGGGAGTGGGCTTGAGGTCCTGGCAGGTGTTTCCCTCTAACTTCATACTTTTGTATGGAGGAACCATGACTGTTACCTATTCTATCTCCAACCCCAGTATATGTTTGACAAACAGTGTGTGCTAAATTTGGATTTGATTAATGAATGGAGAAACAAATGAACAAGCAAATCTAGAGAGAGATGCTCTATAGCAATAGGCCCTCACTGAGGTTACATTAAGCCTAATGGAGTCTAATTGAGATTACCATGCTCTTCTTTCCATTATTTATTAAATTAGAACTAGAAGGGGAGGCAGGTAATCTAAGGAAGAGAAAATAGAAACAGGTAATAAACACATAAGAATGTTCAGCCTTACACATGAGGAGTGACACAGGATATTCAAAATAAAACTAAAATCAGATGCTATTTTAGCAAAAAAGACTGGCAAAAATTTAAAACTTATGTAGCATAAAATGGTGGTGCATATATGAGGAAACTGATACTTTTTTATACTGTTAGTGAAAATGTAAATTTGTACAGCCACTTTGCAGGTTAACTTTAGCAATATCTCTTAAAAATTTAAGTATGTTTACTCAGCGACCTAATAATTATTTTAGGTATAAAAAGACTTACCTACATATAGAAGGATGTGTGTCTAGGGATGTTCATTACATCATTCCTAAAATCTGTGAACACTTAGAAGCAATCTAAATATTTAAATAGGAAATAGGTAGAAATGTTGTGTAGCCAAGTCACTTAATATAGCAAGTATTTAGTCAAATATAATGCAATAAATCCAAATATCCCCAAATAGATCTTGAAAACATATTACTGACTGAAGTAAGCAAATTTTAGAAAACCCAAATTATAGAATATACCACTACTTAAATAAGTCCAACTCTATCTCTTTCTCACATGCACATATACCCACATACACACACAACTGCACAATTATACTATATATTTTCTGAGAGTGTAAGAGTTCAATATACACTCAAAATATATAATTGTATGTATATATGTATATGCATACACTCACTCTCACACTCAGAAAACATACAGTATAATTGTAATTTGCAAAACACAAGATCTGGAAGAAAACATGCCAAACTGATCACAGTGGTAACCTCTAGAAATAAAACTGATTTAATGAAACATTTCACCTTTGATTTCTTCAGTAATTATTAAATTATCAATCTTTTTCAAATGCAGAATAAAAAACTGCTGGTCCTTGACTGCAAAAAAAAAAAAAAAGAAAAGAAAAATAAATAAAACTGATTAGGTGTTCTAGTCAAGGGTACCTTGCCTGTAATGCATTTAATTATTATAGGCAGTGTGTATTCATGTGTCATTTGTGAAATAAAAATTACAAGGCTGGGTGCGGTGGCTCATGCCTATAATCCCAGCACTTTGGGAAGCTGAGGCGGGCAGATTGTCTGAGGTTGGGAGTTTGAGATTAGCCTGACCAATATGGAGAAACCCTGTCTCTACTACAAATACAAAATTAGGTGGGCATGGTGGTGTATGCCTATCATCCTAGTTACTTGGGAGGCTGAGACAGGAGAATCACCTAAACCCAGGAGGCAGAGGTTGCAGTAAGCCAAGATTGCGCCATGGCACTCCAGCCTGGGGAACAAGAGAAAAACTCCGTCTCAAAAAAAAAAAAAAAAAAAAAAAAAAAATTATACAAGGGGGAATTCGGGAACAGGAACAGCAACACTCTTTGCCATTTTACTTAGAAATTATATTTAGAGTTCCCCTACTGTGATGACCTCAAGTCATCTGGTAAATAAATTTATTCACTCATACATTTAGCCTGTTGGTCAATCTTTCATCAAAATAATAATGAATGTTTACCATGTGTCAGAAAGTATGTTATCATAGCTAGAGATACACAGATGAATAAGGTATGTTCTGGATATCAAAAGCTTATTGGTCTCACAAAAGTTTAGAAATCTATCACACATACAAAGTAATCACAATAATTTTCCTCACTCTGGTAAGAAGCAATATGTATTTTGGTTAAAAAGTATGAAAACTAGGAGGCTAAGGCAGGAGAATTGCCTGAACCCAGGAGGCAGAGGTTGCAGTGATCCGAGATCCCGCCATTGCACTCCAGCCTGGGTAACAAGAGCGAAATTCCGTCTCAAAAAAAAAAAAAAAAAAAAATACGAAAACTGTTGATTAAATGTACCAGATGAAATAAAAACCATTTAAATTAAGAATTACTGATACCTAAAAATGGATACATGCTGGGAAACACTTCCCAATGAGTTCAATTTTCAAGTTTCATTCAGGAAATATCCAATTAACTTTTCAAACTTTATTCACCCACCTGGAGGTAACAAACCTGAAATGTTCTGACAAGTCCTTCAGGCAACAAACCTGTCCCAAATTTTCAAGAGTGATTCCATGTGTCACAGACATAATCAAGGTCTGCCAGAGAATTAACTGCCTGGAAGCATCAACCTCCAAATGTGGTCCTCCTCAATGAGGCTTAGCACCCTCTGTGGGTGACTAGTCATACTCTGGCACACTCAGCTAATAGATCTACAGCATTCCTCTGCTAATTGCTAGGCCAGTGCATGTACATAAAAGGGACTGCAAAGAAGCAATAAAGGCCTAATTAAACCACAGGAGCTCACAGATCCTCTTCTCAGGTGCTTTAATGTTGGTTTGTCCCACAAACCAGAGTGAAAGATGACCTGTTGACTGGCATTATTCACCTTCCATTTAAAATCTGCTGAGCTTTCATTATGTGCTGGGTAGTGCATTTAGCACTGAAAACACAGACATGACCTTGTCCTCAGAAACTCCCACTATAATCAAGACACTCATTCATTCATTCTACATATATTTATTTAGTGTTGTGCTAATTGCCAAGGCACATTAAGATAAGCACCTCAGTTACTGAACCTCAAAGGAATCACAATGTAATGAAGGGAAAGAGTTGCCAAAACCATGTCTCAAATATTCTGTGTAACCAGAGACTATGACAATGTCTGGCTCAGGCTCAGCAACTCAAAGATTTTTGACTGTATGACTAAAACAACATATGAGAAATAATGTCTGTAGAAAAATATAATAACACTGATCACCATAGTAATGATATGAAAAAAAGTTCATGGTTAGGGTTAGAGTTTGGGAAAAGGAACAACTGTGTTAAGGAGCATATGAGCTAAGGTGATAAGGAAGACTCCTCATAGGAGGGTAGTGTTTCATCTGTTACATGATTTCCTATTGGGAAGCCCACATAGGAACTAAAAGGAGTGAAAGGAACAAATTTAAACTAAGACTGCTTTAAAAAGCCTGTGCTACTGGAGTTATTTGGCAATAAACTTTCCAAGTGCCTACTTCTTAAATTTTTTTATGTTGTGTCTTTTCTTCCAATTTCTTTGCTGGAACTTGAAAAAAAAAAAAACAAACAAACAAAAAACAGATGTAAAGTTAAAAGTAAAAAGTTTAAATGCCAGTGAATGAAAAGTTGAACCTCACTCAATATTAATGCAAATCTATAGGTTAAAAATACATTTAACATAATTGTCAAAAGTTATACATAAAAATGAAAAATGTGCTACTGCACATATAATGTCATTTTTCAAGTTCAAAGCTGACACTATTTTTATCTCTGTGTGGGGAATATGTTTTTAAAAAATGAAAGGAAAAAAGAAGACTCAAGTTCTTTTTTCCTGCCTTACGTATGTAGACCAGTTCCTGGCTTACAATTGCCATTTATATTTAGAGGGATATTCTCCATTTTATATGAGCAAGACATGCCATCTCTGACTTCAATAAAACAGGGTTATGCTGTCTGTAAGGATTATTTAGCATCATTCAACAATCATGTAGAACCCAAGAAGCCATAAATGCTAACATGTTATAATCCTGGGTTAATATATCATATACTATTTCCATTTCAACTTTAATTCAGGTATTATTACCATTTTTTACATATCCATTCATTCAACAAACATGCACAGAACACTCATTGTGAGTCAGGTATTGTTCTATGCCCATGGTTAAAAAAAACTGTGCAAAATGGTATATCAAATCACTGTCCTCATAAAACCTACTCTATTGTGGGAAGTAAATGGATAAGTTAATAGCTAGTATGTTAAGTACTGCTAAGTGCAATGGAGAAAAGTAAAGCAAGCTGAAAATGACAGGCAGTGTGTGTGGACTAGGGGAAGGGTAGTACATAGGGTTCTTAAGGAAGGCTCCACTAACAAGGTTTAATTTGACCTGAAAGAAGTGAGAGAACTAATTATGTGAAAATCTTAAAGAGGAACATTCCAGGCAAAAGAAAAAGCAAGTGTAAAGGCTTTGAGGTAGGAGCAAGCTTGAAATGCTCAAGGAGGACTGTATGGCTGGAGTGGAGTGAAGGAAAATGGAAAATTGTAGGACATGTAGAAGGGGTACATTTTGAGCTGTGTAGGCAAAAATAAAGACTGCAGCATTTCCTTTTAGTGAGATGGAAACTCAGGAGAGGACTGACAAAGGACTGACATAATCTTACTTGTATTTTTACAGCAGATTATTAGGGTCAAGAGCTAAGGCAGGACGACACTTTGGTAGGAGAAAAAGAAACAGGAGAGACAGAAATGGTCTTGAAACCAAATGAAGAAAATTTTCAAAGAGGTAGGAGTATTAAACAGTCATAGGTTAAGATGAGAACTGAAAATTCATCCACTGGATCTGTCATCATAAAAATTATTGTTAAACCAGCCAAGAGTAATTTGCCATAATAGTATAGACACAAGATCCTAAATAAAATGAGTTCAAGTTTTGTAACCCCAAAGTATCTAAGACAGGTTCTTAGCCAATTTCGAAGCTTATTTTCCCAAGGTTAAGGACATGCCTGTTACATTGCCTCAGGAAGTCTTGGGAACATGTGTCCAAGGTAGTACAGCAAAAGCTTGCTTTTATATGTTTTAGGGGAGTCTGAGACATCAATCAATACATGTAAGATGTATATTGGTTCAGCCTGGAAAGGCAAGACAACTGGAAGTGGGGAGTTTGTGGGGGAGGGTGGCTTTCAAGTCACAGGTGGATTCAAAGATTTTTCTGATTGGCAACTGGTTAAAAGAGTTTATCTAAAGACCTGGCATTGGCAGAAGGAAGTGCTTAGGGTAAGATAAAGGACTATGGAAAACAAGGTTTTTATTATGCAGATGAAGCCACCAGGTAGCAACCTTCAGAAAGAATAGATTGTCTTAAGGTCTCTGTTTTAAGGTTAATGCTGGTTACTTGGTGCCTGAATTCCAAGAGGAGGAGGTTATAATGGGGCATATTGACAACCCATTCCCATCATGGTCTGAACTCACATTTAAAGTTAACTTTGGTATGCCCTGGGCCAAGAGGAGGAGTCAATTCAGTTGGTTGGGGTAGGCTTAGAATTCTTTCTATTGTTGTTTACATTCTCCCCTCTGGCCAAGATTTGCCAGAGGCAATATCAATGGCCAAACTTTTATTCTGTCCCATAGCATTTTCAAGGTGGCAGAGCTGCCTGTCCTGGGTCTATCCTGTCCCTTGGTGGGACCACTATGGCCAAGGGACTTTGAGTCAAAAGACCTATAATCTCAGTGTTCTAGGCCAGAGAGGAATGGATGGGAACAGGCATTCATCAACCCTTGAGATAGAAAAGTAAATAACCAAAAAGCTAAAGGTGAGCTTACAAAATTGACTCATCTATAATGTCTATGCATTGAGTTAGTGTCCTCTTGGTCTTATTAACCAACTTGTGATTAGCTATACAAAACATAAATATTTTGTTAAAACTGTTTAAGCTACAGAATTAATAAGACACTTGCGCTGCAAAGTCTTTATTTTGCTGCCCTTTAGTAATTTTTCATGGAGTGACTGATTTTTAAAAATTTTTATATATTTATCTGTATAAATTTCATAACTGGGAGCACTACATCAAGAAAGCTTTGTCACTAAGTATCTTGATATTTTCTCAGTAATTTTCTTTCAGTCCTATGGGAAGTAAGAAATTCCTTATGATTGGGATGGATGGAAAAGGGGCCATGTAACAACTCAGGAGGCAAAGTTCCTTATTCTGCCAACTATTTAGGCATCTGTGTGTCTATCCTTGATTTGAAGAATTTAAGCTAATTGGATGCCTCAAAATTGGCCCTTACAATCTCACATACCCACCTGTTCTGTGACAGTGAGGGACTGTGTTAAAGAAACATCTTCCTGGGTCTGCAAGGGGTGTGATTTCAAATGCAGGAATTTCATCTGAGCACCTCCTCCACACCTCCATCCGGAGACCAGAGGGGATTCAAATGCAGACATTTCCCGGCTCCCTGCCTCAGGCACGCTCTGAGCACCTCCTTGGCCAGGTAAAATTTTTTGTCTGATCTTGCCAAATGGGGAAAGACAGGTTGGGCTCTTTTGTCCCAAATTCCTGCCAATAGCTCTGGGATGAGGGGTGCTCTGTAACTCAGAGTTGTAGAACAAGTAGTCGATACCGTATGAGTCAAAGACCAATCACTCCATAGGAAGTTTGAAAGAACTCCTCTCATTGGACAAGAACATGAATGGGGAGGTACTTACTCCAGGAACTTCAGCCAATCATTCCTGAATGGATTCCTTCTCTGGGTCCCCTCCAACGACAGCATGGGAGCTGTCTTCTTTCTCTCTGTGTGTCTAATAAGTCACTCTTCTTCAAACTCTCTGGGTCCATGATATTTATTTGAACAGTAAACTCACCATGCCTCCGGAGCCAATTTCCCTATTCTTCTCGATTAGAGAAGCCAAATACCTATGAGCTCTGGGTACTTCCCCGGAAACAATAGTACCTGAGCCAAGAGGGATAGGTGCTTTTATATTTTTAGTAGTAGGGTGGGGGCATTAGCAATGAAAACAAATCAGGTTCAGTAAGATTTTAAAAGGTTTTAAATTTTAGGGATATCAGCTAGAAAGAAAAGAAGGTAATCTTTTTTTGTTTGTTTTAACTGATTTTGTAAGCTAATAAAGAATTAGCAATATTTTAAACAAAAACGACATAAGCTTTGCCTAGTTTTGATAACAATAGGTAAAGAAAACTCATGGGTAGCTAAACATTTAAATGATCTAATACTAAGTCATAGAACAAATTATATTAATTTAGATAGAGAAAAAATTATTGAATGGGCATTTACATCTTTGTATATAGGCTTGGTCTTGTGTCATATGAGAGCAGTTTTATTTTGACTGTCATCCTCTCCCAGGTCTGAAGATGAGGCTTAAATTAACTTGAATTTGGTGCCAGATATTGGGGTTGATGTTCAAGATTCAGTAGAAGTCAGTGCACCTTTCTAGATGAGATAGGTGTATGCAGAGTCAAAACACTGTAACTTAACAGCACAAAGGGTTACTTAACAATATTTTATATAGAACATTTTTAATGGGGCAGAGCAGAATCTCTCAATTGACAGCTAATCATCAAGCTGGAGGTGGTGATACAGATGTTTGTATCTTAGTTGGAAACTATTCTGTAACTGTAGGGTGATTTTTATATTTGGCAAGCCTCCAGCACTAAGTCTAAGTCAGAGAGTTAATTTAGAGTTTGAATTGAGGATGTTTTTCAAAGATGTTAAAAAGGCTCAAAACATTTTATTAAAAGAGTATTATATAAAAATAATTTGATAAAGAAGTTTTGTGGATGTTAAATATTAACCTTTTAAACTTCAGTTGAGTTTTTTTATAATTAAAAACCTAATAAAAACAAACAGGAATTATTTTGATAAAACATTAAATCTTTGTTTCTTCATCTAATTACCTAAAAGGGGGGGTGGGGGGTGGAAGGCCCTCTGCAGTGACTGCTTTTCCTTATGCGGAGCCTATTTATATAACCTGAAAGTTAAACGTGCTGAAAAGAGCAAATGAGCTAATCAGATACGGGAATAGTGTGTCAAGCATCATGAGTGAACTCTATATTACAGCAGTCTCCAGCAGAGAATACATGAGTCTTAGCAACAGCATGAGAAGTTGCCTGATTATATTGAACACTTAGTATATATGTTGGGCCTCAAAAACAATACCCCAAAATGAAAGCCTCAGAAGTAAAAGTTTTCCTTTGGCCTTCTTTATCCCTCCTATCTCTCAGTTTCTCAAGGATGGCCATAAATACTAGAATCTCTCTTCTCAAGGTGGGCCCTGGCAACTGGAACTCCTTTTCCTCAAAGCCAGCCATAAAACCTAAAAATTTACTCTAATTTTTCTCAAAGTAGACACTTTAGGTCCTGCAGGACACCCAGTTCAGGACACTGAGGCAAAGGATGGAGACAGGTGGTGGCTGGTCTTGCAACAGACTGCCCAAGATCTAATTATGAGCTTATTAACTGCAGGAACTTTAATGTAAGCTACTGGGGTTAGAATTACTGTAGTTGCTGGCACCAGACTTGCCCTCCCATATTCCATTATTCGTAGCTGGGCTATCCAGCAGCTAGGGCCTGCTATGAAATTCTAATTTTTCCTCCATCCTTCTGTATATAAACTGTCTGTAAAGAAATCATCTCACTTTGCTTGTTGTACTGTAAGTTATGAGACATCCATATCCAGAAGGAAAGAAATGCATACTCAGGGAGGTTAAGAAGAATCTAGACAAGTAAGTCTTGCTGAGTTTCCCTACACAGGCTACTAGCACGGATTTAAACACCCTTGTGTTTCATCATAATTTTACATGGCTATCCATACTTTGTTAAACTTAAACATTTAAAAAATGGGCAATTTTTCCTATATCTTAGGTCTTTATTTTGTAACTCCTTATATACATGCCAAAACAATCTATGCCTTCTCTTTAATCAATTTGTCTTTTATGAGTTGATACCTTTAGTGGGCCCCTGGTCCCTAAACATATTAAGAAAAACCAAGAATACAAAATTAAGTTATACTGGAGGAAAAAAAAATGCTTTTTTAAAAAATCTTTAAACTAAAACATTTCAGCTTCAAGTGATAACAACAGAATTAGAACTGGAGTAGGGAAAGAAAAAAAAAGTTACAGGTGCCAACAAAAGTAGAAGGGGAGAGTTGATATCCCAGGCCTTCTTGAGTTTTCTCATAGTAAAAGGTAATCTCTGGTACCTCCCAAAGCCAAAGAGGTCAGGTAACACAATACAAGCAAGCAGAGCTTTAGACCTAAGAAGAATCTCCCCATGACTATTTAAACTCCACAAAGAAAGCAGAAGACCTTAAACAGGGGTGAGTGGAACCTTTATTCTGAGTTCTTTAAAGGGTCAGAATCAGTAGAAGCCTCCTCTTGATTATTCCTTTCATTTGGTTACAAAGATGGCAAAAAGGGAAGGAGGAATAAAGAGGAAGAAAAGTAAATAAAAAACAATTCTTTTAAGACAGGAAGCAAACAGAGAAACCAAGTGCATGGGGTTTTTTGTTTGTTTTTCCCTGTTCCCCCCCCCTCCTTTTTTTTTTGCACCTGAGAAAAATTTTAGCCAGTTAAGAGCCTTGTTCCCCATAATTTAGAATTCTCAATCAGATTTGAACAAGTTAAGTATAATTGGTCAGATCCAATTAAAGAAAGTTCAAAACAAACAACAAAACAATTACTGAACCATTCTCTAATGGAAAAGAGAAATTAAGACCAGTTGGTTGTCAATCTTAATTTATAGCCATTAAGGAAAAGTTTCAAGATAAAACCTCAATTTAGCCACTTACCAAGGATTGGGGCCCAGACTCAAGACCAAGACTGCTGTCTACCATCTCAGTAGCAGGCAGAAACTCAAACTCACCTTCCCTGTTAGAAGTGAGCTAAAACTCCAAAAATAAGTTGCATGCCCTCCATAATCATGGAAGCAGAAAAACTCGTCTTCCTTGTTGGGAAGGAGTAAAACTGCAGAATAGGAGTTGTGCAGCAAAATAAACCTTAGATCTCAACCAAATTTTGGAAGACCAGGGTTTCTCTGGATGGGGAAACCTCCTGGGCATCAGAACCTGTCCTACTGGTTTGAGCAATAAAGATAGCCCAAGCAGGTGCCAAGCACCAAGAATAGATATGTCAAAGGTCGGGGCTACCTCCACACACAGTCCCTTCCATTGGTCACCAATTTGTAAATCATAAATATCTGAGACGGGTTTCAATCAATTTAAAAGTTATGTGCTGGCCTGGCACAGTGGCTCATGGCTGTAATCCCAACACTTTGGAGGCTAAGGTGGGTGGATCATCTGAGGTCAGTAGTTCGAGCCTGGCCAACATAGTAAAACTGCATCTCTACTAAAAATATAAAAATTAGCTGGGCATGGTAAAACATGCCTGTAATCCCACCTACTCAGGAGGCTGAGCCAGGAGAATTGCTTGAGCCTGAGAGATGAAGGCTGAAGTGAGCTGAGATCATGACACTGTACTCTAGCCTGGCCAAAAGAGTGAGACTCTGTTTCAAAAAAAAAAAAAAAAGTTTACTGTGCCAAAATTAAAGACATGCCCATGACATGGCCTCTGGAGGTCCCAAGAAAATATGTCCAAGGTGGTCAGGTTCCAGCTTGGTTTTATATGTTTTAGGGGAACATGAGACATCATCAATACATGTAAGATGTACAGTGATTTGGTATGAAAAGTGGGACAATTCAAAGCTGGACAAGGGGAATTTTAGGTCATAGGTAGATTCAAAGACTGATTGGCAACTGGTTTTAAGAGTTTATCTAAAGACCTGGAATCAACAGAAGAGAATACCTGGGGTAAAATAATGGGTTGTGGAAAACAAGGTTTTCATTATGCAGATGAAGTCTTCAGGTAACAGGCTTCAGAGAGAGCAGATTGTTTAAAGGTCTCTGTTTTAATGTTAATGCTGGTCAGTCATGCCTGAATTCTAAAGGGAGGAAGGTATAATGGGCATGTTGACCATTCTCATCATGGCCTACACTCATGTTTCAGGTTAACTTTGGAATGCCCTTGGCCAAGAAGAAGGGTCCTTTCAGTTAGTTGGGATGGGGCTTAGAGTTTTATTTTTGGTTGACAAAATAAAATGGAAAGACAAGAATTACAGATACAGAATTGGAATATAGGTACTTCTAAAAGGAGCAGATAAATGGAGCAACAGCTGAAAGAGTATGTGAAATAAAGTAATTTTTAAAATAAAAGATATTCCAGGAATTATCTAAAGGATACTCTCTATAGGAAAAAAAATGATGATGGATGAAAGAGGAAAAGAAAGAGAATTTCTGGAGCAATGTTCTTATGTAGAAAAGAGGAGATGAGATCTAGCATACAAGGAATGGGAAGTGACTTCAAGTAGGGTACTAGAAGGAAAGTCAGAATATGTGGTACAGATACAGACATGTAAGAAATATGGAAGTAGTGACTTGTGAGTATTCTTTTCTGGTTTCTTTTACTTTGTTAGTGAAACAGAAAGCAAGAATTTCTGTTAAGAGTAAGAGTGTAATTTTGAGGAAAGTGAAGATATGGTCCATTTATCAGAGTTGAGAATAAATGAGTGATAAATAAAAAGTGGAATTAAGGGTGGCCCTCAGAGTCCCTCTGATATGAGTAGTATCAATTAAAAGTGAGACTAGGGGGATCCAAAGATAACTGAATAAGAGGCAGCTCCAGAAAGCAACTCACAGCGAGAGAGATGCAGAAGTCAAATCGTATCCACAATTTCAAATGAGGTACCAGGTTCATTTTGTGGGTCTGGTTGGATAGTGGTTATAAACCAAATAGGGCAAGTTGAGGCAAGGTGGGGCACTGACACACCCAGGAGGTATGTGCAACCAACTGCAGGGCTGGGGGAATCTTCCCTCTGGGACATCGGTTTGGATACCATGCTCCACCCAAGCCCTCTACAACCCACAGAACAGGAAATATTCACTGGGCTGAAAAGCCTCAGTGAGCTGCCTGAACATGGCAGAAGAGCAACTTTAGCCAGAACTGGTACTGTCAGCATAGATCTAGGCAGAAGCACAGGCTGATGCAAAAGCCAGAAAGTCAGCTGAATAGAGCTACCCACTCCCCAAGAAAGTAACAAACTGAAAGCAGGGAAACAGGCCATAAGGCACAACAGGTTCCCCCTACACAAAGTCCAGCAGGCAAAAAAAAAAAACTCTCACTCCAGAGTTTTGCACCTAGAACATCAGTTAGAGAGTGACAAGAAATGATCAGGCTTGGTGGGGGGAAGGGCAGCCACCACTGCAAAAGCCAGCCTAATTTTCATGAGTAACTGAAAGATGAAGGAGCTCCATTGAAATCATGGCAGCCCAGCAGTGCCTCTGCAGGCAGACAAAGGAAAGGCCACCTCCTCAAGCAGCTACCTGAGATCAAAACTATATAAATCCAACAAGTTGGAAAGAAACCAGAGCAAGAATGAAACCATCGAAAACCAGAATGCCTCTCCCCCACCAAGAGATTACAACTCCTCACCAGCAAGCAAACAAGGATGGATGAATAATGAATTTGATGAACTTACAGAAGCAGGCTTCAGAAGGTGGGTAATAACAAACTTCTCTGAGTTAAAGGAGAATGTTCTATCTTGATGCAAAGAAACCAAAAACCTAGAAAAAAGGTTAGACAAAATATTGACTAGACTAACCAGCTTAGAGAAGAACATAAATGACTTAATGGAGCTGAAAAACATAGTACAAGAACTTCATGAAGCATAACAAGTATCAATAGCCAAATAGAACAAGGAGAAGAAAGTATATCAGAGATTGAAGATCAACTCAATGAAATAAAATGAGAAGGCAAGAAAAGAGAACAGAGAGTGAAAAGAAATGAACAAAGCCTTCATGAAATACGGGATTATGTGAAAAGACCTAATCTACATTTGATCAGTGTATTGGAAGATGATAACAGGGAGAATAAATGCAAGCTGGGAAACATTCTTCACAACATTAACCAGGAGAACTTCCCCAACCTAGCAAGGCAGGCCAACATTCAAATACAGGAAATACAGAGGCCACCACAGCAATACTTCTGTAGAAGAGCAACCCCAAGGCACATAATCATCAGATTCACCAGGATTGAAATGAAGGGGAAAAAATGCTAAGTGCAGCCAGATAGAAAGGTTGGGTCACCCACAAAGAAAAGCACATCAAACTCACAGCAGATATCTCAGCAGAAACCATACAAGTCAGTAGAGAGGGGGCCAATATTCAATATCTTAAAGAAAATAATTTTCAACCCAGAATTTCATACCCAGCCAAACTAAGCTTCATAAGTAATGGAGAAATAAAATCCTTTACAGACAAGCAATTCCTGAGAGATTTTGTCACTACCAGAATGTGCCCTACAAGAGTTCCTGAAGGAAGCACTAAACACAGAAAGGAAAAACCAGTACCAGCCACTGCAAAAAAGAACAAAATGGTAAAGACCAATGAAGCAATGAAGAAATTATGCCAAACAAAGGGCAAAACAACCAACCAGTAATAAAAAGGAAAGATAAAATTCACACCTAACAATATTAACATTAAATGTAAATGGACTAAATGCCCCAATCAAAAGACACAGACTGGCAAACTGGATAAAAAACCAAGAACCATCCATGTGCTGTATTCAGGAGACCCATCCCACATGCAAAGACACACATAGACTCAAAATAAAGGGATGGAATAAGATTAACCAAGCAAATGGAGAGCAAAAAAAAAAGCAGGAGTGGCAATCCCAGTCTCTGATAAAATGAACTTTAAACCAACAAAAATCAAAAGAGACAAAGAAGGGCATTACAGAACGGTAAAAGTATCAATACCACAAGAAGAGCTAACTATTCTAAATATATATGCACCCAATACAGGAGCACCCAGATACATAAAGCAAGTCCTTAACGACCTACAAAGTGACTTACACTCCTGCACAATAACAGTGGGAGACTTTAACAATCCACTGCCAACATTACACAGATCAACAAGACAGAAAATCAAAAAGGAAACCCAGGACTTAATCACAGATCTAGACCAAGCTAACTTAATAGATATTTACAGAACTCTCAACTCCAAATCCACAGAATATACATTCTTCTCAGCACCACATCACACTTACTCTAAAATCGACCACATAATTGTAAGTAATCACTCCTCAGCAAATGCAAAAGAATGGAAATCATAACGAACAGTCTCTCAGACCACAGTGCAATCAAATTAGAACAGAATTAAGAAACTAATTTGAGGCCAGGTGCGGTGGCTCAAGCCTGTAATCCCAGCACTTTGGGAGGCCAAGGTGGGTAGATCATGAGGTCAAGAGATCAAGACCATCCTGGTCAACATGGTGAAACCCCGTCTCTACTAAAGATACAAAAAATTAGCTGGGCATGGTGGCATGTGCCTGTAATCCCAACTACTCAGGAGGCTGAGGCAGGAGAATTGCCTGAACCCAGGAGGCGGAGGTTGTGGTGAGCCAAGATCACGCCATTGCACTCCAGCCTGGGTAACAAGAACAAAACTCCATCTCAAAAAAAAAAAAAAAAAAAGAAACTAACTTGAAACTACACAACTTCATGGGAAATGAACAACTGCTTCTTGAATGTAGACCGGATAAACAATGAAATGAAGGCAGAAATAAAGATGTTCTTTGAAACCAATGAGAACAGAGACACAAAATACCAGAATCTCTAGGACACAAGCAAAGCAGTGTCTAAAGGGAAATTCATAGCAATAAATGCCCACATGAGGAGCAAGGAAAGGTGTAAAATTGACACCCTACCATCAAAATTGAAAGAGTTAGAGGAGCAAGATCAAAAAAACTCAAAAGGTAGCAAAAGACAAGAAATAACTTAGATCAGGGCAGAACTGAAAGAGATAGAGATGCAAAAAATCCCTTCAAAAAATCAACAAATCCAGGAGCTGGTTTTTTGAAAAGATCAACAAAATAGACTGCTAGCCAGACTAATAAAAAAGGAAAGAGAGAAGAATCAAATAGATGAATAAAAAATGATAAAGGAGACATCGCTACCGATTCCACAGAAATACAAACTACCGTTAGAGATTACTACAAACAACTCTATGCACAGAAACCAGTAAATCTGGAAGAAATGGGTAAATTCCTGGACACTTGCACTTTCCCAAGACTAAACCAGGAAGAAGTTGAATCCCTGAATAGACCAATAACAAGAGTCGAAGTTGAGGCAACAATTAATAGCCTACCAACTAAAAAATGCCCAGGTCCAGATGGGTTTACAGCCGAATTCTACCAGACGTACAAAGAGTAGCTGGTACCTGTCTTTCTGAAACTTTTTCAAACAATACAAAAAGAGGGAATCCTCCCCAACTCATTTTATGAGACCAACATCATCTATTAATACCAAAACCAGGCAGAGACACAACTAAAAAAGAAAACTTATCCAATATCCATGATGAACATTGACACAAAAATCTTCAATAAAATACTGGCAAACAGAATGCAACAGGAAATCAAAAACCTTATTCATTATGATCAAGTAGGCTTCATCCCAGGGATGCAAGGCTGGTTCAACATACGCAAGTCTATAAACGTAACCCACCACATAGACAGAACCAAAGATAAAAACCATGTGATTATCTGAATAGATGCAGAGAAGACCTTCGACAAAATTCGACAGCCCCTTATGCTGAAAACCCTCAATAAACTAGATATCAATGGAACGTATCACAAAATAATAAAAGCTATTTATGACAAAACCGCAGCCAATATCATACCAAATGGGCAAAAACTGGAAGCATTCCCTTTGAAATCTGGTAGAAAACAAGGATGCTCTCTATCACCACTCCTATTCAATATAGTATTGGAAGTTCTAGCCAGAGCAATCAGGAAAGAAAAAGAAATAAAGGGTATTCAATTAGAAAAAAGAGGAAGTCAAATTGTCTCTATTTGCAAATGACATGGTTCTATATTTAGAAGACCTGATCCTCTCAGCCCAAAATCTCCCGAAACTGATAAGCAACTTCAGCAAAGTCACAGGACACAAAATCAATGGGCAGAAATCACAAGCATTTCTATACACCAATAACAGACAGAGAGCCAAATCAAAAGTGAACTCCCATTCACAACTGCTACAAAGATAATAAAGTACGTAGAAACACAACTGAAAAAGGATGTAAAGGACCTCTTCAAGAAGAGCTACAAACCACTGCTCAAGGAAATAAGAGATGATGCAAACAGATGTAAAAACATTTCATGCTCATGGTTAGGAAGAATCAAGATTATGAAAATGCCCTTACTGCCCAAAGTAATTTATAGATTCAACACTATCCCCATCAAGCTACTAATGACCTTATTCATAGAACTGGAACAAACCACTTGAAACTTCATATGGAACCAAAAGAGCCACATAGCCAAAACAATCCCAAGCAAAAAGAACAAAGCTGGAGGCATCATGCTGCCTGACTTCAAGCTATACTACAAGACCACAGTAATCAAAACAGCATGCTACTGGTACCCAAACAGTGACATAGACCAATGGAACTGAACAGAGGCCTCAGAAGCAACACCACACATCTACAATCATCTGATCTTTGATTAACCTGAGAAAAACAAGTAATGGGGAAAGGATTCCCTGTTTAATAAATGGTGTTGGGAAAATTGGCTAGCCACGTGGAGAAAGCAGAAAATGGACTCCTTCCTGACACCTTACACTAAAATTAACTCCCAATGGATTAAAGATCTAAACATAAGACCTCACACCATGGTTAAAACACCAAAAGCCATGGCAACAAAAGCCAAAATAGACAAATGGGATCTAATTAATCTCCAGAGCTTCTGCACAGTAAAATAAACACTCATTAGAGTGAACTGGCAACCAATAGAATGGGAAAAACATTTTGCAATCTACCCATCTGATGAAGGGCTAATATCCAGAATCTATGGAGAACTTAAACAAATTTACAAGAAAAAAATAAGCATCAAAAAGTGGGCAAAGTACATGAACAGACACTTTTCTTTTTTTTTTTTTTTTATTTTATTTTATTTATTTATTTATTTATTTTTTAAAAAATTTTTATTGCATTATAGGTTTGGGGGTACATGTGCAGAATGTGCAAGATAGTTGCATAGGTACACACATGGCAGTGTGCTTTGCTGCTTTCCTCCCCTTCACCCACACTTGGTATTCATCCCCAGGCTATCCCCCCCAGACCCCCTGCTGTCCCTCCCCCATTCCCCGCAACAGTCCCCAGTGTATAGTAGACCGCCTCTCTGTGTCCATGTGTTCTCATTTTTCTCACCCACCTATGAGTGAGTATATGCGGTATTTCTTTTTCTGTTCTTGTGTCAGTTTGCTGAGAATGATGTTCTCCAGATTCATCCATGTCCTTACAAAGGACACAAACTCATCATTTTTGATTGCTGCATAATATTCCATGGTGTATATGTGCCACATTTTCCCAGTCCAGTCTATCATCGTTGGGCATTTGGGTTGGTTCCAGGTCTTTGCTATTGTAAACAGTGCTGCAATGAACATTCATGTGCATGTGTCCTTATAGTAGAATGATTTATAGTCCTTTGGATAGATACCCAGTAATGGGATTGCTGGGTCAAATGGAATTTCTATTTCTAGGTCCCTGAGGAATCGCCACACTGTCTTCCACAATGGTTGAACTAATTTACACTCCCACCAACAGTGTAAGAGTGTTCCTCTTTCTCCACATCCTCTCCAGCATCTGCTGTCTCCAGATTTTTTAATGATCGCCATTCTAACTGGTGTGAGATGGTATCTCAATGTGGTTTTGATTTGCATCTCTCTAATGACCAATGATGATGAGCACTTTTTCATATGTTTGTTGGCCTCATGTATGTCTTCTTTTGTAAAGTGTCTGTTCATATCCTTTGCCCATTTTTGAATGGGATTGTTTGTTTTTTTCCTGTAAATCTGTTTGAGTTCTTTGTAAATTCTGGATATCAGCCCTTTGTCAGATGTGTAAACTGCAAAGATTTTTTCCAATTCTGATGGTTGCCAATTCACTCTAGTGACTGTTTCTTTTGCTGTGCAGAAGTTTATGCAGCCAACAAACATATGAAAAAAAGCTCATCATCACTGGTCATTAGAGAAATGCAAATCAAAACCACATTGAGATATCACCTCACACAAGTTAGAATGGTGATCATTAAAAAATCAGGGACAATAGATGCTGGAGAGGATGTGGAGAAATAGGAACACTTTTACACTGTTGGTGGGAGTGCAAATTAGTGCAATCATTGTGGAAGACAGTGTGGCAATTCCTCAAGGACCTAGAAACAGAAATATCATTGGATGCAGCAATCCAATTACTGGGTATATACCCAAAGAATTATAAATTGTTCTATTATAAAGACACATGCACACGTATGTTCATTGCGGCACTGTTTACAATAGCAAAGACCTGGAACCAACCCAAATGTCCATCAACGATAGACTGGATAAAGAAAATGTGGCACATATACAATATGGAATACTACACAGCCATCAAAAACGATGAGTTCGTGTCCTTTGTAGGGACATGGATGAACCTGGAAATGATCATTCTCAGCAAACTGACACAAGAACAGAAAATCAAACACCGTATGTTCTCACTCATAGGCGGATGTTGAACAATGAGAACACATGGACACAGGGAGGGGAGCATCACACACTGGGGTGAGTTGTGGGGGTTAGTGGAGGGATAGCAGGGAGTGGGGAGGGTGGGGAGGGATAACGTGGGGAGAAATACCAGATATAGGTGATGGGGGGAAGTGGAGGCAGCAAACCACCTTCCCATGTAGGTACCTATGCGACAATCCTGAATGATCTGCACATGTACCCCAGAACCTAAAGTACAATTTAAAAAAAAAACAAAATGACATAGTATTAGATTGTACAAATTTAAGTATACATAAATTTATTGAATGCTAAAAAAAAAAAAAAAGTGAGACCAGTCAGCATGATTTCAACAAACAAATACGTTATTGGCTAACCCAAGAACTTATAACTGGTGAGCAGCAGTACAGTAGGTGTCATTTTTTCAGGGTAAATCCATGTCTCTTTCCATTATCCTTCAACAATAGGTAGACATAACCTACCATTCCACCTCTCATCACAAATATGTGAGATTATTCAGAACAGAGACTGGTTCACCATGGTGTTTCTGGTGACTGGCATAATGCTTAGCACATAGCTAGCTATACTCAAAAATATCTCAAATTAAGCAAAAGACATCTTCGTTAGAGAAAACATGAATTTCTCAAAATTGTATGATTTAAAATGTGCAAGCTGGCCTCTCAAAGCTATGCAAATATAGCTTGAATTGCTGAAATAACATGTTCTCTATAAACTGTCAGTTTGATCCAGAGTTTGAAGGTCTACCTACCACTCACACTTTGTGCATCTACCTCCCAAAGAAGTTTTGATTCTGATTCTGTTGGTTATTTTTTCACAATCATGCTCATAGACAATTTATTAAGACACTGCAATAGAAAGAGAATAAAATGAAAATTTTGTCCACTGTATTACTGAGAAATATATGGTAGCATTTGCAGCCTCACTCTGGTGCTGCACTGTACTTTACTTGGACTGCTATCAAGCCACAGCGTTACCTCAACTTAACAAAGCAGTCCCTCATCCTATATAAGCCTTTTTAGTTATGGGCTTCTAAAATTAGTTTTAAATATATAGAAACTCCTCAATACAATCTCAAGGACATCTCGTAATGCTAGAAACTGCTCTTTACTTTCTGAATATCTTGAGAAAAACTGTTCAGTTCCCTTCCTTTGTAACTTAACATTTCTTGCCTCTAATTGTTCATTATCTTTTTGGGTGTTTGTGTTTCACCTTTTTCAATTAGATCATGAATTTATTTGTAACAGTGAACATCCACAATATTTATAAATATATTATTATGAAATACAACCTACTTATTAAAATATCATTTATTTTAAACGTAGTAATGAGAAAAGGAACTTGACTAACAATGATTATCATTTATCAAATACTTATTCTGTGCCAGGAATATGATGAGAGTTTTACATAATTTAATTACATTAATATGGAGATAACATTTTACTTACATCTAAACTCTTTTTGCAAGGTTGCATAAAGATTTAGCAACTTGCCTAAGGTCACACAGCTAACAGGCATTTGAACTGGGACTCCAAAGTTAGTGTCCTTAAACACTCACTACATTGCCTTCCTAGAAAAGTGCTTTTGTATGTAACAGATTGTTAATAAATATTTATTGAATGAGTGAATAGTCAGCAGCATTATAGTCAATTCTGTGTGCTTAGGTTGTAATTAAAACAAATTCTATGTCAGTTCTATGTGGTTAGGTTGTAATTACAACAAATAAATCAATGAGTATTCTCTACTTCATAATGTCTTCATCTCAAAAAAAACTTTTGCAGTTGACCTTAAATGCCCTAAACAAATAGAAGATACACCTGTAATTAGCTATTTTTAATCACTCACATTTTCATAATTTCTATCTGCCTAGCTTCCCATAATTCTGTTTTTTCCATACTTAAGATCTCATTTAGGCTAAAGTATAAGTCAGTGGTATCGAGAGTCTGGAAGCCGTCCATCACAATCACTTTGAGCCTATTTTCAGCATAACTGAGTCAAAGTTACTTATCCAATTTCTTTTACAGTTTCCCTCCATGTCTAACACTATGCATAGAAGCTTACTAATCAAATAAACTCTTCTGAAGAATCCAATCCTATGTTATAGAACATAGGATGACAGACAACAGTTACAGGAAGTGAGAAAATAGAGTTATCCTTAGATACTTGGTATGAGCACTATACGAGGTAATCCATAATATGAACTCTGAAAGTAAAGGAAAACCTAGAGGAAAAAAACAAACAAACAATGAGATGAAGACAGAGTAGCCAGAAGACACAATAATGCTAACAAATATTGCTTGGCGTGAAGACCTAGTAGCTCCCAAAATTGAACACTCTGTCTGAAGATAAACAATTCAGTTAAGCTAAAGCAACACTCCAAAATCACACTTCTCTATAAGACCCATGCATCTTCCTAGTATGCATTCCTATGTGCATACGTACATAAATACACAAATCATCTAACGGTCACCAGATCTGACTCTTCTTTTATGAAGCAGTTTGTTTCAATTAATTGACTATAGCATATGAATAGGCTGCTTTGTAGCAAGAGTGGCAAGTAAATTTAAATTGTGAAATGCCATAAATTTTCTTAGAGCACAAAAGCAAATTGAAATATGAAGCAATGAAACAATGAATACAGTAAGTTATACATAATATAAAAGCTTAGTAAGTGTACATGTCTTGTATTTTTCAAATGTCTGTTCATTCCCATATGTTATTTTTTCAATAGCCCTGTAAGGTCAAGGTGTGTCATTTCTCTTGCTCTGTTTATTCATTCATTTACTTGTTGTGATTCATTTTTTGATGAACTCATCATTAAACAAATATTTAATGAACTCTATGCCTCAGTCATTCTGCTAGGTACTAGGTATATAGTGAACAGAATAGACGAATTCCTGGCCATTATAGAGCTTAAAACATATAATTTAAAAACTAAGCAAAAAAAAAGCAGAGAAACTGGAGTTCAGGAAAGACTTCAAAGAGATGTCATCTAAATCAAGTCTTCATGAATAAAAAGAAATCATTCTTTAATTTGAATAAGGTGAGGATAGCTGTTTCTGAATTTTATTATATCAATCAAGAAATTATGTATTTCTCCCGAGTTCCCAGTATGGAACGTCTCATATTTGATACATGCTTAATAAACCCCTTTAAATTTGTTAAAGAAAAATCAAAATAGAAGCCTAAGACACCATCAAAACTCAAGTCATCCTCATTTTCTCTAATCACTAACTCTAATATTAAGACAAAAAATAAGCTTTATGTCCTTGTCAGCATGACTCAATAACATTAAACCAATCAGTTGTACACAAATCAGCTTAAATAGTTCTGCTTACTGTAAAATGAATGACAATATAGTAGCCAATCACAACAAAGAGTCAAAATATGTCCTTTATGCTTCATAAACTATGCTGCGAGTGTTGTGAGCAGAGCTTCTTACCCCTTGAGGGTCCCAAGTCTCCCAGTTTGTGAACTATTCTTTCAGATACATAGTAAACTTCTATTTTTTTTTTCAATTTCAACCTTTATGTCCAGGGCATACATGTGCAGGTTTGTTACATGTATATACTGCATGATGCTGTTTGGGGTGTGATTATCCCATCATCCAAGTAGTGAGTGTAGTACCCAAAAGGTGGTTTTCCAAGCCTTATTCTCCTTCTCTCCCCACTTCTAGTATTCTTATTATCTAGTATTCTTATCCTTATTCTCCTCCTTTCCCCTAGTATTTGTGGTCCCCAGTTTTACGTCAATGTGTACCCAATGTTTAGCTCCCACTTATAAGTGAGAACACGGGGTATTTGGTTTTCTCCTTCTACATTAATTTTCTTAGGTTAATGGCCTTCAGATGCTGCATGTATACTTCTGTAAAGGACATGGTTTAGTTCTTTTTTATGGATGCATAGTATTCCATGCTACAGGTACTATATTTTCTTCATTTAGTCCACTGTTGATGGATACCTAAGTTGATTCCACATCTTTGCTATTTTGAATAGTGCTGCAATGAACATACAAATTATGTGCCTTTTTGGTAGAACAATTTACTTTTCTTGGAATATATACTCAATAATGGGACTTCTGGGTTAAATGGTAGTTCTAATTTTAGTTCTTTGAGAAATGTCCAAACTGCTTTCCACAGTGGTTGAACTATTTTACATTCAAATCAACAGTGAAAATGGGCAAAGGACACAAACAGATGCTTCTTGAAAGAAGACACACAAGTGGGCAACAAAAATATGAAAAAGTGTTCAACATCACTAATCAACAGAGAAATGCAAATCAAACCCACAATGAGATATCATCTCACACCAGTCAGAATGGTTATTACTAAAAAGTCAAAAAATAACAGATGTTGGCAAGACTACAAAGAAAAGGGAATGTCTACAATTTTTAAATTTGATCTGATTTTACTTCTGACAAGTTTCATAAATACTTAAGTAACCCTTATTTTGGGCATAATATTCTATGTATTATGGAGCCATGTTATTTTTCCCTGAGTTGCAATTTTCTGTTGCAGAGATTAGACATGCATGTATAAAAGAGTCAGAGAATAATGCCACTATGAGATAAACTAGTGAGGATGATGTGATGGAGACTGCCTCTGTATAAAAGCTGAGGGTATTCAAAACAAAAAAACAAACAAAGACACTGCAGAGTGGGCTTGGTTAGACTGCACCTTCCCTAATGGATAAAACTTTCACTTACTCTCTGAAGCAACTCTAGGCAGTCTCAACTCTTTTCTCTGTCATATTTTCCTCCTATTCTCTATAATAATATTTCTAACATTTGATCCCCTTCTCTCCCCACCTCATGGTCTGCTGAGGTGGTAGAGCTCCCTTACTTCCTATTTCAAAGAGTAAATAGAGTACTTCCCACCCACTGGATGTCTCTCAAATTCTCACCATAAACATACACATGCACTCTGTACTTAGATACATGACACCAACCATTACATATTGATCTCATTCATTCCCATCTTCTGAGGAACCATGTATTATTTGTTACGCCTTCTCTCTTAACTTTTCCTTCTCAATAATATCTCATTAGCATTTTTCAATGAAGGATAAGCTTGTATTAGTCTACACATATATAGGCATACCTCAGAGATATTTCAGGTTCAGTTCCAGACCATCACAATAAAGCAATTATCATCAAAAAGTGAGTCATATGAATTTTTTTTGTTTCCCAATTGTCTCAGTCCATTTGTGTAGTTATAAAGACATACCTGACACTAGGTGATTTATAAAGGAAAAAAGGCTTATTTTGCTCACAATTTTGCTAGTTTGATTGCTGGTTCGAAAACTGGGCATCCGTTGAAAGCCTCAGGCTGCTTCCACTTACGGCAGAAGACAAAGGGGGGCCAGGATGTTCAGAGATCATATGATGAAAGAGGAAACAAAGAGAGACAGGTAGATGCCAAGCTCTTTTTAACAATCAGCTCTCATGGGAACTAATAGAGCAAGAACTCACTCATTACAGTGAGAACAATAGCAAGCCACTCATGATAGATTTGTCCCAAGAACCCAAACATCTCACATTTGATTCTACCTCCAACACTGGAGATCAAAATTTAACATGACATTTGTGGGAGATAAACATTCAAACTATATCACCAGTGCATATAAAAGTTATGTTTATACTACACTGTAAACCTAACAAGTGTACAATAGCATTATATCTCAAAAAGCCTTTAATTAAGGTACACATCTTAATTAAAAAATATTTTATTGCTAGAAAAGTGCTAAGGATCATCTGACCCTTCAGTGAGTCAAGATCTTTTTGCTAGTGGAAGGTCTCACTTCAATGTTAATGGCTGCTGACTGATCAGGGTGATAGATGATGAAGGTTGGGGTGGCTGTGGAAATTTTTAAAAATAAGACAACAATGATGTTTGCCACATTGATTGAAATTTCCTTTGATAAAATTTCTTTGTAGCACATGGTGCTGTTTCATAGCATTTATCCATACTAAAACTTCTTTTGAAATTGGAATCAATCCTCTCAAGTTCTGCCATTACTCTATCAACCAAGTATATGGAATATTCCAAATACTTTGTTTTCATTTCGACAATGTTCACACCATCTTCTTTAGAAGTTAATTTTGTCTCAAGAAACTACTTTCCTTGCTTGTTCATAAGAAGCAATTCTTCATCTACTCAGGTTTTATAATGAGATTATAGCAATTCAATCACATCTTTAGGCTCCACTTCCTAGTATAACTCCCTTGCTATTTCCATATCTGTAGTTACTTCCTCCACTAAAGTACTGAACCTCTCAAAGTCATCCATGAAGGTTGGAATCAATTTCTTCCAAACTTCTGTTAATGTTGATATTTTGACCTCCTCCAATGAACTATGAATGTTCTTAATGGCATCTAGAATGGTGAATCTTTTCTAGAAGATTTTCAATTTACTTTACCCAGGTCCCTCAAAGAAATTACAATCTATGACAGCAATGGGCTTATGGAATATATTTCTTAAATAATAAGACCTGAAAATTGAAATTACTCCTTGATCCACAGGGCTGCAGAACAGATATTGTGTTAGCAGGCATGAAAATACATTAATCTCCTTGTATTTCTCCATCAGAACTTTTGAGTGATTAGATGCTTTGTCAATTAGCAGTAATATTTTGAAAGAGTCCTTTTTTTCTGAGCAATAGGTTACAAAAGTGGGCTTAAAATATTCAGAAAACCAGGTTTTGGCCATAATCCCAAAAGACACATTGTGTAATGAACAATCCAATGACATTCTTTTTAGACATTGATTTTCCACTATGGGGTCAGTTGTCACCCCTTGCCTCCTCATTGTTGAAGGATCACCTGCAATGTGTTCTGTTACACTGGAAGAAGTTCTATATCAGCAAGTGTTTTTGATTCAGAAGGTTGCTGGGCTTGTTTAAATGTATTTATTCTCTGACAGAAAACAATTTTGAAAGCAAGCACTGGCATTATGTGTCAAGGGGCAGAAGTCATACACAATTCAATCACTTGGCAAGGGAGTTATTTTTTTACATTTTTTGTTTGAGTTTTCACTTCTATAATCTTCAAAACACTTGAAACATCAAGAACAGCCAATCCACTCAGACTTACACACTAATCTCTGGAAATATCCTCACAGACACAGCCCAAGTAGTGCTTTACCAGTACATTAGTCTGTGTTCACATGGCTAATAAAAACATACCCAAGACTAGGTAATTTATAAAAGAAAGAGCCAAACCATATCAATCAGATTTTGAGATGTCCATTAATTACAATCATTGTGAAAAGTGAGGAGGTGAGGAGGAACAAAGGCATGTCTCACATGACGGCAGGCAAAAGAACGTGTGCTGGGGAACTCTTTTTTATAAAATTCATCAGATCTCATGAGGTTTACTCACTATCATGAGAACAGTCCGAGAAAGACCTGCCCCCATGTTCAATTTCATCCCACTGGGTCCCTCCCATAACATGTGGGAATTATGGGAGCTATAATTCAAGATGAAATTTGGGTGGGGACACAGCCAAACCATATCAACCAGGTTTTGAGGTGTCCATTAATACAACCAATTGAAGCCTAACATTAAGTCCACCCCTTATGAACTTGGAATCCATTGCATCTCAAACCATACTTAATTTCCAAATAAAGACAATAACAATAAGTTCTGACTACCATGATGCAACTAACATGAGGCAGCTATCCTGCATACAACTGAAAATTCACTAATGTCTTTCTTAGAATTAAGCTTTCAAGATTTTAAATTCAAGACTTTAATCTTTTTGGGTTTAGATCTTTTGAGATTTCAATGTTGGAATTATAGCTTTCAGGACTGGGACTTTCAAAATTATGCCTTGTTTTTCCATTTCTAGAAAATAGGCAGAGTAGATTTAGCAAAATTCTTAAGGGCCCACAACTTTCAGAATGGTAATTGAGCAGTAGCTTCCACTTAAAGTGACCAGATCCATAAGTTCCTAACCAGAGAGTCAGGCTGTCCCTTGAAGTTTTTAAGGCAGGCACTAACTTTTCCTCTTTCGCTATGAAAATTCTAGGTAGCACCTTCTTCCAATAGAAGAAAGTTTGTCTAAATTGAAAGTCTGTTGTTTAGTGTAGCCACCTTCATCAATGATCTTAGCTAGATGTTACAGTTAACTTGCTATAGCTTCTACATCCACACTTGCTGTCTCATCTTGCACTTTTATGTGATATGGATTGCTTCTTTCCTTAAACCTCATGAAGCAACATCTTTGCTAGCTTGCAACTTTTCCTCTGTAGCTTCCTTACTTCTCTTGGTCTTCAGAGAATTAAAGATACTTAGGGCCTTGCTCAGATTACATTATGGTTTAGGGAATGTCATGGCTGTTTTGATTTGTCTAGACTATTAAAACTTTCTCCTATCAACAATAAGTTTGTTCCACTTTTTTTATCATTCATGTGTTTACTGGAGTAGTACTCTTAATTTCCTTCAAGAACTTTTCCTTTGCATTCACTACTTGGCTGTTTGGTCCATGAGGCCTAGTTTTCAGCCCATCTTGACTTTGAACATGTCTTCCTCACTTCTAGCTCTTATTGAAAGTGAGAGATGTAAGACTCATCTTTTTAAATGAACACATAGAGACCACTGTAGGGTTATTACCTGACCTAATTTCAATATTGTTGTGTCTCAAGAAATAGGGAAACTCAAGGGGAGGCACAGAGATAGGGGAATAACCGTGCCTCCCTAGTCCACCTAGTTGCGGGGGGGGAGATAGAATACACATTTTATCAATGAAGTTCTTGATCCTATATGAGCACATTTTATGGCATCCCAAACCAATTATAATAGTAACATCAAAGACACTGATCACATGTCACCATTAACAGATATACTAATAATAATAAAGAGTGAAATATTGCAAGAATTACCAATATGTGACAGACAGACATGAAGTGAGCACCTGCTGTTGGAAAAATGGTGCCAACAGATGTGCTCAACACAAGATTGTCACAAATCTTTGATTTGTAGAAAACACAGTATATGTGAAATTCAATAAAGTGAAGGTGGAATAAAATGAGTTATGTCTGCATTGTAAACATTCTCTTATTTGCTCTTCAATCCCTACCACTTTATTGAAACTGTTCTAACAATGCCTTTCTTGTTGAATAATCTATTGAACACTTCTCAGTCCTTAATTCAGTTGTTTTTTTCAGTCTCATCAGCTCTTAAATATGCTCATTTTTCACTCTGGGGAAAAAAAAAACTTTCCTTGACCTAGCATTTATTATCTGATACCAGCACCTATTCCTCTTCACAGGTCAATTAACATCTCTACTTTCATCTTAAAGACTCTTCAAACTTAACTTTTTCAGAAGAGATTTCATTATCCTCCCACTGCCATACCTAAAATGAACCTTTTCCAGAGTTCCCAAATTCAGTAAATGACACTTCTATACACAGTTCATGCAGACTAGAAAGCTAGGAGTCATCCCTGATACTGCCCTTCCTCTTACAATACTTGTATAAAATTTGTCCCCATGAACTGGCATGTTTACTCTCAAATATCTCAAATTATTTAATTCTTTATCTCCACCGACACCCTCATTCATGCTACCAATATCTTTTGCCTGGAATTGTGCAAAGCTCCATAACTAGGTTTTGCTGTTGTTGTTTAAACACTGCACCTTTTCTCAAATTTCCATGCTCTTCTCACTGAAGCTAGCATTATAGTTTTCAAATTAAAATACGACAATGTTACCTGATCCTTCCCCCTCTCTCCAATATGCTTATAATACTTCAATGAAATCTTAAACGTAAGCTTGTGTCTCTCTCTCTCCCCAGTCCTGTCTTTCACCATTTTACCCCTAACCTATTCTCTATACTCCAGCCATGTTGGTCTCACAGTGTCTCAGAAGGGACACTTTTCCTTCTGCGGTAGTATCTTTGTATATGCTGGTTCCTTCTGCCTGAATGGATCTCTCCTTCCCTCTTCCCCAAGTTAATCTCACTTTTCAAATTTAAGCTTAATTAGCATTTCCTTAAGGAAGCCTTCTTTGACTTCCCTCTCTACATCGATGCCTCCTCAAATGGATTCCCAATATACCATATGCATCTTCTCTGTGGCAGGTTAACACAACTGCAACTTTATCTTCACCTACATAATTATTTAATTTATTGCTGCCTCCTCCTCGAGTTCAAGGACTATGTCCATTATCTCACACTATTTGCATTTATAGGACCTAGTACCAAGCCTGGGACCTAGCAGGCACCCTGTAAATATATATTGAATGAATAAAGGAGGGAAGATAGATGCACATACAGATTTGAATAAGCAAAATGAATAATGATGATGTGCACCAGAAGACTCAGGCTGTTTAACAAAGGTTGCAATGAAAAAATAGCTATGGGCAAGAGAACAGTTCTGAGGACAAGAAATTTAGGATTTCCCCTCTTTTCCATTGTTTCTTCTTGAGACAACTGTAAAAAGAACATTTCCTGATGTCCTACAAAAAAGCTAAATTTCTGTTGTCAAGGGCTGTCCTCGGCCACAGCCCTACCAGATGTCTCGTCATGAAGACTGGAGACAGTTTTAGCATATTCTGTATACATAGTATAAGGCTCCAGAAGGCTAAGAAAGTTCCTAGACTGGGGACTTTGGAAGAGAAAAGTAGTGATTTTCTTTTTGCTCTAAAATTATATGAGTTGTCCTTACACTGCATGCAGTATTTTGCCCTTTTGGTGGGTAGAGCAGACTTAGCTGTATCATTTGTTTGACTTAATATTTTATGTTCGGACAACATACATGAAAAAAAGCCATTATCAAAAATAAGCTCTCAGAATAAGTACTCTGCATGCAATTTTTTCCCTCTTTAGGGGTAGAGTAGAATTAGTCGGGTCATTTGTTTGATTTAATATTTTATGTTTGGGCAACATACATGAAAGAAAATCCATTATTTAAAAATAAGCTACCAGCATAAGTACTCTAATCAATGGATAGGAAATCAATGAATAGCTTCAAATAACACCATAAATCATAAGAGAAGGACTGAAGGAAATATGTGCTGGAGTTTTACTTTCATCATCTCATTCAATCACAGAGATGACTCAGAGAGGCTAAGACATTTCCTAAATTAAATAAACAGTGGAGACGGGATTTTAACGCAGTTCTGAGTGACTCCAAAGTCCATGCTCCTTCCAGTGTACTTCAAGTAGTACAACCAAGAATAAAACCTAAGTACCTTGATTCTCCAGTTTGGTGACAGAGCGGATTGTATTCCCTTCCATAGCCCAGTTTCTTTCCAGATTCTGTGCACTGTACTAATGCATAGGGACTGGATTAGATGAGATTCTTTTTTTGATTTTGTATAGATCTTCCTATAGACCTCAAGCTTTCAGAGAGTCATAAAACTGCCATTCCATGGGTACTTTAAAAAACTGCTTTTGGACAAAGATTTTAGACATTAAGTTTTAGCCCAGAATGCATTTTTGCATCCAAGTTATAAACATAGTACAACTTTTTAAAGTAAATGCTGACACAACCTAAAGAACAATGGTGTATGACCAAATCCATTCCAGAAACAAACTGACCCTTTCAAAAGAGTAGCAGCATCTTTAGAGAGAGGATATATTTAAATATGAATATTAAATTATGTAAAATTTTTACTCCTCCAAAATGTAAACTAATTATCAATTATCGTGTATATTTTGTTTACCATAGGTTGATAGGTTTAGCCAATCCAGACTTGAATGGCATTAATTATTTTAATTAAGTGTTTGTTCCAAGTCAAATGAAAATATATGGATCAGCAAATGAAATATTCAAATGTTTGTACATATTTTTCCTCACTGCTATCCCTTCTCCATCTGCTTCAGTCATGCCCAGTTTAGGGATTTTGATTAGATGCATTTGTTGTACCTCTTGTTACTGGAGCAAGGGAGTCAGTACATTAATCTAGGCTTATAATTTATAAGGCAGGCAAAGGACTATGCTGCCTGCTGCCAAACAGGACCTCCTTGAGGAGCTAAAGCAATTAACGTTCCATTCCTGTGTCAAGTGCTGTTAAAAGTCTTCTTCAGGCCAAAGTTTGTCCAAACATTTTGTACAAATCCTCAGAGCTCTTGGGCAGCTGGAGGCTGCTTCATGAAGTCTGGCATTGACTCCTGCTCTGTATTGGTAGTAGGAAGCTGGCTGTAGCTACAGACATGGCCTTGTGGAATTGCTTTCCTGCCTGGACTACATGAGGCTAAATCTAATGAGGCCAGTCTGAGCATAGTATGAGTGCAAAAAGTCAGTACAGTAAGCAGATGCAAGGAAGTCATTGACAAGAAAGCTTCCATATCTGTTTTATATAATTCAGGCATGTTAATAACATTTATTTGTTATTTCTTTAAATTTCTAGCTTTGATACAGATAATTTATAAGTACAACAAAACCAAAAAGAACAAATATTTTCAAAAGTCTGTAATAATTATTACTAAGAATATACTCCTGTTCGTATGTTGTGTGGCCTTCTATTTTAACATTAAATTGTGTGATGTACCCATCTCCTGAATATTGTAGGAAAAGCTTCCTTAAAGAGACATATGCAGTAAGAAGTTTTCAAGTAGGATTATTCACTTTAAGGAGCTGTCATTCATGTCCCCTTATCTGCAACTGGTCTACAAATAGTCACCATAACCCAAATCAAGAGCCCTTGATGGTGTCTGTGTTTATTCTACAGTGATCTAATAATACCAGATAAAAGAGAATACGATAGTTAGGGAGACATGCTCAGGAGAGTTCAAAAGATATTCATTTACTTTGTCTCTAGAAAGAAAACATTATAATTGCACTGGACCTGGCACTCCATAAACAAACCAATCACGTATGTTTCTAGAGGCTCCTTCATCACCTAAGGCTAGAACCTATTTACCAAAAATACTTTTCAGGAACTCAAGCAGCCAAAACCAAATGTAGCAATGGTTCTGAGTTAGGAAATACCTTTCAAAGATAACGAAATTGTAAGATAAATCACCATCAGAAAACATTTAAATTCTGTGCTCTTATTGAGTAAATTAACCCATATAAACATCTAACCTCCATATATTTCAGTTGTATCTTACACTATCTGAGGTCAGTGGAATTAAGCCAAGCTGTGAGAGAGTTCCTTGCTCAAGTGCTTTTGAGAGGCAACATAGATCTTAAAGGCAACCACCCTCAGAGTTCTCTAGTGCTGATAATAATATAATAATAACAACGAAAATAACATGAATTGAGCACCTACTATGCAACAGGAACTGATTTAGGTCTATGCATATGTTGTCTCTAATTCTGAAAATAATCTTGCAAGGTAGGTAATTATTTTTATTTTGTAAATGAAGAAAGTAAGGCAAAGAGATATTGACAAGGTCATATATCTGGTGAAAAAAAGGCAATTTCAACAAGTTCTGCTTGACTCCAAAACTCATGTCCTTACTCCAATACAATATACCCTTCCTTAAGTGATGGCTGAAAAGATCAAAAGGAAGAAGTTTTATCTACAATGAGAAGCCCAAGTAATGCTAGCACATGCCAATGCACTCACTTTCAACCAGTGACAGTACACCACCCAAGGCAAATCTCCTTGCACATATTACTAGGGCTCTCTGTTTTGCCATCAGTCTCTCCTTCCTTCAATACCCCATAGTCTTCACCAGAAACTCAAGCAAATACCTCAGTTACTTAGGTTAGAGAAAAGAAAAATCTGCTACTCTGAGAGTTTGTATGAAGTGAAACGTGCCAGCTAACGGGTCATCTAAGAACTGTCAAAGAAAGAGAGGCTCATAAATGTGAATATTCCAGAGAATTAAGATTATTAAAGCATTATATATTTTTGTATTTTGAACGTTTTTTAAATTTTCAAATGTTTTTGGTAGTTACAATTAGAAGACACAAAGGTAATTCTGATGTCTTCTCCAAAACAGTTTTAGAAATAATTTGTTTTTTATGTGTTGAGTCATGACCAACATTTATGAATGTCAATCAAAATATAAAGTTGTAATATTCCAGTGCCCCACAACCAAATTACCTCAGAGCTTATTAGAGTGTCAGAGCTTATTCTTGCTTTTAACATTTATTTCCTTCCTTGCTGTCAGCTGCCATTTCTCTTGACTGTAAATATAGCAGGCTTTAGCAATGTCCTCTCTTGAATTTCCATACACCTGCTCTCATTATCTGGATCGTCTAATTCGTTCAGTAACAAAATACCATGATTATTTGAGACACATCTAAAAAGTCTCTATAAGGCATTAGGGGTCTCTAATGTTCAAACATGCATGCCTAAGAAATATTAAGAAGGCAACACAGAAAATCATAGAATAAGTTATCTGTAAATTAGTTTTGAGCACTGAAATACTGATTTAGTCCACTTCCACATCATTTTTAGTATTTCTCAGTTTATGCTACATAATTGAGGTTTCTAGATATTAAATAAGTAAAATTTTGTTTACAGCTTAAGCTCCTGTAGGCTGATGTTAGAGAGAATAAATACTCAATTTTTCCAGGTACATTTTTAGACAGAGAGACAGAATTCTTGAATTGGAAAAACTATGAATCCATCTCATTATAGCATTTTGTATTCCCAATAGCTTACAAATTATTGAATCACTATGTTCTGTCACTACCCTTGTACAAACCTATGAAAATACAATGCTGTAGCATACAACTCTGTCATGAAATCATCTCTGGGAGAACATTTTATATTCAATTACTGCAACAAAGGATGAAACCAAGAAGCAGAAAGAGCCTAGCAACCCTTTAAAGAAAGCCCATTATTAAAATTCCTTCAATTCCAAATGGTAAGATGTGCTGAAGTTCTAAACAGTCAGTCTTGTAACCCTCTTTACACAGAGGCTATATACATGGTCTTCTTCAAATAAATAAGGTAGCAATTCCAACAGTACTGTGAAGAAAGACCTTCAAATGTGCTTTTGTGGCTGCCAAGATGGTTGCTCAACACTCCAATGCTGTCAAAACTGCAGTGCATAGAATCCATGTGGCATCTTCCATGATATAAAGCATAGCTAATTAAAAAGTATAAGCCTCTTCTTAATTCATAATTTTTACAGCAAAGTCTGAAGCATCAATTTGCCTATACAGACAGTAAACAATATCAGAAACAGAGTCAGATTGGGAATCCAAAGGACTCATTCTGGCTCCCCTATGTGCTGATGATATGATGTCAAAATAAGTGATTTTACTTCTCTGAGTTTCAGTTTCCTCATCTGTCAAACAAGGTAAGAATATATTTCCTAGTCAACCCAGAGTAAATATAAAGTCTGTGAAAGTATTTTAAACACTTGCAAGAAATATGCAACTCAGAAGCTATAATGATGCTGTGTCATAGAAAAATCGCCCAGAGAAAGTCAGGCACGAATTATGAATAGGCAGATTATGCTCTCAGGAATCCTAGAAAAGGGCTTCTTAATGTTCTCAATAGAAAGCCAATGCATTATTTTAGCAAATAAAACTTTTAAATAGTAAAAACAAACCTCAAAAGAAACAAATGGAAATTCCCCTTTTATGATAAAAACAACCAACACGTAATTAAGGGAACTTCTCTCAACTTGATAAAGGACATCTACAAAAACTGCACAATTAACATCATGTTCAGTGATGAAAGACTGAGTACCTTCCCTCTAAAGTCAAGGAGGTCTGCTCGTACTAAAGCTATTTAACACTGTACTGAAAATTCTTTTCACATCAATTGAGCAACAAAATTAAATAAAAGGCATCCAGATTGGAAAGGAAGAAGTAAAACTTACACAGTATTAGAAAATCGTATGAAATTCTCTAAAAAGCTATTTGAACTAGTATGTTTGGTGAGGTTGCTGATAAAAGGTCAATTAACAAAAGCTGATTATATTTCTATATATTAGCAATGATCGATGTAAAAGTAGAATTAAGAAAACAACTTTGTTTATAATAGCATCAAATAGGATAAAATACTTTGGAATAGACTTAGCAAAACAAGGGCAAAATTTTTACTCCAAAAACTATAAAACATCGTAGAAAAAAATTAAAGAAGACCCAAATAAATGGAAGGACATTCATAGATCAGACGGCTTAATATTGATAAACAGCAATATTATTCCTCAAATTGATCTACAGAGTCAATAAAATCTCTATCAAAATCACAGCAGGCTTTTTGCAGAAATTCATAAGCTAATCCTAAAATGCATGCAAAAATGCAAGGTACCCAGGATAGCCAAACTAATCTTGGGAAAGAACAGAGTTGGTGTCTCACACTACCAAATTTCCAACTTACTACAAAGCTACAGTAATCAAGACAGTGTGGCACAGGCAAAAGGAGAGACATAAAGATTACTGGAATAGAGCTGAAAGTCCATAAATAGACACCTGTACTTAGAGTCAGCTGATTTTCAACAGAAGGGAAGAGAAACTCCATGAAGGAAAGAATAGATTTTTCAACAAATGATGCTGGGACACTTGACTATCCATATATACTGTATATAAAAACTAACTCACAACTGATGATAGGCCTCGATGCAAGAGCTAAAGATATGAAACTTTTAAAAGAAAATGTGGAAGGAAATCTTTGTAACCTTGGGTTATGTCAAGCCTTTTTGAATATAACATCAAAAATACAGGTGTCCCCCCCCCGAAAAAAATTAGATTTTATCAAACTATAAAACTTTTAGTTCTAAGTGACATAATCAAGAATTAAAATGATAACCCACAGAACATGAGAAAATATCTGCAAATCATATATCTGATAAGGGACCAACATCCATAACATATAAAGAACTCTTACAACTCATTTAAAAAATATTAAAAATGATTAAAGGATATTAATAGACATTTTGACAAAGAAGATAGACAAATGGCAATAAGTACATGAAAACATGATCACATCATCCATCAATACATAATTTAAAATCAAAACCAAAATGAGATACCACCTCACACCTATTAGGATTGTTAGAATCAAAATGATATATAATAGCAAATGTTGGTGAGACTGTAGAAAAACTAAAACATCTATATATTGCTAGAAGGAATGTAAAATGGTGCAAATGCTACAGGAAACAGTTTGACAGTGCCTCAAAGAGTTAAACATAGAGTTAGCATATGACCCAGAAATTTCACTCCTAGGTGTATACCCAAGAGTATTATATGTCCACACAAAAACTTGCACAAAAATATTCATAGTAGCATTATTCATAACATCAAAAAGTAGAAACAATCCAAATGTCTAGCAAATGATGAATGGATAAACTAAATATAGTCTATTCATAGGATGAAATATTATTCAGCAAAATAATGAAGAAATAATGCATGGTATAACATGGATGAACCTTGGAAATATTAGGCTAAGTGAAAAAGCCAGTCACAAAGGCTGCATTTTACATACTTCCACTTAATAGGAAGTATCTAGGACAGGTAAATCCATAGAAACAGAAAATAGATTAGTGGTTTATAGGAACTTGGGAGAGAATGCAAAATGACTGCTAATGGGTGTGGGGTTTCTTTTAGGGTTATGAAAATGTCCCAAAATTGATTGGAGTGACAGTTGTACAACTCTGTGAAAGAACTAACAATTACTGAATTGTATACTTTAAATGGGTGAATTGTATAGTATGTGAATTATATTCCAGAGAATCTGTTAAAACATTTAAAAAAAACACTGATGGAAAACAACAATAAGAGATACACAAACAAAAAATCCCAAATACTCATAGGAAGAATGTCATAAAGTTTTATATTCATTCTGTGTTCTATCAGATCTTTGGCTGAATGGCAAAATAAAAAGGAGAGATAGTAGAAAGAGGTAGGTGAATATTGACTTCCTCAAATCAGTTAAATTGAATAAAGAGGAAATTCTAGGGAAAATATTAAAAATTACAGAAAGAGGAAGTTCAGGACACTGAGCATAAACTTTGGTGACCTCAGTTTTACTGTGGGCCTATCCATTATTCCTCCATTTAGTTTCTAAGATCTTGCCAGCAACCTATGGCTTGCATCCTCCATTTCTTTGCCCAGGGCATGCTGAATACATGTCTAGGTGTCTTCTGTTTTATTTCCTGTGTAGGTTTATGTGTGCACACTGGGAGTGCCCTTTCATCTCTCCCATGAACCAATGCCCCCCTCCATAAACACTGTGGGTTCCCTTTCTGGGCATATTTCAAAGATCAGTGTAACAAAATTATTTTATATGAGTATTGTTGTTCCCAGCAGAGTCTTTAAAACTAGAGAGAAAACTGGTGTAAGTCTAAAATACTATGGGCCAGAGGACAGGGAAAACAGCAACATGCCCATTCTATCAATCTCATCTTCTTTATACTTTCATTGATTAAGAGCCCTTGACTACAGCAAAAACAAAATCAGAGGCACTCTACAGAACACTTCTTAAAGTACATTATGCCTTTTCTGAGATAATTTCTCCTCTGGATTCTTAGATTCCAACCTTATGGCTACCACCTATAAGGCCAAATGTACTCTAATCCCACTGCCCACCAATTTAAGGTCCTGTATGCCGCAATTTTCTATTATTTTCCTCAAACTATGATTATCTGATACTGTCCTGGCTTCAATTTATAAGGGGACTGCTGATAGCATGAAAACCTTGCCCTAAAAAATAAAAATTATATGTAGTCTTTGGAAAGACAACTCTTCAAAGCCATTCTGGGTCCAATTTCCCAGCAGTAGAATGTATCCATAGGGTGCTGCCTTCATAAGAGCTCTAGAAACACCCAGAGAGCAGACACAACACTATTTAATAACTGGGTTAGATGGTTCGCAGTGCCATGGCCTGGGTATTTATGTAGGCTGTATACCAAATTAGGTCACGCAATGCATTCTGGGAAAAGAAGGGTTGGGGAGGAGCTACAAAGGAAAAAGAAAGAAAAAGGAAAAAAACCTTTAGGACTATTGCAGAATAGCTTATGCATGTTGTATTAACTGGTTTCAATTAAACTGAATGATCCTGACTGTAGGTAATGCGAGACAGTCTGGGAGAGCATGCTGAAACAATTAACAGTTTAAAAGAACATCTCCTCTGGTTTCTATGAGAAGCATCTGTTTTTATATTGATTCCCCATAAAAGAGAGAAATTACTTTCATAATCTAGAGACACATAGTAGGAAAATGTTAAAATGTTTTTAACTGAAAAGGAATATCTGGCTCCACTCCTTAAAAATGGCTGTATACAAACAGAAATAAAAATGGCTGAGAATACAAATAGCTCTCATTCGTATGACACTCCTATATCATTGGTTCCTGCCTGTCAGAGAATAAAAAGTTTCTTTTCAAGAACTGCAAGATTCTACTTTCAAAGCCTTAAAGAGTTGTATTAACTCCTAGAACCTTTTCCTAGAAAGGGCTCTGCTAAATAAATCTAAATAAGTACTCCTAAGTTACTATTTGGTTATTGTCTGGTTTTTATGCTCTTTCTCACCAATTCATCCTGCCCCATGCACTCCCTTCAGGAATGACCTATCCTTTTCTTTCTTCTTTTTCTAGCACTTACCAAGTACCTACTTTGTGCCAGTGCTATGTTAACGCTATGCATTCTTTCATGTAAATCTCAAAATATCCTGTTGTGTGCATAAACTCAGATTAAATAAATTGTCCAAGGTCATACAGCTTACTAGTAGAGGAGTAATACTTTACTAGTGGAAGAGTTAATACTTTAACACAAATCTCATTCAGTTCCAAAGGGTGTACCTTTAACTATGACCAAATATTGCATCTTTGGTCTTCCAAAAATCCACGTTAAGGCAACTTCTCATTTGGAAAATTTGTAGTGCTTTTGATAGACCATTATTAAATAATGTGTTGCCAAGTATAATTATGATTTATTTGTACATATTGTTTCCTGCTATATGGAGAAATCCAAAGGTCAGTTATAACATGTGTTCACTAACTACTTCTTGAATAAGTAAAGAGAGTTGACATATTCAGAATTCAGTGTTCTAATTTGTAAATGTTTGATATTTGAAAATATTTCACATATCTGCTTATAGTGAATATTATATAGTGGCAGAAACATAGATATAGCAATATCTATGATAATGTATAGATAGAGAATATCTATGATAAGTTCTATAATAGCAGTCAACTTAGCTGTTAGAAACTCCTATCCTAGCCTTATTCTTTAATTTCCAGTAACTAAGGGGTGTGAAAATGTACAAAGAAACAAAAAAAATTTTGTAGCTAAATCATGTGTATTTATACTTTGTATGTCTAATTGATATAATCACACTTTCTGAGTATACCCAATAACTAAGAATTGAGTACATTCAGAATTGGGTTTGGGGATATTCCCCAAAATAATTAAATCCATCCACAGGCCAAAACCATACTGAGTGGTTCAGAAACCATGCTCTAAAATGCAACAGCCACTAAAGCTTCTTATAGCTGGTCAAAACTAAAGTTCTTTAATTCCGAGTGTCAAATGCTAATTCTTATCCTAGTTTACCCAGATTCAGAAAGTTTCCTTTCTCTATCTGAGTCCCAGAATCTGTGGGCATATTCTCAATTGTTTACAGATGGCAGAAGTTCAGGTCGCTACTGTGTTTATATTCATGGCCATACAAACCAATGAGGCATACAACCAATTTAAATTTAAAATGTAAGGGTAAGGAAGGCTATCATTCTAGCGATTAATATAGCTGCACAATGAGAGAGAAACAATTAAACTGCCACACTTTTCACTAAGAAAGATACTGCATGTATTCAGTAAGTTTAATTATATCCATTTTTCTAAATTGGGGTAGAAAATTTCTTTTCTGCTTGAATCCCAATCTGTACATTATAGTTTCAATAAAAGGACAAGTCTAAAAAAAAAAAATGCCTCTCAGCCCTATTACTACATAGGTGCCAAGTGCCAAAAAAAAAAAAAAAAAAAAAAAAAAAAGAAAAAGAAAAAGAAAAAGAAAAGAAAAAAATCCAGGAAGAGAGAGAACAAATAGTTAATAGAAGCCATTTTCAAGGCAATATGTAACTGGTGACAGACATTTGCAAAGCAGTCTAGAGAAGCTAGAAATCCAATGAAAAAAGCTCTGCACTTAAAATGAACTTGGGGCAAATGCAGACATGAAAATCAAGACTTTTTTGCAAAACATAATAAGGCCTAATTACAAGGATACAATCATTCTAAGTAGAACAACAAAGAGCAAAAATAGGACAGTGGAGACAGAACTGTAGGAGATAACAAACTTAATTTGAAAAATGCACAAGGATAATAGAAACTATCAATTTATTATGCATATAAGCATGTATTAATTTATTTAGAACTTGCTTTAGTCCTTGGAGAATTTAAGACAGGCAAGACATTCTCTGGAGCACGAGGCTAAGAGTTTCACTATTTCCTGAGAGATGAGAAAGTGAATATTAATACCAGAATTTCATACATATCATACATAGTTTTTGGTTATATAAATATGCATGTTAACTGTAAAGTCAACTCCCCACATTTTTTTATTCTATAAGGTGAATTAAGTTATTATCAAATTATTTCATCATTTTAAAATATACCTGTGCTGTCTACAGTCAGATATTTGAAATAAATACACATAAATTTTCAAAATCCCAGTGTTAATGCTTTTTTCTTTCTGAGACTACTACTTATTAGAGTAGCTCTAGGGGAGACTCACTAAACATTGCTGCCTAGTAGTATTAAACTATTTTCTTTTTGGTTGCAAGCAAATCAAAGAACAAACCCTATCAAAAATAAATAAAACAAAATCTAAATAATTGAGAAAGAAGTAACATTGATTATTGACAAGTTACCAAGTCCATTTCACAGAATCCAAGAGTTTTGAGTACAAAATAACTAAGAAGGGCAGATACACAGTAGCTTTAGAGGTCTAAGCAACTGATGCTCACATAACTTTTCCAAACTATTCTCATTCATATGATTCAATATTGATGACTACCAGTTTGGTATATCTCTAGTACAAATTTCAAATTCCGAGGAAAGAAAATTCAACTAGCCCTGCTACAACCAAATGTCTACTCCCTGGATCAGTCAGTCATGGCCAGGGGCAGGCTCACAAAGTCTAAACCTGACCACCAAAGCCCACCTCTGTGGACTGGGGCTTCTCTGCAGAGAAAGCAGATCAGCATGTGCTGCACAACTCCTTCGGAAAATATGTTTCACTGGGAGATATTACTTTTAAGTAAATAGCAAAGGAAATTTACGAAACCAGGAGCCCACAATTCTGTGGCAGAAATGAAAAGAAACATCTACTTTCTGATTCTCTCACCTGACCACAGCACTGAGAGTAAAACTTCAGTGCTGGCACTTCTGACTTGTGATCTTCAGGGAGAGTCTTAAATGTAATTTTTTATTTGTTCCTAAGGTTCTAAAATTGCAGGACCTAATATAGGATTCCCAGATCCCATTGGGTTTTACTCCAAGGGAATAATGAAGGGTCAACGATTTATAATAATTCAAAAGACAAAATTCTGACTCTGCATTTCCTTGCAATAAGACTGCACAAAGTAATAAAATATGAAAGCTCTTATATTAATATTTTTGGCTGAAATTACCAGTGTATTAGAGGATCAGAAATTCTTATTAGTGTTATACATCAGTGTGTTTGATTTACATAGGATTACTGCCTTATTCATGTTTCTATCTCTAGCAATTGTCATAGTACCAGACACAGCTGAATGGAATTACTAAATATTGTAGCTTGAAAATAAAATTCCTGAAAATATGTATTCTATGGTACTCTCTTAGGACAAAAGTGTTAAAGAACGATGAACAGGAGAAATAGAAACTACCAACCTAAGAGGGTAAAATACCATTATTAATCCTCTTTACCAAGAAATCTGAGAGTTGTGAAATAATTTATTAAAACTTACAAAGAGAAAAATCAACATACAGGAGATTCATTCATTGAAACTTAACTCCCAGAATTTCTGCCAGGTATCAGAAATTTTACTAGCTGTGGATATACAAGGACCCCAAAGAGCACATGGTCTTATGGAGAAGCAGATGTGGGAATAAGTAATTATTAAATGATATTATAAGGGATACGATAAACGAAATCACTGATGAACAAACAATTATTAAAACACACTATATCTCAGTTCAATATCCACCTGATCAACATGGTAAAACCTCGTATCTACTAAAAATACAAAAAATTAGCTGGGATTGGTGTCATGCACCTGTAATCCCAGCTACTTGGGGAAGCCAAGGCAAAAGAATCACTAGAACCTGGGAGGTGGATGCTGCAGTGAGCCAAGATAATGCCACTACACTCCAACCTGGGCAACAGAGCAAAACTGTATCTCAGAAATAAAATAAAATAAAAAACAAAAGAACCACATTACTTCTCTATCATAAGCAATCTCTAAGCATGCACTCTCCTCTGACCATCTGCTCAGAAAGTATAACAGTTTCATATTATCTAAGTCTCCAGCGAGTCTGGGCTCCCTCTGCACTGCGGAAATACCTCCAAAATTTAGCATCATCATCTCTCTTTCACTAAAGGTAATCCCACTTTCTCCTCCTGCTACAGATAAAAACTGAGGAAAGAGGCTTCATCTCTTACACAATCTGAGTGAAAATTAGGCTCCTCCATACTTGCTGCTAACATAGTTTTAAGACATGCTGTCAGTCCAGTTTTATCTTTCAGCACCTGATACCTCAACAATAGATAAGGATATTTAAGAAGCTTCACATATTACTTTCACTTTGCCTGCAAGGGGAGTCAAATGAAGAGAATGTCCAAAAGGTAACTTTCTAATTTTTCATCTCCATCACACGCAAATTATTTCACGACAAACTGTCATTTACCGTATATATAAGTCCAAGAGATACCACTGCCATTTCTGTCAAGCAATCCATGTATTACAGAGTATCATACTTTCAGCCACTTTCTTCACACACTTCAGAGCCCAGAGTAGTAACATGAGTACATGAAATGAGAGGTAGGAAGTCTGGGATCTGTTCCCAGCACTACAACTGACGCACTATTCTTATTCCTTTTGCATTTAAATCTCCCATTTGTAGCACAAGGTTGATGACATAGTACCTGTTTGTTTTTAAGGCACTGGAAAACTCTCTGGTAGAAGATACTACGCAAATGCAGAGACTCTTATTAAAACAGGAAGACTTGAAAATTGCAAGTTGGTGTGCTCATAGCTATTAAGCAGTTGACACAGTAACAAAAGAGAAAGCATCTTTCTTCAACGCATCTAAAATCAAATACTGCTGAACATGCAGCTATAGAAAAATATATGTGCAAACATATTCATTTTAATGACCTTCCAAACCTAACTAATCAATAACCCATTTAAAGTAATCCTTTCCAAGTTATCCTGACTCTGACAAAATGCATGAAACCCCTAATCACAGGTATTTTTTATAATGCAAAGCTTTCTGAAAAGTTATTCTTTCTCCTTGCAAAATATTTGCTCTACTCCAGAATTTCAGAGGACATATTGCCTTATTTCACTAAGATTGTTCCGAAATACAGAAACATTTCTCCTTCAATCTGGCCAATCTTGGAATAATCAAACTTACAGTACAGTGTTGGACAGGCATCCAAGCAGGGGCTTCCACTGGACAATTCTGGGCTGGGCACCTGCCTTGGTTTTGCTGCAAATAGGTAAAAATGATATTATATTCTATTTATTATGTCCAGTAGATATATAGTAGCTGACATGTTTATTATCAATATGTTTATTACCTTATTTACAAGCAAGGCAGAGAGAAAATGCTTTTTTGGTGCAATGCTGCAGAAAACTAAGTACATATTTCTACCCTTATCAAAGCATAAGATATTATCCTTTTCCTTTTTTATTACTCTAAGGACTAGGTTTTTGGCACCAGGCTTTCTCAGCATCTAGCCTTCCAGGCCTCAATACCAACCAACTGAGAACTCTCATAACCCATAGGCTGACTGTTCCCTTCCAGGCTCGTAGTCAGCACTGATACATGCTGTACTCCTGTGAGATCACATGAGTCAAGGTATAGAAGACTCCTTATTTGTCTCTATTTCCAGATCATAAGCTAGTGATAGTGTTTCTCTCTAAAGTGTTACACAGTCCAGAATGTTGAGTTGAAAGGGATAGATCTTAGGGGACTTTTTATCACATCAAAAACTTAAGTGAAGAGAAATGAAACAATTTTCTCAAGAAGTCAGAGGTTGACATTCTAAGCCATTTTCCAGGCACTTCTTTCTAAAAAAGAAATTTCTCTCTAGTTAACCTATACTTTTGTTGTAATTCCTGTAAATTTACTTCTAATTGGCTTTTAAAAACAATACAGTGCTTCCTTTCACCAGCAATACTGCTCCACTCCTTTGATAACGAAAACTGGTTAGTCCAAAAGAGGGGTGATTTTAATAAACCATGTTTAATCTTTTATTTCTTTCACTGTATTCTCTGTGATAATATAGGCATACTTATAATGTTAATAGTCACCATAAAAACCACAGCTGTGATTTATTGAGCAACTAAATATGCAAGGCATTATTCTGGACACAATATGTATTACTACTAGTCCCCAGAACAAACATGAACAGGAGTATTATGCTCATTTTGTGGTGGAGAAAACACAGACTCAGAGAGGTTAAACAACTTGACTAAAAGTCACCCTACTAGACAACAGCTTCTCTGAGATTGCAGCAAGACTGTAGCTGATTCTGGTACCCATGTATGCTCTTTCTTTTATAAGAAGTTGCCTCTGTTATTTTAGATTTTCTCTTAAATGGGAATTAAGGTATGTCATCATCCAATCTGATTTCATCTAATGAATGATCTTAACATTTTTGATTTCACTGAATAAAATACTGAATGCAGTACTCCTATCACACTAAAAATTTTTGTCTGTGATTTGTAAGCTTTTTAGAGTAACTTCATTTGGGTGATTTATTTTTAAGGCATCACTAAATCCTAAAACGCTGTCTGAGTGATTGTGGATAAAGTCACCATAAAAATAAACTTAGATCATCAATCTCTGTGATCAGTTTTCTTGTTTGAAATAAAGTATGATATGCAGCAGCAGCAGAGTATATAGTGTACACTGGACTTGTGTTAGATAACCACAATTATAAGCTAATTTTGGCCATGTGATTGCTGCCATGAAATGCTCTTGGTAGTCATATCTGTGAAACAGTGTTAGTGTCTTGCCTAATTCATGGATAATATGTATAGATTCTCCTCAGATCATTATCACAATTTGCAAGGAAGCTACTAATGAGAACACACAATGTATTCACAAAATGTGATGGGTGCATATATAAGGTGTGTTTCAACTTCTACAGTGCACATCATGGGATAAAGAAAGGTGGAAATCTGTGTTTCTGTTTTGCCTTCCATTATTACCTGATTTCTGTCACTAACTTCTTCTCATAAGTGTTTTAACTAAGAAAATTAACAATGATTTTACAAAGCCAGACAAATAAAAAAGACTACTGAAGACAGATGCCATGTAAACATAAATCATTCTTTAATCCTAGTGTATGACAAGAAAAAGCTTTAAAATCGAAGTTAGAACCTTGGATTTTAGTTTAGTATTCCCATTAATCTATGTGTGGAACTTTGGGAAACTCTCTTTAACACTTTAGACCTCACTTTTCTCATCTGTAAAATGAGCAAGTTGTCTAAGGTCCATGATTCAATGTGGAAAGAGAAAGTGCCAAATTGACGCAAAGATCTTTTCCAAACTTTATACTTCTACCAATAATTTAATATTTGGTTTTCTCTACCAAAGGGATATACCCTGCAGTTGAGAGCATTTACCATTCTAATATACTGATGAGGCATCTTTTAGGGTCTTGGGAATATGAACAGGAAATAATTATTTTTCTGTGAGTTTCAGTACTAGCAAAAATTGACACCCACTAGACGAAATGGTCTCAAAAGAGCCTTCTATTTAAGTGTTGTTACTGAAAATCCTAACCTCGTGTTTTGTCTACCACTTCGCTCTACTGCTCAAGAAGACAAGATCTAACATGGGTCAAGGAACCCACCACAGTAGGTAGAGAAGGAAAGGGATTTGAAATTCTTTTTTCCTAGAAGTCTTCATTCTCCTTATTCAGTATCTTTTTCTTAACATTTAATGTGTACACTGTGGTATAACAGAGTTTGGGCCTACCTCCTACTCAAAAGAGTAGAACACTCTCAAAAGGACATTCTCATGTCTAACTCTTAGTTAATTCTTAAGCAAAAAATCAAGGGAGAACATTAGAATTCCCTCATGAGACAACCTAGCTCTCCAAGCATAGATTTAAAATAGAAATTGGTGACAAATTCCCCCAAAGATAAAGCTTTCCCTCCTTCCTTCCCTCTCCATTCATCTATCCAGCATGTTTATACCTGTAGATTAGTGATATGTGACTACACCAGGATTCAGGGATTTGCAATGCTGACCATTAAAAACATGTCTCTTAAGAGACAAAACTATCAATGGGTCTTGGTCTTTCAGAAACAGCTTGATGTCTCCAAATCTCTCCTCTTTCTTGGTTGTCTGTTTCTCACTTTAAAATCTCGACATATTTCATTCCAGAATATTCTGAGAACATTAGCTAAATATGCTGACCAATTATACCTAAGATTGATTGTATAAATATGTAACTACAAAGAATTTTAACAGTGACTAAGAGAATTCTAAGGATTTTCTTCTCAAACCCCCAAAAACATGGGAATATTTTTTTGTGTATCAGGGGCTTATACACTATTACAGTGCTTTGGAGTTTACCAAGTGCTTATATAGACATTTAGTCATTTCATCCTCAGAAAAAGTTGTATGTGGCAGAGTGAGAGATGATTCATACAAATAAAATTTTGACCTAAATGTTTCATTTAAAATAGCATGTTCTTTTGAAAGCAGAGTAAGAGCTGAAAGTTTCTGTTGTTGTACTGTTCACAGTAAAATGTAATCAAAGGAGTTTCTTTTTATGGGGGAGAGGGGGCAGTATTGTGAAGTGTTGCATGATAAGACTGTACATATATCTGCTCATTTATTTACCCATTCCTCACTTGTCAAAATATACTTCATAAATGGTACCATGTTAGGTAAATATAGAGATTTAAAATTTAGAGGTATAAAACTTTAAATAATCCTTATTCTCCAAAAGCTCACAACATTTTAGGAGATACAATACAATGTGCTGAGTTTAAAACAGAATTAAATAACAGGGCCATTAATCCATTCATGTAGTTGGTCAACAAACATTTACTGAGCAATTACTATGTGCAAGCTATTGCATTAGGAATAAAGATATATCAAGACTCAATGTCTGTCTAAAAAAGGACTTATTCTAAGGAAAAAGATAAACCAATACAGATGCAGTTATAAATTAATATTACTGATATGGGATAAATAAACTGTTCCATGACAGATCAAAAATATTCATTGTACTCATTCTTGGGCAGGAGTATGAACTAGGGTAAGGAAAAATTACAGAGAGGAACTGAGGCAAAAGGTGGAAGTATTTACCTCTGGCTGGGTAACTCAGAAAAGACTGTTGAAGAGACACTTCAGGTATCCAACACAATTTTAAGGAGGTGATGGTATAAGAAGAGGGCCTTACAGGCTAAAGGTACTCAATGCACCAACTAATAGCACAAATTAAAGAAACTGTTGGCCTTGTCCAGAAACTTCTCAATGCTGGACCTCAGAAAAGAAAGAATGATTTTATGCTATACAGAGAGCTGACTTCAGCCTTTCTTTTTATTTATCTCTACTTCACAAGACTAAATGGACAGCAGGGTGTGGGATAAATGAGTCTGACCAGGAAGTGGACATGCAGGGGGGGAACACAGATCTGATCCTATAAAACACATAAGAGGCCCTCCTGAGTTTAATCTTTGAACAAGCATTTCTGCTGTCTTCTCATCCCTGAGACTCTTAGGTATTTGACAGATGAAGAAAAAGAGGTCAAAACATGATGCCCAAGGAGCAGAACTAAGGGGCTTTTTGCATGCAGAACTAAAATGACATGCAAAAAATGCTTGTGCAAATAGACTGTGAGTTGTAAAGTACTTTAGAAATGAGCTAATTCTTGTTAAAATTACTTGAACACTTTTTCTGACTTCTAGTCCAATATACTCTCTAACATACCAAGAGTTAAAAAATTTTCAAAAAATTTGAAAAATACAACTACTCCCAAAGTGCCTCCAAATCATCAATTTTATACATTTATAAATATATATATATATTTGTATGTATGTGTCTGTAGACACATAATGTGTTCATTATGCATCCTCCACATAATGTGTCTATAGATACATACATACACACAAAGATGTTTTATGTTTATGTATACATTGTTCATAAATAATTTATTTTGGCAAAATAAAGGTTTTCATTGAATTAGTTTTCTAATTTCCCATAAAGATATGTCATTTTAGAATGAGATGTTAGAAAAAGAGAAAATCAAATTTTGTCATGTGCTAATGTAAACTACATTATAGGTATAAATATGTGCAAAAAATGTTATATTGGAAGTCCTAAGACACCAAGATATAAAAATGAGATTCCAAAGGAGGCAGACCGCTTGTATAATATTCAGAAGAAATTACCAAGAACCAACTTTGGGATCCTGAATCCTATTTATAATATAATATAAAGCTGGTATACAAAATTTCGGTGACTGAAGATTTAGAAAAGGGAAAGAATTTCTCTGAAGAGGGGTTGAGAAGTCTCACAATGCACCTACAATTAGTGAAATAAGCTTCAATTGGACTGGACCTAAAGCTTAACATAACTTCCTTTGGTTTAGAAGGCCAATAAACTGGAATTTGACTCTCATCTAAGAAGCTTAACCAGTGAGATAACATGGCAAACTGGTTAGGTCAGAAGTGGCTTCATCTGGGTTAGCCTGCACTCTCAGAGTTTGTCAAGGCGAAAGATTCATTCTGGAACCATCGTAACACTTGTCAAGACAACCCTCCATGTAGGGTGGACTGCTGTAAAATTTGGCCTAAAGAAATGCATCATAGAACACTTAGAGAGGCCCAGAAGGGGGGGCTTCCAAAGACCCATGAAAGTGTTCATGAGGGAAAAACTCAGCCAGACTTTTTCTGGCTGCATTAAAAGCCCCGATCCGCTGTTTGCTAGCTATGTAACCCTAGGCAAGTTACTTTACTTCTATTTGCCATAGTTAAGAAGATTTTAAAAGTTATACTTAAAACTATTTCTATATATAATCAGCACTATTTAAGTGTCAGTAATTTTCTTCCTTTTTGGTTATTTTTATCATTGTTATTATATGTCAGGCTGAGAGGGCAAAAAGCACAACAATCCCAGTGCAATAGGAACTTTCCTTGTCTCCTTTTCTTATTTCCTTTTTATGCTCCAAATTTGGAAGGATCAATAACCAGCTAGTAAATGGGAAAAGGTAAGAAAAGTCTACGGCATCTCCTTCCCCCAAAGCAGATGTACTATCTGAAGATCCAACAGTAGGAAAAAGAGAATCTTTCATCTGGAGTATGTTCCAAATTTTGACTAGTATTTGGGACTGAACAATTTTAATTAATATATTGTGACTGTATTTGTGATTTTCAGTGACTGTAGGACTTTTTATTCCCTGTAAATGGAAAGTTATGACAATACCCATTTTCATTTGGAGGGCAGGGTGAGGACCACTGACATTATGCCATTTTAAACAAACAATGGGAACTCCAAAATAAAATGACTTCTATTACTGCATCACATGAGTATTCCTCATTAAATGTGTCATTATAGATGCAGAACATGCTAATGGTGAGTGTTAACTTTTTAATTCAACTTTGGGAATATTCCTCAACATATGACTTCATCCCTTCCTGGACTTATCTTTTCATTTGCTTCTTTTTATTTTCTCAGGCTTCAAAAGATGTTTAAAATAAGTTGGCCTAATTTGTTTCTGAGGAAATCCTTACTAAAACTGAAGCCATGCTGGGGAGTCATGAATTTGCCTCTTTTGTAAATGAAGAAAATGCTCCTGACCTATTCTCCAAAGGATGCTGAGAACAAGGGATTTTCAGTGGGCAGTGATGATGGTGCTGAGTCATTCTCAACACTTTTCAAAATCCTTTGTGACTTCAGGCAGATATTTGCCCAGGTTAACAGAGGTGCAGTCTATGACTAACTAGTGTATGAGAGAATTAAAACACTCTGCATTAAAACATTCTAAGCACGTAGCTACCCAGATTAAGTATGATGAGTGGAATAGACTCTGAGTTTTTAGGCTGGCCACATTTAAAGATTATAAATGGAAACCATTGTTGTGACTTGATATTTCAGGATATCAATGGGGAGAGGACAGTGGGCTTGGACTCAGGAGACATTTCCTAGATATATAATGAAATAATATTTACTGAGCACCGTTAGATCCCAGGCACTTGACATGCACTGTTAACTCATTTTATCATCATATCATCCCTAAAAGGTAGTAGAGGAGAGAGTTTAACACCATGAGGAATCCACTGGACCCAGGTTACAATGCCAGAGTTTTCACTTTTTACATCTGTGGCTTTGGATGAATTTCTTAATTTCTGTGAGTTTCAGTTTTCTCATCCATAAAATGGGAAAAATAAAATCTAGCTTAAGGAATTATTTTAAGTATTATAAAACATATATATATATATATCTCCAAGAGCCTGATATATTAATATATAATAATATTAATATCTATTTTATTAATTGGGGCTCTTTCTCCTGTTCCACTTAGCTCCTCTGAGTCTATATTCTTGTATCTGAGTGTAAAATAATATTTATCTCACAAGGTAACTATGAAAATTAAATAAGAAAAAGTACATGAAAGTGCTTAGCAAATCAAGAACCTTAAATCTAAGTTTTGTTGGTAACTTTTTTGTCAGTATATAAAAGATTAAAAGAATGCCTGAAATACTGCAGCAATTTAAGATAACTAAATTTGGGAGCCAAAATTGATTCTGCAGTCTGGGATCACTTAACCTGAAATTGCTGGTCGTAAATATTTCTAAGAAATATAATATGGTATTTTAGTATTTTGTGGAGTTATGTCCCAATATTCTCTGAAGTTCTACCAATTTCAAAAGTTGAGTTATTACTATGCATAGTTAAATGCAATAGAGTAAGTTAAGGTTCTAAATACAAGATTTAAAAGCAGAGTTTTGTACAATACTTTAAATGTAATTAATATCTGCATTCTGTCATTGTATCCTAGTAATCAGATGAGAGAAAAGGAATGGGCTGCAATTGTACTTTTCTCTTTGCAAAAAGGAAAATTTGGATATTGTTGCTACTACAGAAAATGAGTATTTTTTCATTGGCAGATCTTATCTATTATATCATAAACTACAAAATCTCATGGAAACATAAGAGACTGTGACTTCTAAAACAAGCTACTTTTTCCTTCAAAACATATTTGAAATTTCAGTTGTAAAGATTCTTGGATTAACAAATTAACAGCTAGTAAAAAAAATATCTGAAATTTCAGGACCCCAAAATTCTTTGAAGAAAGAAATGCCATTCAGAAACAAGATGAAAGTAATTCACTTCTAGTCTCTCTGCTACCATAGAGACAAAGAGAAAAAAGTGAAGAGATTTAGCACACTTAATTCTTCCCAAAATTTATAATTAACTACATAGAAAAGGGAAGAATTACCATATTTCCAAAGAATAAAGAATTTTAAAAATTGAGCTTTTGATAAGACATAATTACAACCTATTAAATATGCAATTCATACCAATTTGCTCTTATGATCTTGAATTTCAAAAACTGTATATATTGGTTAGCGTTTTCTGAAAAGTACATATGGAATGCCACCATGTTAAATTTATAGAGCTTTTTCTTATCAGAGGATTTTCTCAGTTACTTAAAATTCTGGCCAAATGTAACATAAAGAAAACGGTCAATGGATATTACTTGTAGATATGCCCTGTCTTCCTGACATCTATGAATATGTATTTGGGGACAAATGTTAATAAACGAAAAAATGTGAAGGCTTTTGTAGATCAAGTGCCATGGCCAACATCAAGCAATAGCCAGGAAGGACTTGCAATTAGATATGTTCTCAATTTAAACAGAACTTTAGATTGCTGAGTAAATTACGGGTGTAGTAATTCAGGACAGTTTTATTTTAAGAGACTTACAAGAAAACAGCATATCTAGAAATCCTAGGAGATTCAAAACAAAGAAAGGGAGGAAGAATTTATTTTGCTAAAAACATACACTTTTATTTAAGCTTTCTTTAGCAAATAAATTTTTAAAAATTTTTATCATCAAGAATATCAAGAAATTATCCTTATAATGTTCTATTTAGAACTCTATTTGAAAACAAATTATTTTATTTTAGGATATCTATAAATATAGCATGAAAGACTATTTCTCATTGTAAAAACATGAAGTATCAGAGGGGTAAGCTAAAATATTAATACTTTATGAACTGTGTTTTCATATAATAATCAAAGTTCTTGCTGGTGTAGATAATAAATGGTATAATTTATGTCTTGAAATTTTATTTTTGGATATTCTTTTTTGAAACATAATTAAATGGTCTTCAAGGAGACTCTATTGCTAACTACACTGCTGTCTGGTAAAGTGGTATGATAGATTATTCTAAGTCATTTCTATCAAGGAGTTTCAGAACAATTTTAAGGGAACAGTTGAAAGTGTCTAAAGCTTTTAACTCAGATCTTAACCACAGAATAACATAACAGCCATTCCAGTCCTGTTTGCATACTGCTGCTGTCATCTGTGGCTAGTTGGACAAATTTCAATTAATAATTACTATTATAGTTTTTTAAGTTTCTTTTGTAGGTTAGTTGGAATAAAGCCATTCAATGGTACTGATACACCTTGTTCTCTGAAATGTGAACCAATATGAAAAAATAGCGGAACTGCTGTGAACCTCCACCTAGACAGGTCTGTGTCCTGAAAGTTGAGTGAAACATAATGTATTTTGCTTTAAACAAAATTATATTATTTCTCCAATTATTTTATAACCTGATAATTTAGGAGAATAAAGTCATTTTTGAATTTTCTATTGCATAGCTTTCTAACTCACTTTAATATTTTAATAGTAAAATATACTACATTAATATTGCTCTTCTTTTACAGTATACTCATGATAAATATATCATATACATATTATAAAGCCAAATAATTTCCCCCCAAAGTATCTTGCTATATTAAATCACTGAAAAATTAAATGGACATGAGTTGACATTCTTTTATCAAACCGAAAACCTGATCTGACTGCTTTAGTTTTTGTTTAATAGAAATGTGCAATTGTCTTCTAAGTATTTTTATACTTTAATTTTAGAAATTTAAAGGATGATGTGATCATTTGGTTTATCATAGATGTGATTCAGCTGCCATTTTCCAGGTGTATATAAGGACTTTTATCTCTCTTAGTCCATTTCTTTTATGTAAAAATGACACTTCCAAGTATCATTTTAGGCCCACTAACTGTTCACAGATAAATTTACCAATTGCCTGTCTCTTAACTGAATAATTTATCCATCAGACTACAAAGATTTTTTTTAAAACTATTTATTGTGAAGTACACATTATATATATACATGTACATATGTGTATACATGTATATATATATGCAAAAACATTTGTGTATATGTGCACATGAGTCTATATACATACACAGAGAAGTAAATGTATGTCCACGTAAGTGTGTTGTGTGTGTGTAACTTAGAGGAAGCAAGAATTTTATCCACTTATTCATTTACTTACTAGATAGTGAAATACCTATCAGATGTCTGTTAAATGAAAGAATCAGTCAACACTTATGGTACATCTGCCAGTTCCATGGTAAGTGATCAGCTATAAAAACAACTAAGAACCTCTCCTGTCCCCAAGGAATTTCTAGCAAGAAATAGGCACAAGTAAAAGATAACTATAAAACCAGATAAAGGCTATAACAAAGATACAGACAATGTACTAAGAACACAGAACATGACAGGCTCAGTCTAGTAGGGCAATATCCAGGAAAGTACTTACAGAGAAATCTGAATTAGCTGAATCTTCAAGGTTAAGAAATGTATTAGGGAAGTATCAAGCTAGGGAGTTGAGAGGAATTCAAGGCATAAGTAAAAACAGGCACCACAAAGAAACAGGAAGATGAAATTCAGATTATTTGGGGAAACCAAACATTATTGATTATAGTTGGCTAAGGCATGAAGGGTAGTGGGATCTGAGATAGGCAGATAGGCAAGGGATACAGCATCGAGGGCAAGGTGCTCCAGGTGAAACAATGCAGACTTTATCCTGAAGAGCAGTGCTTCTCAAACCTTAATGTGCAAAATCAATTAAGGATACAAACCAATTAGGGATCTTATGAAAATGCAGATTCGGATTCAGCAGTTTAGCATGGGGACTAAGATTCTGCTTTTCTGTTTTCTAGGGGATGCCATTGCAGTTGCTGAACAAACCAAATTTGAATAAGGGAGCCGCAGGGGACAGGGAATCCCTGAAGGATTATAATGAGAGTTGCAGAGTTGTGAATACATGCAATTATATATATACTTGTAAATATATACAAACATACATATATATGTATATATACACACATATACATATATATGCATATATATACACACATACATATATATGCATATATATACACACATGCATATTTATACACACACACATATATGTACATTTTTTCAAAGGAATATCCCAGTTAATGATGTAGAAAATGTATAGGAGTGGAAAGATAGGGAAAATAGGAAGATTAATAGGGATTTTATTGCAGAAATCCAGGTAACAATTAGTGAGACTCTGAAAAAGACCACTGGTAATAGAAATTGTAAATAAAGACAGATTATAAGAAATAAAATAATAAGAATAGGCTGTTGGGGATTTGGGAAAAAATAAAAATCAAGGTCAACTCCTACTTTTCTAATCATGACAACTGGAATAGTGGCATACAAAGAAATTGAGCACAGAGCACAGTAGGAGAACTGTTTATGCTTGGAGGACTCCAGAGAGTAAACATTTTCCTGGAATTTTTGACTTAAGTTTACTGAATGGGTAAATAGAATTCCAAATTCTAAAATTCATAAATTTACTCTCAAACCAATTTCTCATAAAACCTGTTATCTCCAAAAGGTTAGCTCGAGAACTGCATTACTTAGATACAAAGAAATAGACATGTATGGGTGAGCATATTAAAACAGAGATATGAGGGGCACAAGTTATATTTACAGGATTTCAAATCTGGTACTAACTTTGAACACACAAATGGAAGAAGAAGCTGGAATATTTGATATCTTTCTCTCACCAATAAGAGCCTATAAACCTGCAAAGTATTATTAATTGAAGCCAGAGGAAATCCCCATCACCATGACTACACAAACAGAAATTTGCCACTAGAGTGGTAACTAGCTAATTGAATCAGTAAAATTTATCCTTAAATGTCAAACTCCCAGAAATGAGAAAATCAGAGAGAAAAAGGAGAAGGAACAGAAACACCTGCACCTGCTATTTATTGGTTATGTGGATACATAGTTACTACACTCAATGCTGTGGGTATATTAGCACTAGCTGTTTCCCTTGTCTGGGATATTATTTGCCAAGATCTTCACAAAGGTGATACTCTTTGATATTCTTTTAAGTTAAGTTTGCTTAAGTATTTATATGACCTGTGTCACATAAAATTACTTCTAACACATACAGACACAGCTCTCATTTTCTCCACCATACAGTGACACTAATGGTAATAAAAGACCCCAATTTATGCTAAGGTGTCTTATTTTTAATAAATTTACTCATCCTTTTCATGTACAGAGTATTTCATATTTTTCAAATATATAAACTAATTTGATTCTATACAATATTCCTATTCAGGAAGTATTGATAAGCCAGTCTTATTACCCTATTTCAGACTTGAAAAAAATAAAACTCAGGGAGGATAAATTGAATTTACTAAGATTACTAGTATATAATAAATGGAAATTCCAAGTCTATATTTTCTGAATCTTGATCCAACACACATTCTCAGATTGCCTTTGGTGAAATATACATACATGCAACAAAACAGATTCCTCAGATAGCTGTAATCATGGGTAATCTGCTTCAAGAAAATCTTATCTTCCAAACATTCAGATTAAACAGTAAACAAATAATAAAATGAATTTTTTATACCTTATGAAGAATCTATATTATTTTTTAAAGATTTGAGCATAGTAAATGTTTAAATGTTATTTAAATTATCAAATTTTATTTGCTGTTGTTTCCTCTTCAGACCCCCATATGTCTCAGAAAATATGATTTATGTAAAGGTCTTATAAAGGACAATTCTCTCAAACTCATAACTCTTCACAGCATTCTGTTGCTTTTACTCACAGACTGAAAAAGGGATAATGTTATGAAATAACATCCTGGTAATCAGGTTTGGAAGGAAAACCATTTACTACAGATGTGTTAACAGATGATTGATATGATTCATAAAATAAAATTTTATTTCTAAAACTTTAGTTTGACAGGCTATGGATATATGTCTGAAAAACTACAAATCAACAACTAATTGTAATTTTAAATTAAGCCCTATGTGGCGCATTGTTTTTATTCAATTGGATATTTAGATAGAGAATGAATGAAATGCAAAGTATAGAATCAAGAGTGTATTTTAACTAAATAATAACCTTGTTGTGATTCAATCTGAAGAGAATAATAGTGAATGGGAACATCGATAATACAGTCACAAAGACCTGAGTTGGAACTTATTTCTGTGAATATACCGCATCTTTAAGATATGAAGGATCATTGCATTGGTGTAAAAACTAAATGTGTTTTGATGAAATTCAAGTTTCTTCAATGTCCGAGATATTATATATATATATATATATATATATATATATATATATATATATACACACACACACAAATAAATATATATAAATAAATATATACACACACACAGAAATAAGAACAAGGAATGTCGTTCTTTTCTTTATGGAGCTTCTTTCTAGTCAAAAGAAAGACAAAATAATCACACAAATCAGTATACAATATGAATTGCTACATGTGGAAATGTGGCATGATATCAGAGTATATGCTAAGAATATATAATCCTCTAGAAAAGACAGTGACATGTAAGGTGATATCTGGATGATAAGTAGAATTTAGATGAGTGGACAGTTATCTAAAAAGAATAATAATAAATGGAAGTCCCCAAAACAGAAACATGGCTGACACCTTCAGAGAACAGAGGGAAGCCAGCGAGACTAATATATCCTTTAGTTTAACGAAAGATAGGAAAGATAGCACAGATTTAAAACATGGTCTTCTCCATGTATTTTCAAGATTCTTGGAGTGTAAAATACAAGGTATAATTATAGAAGACAAGATATGAGAGAAATTTAGGTTCTAAGTCAAAAGAGAATTATATACATTTGTAAGAATTTGGACAACTACTCATCTTTCAATAGGTTGCTGAGAGTGATGCTGTTGGCCTTGTATATTAGACTGATCCTCCTGCAGCTGGATGGAACACTTAATAAAACAAAGTTAAGCTATTATATTAATGTCATTAGTATTTCATGGTGTTTGACACTATTAAAATGGTTAATCTCAGGTTACCAAGACAATCATAGAATCTCTTCTCTTTTTATACAAAATGGTCAATTATGTTAAATTTTCCCTCCTATTAGTTGTATTTATGCTTCTCTTTGCCATCCAATAGATTTTTTTTTTTTTTTTTGGACACATCAAGCCCCCTGTTCTCATCTCTGTAAGGTATACATGCCACTTGCAGATATTTGGATCAAACGACAAGTATTAACGATGGTCACTTGCAGGATAAATATGAGGAGAGGTGCACCAAAAAAAGATAGGAAGATAAGAAACTATAGACCCTAACAGAGAACAGTGCACCTACTCCCTACAAGGTAATATCCTAAGCATTTTATAGTTCTTATCCCACCCAATTCTCAAAACAATGCTGTAAGATAGGTACTCTTTTGTGGATGAGAAAACTGCAGTGCTGACAAGGTCATCCAGCTAGTAAAAGGGGAAACCATTATTTTACTGAACAGGTATAAGAATGAGCAACATAGGTTGTGTAGAAAATATGAGAGAGCTCAAATCAGGGGGATGAAATTGGAGAAAAGTCTGGGCAAACTGGGATTGGGAACCAGTGTTGATGGATGGAAAATCCTATTTCCTTTAAGGCAACAACTATCTCAACTTTATGATATTCGCGACCAGGTACTGATCTATCTCTGTATCCTTTGAATCTTGTTACTCATATTGTACACCTTACATTCCAGTCATTTTGGCCTTCCATTCTTGAAATATGCAATTTATTCTCATTCTGTCTCTCTCTCTCTCTCTAACCCCACTCTCTCTCTCTCTCTCCACACACTATAATTAAAATTATAGTCTGAACTTTGCCTGAAACATTCTGCCAGAACTTTGCCTAAAGCAGTCTCCCTACCCCATTATGTCCTCCATTATGAAAATCAGCTTAATTTTCACTTCCTCAGTAAAGCTTCCCCTTATATTTACCCCTGCATACCTGCAGCATAGCTCATCAGGTTCTTTAGGTATTCCTGTACTCATTTCCATAGCACCCTATATTCGTTTTCTTATCAGACATCACTGCTATTTCTGTAATTGGTTGTTTTCCCCATTAGACTAAAGGTTCCAAGAGAACAGATTGCTTATTATAGCCCCACACCTTTCAACATGTCAAGTGCATAGTAAGCGTTCAATATATGTTTGTTAGATAAATAAAATGAATGAATAAATGTGATGCTTCTACCATGAGAGCAACTGTACACCTGCATAAATAAATAGCTTTCTCTATCAACACAAGACCACTCAGGAAGCCATTTGTTGCCTTGGTGATTTGTTTCATTTTCTCTATAGGAAGCTCTGGTGGAAATAAAAATTATTTTAGCTTTTCCAAATACCTTATTTGCAAATATTTCTGTTAAGAATTCACTTCCAAAGAAACAACGTGCCACCTTCTAAAAATTAAGGCCATAATAAATAATATGATATTTACTAGCCTTGATAAAAATATTTTAATGCCTCATAACAACTTTTATTTCCTTTTAGAAATTCGGAGTGATTTTTAATTCTTATTAAAGATAGTGGGTTGACAGAGGCAAAGAATAAAATCATATTTACAAAACAGATACAGTATTAACAACTTCAAGAAAAGCTTCTTTTGTGCTGCCCAGTCCACTTTTCATTCTATGTGAATTCTATTATGTATATTAACCTGTTATGCATATTAAAAATTAATAGTGCCATTATGCCTTTATTAATGAATTATAACAGTTTTATTTGTAAATCATTTTTAAATCTTTTTCACATATACAAGTATGGTTCATAAATATCTGAAATTATGCCAATGTGTGATTCACCCACTACTACTACTTTAAAAATTCTGCAGTTTTATTTGTAGATGTTTTTTAAAACTTTTTCAAATGTATAAGTATGGTTGATATCTGAAATTATGCCAATGTATGATTCACACACTACTACTATTTAAGATACTTAATTAACCTAAACAATTTTATCTTCAGAGACAATATAGGATAATATTAGATTTGAAATAGAAAAGAAAATACCTCAGGGATGCAATAAAATATACTCATTTTACAGAGAAGGACAGTGATGGCCAAATGCCTGTGGGTGCCCATGATAAGAAAGTACATCTTTATTTTTCACAGTATCACAATTTTCTATTCTTATATCAAATCCTTTATGTTGTTACATATGATACTTGAGAATTCCTATGCAGTAAAAGAAAAATTATATTGACTCTTTGCATTTCATTAAAGTAGAGAGAATATTCTGCCTGTCATTCAGAACTACTGTCCTATTTGCCAATCATGTAAACTCATGGCTCTGCCTAACATTATTTTCCTTGCATTTTAGTTGTTAAATTTATTGGATTATCTTTAAATTACTCAAAAAATGTTTAGGGAATTCCATCATATAAAATGTGTTGCATTAGTTATTAGATTGTGTTTAGCCAATGTTATTGAGATGACTTCATTTACCTCAATGATCATGCTGAGAGGGATTCATTAAATATATAAATTGTGAGTTGCTGAATAAATTATACTATATACACATTTTTCCATCTGCCAGTTGTGCTAAGTACTTTACATAGTCTAGTATAATATCACTTAGACCTAAGTAACATATCCTTTTTGAAGATGAATAAATCAATGTTTGAGGAAGTTAAACAACTTATCCACATCCTAAAGCTAATACATGTCAGAACAACAATTTAAATACAAGTCTCACTCCAGTGTCCTGCTCTTCACACTAAAACATGTTCCTTCTCTAAGTAGTAATATCTGTGGCAAAAGTACTGAAATTGAAACCGGACAGAAACATTTGAAAAAAAGAGATGACTCAGTCTTCTGAAAGTGGGTTGTCTGAACATTTGACAAGACCTTGGAAGCCATCTGACATAAACTCTGTATTTATGAACACTGATGATCTCCTAGCCTGTAAGATCTTACTCCAAATCTGAGAAGTTCTACGAATCAGTTTAGCTAGACTGGAGCTCTTAAGACTTTAAACAATCTGAATTAAATGGAATAAGATCTAGAGTAGGATTATTTTATCAGTTAAAATCCACAATCATTTCCTTCCTCTTATACAGAGAAAAAAATAAAAATGATTATCTAATATGTCTAGTAGATCTTTTTATGCTACTGTTATACAATGATATTTTCGAGATTTATCATCATCCCTCCTCTCATTAATCTTCTTTCATTCATTTTTAAGAATGTGAAACAAATACATAATGAGAAATTTATTTCTATATTGTGTACAATAGGGGAAAATGGAAGAACTCAGAGGGCACAGAGGTCTAGGAGGAGCCAAGGGGACAGTAAACGACTTTCATGCCAAGGAAAGGGAAGGAGGAACAAAAATGCTATTACCAATGGAAGTATTTCTGTTTTCCTGCCACTAAAAACTTTACAAAGTAGTGGTCAGCTGTGGTATTGAGATGCTTTGTGAATGAAATGGAGCTTAGGACGTATCATGATAATTAACAGTTCCAGTCTCAATAAAGCTTCTGTAAAGCAATCATTGAAGAGAGTACCTTAGCCAGAGCTACTAGAAAGTGAATTTATTGCTAGGGGAGAAAGAGATGAGCATTAAACTAAGATATAATTAAAATTGCCAAATTGTTTGCAAGTTTCTTGTCAAACAGTCCCAAGAAAGTAGAGCAAGGGCATCCCAAGTGCATGACCACTTGGGGAAAAAAAGAGTAAACTATCAACAGTGATAGACTAAATGGAAAATATTTACAGCCTAAAGTCCTCTAAGAGGCCTCCTCACCTATGTCCAATTTTTGAAGCAATTATTCATTATTTACCATGTAAATATCACAATGTAACTTTGCTATATGTTTGTTCTTTAAAAGGAAGGAAATAATTGTAGATTTTCTGTAAACCCTCTGATAAAATAATCCCACCCTAGATCTTATTCCATTTAACTCAGATTGTTTAAAGTCTTAAGAGCTCCAGTCTAGTTAGACTTATTTGCAGAACCTCTCAGATTTGGAGTAACATCTTGTAGGCTAGTAAATCATCAGAGTGTTCATATATGTCACTCTAGAAATGTTTATGGACATAACTAAGAAAATGATATTTCATGTGGGTCTGTGTTTTTTTGATTCATATAATTTATATGACAAATCACAATACTGAAGTAATGACATTTATCTCTTATTAAGCATTTAAAGCAAAATAATATTATGTATAACCTATAACCCTCTAATCAATAATACTTTTAAAAGTAAATATGAGATGTATGACATTTTTTATCAGCGTTTTCCAAATTGAAGGCACTTGGATTTCAGTATTGATTTAAGTTATGCAATGCAGTAGACTTCCAGTTTTGGTTCTCATTAATAACTTTGGTAACTTGTTTTTAAAGTACTAATTTGTTTCACAGTATCTGAAATTATTATGGTTTTGGAGTAAATAATTATAAAACACATGTAGGTCAGATTTGGCAGTATTCTCTCAAGAAAAGTAACACCAAGTGTAACATCTCAAGAAGTGTAACATATTTTTGAGGATATTTCCTTCAGTAGATTACATAAGAACATACAATTTCTTACTTAAGATATTTTAAAACTTATTTTAGTTTATTTACCTTTACTGATTTAACTGGACCACTGAATGAGATGTTTGGCAATTTTTAAAAGTAAAATAAGGTATTTGTCTAATTTAGAGGCCTAGTCAACTAACCCAACTAGAAGTTTTAGGCTTAAAATCCACTAACATCAACTGAAGCTTTCACATGATACTAGGCCCTATGGGAAGATATCCACTAAGCTTTTCTGGAACTTAATTTGTAAAAGTAAAATATTTAAGGTCATACCATGGGTTACTTGGCTTGTGGCTTTGACATTAAATAATCTTTTCTTTAGTGGTAAAAGGAGATCACAATGGGATATCTACACACAGTTAAATCTCATGTACTAAACTATTAATTTTGTCATGGTTAATGGGCATCTAATCAATGTGAGATACAAAAAAATAGGATTCAAATTAACTCATGGTTTGCTTACATGCAAAACGAAAAGGGAACTAATGTATAAATGTCTTATAATTAAATTTTTCCCAAGAATATTAGAAATATCTATTCAAATAATCAGTGACTACGAAATTTAAATACATTTTTTAGAACTGATGACAGAATAAAATAAAATGCCTTTGAAATTTTTCACTGTTTTCTGTAAAATAAATACCTAAAAAAACTTGCCTATTGATTTTATTTCATTCCCGCTTTTATTTATATTTCCAATAATGCAAATATTGCATTTGTTTCTAATTAAAATAGAGAGAATTAGCTAAATATTAAATATTGTGTTTGTTTTAACTCAGGGCCTTGAGATTTTTTTTCCTTTAAAATAAATCACTAAAATGCAGAATATCGGAATTCTCCAATCAGAAGCAATGTGTCAAGTCACAGTAAAGCTGATTGGCTTCTTTAAACACAGAAGACATGGTTTTTAAATGAAAAGCTAATTATCAAACTCAGAAAGACTGCCCTGATATGTTATGTTAAACTGCTCTGTATGTGCTATACTACTACTATAGATATTTCTATGATGAGCTATAAATAGATGCAAAAGCAAATCCTGCCATTAAAAAAAAAAAAAAAACAAAAAAAAAACAGGCAGATTCTCCTTCCATTTGCACAAACATGCAATATCACTTTAAGAAGTTAAAATCACATAAAGACAGGAACCCCCAGACCCTCAGGGAACAAAATGCCCAGCAAAGTAAATTATACTAATCATTTTCTCTCATGCACTGGCAGCACCTACTAGAACTGTTTAATTACGGGACCAGAATAATAATAGAAAAATGCTGCACACAACAACAGCCCTGTTTCCTATCCTACCTTTGTGGTGACAATGCACAGGCAATCCATCCTGGATCCCTACACAGGACTCAGTGCATGGAAGTCACACCAGCAAATCAGCAAAGGTGAGAAATGCCTTTTGGAAATTGCACACAGAGAGAAGCAGAGCTTGGATTCTGTACAAGACGGCTTTTCCAAGGGGGGCCCCTCATGGGAAACTCGAGCCCTCCTCCATACAGCTCAAGGCAAGCAGGATTCTCCTAGGCACCAGAAAATCCCGTAGAAATCAGCTCCGGCAAAACTTCCCGGTGGCTTGCTGGGCTCCGTGGCTGCATGGTCTTTTAGAAGATTCCTTGATCAGAACAAGGCTCCTGTGAGTACCCCGCACAGTTCTATCGTAGCGATGAGTGTAACACCAAGCACCAGAGAATCACATTTCAGCTCTTGCTCTTGTTTCTGATTTCTGATCTGCTGCTTCAGTGTACCCATAAGATTTCCTTTGCCAAAGTCCCCTCTTTGCTGCTTTCCTTTCTTACTAACAACACTGAGTAACGCAAAAAGCTACCCGTCCCATCTACTAAATGGCTGTCGTTCCAGTGCCAGAATAGCAGCTTTGGGTAATAAAATGCTATTTATTATGAGCATGATTGCCGGGAGTCTAAATGACTCGAAAGATATGACTGAAAAGCTAAGGTGCATGTGGTGCTGCATACATCACATCTCAATTCACTTGCAATTATAAGGGCAGCTTCTTACAAATGACTAACAGCTGGATAAGGAAAATCAAGCCAGTAACATAAAGAAACTGCAGATTTGGAAGTTTAACTTAGAAAAATGTTACATTTATCCTTTTTTGTGTTTTTTACCTATGTGTGTGGTCCATGACATATGCAAATACATAAACAACCTGAACATTTAAACGAATAAGTATTTGATGAAATTGGGGAGGGTGGAGGTTCTAAAGTGTTTATAAAAGTTCTACATTCTGAGAGAAAAAATGAGCTCCTTCCCAAACTTTTCCCTCCTCACTTGCTGTCTGCAGGCACTTATTACGTGGGCAGAGCTTTGTGTTCCTTCTGCAGCATTCTAACAGCCAAATGATTAACACTCTCCCCTCCCCCAAATCCCTCCCTTTCTTCTAGTAAGGCTGCTACTATATAGACTGCCTTTGAGGTGCTTGACAAGCATCACTCTGGATAATAATATACTTTTTTTTTTCCATCATCTTAGACACATAGGCAGTCACAGACTGAAACAGACAAACAGAAAGACACAGGAGCTCAGAGAGGAGAGGGGGTGGGAAGGGAGAATGAGAGAGAGTGAATGACAGAATGGAAAGTACTGCCTGACGAATAAAAGTGGAAAATCAATGATGCACTTTCACTAGGAAGAAAACACATAGTCAACTGGACCACTGAAATATCAAAAATAAATGTCTAGGGACCCATACGCTTTAGGTCCTCAAGACACTGGCAGGACCATTTTCCACTCTACTGCCAACCACCACCCTCTCTTTTTTCATAAAAAGTATATTTTCCATGATAAATAATTTGGGGGAAAGAAATAATATAAGACTCTTCTACCTTTCATGAATTATTCAGGTTCTAACCTCAATATCCCAATAACTTCCTGATTGCTAAGTAAATGAATGTCTCAGAAACTGATGTGTCATTATTTTACCCAAATGAGAGCCCTGTTTATAAAGAGTTCATAGCAAATCAAATGTGTGTTCAGAGAAAAAAATGAAAATAAAAGCTCCTAAAGTTCAATTTGATATAACAACTTTCAAAAGTGGCTCCAAAACTTATTTGTAGTTAAGAAATATAATTTCCTCTTAACTGTTATCCTACTGGTGTAATAAACTTTAAATAATTTTCAAGTTAAACACCATGAATAGAATTCATGTTCTGGTCCATTCCATCAGGTAACTCTATCTTACGGTTCAGTAATTTGAACAGACAAGGAAACATCACCCTCATTTGTTACATCACCACAATAATTATTTTAACCAATACTTCCTAAGCTTATCTGTGAGTATTTAAAACATTTTATCTTTGAGCATTCCCAGGTCCTAACCAGTGTGTTTCCCTGAAATAAGTAAAACATCTAATATGTAATTGAGACTTATTGTCATATTCATGTTCAAAATAATTAGGCTTTGTGTCCCTGTAACACTTTGAAGTTGACAAAGCACTTGCAACAGTCTCACAGGCTTGAGAAATTGAAATGACTTCCCAAAACCTAGTAACTTTCAATGCCAACATTAAAGATCATGTCTCTTAATTTCAAGTCCAGGTCTTTGTTAGTTATAGAGACAATCAGAATGGAGACAATCAGGAGTTGGAGGAAGTAAATAAATTGGATAGCAGAGTAAGATGAATATTTTCACAAGTTTTTCTGCTAGATGATACCTTCAGAACTTCATTCCATCTTTGCAGAGAGGAGGAAACTAAGAGAGGAAAATTAGCAGAGGGCGCCTGATTAGTCTCCTAACTCTGGCAGATCACAAATGAAAGCACTTTGTAAACTATGGAGACTTGCAGAAATAAAAGACAACTTGTCTTTTCTTCTAGCACAGATCCTAGAGCACCTTAGGCAATCCCTAAGTCATCCATCTAACACATATTTGTTGAACACTCATTATGCGAGGATCTGATTAATGTCTATATCACCCTCTAAAGTGCACTCCTTAAAGATAGTTTTAACTCTTTATTTCCATTGCCTAGACTAGTGTCTCATTCATTCAACAAATATACTTGAGAATCTACTTATGTGGAAACGCAAGGTAAGAAAAAGCTAGCAAAATCCCTTCCCAAGAGAGAATAAAAAACTATAGTACTGTACAGAAAGCATTTGGGGGTGTTTTACATCCACAAAATAAAGGCATTTAACCCAGAATGGAGAGGTGAGGGAAAGCATTCTGGAGAAGAGCCTTGAGCTAAATTGAGAAAGATCCATGGCAGTTAACTAGAAGTTAAGAGAAAAGAGAATTTCATACACTCTATTTGAAAAAGGAATGAATCAGCAATATGTTATACTGTTATAAAATCAGCTTAATAAACATATCCAATAAAAGTGCTTCAGAGCAAGCATTTTACAAACTGAACATGCAATCTCTACTTGAGAACAAAATAGTGTTGTTCATATAATGTTGAGTACAAATATACTGTAAATGCACATATAGCATGTATGTTATATATTCATTTGTTTGTATTCACCTCAAGTGATTAACTGGATAAAGTATGTATGTTTAGACATAAGTAAGCACATAACATTTTAAAGTGTAGACCCATTTGGAATTTCTACTTTGTGTACACCTTACCTTCCATTGATTTTCCTCAGACACAAAGATGATAGAAGATAATTCACTCCTTTGCCTCAAGGGAAACATTATGCTGTTTTTATAATTAACAATGTATCGACATGAAGCTTTTTTTTTTTTTTTTTTTTACAGAAATAGCCCTCAGTTGCCCCTGTGATTTTCACAAGAGATGTTTGGCAAGATAAGAAGCCTCAGCCTGCAACTGCTTTACTTGATATTCCTTGAGGTTAATGATATCAAACTAAAAATATATTCATTCTTAGTAAACCTGTAATTGAAAGTTTGATATCATAAATTTCTCTTGTAAATTACTTGCACTAAAATTGTACCTTAACCACTTAAATGCATTACTTTTATTTTGTTTCCAACAGCGAAAAAAAATCTCTAGAAGTGAAATCCAATCTGTGTCTATTCTAGAATCTAGCCCCTTGAGGGCAGATTTAATGTATATCTCTGCTACTTAGTATGGTACTGGCACTTAAGAGGCACAAAATAAATATTAGTGGAATGAAAGAATAATCGGAGCTTCAGTTATGATATTTATTTTTTAATAGATTTTAAAAATGGATTTAAACCTATGATCCCTTATTTATATTAGAATCATATATGCACATTATAGAGTAACCATAATATATACACATATATTTATGTGCATACATAGAAATTTTAAAATAAATATACTGGTGCATGTAGCTGAACGTATTTGCAAATGTGAATATTTTCATTGGCAAATCCAGTCTGATGTAAGAAAGTATGATTTAGAACAGTCTTATCTATAGTGGAAAAGGGCAGTTTCTAGCTGAAGTGTTAAAACTATAGGATGCTACTGAAACTAGGTGTTTGCTATTGTGTCAGAAAACAATAATAAACATAAGCATTTTTGTTAATATAACAGTAATTTATCAAGTGGTTATTTTTTAAAGTACTGTGGTAAATACTTAGTAACTATAATCTCATGGTCATAATACCCTTTAGGAAATAATTGTAACCCCTATTTTATAGTTAAGGAAATTGAAGCTGACTGAGGTTCTATTACTGCCCTAAGTGACATAGAACCTAGGTAACTCCAACCTAGAGGGCAGTCTACTTTCTTTCCATCTCATCACACTATAAATCCTGAAGTCGTTTGTCCCTCTGGGTCCAACCTGAGAGTGTGGCACAAACAGATTCAAAGGCCTTTTCCTTCGCCTAAGGTAGCCTGAACTCCATGCAGATGAATTATAAACAAACTGTGATCCTCCTAAAAAGATACATTCATATCTGGGCTCCCACTTGATGTCTTTCACAGCTTCTAAAGGCCTTGGGAATAGTCCCAGAAGGAATGGACTCCACATTAGAAAGATTAAGTCCAAAGGAAATAACAAGAAATCCACCCACCTGGCCTCCTATCCCTGCCTATCTGTTCCCTATATACCCAGAACAGCAGGCACACAAATGACATCTGCAAAGCTTGTTAGCTTAATAAAATAAAGAAACTGCAGGCAGGTCATGGCAAAATGCCTGCCCTCATTTCCAAACTCTCCAGAGGTAAGTAAGAAATTAGGATCAACTGAAAAAAGACTGAATTTTTCAGAGAGTTTCTATCATTAAAAAAATCAGGACAGTATTGGATCCTGAAAATAATTCGTGAAAAGCAGGAGTCTATGTATTCTGTTCAAAGATAAACATATATCTTTGCAAAAAAATATAGAAACAAGAAAAATTTTGAGTGAACCAATAATTGCTACAGAAATACATTTTTAAACTCATCTTTTAATTATGATATTCAATTGTATAAACCTAAATTTTATATGAATTTTACACATGTGAGTTAGAACATAAATGACAGACATATAGCTCTTTCAGTTATTATCGTCATCAAAATCTAAAGAAGCTCTGAAATGTTATATAAGTGGCAGGCTATAAATGATGTAAACATTCAATAAAAATTGTTTCACTAACAAATCAAAGTTTAGATAAACTTTGCTGAAAATTAACTACATTTCTTAAGAGGCTAAATTTTTCCTACTATTATACAATGCTGTGAGTTGAGTGGATTCCAGAAATCCAAATAACTGTGTGCAAGTCACAGTCTAAAAACCTGTAGGGTCAGAAATAAAATTTTGCTTTCAAGTTAATATAAGTAACCTCAGCAGTATTGCTAAATGCCATTTCCATACTCTACCTTCTTATACCCTGATATGGTTTGGCTGTGTCCCCACCCAAATCTCAACTTGAATTGTATCTCCCAGAATTCCCATGTATTGTGGGTGGGACGGGGTGTGGGGAGGTGTAATTGAATCATGGATACCAGTCTTTCCCACGCTATTCTCGTGTTATGGAATAAGTCTCACATGATCTGATGGATTTATCAGGAGTTTCTGTTTCTTCCTCATTTTCTCATGCTGCCATCATGTAAGAAGTGCCTTTTGCCTCCTGCCATGATTCTGAGGCCTCCCCAGCCATGTGGAAGTATAAGTCCAATTAAACTTCTTGTTCTTCCCAGTCTTGGGTATGTCTTTATCAACAGCATGAAAACTAATACATACCCCAAGCATGATAGCCTGTTATCTGTTCCTCAAATATGGTGTTTCACTCTAATTCTTCCTCAGAGCCTTGAATTTGTTGTTCCTTCTTCCAGAAACTGTCTTTCCCTGAATTTGCACATGACTGGCTCCTTCTCATCATTCAAGTCTCTGCTCAGATGTTACCATGTCAGCAAGACCTTCCCAAACTGATTTCCCCTAACTAAATTAAAATTTTTTCCATTGTTCTCCATTATATCATCCCAGTTTATTTCCTCCATATGATTATCACAATCTAAAATTACCTTCTCTATTCATCTCTTACTACCTCCCCTATATGAAGTTTATCGGTGAGAGCAGGAACCTTATCTATTTTGCCCATGACTATATCACCAGTGTTTTGAACATAACAGATGCTAATAGAGATTTTTTAATGAATGAATGAAATCCATCATATGGAAACTCTTTTAAAGCATGTGGCTAGTATCAGTAGTCCAACATGAAATTTGCAATGCAAGATCTTCAACATAGTTTAGTTTCTAAGGATGTGATTTACACTAATAATATTTACAAACACACAAACAATGGTTTTCTGATTCAAAATTAATTTATTTTGAAATAAATTATATTATGAATAATTAAGGTATACAACATCATGTTGTGAGATACTTATACATAGTACAAAGATTATTAGTGAGGCAAATTAACATATTTATCACTTCTTAGATAGTTATCCATTTCTCTTTGCTAAAATCTACTCATTTAGCATGAATCCCATATATAATACAATGTTATTACCTACAGTCTTCATGTTGTACCTTAGCTATCTAGACTTGCTCATACTACATATCTGCTACTTTGTATCCTCTAACCTAAATCTCCTCATTCCTCCCAAATCAGTAACCACAGTTTTATTCTATGTGTATGTGTATTTAAATTTTTATTTTGTATATGGTGAATATGTATATATGTATATACACACATACATACATACATACATACAATATTCCACACATATATGAGATTATGCAATATTTTTCTTTCTGCATCTAGCTTATTTCACTTAGCATCATGTCCTCCAGGCTCATCCATGTAATGGCAAATGGAAGGATCTCATTCTTTTTTAGAGTTGAATACTATTCCATTTTATATGGATACCACAATTTCTTTATCCATTCATCCACTGACAAACACTTATTTCTCTATCTTGGCTACTGTGAATAATGCTACAAAGATCATAGTAGTACAAATATCTTTCCAAGATTGTTACTTCATTTCCTTTGTGTATATGTCCAGAAAAGGAATTGTTGGGTCGTATGATGTTCTATCTTCAATTTCTTTTGGAACTTCTATACTGCTTTCCATAATGGTTATACCAATCTAAATTCCCAACAACAGTGTACAGAGATCCCATTTCTCCAGATTGTGACCAATATTTGTCATCTTTTGACATTTTTTTCAAATAGATAATTTACATGACACTCTCAAAGGTATGCACAGAATAATATTTGTAGAAAATATGCATTTGTAACCTTTCTTTTTAAAAAAAGTATTATGAGTACATGATAGTTGTAGATGTTTATATGGTACATGTGATATTCTGGTACAAGCATACAATATTTAATGATCACATCCAGGTAACTGGGATATCCATCACCTCAAGAATTTCTAATACAAGAATGTTTTAAACACATTCCAATTCTACCCTTAGTTTTTTGATATACACAATAATGATTGTTAACTATAGTCACCCTGTTGTGCTATCAAATACTAGATCTTACTCATTCTATCTAACTATATTTTTATACAAATTAATGATCTCCACTTTTCTCCTCCATTGCTGCTACCCTTCCCAGCCTCAGACAGCCATCATTATACCTTTTCCTCCAGGAGTACAACTGTTTTAATGTTTAGTTCTCACATATGTGTGAGAACATGTGAAATTTGTCTTTCCATGCCAGGTGTTCTTTCTTTATTAAAAGGTCCATTCATGTTGTTGCAAATGACAGCATTTCATTCTTTTTTGTGGATGAATAATATTCCAATGGTACCACATTTTCTTTACCTATTCATCAGTTGATAGATACTTTGATTCCAAATCTTGGCTATTGTGAATAAACAATAAATATGGGAGTACAGGCATCTCTTCAATACACTGATTTCTTTTCTTTTAGATAGCAGTGGGATTGCTCAATCATACGGTACTTTCTATTTTTAATTTTTTGTTGAACCTCCATACTCCTCTCCATAGTGGATATACTAATTTATATTCTCACAAACAGTATATGAGGGTTTCCCTTTCTCCACATCCTCAACAGAATTCATTATTGCCTGTCTTTTGGATAAAAGCCATTTTAACTGGGATGAGATGATATCCCACTCTAGTTTTGATTTGCATTTCTTGATGATTAATGATGTTGAGTATTTTTCATGTACCTATTGGCTATTCACATGTCTTCTTTTTAGAAATCTCTGTTCAGATCCTTTGCTCATTTTAAAATCAGATTGACTTTCTTTCCCATTGAGTTGTTTGAGCTCCCTATATATTAGGGTTATTAATCTAATGTCAGATGAAAATATTTCCCCCATTCTGTAATTTGTCTCCTCATTTGCTGATTATTTCCTTTGCTTTGGAGAGCTTTTTAGCTTGATGTGATGTGATTTTTCTATTTTTGGTTTGGTTGCCTGCACTTTTGAGGTATTACACAATAAATTTTTGCCCAGACCAATGTTCCAGAGAGTTTTCTCACTGTGTTCTTTTAGTAGTTTCATACTTTCAGGTCTCAGATTTAAATCTTTAATCCATTATTATTTTGTATATGGTGAGACATATGGTTGTAGTTTCATTTTTCTGCACATGGATATCCAGTTTTCCTGGCACCATTTATTAAAGAGAATATCCTTTTCTCATTATATGTTCTTGATATCTTTGTCAAAATTTAATTCATGGTGGATGTGTGGATTTATTTCCAGGTTCTCTATTCTGTTCCATTAGTCTATGTGTCTTTTTTTATGCTGGTACTATACTAGTTCGGTTACTATAGCTCTATAGTACAATGTGAAGGCAGGTAATGTAACTCCTCCAGCTTTGTTCTTTTTGCCCATGACAGCTTTGGCCATTCTGAGTCTATAGTGATTCCATGAAAATTTTAGGATTACTTCGTTATTTCTTTGAAGAATGTCATCGGTATTTTGATAGGGATGTCATTGACCAGGTAGACTGCTTTGAGTAGTATGGACATTTTAACAATATTGATTTCGTCAATCCATTAACATAGAATTAATCCCCATTTTTTTGTGCCCTCTTCAATTTCTTTTACTAATGTTTTATAATTTTCATTGAAGAGATCATTTACTTCTGTGATTAAATTTATTTCTAGGTTTATTATTTTATTTGTAGTTATTGTAAATGGGATTTTTTTTCTTGATTCCTTTTTTCAGATTATTCATTGTTGACCTATAGAAATGCTTCTTCTTTTTGTACATTGATTTTATATCCTGCAATTGTATTGAATTTATTCTTCAATTCTATTAGTATAGATTTTTGGTAGAATTTTTAGGTTTTTGTAAATAGAAGATTGTATCAGCTATGAACAAGAATAATTTGACTTGTTTCATTCCAATTTGAAAGTCCTTTATTTTACTCTCATTTAAATATTCTATTAAAGGAAAGGCTTTTAGTTTTTCCCCTTTAGCATGGTACTAGTTGGGAGTCCGTCATACATGGCTCTTACTTTGTTGAGGTATGTTCTTATATGCCACATTTTTTACTGTTTTTATCATGAAAAGATATTGAATTTTACTGAATGTTTTTCAGCATCAAATGAAATGATATGTTTTTATCCTTCATTCTGCCAATATGATGTATTGCATTGATTGATTTCTGTAGGTTGAGATATCTATGCATCCCTGAATGAATCCCACTTGATCTTGATGAATGATCCGTTTAATTGTTGTTGAATTTGGTTTATGAGTATTTTGTTGAGGATCTTTGCATCTATGTTCATCAGAGATATTTGCCTATAGTTTTCTTTTTCAATGTGTCTTTCTCTAGTTTTGGCATTGTGGTAATACTATCCTCATGAAACCAGTTTGGAAGTATTCATTCCTCACAGATTTTTTCAAATAGTTTGAGTAGGATTGGTATTAGTTCTTTAAATATTTGGTAGAATTCAGCAGTGAAGTCATTAGGTCTTGACTTTTTCTGTGATGTGAGACTTTTAATTATGACGTCTATCTCCTTACTTGTTATTGGTCTATTCTGGTTTCAGATTTCTTCGTGATTTAATCTTGGTAGGTTGTATGTGTCTAGAAATTTATCTGTTTATTCTATGTCTTCCAGTTCACTGACAAAGTGTTCATTGTAGTCTCTAATAATCCTTTGAATTTTTCTGTGATATCAGTTGTAATGTCACATTTTTCATCTCTGATTTTATTTTGAGGTGTCTTCTCTCTTTTGTTCTCAGTATGGCTACAAGTTTATCTTTTCAAAACACTAAATTTTTCATTTCCCTAATATTCCAAGTTTTTTGTTTTAATTTCATCTATTTCTGCTCTGATGTTTCTTTCTTTACTTCTACTAATTTTGGTGTGGTTTGCTTTTGATTTTTCTAGTTCTTTATGATGCATCACTAGGTTATTTATTTGAAGTTTCTCTACTTTTTAATACTGGTGCTAATTGGTATACTCCCATCTTAGAATTGATATTGCTATAACCCATAGATTTAAGTAGATTGTGCTTCCCTTTTCACTTGTTTCATAAAATTTTTAAATTCCTTCCTAATTTCTGCATTGAACTACTGGTCCCTCAGGAGCACATTATTTAATTTCTATGTGTTTGTATAGTTTCCTAAGTTCCTCTTGTTATTGATTTTTAGTTTTATTCCATTGTGGTCAGAAAAAAATATTTAATATAATTTTAATGTTTTGAATGTTCTAAGACTCATTTCATAGCTTAACATATGGTCTATCCTTGAGAAAGATCCATGTGCTAACAGGAATAATGTATATTCTGTGGCTTTTGGTTAAAATGTTCTGTAATATCTATTAGGCTCATTTGGTTGACACGGCAGATTAAGTCTGATGTTGATTTTCTGTTTGGACAATTTGTTCAATGCTGAAAATGGGGTGTTGAGCTCCCTAGCTAGTATTGCATGGGGGTCTTTCTTTCTCTTCAGCCTTAATAACATTTGCTATATATAAATGGGTACTTCAGTGTTGGGTGCATATATATGTATAATTGTTATATCTTCTTGCCAAATGGACTCTCTTATCATTATATAATGTCCTTCTTTGTCTCTTCTTATAGTTTCTGTCTCAGAATTTATTCTATCTGACAGACTTACAGCTATTCCTGCTCTTCCTTAGTTTACATTTGTACAGAATATCACTTTCCATTCTGTTCATTTCACTCTATAGGTGAAGCGAATTTTTAGGGAGCATATAATTGGGTCTTGGTTGCTGTGGTTTTCTTTAAATCAGGGCAGCCACTTTACATTTTTTAATGAAAAGTTTACTCTATTTACATTCAATGTTATTATTGATAGGTAAGAACCTACTCCTCCCATTTTGTTATTTGTTTTCTGCTTGCTTTGTAGTCCTCCCTTCCCTGCTTAATTCCTATCTTCCTTTCTGTAAAAGTTAATTTCTTTGATAGTAGGTTCTAATTTCTTGCTTTTGCTTTTTTGTGTATCTATAGTGGGTTTTTTGATTTGAGGTTATTAGGAAGCTTGCAAATAATATATTGTAAAAAATAATTTTAAACTAAAGACAACCTAACTCTGATTTCAAAAACAATGAAGAAGCAAAGAGAAAACTTAAAAATAAATCTCTACACTTTATCCTTCCTGTTCTTTGACTTTCAGTTGTTTCTATAAACAAATGGGACCTAATTAAACTCCAGAGCTTCTGCACAGCAAAAGAAACAATCATTAGAGTGAATCAGCAACCAACAGAATGGGAAAAAATTTTTACAATCTACCCATCTGACAAAGGGCTAATATCCAGAATCTACAAAGAATTAAAACAGATTTACAAGAAAAAACAAGCCCATTCAAAAGTGGGCAAAGGATAAGAACAGATACTTTACAAAAGAAGACATATATGAGGCCAACGAACATGAAAAAATGCTCATCATCACTGGTCATTAGAGAAATGCAAATCAAAACCACATTGAGATACCATCTCATGCCAGTTAGAATGGTGATCATTAAAAAATCTGAAGACTCACTCCTGTAATCCAAGCACTTTGGAGGCCAAGGCGGGTGGATCACCTGAGGTTGGGAGTTCAAGACCAGCCTGACCAACATGGTGAAACCCTGTCTTAAAAAAAAAAAATGGAGACAACAGATGCTGGAGAGGATGTGGAGAAATAGGAACACTTTTACACTGTTGGTAGGAGTGTAAATTAGTTCACCCATTGTGGAACACAGTGTGGTGATTCCTCAAGGACCTAGAAATAGAAATTCCATTTGACCCAGCAATCCCATTACTGGGTATATATCCAAAGGATTATAAATCATTCTATTATAAGGACACATGCACATGAATGTTCATTGCAGCACTGTTTACAGTAGCAAAGACTTGGAACCAACCCAAATGCCCATCAATAATAGACTAGACAGGGAGAATGTGGCACATATACACCATGGAATAATACTACGCAGCCATAAAAAACTATGAGTTTGTGTCCTTTGTAGGGACATGGATGAACCTGGAAACCATCATTCTCAGCAAATTGATATAAGAACAGAAAATCGAACACCACATGTTCTCACTCATAGGCGGATGTTGAACAATGAGAACACATGGAGACAGGGAGGGGAGCATCACACACTGGGGTCTGTTGGGGGGAAATAGAGCAACAGCAGGGGTGTTGGGGAGGAACAAGATGGGGAAAAAAGCCAGATATAGGTGATGAGAAGGAAGGCAGCAAACCACATTGCCATGTATGTACCTATGCAACAATCTTGCATGTTCTTCACATGTACCCCAAAACCTAAAATGCAGTAAAATATATAAAGTACATATATTTTGTAGTTCTTATTTTTGATAGGTTTGCCTTTTAGTCTTCCTAGTCAAGATATAAGTGGTTTATAAACCACAATTACAGTGTTGAAGTATTCTGTATTTGTCTGTGTATTTGCTATTACCAGTGAGTTTTGTACCTTCAGATGATTTCTTATTATTTGTTAATGGCCTTTTCCTTTAGATTGAATAAATCCCTTAACATTTCTCTTAGGACAAGTCCACTGCTGATGAAGAACGCCTTTACACTGTTGGTGGGAATGTAAACTAATTCAAACTTTGTGGAAGACAGGGTGGTGATTCCTCAAGGATCTAGAAATAAAAATGCCATGTGACCCAGCAATCCCATTACTCGGTATATGCCCAAAGGATTATAAGTCATTCTATTATAAAGATGCATGCACACATGTATATACTGAGGCACTGTTCACAATAGCAAAGACTTGGAACCAACCCAAATGCCCATTAATGATAGACTAGATAAAGAAAATGTGACACATATACACTATTAAATACTATGCAGTCATAAAAAAAGAAGAGTTCATGTCCTTTGCAGTTCATGGATGAAACTAGAAACCATCATTCTCAGCAAACTGACACAAAAACAGAAAACCAAACACTACATGTGTTCACTCATAAGTGGGTGTTGAACAATGAGAACACACAGACACATGGAAAAGAACATTACACACTGGAGCCTGGGGGGTGATGGGCTAGGGGAGGAATAGCAGGAAATAGGGGGATTAAGGAGGGCTAGCATCAGGAGAAATAACTAATGTAGATGACGGGGCAATGGATGCAGCAAACCACTACCATGGCACATGTATACCTATGTAACAAACCTGCAGGATCTGCTCATGCATGCAGAACTTAAAGTATAATAAATAAATTTTTTAAAATCCCTCAGCTTATATTTGACTCGTAAAGCTTTTATTTTTTCTTCACGTTTGAAGGCTATTTTCATTGGATATACTAGTCTAGAATAAAAGATGTGGTTTTATTTTTTCAGCCCTTTAATATGTCAAGCCCCTCTATCCTGGCCTGTCAGGTTTCCACTGGAAAGTCTGTTGTCAAATGTATTCTCCCTTATACATTATTTGTTTCTTTTCTCTTGCTGCTTTTAAGATCCATTCTTTATCCTTGGCCTTTGGGAATTTTCTTATTAAATGTGTTCAGGTATTCTTATATGTGTTAAATCTGCTTAATTTTCTATGAACTTCTTATACCTAAATACTAATATTTTTTCTAGGTTTGGAAATTTCTCTGTTATTATTTCTTTAAATAAACCTTCTTACCTGATCTCTCTCTTTACTTTCTCCTCAAGTCAATAAATTTTACATTTTCCCTTTTGAGACTATTTTCTAGATTCCATAGGTTTTCTTCATTTTATTTTTTTTTTCTATTTTCCCCCATGACTGTACATTTTTATAAAGCCTGTCTTCAATCTCACTAACATTTCCTTCTGCTTGATCAATTCTACTTCTCAGAGATTGGAATGCATTTTTTACTCTGATAATTGAATTTTTCAGCTGAGGAATTCTGCTTGATTATTTAAAAAGATATTTTAATTTGTTTGTTAAATTCTGTGATAAGATTCTGAATCCCTCCTCTGTGTTATGTTGACATTCATTGAGCTTTCTCAAAACAGCTATTTTGAATTATCTTTCTGAAAGTTCATATATTTCCACCACCCTAGAATTGGTTATTGGTAACTTATTTAGTTTGTTTAGTGAGATCACATTTTCCTGGATGTTCTTGATGCTTATGGATGTTTGTTAATATCTGACTATTTAAAAGTTAGGTATTTATTCTAAGCTGGCAGTCTCAGCTTGTTTGTACCTATCCTTCTTAAGAAGGTTTTCCAGGTATTCAAATGGAATTGATTGTTGTGATCTAAGTCTTTGGTTATTGAAGCCATATTAGCTCTGGGGGATGTCCCAGAACTAGTAAACTGGTAATGTAATTCTTGATTGCTGGTTCTTGATGAACCAGTATGGTGAATATTCTTTTCTTTTATCTGTAGACTTCAAGAGGCACCACCTTAGTAGGGTTTGGTAAGATCTGGGTAATTCCCTGGACCCTGGACTACCAAGTAGCAATCACTCTTTCTCTTCCCTCACTTCTCACTTTCCCCAAACACAAGTCAGTCAGTCTCTCCCTCTCCCTCTCCCCCACCCCTCTCTCTCTCTCTCTCTCTCTCTCCTGAGCTTGCTGGAGTTGGAGGAAGAGTGACACAAGGACTCCCATAGCGACCACAGCCGGGGCGGGGAGAGGAGGGTAGCCATGGGAGTCCTTGTGCCATTATCCATTAGGCTAGATAATACCTAAAGGCATCACAGTACTTGGGTTTCCTCCAAGGTCCATGGCTAATAATTCCTGGCTACTGCTGATGTTTATTGAATACACAAGGGCTCTTTATTCAGCAGGTGGCATATTCGGCCAGGAATGGGTCCTTCCAGTCAGGGGAGCAGGTTCCCTTCTAGCCCAGGGTAGGTCTAGAAATGCCATCCAGGAGCTAAGGCCTGGAATTAAAGGTTTCAGGAATCAGCATGAGCTTTATTTTACTGTGGCTGAGCTGGCAGCCAAGTTGGAAGATGAAGTCCTCTGTACTTTTTCTTCTGCTTTCCCAAAGTGTAAGGAGTCTCTCCCAAGCTGAACTGCCTGGAATTAGAGAGGGGTAACACAAACACTCCCTCGGCTGTGACAACTAGTATCTCACTGGGTTTCATGTACCCCAGTCTACTGGCTGCAAGCCCAGAGCAGTCCCAGAAATTACTCAAGGACTGCAGAACTTGAGTCAGTGACCTGACTGACATTCAAATTTATCTAGGACACTAGGCTACTTTAGTCAGACAATGGTGGAGCTACTCTAAACTCGGGTTCCTACTAGTAGGGTGGAGAATTCCTCTTTGACAGAGCTGGTCTAAATGCTTCATCTGTGGACACCAGGGGAATTTTGCCGTGTTGCATTCTGCTGTGAGAGAGAAGAGTTGAGTTCCAATGCAAAGTCTCACAATCAGTTCACTTTTTCTCCTGCACACAGATTCTCTCTCTGCATACACTGCAGTGGGATGGGGGAAGGGTGGTACAGGCAATGCAAAACTGTCTTTCCTACCTTCTTTAGTGCCTCCTTCCTTGATATGGTATTTAAGCCAGCTGCTGTGATCACTCACCTAATTTTTGATTCTTATGAAGATGCTTTTTTGCATGGATAGTTATTCAATGTTGTGCTCCTGCAGGGGGGATAATAACTGGAGTGTTCTATTCAGCCATATTGTTCTGCCTCCTTTCTACCAATGACTTATTGATGAAGCCATCCTAATGAGTGTGAGGTGGCTTCTGACTATAGTTTGGATTTGCATTTCTGTGATGATTAATAATGTTTAGCCTCTTTTTATATACCTGTTAGACATTTCGATGTCTTCTTTGAAGAAATATCCACCCAAGTCTTTTGCCCATGTTTTAATGAGTTTTTTCCACTAGTGAGTTGCATAAATGATTTATAAATTTTGGATATTAAGCCCTTATCAAATATACGACTTGCAAATAACTATTAATTTTTCATTTACCAGTCATTATGAATTTTCACGTGTATAATATCATTAAGTATTCATAACCAGTGAATTAAGTATAATTTTACAGGTAAAGAAACTCAGATTCAGAAAAATTGACTTACCCCAAGTTACATGAACTATCAAGTTGATGAACTAGTATAGTGAATATTCTTTTATTGTACTTTAAGTTCTGAAATACAAATGCAGACCGTGCAGGTTTGTTACTTAGGAATGTGTGTGCCACGGGTTGCTGTATCTATCAACCTGTAATATAGGTCTTAAGCTTCACATGCATTAGCTATTGTCCTAATGCTCTCCCTCCCTTCTGGTGCCAGTGTACCTTCTTCCCCTTTCTGTGTCCATGTGTTCTCCTTGCTCAACTCCTACTTAAGAGTGGGGACATATGATGTTTAGTTTTCTCTTCCTGTGTTAGTTTGCTGAGGATTATGGCTTCTGGCTTCATCTTTGTCTCTGCAAAGACATGATCTCATTTGTTTCTATGGCTGCACAGTATTCCATGGTGTATATGTGCCACATTTTTTTTTATCCAGTCTGTTACTGATGGGCATTTGGGTTAGTTCCATGTCTTTGCTATTGTAAATAGTGCTGCAACAAACATACATGTGCATGTGTCTTTATAACAGAATGATTTATATTCCTTTGGGTATATATCCAGTAATGGGATATCTGGGTCAAATGGTATTTCTGGTTCTAGATCCTTGAGGAATTGCCATATTGTTTTCCACAGTGGTTGAACTAATTTACATTCCCATCAACAGTATAAAAGCATTTCTATTTCTCCACAACCTCACCAGCATCTACTGTTTCTTGCTTTTTAATAATCACCATTCTGACTGGCATGAGATTGTACCTCACTGTGGTTTTGATTTGCATTTCTCTAATGATCAGTGATGTTGGGCTTTTATTCATATGTTTCTTTGCCACATAAATGTTGTCTTTTGAAAAGTGTCTGTTCATATCCTTTGCCCATTTTTAATGGGGCTGTTTTTTATAAATTTCTTTAAGTTCCTTATAGATTCTGAATATTAGACCTTTGTCAGATGAGTAGATTGCAAAAATTTTCTCCCATTCTGTAGGTTCTTTGTTTGCTCTGATGATAGTTTCCTTTGCTGTGCAGAAGCTCGGTAGTTTAATTAGATTCCATTTGTCAATTTTGGCTTTTGTTGCTATTGCTTTTGACATTTCCATCATGAAGTCTTTGCCTATGCCTATACCTTGAATGGTATTGCCTAGGTTTTCTTCCAAGGTTTTAATGGTTTTGGGTTTTATGTCTAAGTATCTAATCCATCTTGAGTTAATGTTTTTATAAGGTGTAAGGAAAGGGTCCAGTTTCAGTTTTTTGCATGTGGCTAGCCAGTTTTCCCAGCACCCTTTATTAAATAGGGAATACTTTCCTCATTGCTTGTTTTGTCTGGTTTGCTGAAGATCAGATGGTTGTAGATATGTGGTGTTATTTCTGAGGTCTCTGTTCTGTTCCCTTTGTCTATATGTCTCTTTTGCTACCAATAGCATGCCATTTTGTTAACTGTAGCCTTGTAATATAGTTTGAAGGTAACATAATGCCTTCAGCTTTGTTCTTTTTGCTTAGGATTGTGTTGGCTATATGGTCTCTTTTTTAGTTCCATATGAAATTTAAAGTAGTTTTTTCCTAATTTATGTGAAGAATGTCAATAATATTTTGATGGGAATAGCACTGAATCTATAAAGTACTTTGGGCAGCGTGGCCAGTTGCATGATATTGATTCTTCCTATCCATGAGGATGGAATGTATTTTCACTGTTTGTGTCATCTCTTATTTCACTATGGTCAATATTCTATATGAACCAGGATGAATCTTTATTATCTAATGCCAATTCCTATCCTATCTTTTTTATAATGATTTTCTGCAGTTTGGAAATTATGAATTCATTGATCCAGGCAGTAAATACCATAAACTTCAATGTTTGGTCCTAAGTGCTCTATATCTGAACAAAATATACTTTATCTTCAAGCAAGTATAAAAATCAGAATCCTAAATACATATGTATTAAATTAATATAATATCATTTCTGTAGTGTTTGTGTTGCTTTAGAGACAGGTAACAAATACATTAATGTTGGATTGATCACTTAAATTAAGATATGTAGATAGATATAGATATAGAATAGATATAGATATAGATATAGATATAGATATAGATATAGATATAGATATAGATATATATCAGACTTAACAATGTTCAAACTTGACCAGATAGAATGAGCTACCCTTGGAGATAGTAAATATCCCATAACTTGAGGATTTCCAGCAGTTAAAAGAATCCCTTTTAGCAGAGTGACAATAAAAATAATTAAAACCAAGGAGAGTCACTGCTCTGTATTGCCATTAAAGTTACCTTTAATTCTGATTCTATAATATTTTCAAACTTAGTCCTCTGGGAAGATTAACTCAAAAACATCACTTTTTCAATTATTATTGTATTGTAAAAAAGAACCACATAACCCTATATTTATAATACTGACCATTTTTAAGTGTAGAGTTCAACAGTGTTAAGTATATTACATTGTTGTGCAACAGCTACCTAGATGAGTTTTTCATCTTGAAAAACTGAAACTACATACCCAGTAAACACTAATTCCTCTCCTTCCCCATTTTTTGACTGACTTATTTTGCTTAGCATAATGTCCTCAAGGTCCATTCATATTGTAGTATATGATAGAATTTCCTTTTGTTCCTAAGGCTACATAGTGTGGGGGCAGGGGGGTGTGGGTGTGTGAGTGGCTGTGTGTGTGTCTATATATAACATTTTCTTTATCCATTTATCTGTTAATGGACATTTGGGTTGCTTCCTCTTGGCTATTGCAAATAAGGCTGTGATGAATATGGCTGTGTAAATATTTCTTCAAGATCCTGCTTTGAGTTCTTTTGGATATTTACCCAGAGGTAAAATTGTTGGATCATATGGTAATTATATTTTTAATGTTTTCAGGAACCCCTATACTGTTTTCCATAATGATGGTATCATTCTAAATTCCCACCAACAGTGTACAAGCCCTTCAGTTTCTCCACATCTTTTTCAACACATTATTTTTTGTTCCTTTGATGGCAGGCATCCTAATGGGTGTAAGATGGTATTTCATTGTGGTTTTGATTGGCATTTCCCTTATGATTGGTGGTGGTGAACATTAGTGGTGGTGAACTCATTCATAGGTGAGTTGGCCATTTGCATATTTTCTTTGGAGAACTATCTCGTCAAGTCTTTTGTCCATTTTTAATTGTGTTACTTGTTATTTATTGTTGAATTGTAGAAGTTCTTTATATATTCTGGATATAACCCTTCACATATATGATTTGCAAACGCTTTCTCCACTTCCATTGGTTGTCTTTTCACTCTGGTGATTGTTTTCTTTGATGCACAGAAGGCTTTAAGTTTGATGCAGTACAATTTGTTTATTTTTTCTTTCAGTTGCCTGTGCTTCTGGTGTCATATTCAAGAGACTGTTGCCTAATTAAATGTGTCCTGACATTTTACTGTTAGTTTTATAGTTTAGACCTTATATTTTCTGTAGGAGTTATAGAGTTTAAAGTCTTATTTATATCTTCAATTCATTTTGAGTTAATTCTTTTATATGGTATAAAGACCCAATTTTACACTTTTGCATGTAGATATCCAGTTTCCCACCACCATTTATTAAAGAAACTGCCCTTTCCCCATTGGTAGTCCCAGCTCCGTTATTTAAAATAATTTGGCCATGTATGCAAGGATCTATTTCTAGGGTCTACATTCTGTTTCATTGATCAATCTATCTATGCCAATGTATCCATGTCTTTATGCCAGTACCACGCCATCTTGAATACTGTTACTTTGTAGTAAGCTTTGAAATCAGGATATGTGAGGCTTCTAAATTTGTTCTTATTTTCCAAAACTGATTTGGCTATTTAGTGTCTCAGAACTATCACTTTTAAAATAAGGATTATGGGCAGCATTTCAAGTAGATATATAGACAAAAGGAAATTCTCATTCTGCTCTCATTCTATAAAACAAACATAAAAACTGTCTTTCCCATAGATGAGTGGCATTCAGAAAAAGAAGTTTCCTTCTAAATATCAGAAAGAACAGTTACCAGAAAAATAGAGCTAAGCTACAAAATTGTTAATTAGAAGGTGCAGCTATTTAACAGAGGATAAATATACATGATAGCCTGAAAATAATTGAGCAATGCTGAAATTCTCTAAAATATATAATTTTTCTATTCTATCAAAGTATCCTAAATGCATAATAATGGAAAGGAACCATAAGTTATTTGATTTATTTATTTTATTTTTTTGAGATGGAGTCTTGCTCTGTCACCCATGCTGGAGTGCAGTAGTACGATCTCAGCTCACTGCAACCTCTGCCTCCCAGGTTCAAGTTATTCTCCTGCCTCAGCCTCCCAAGTAGCTGGGATTACAGGCAAACACCATAACACCTGGCTAATTTTTGTACCTTTCGTAGAGATGAGGTTTCACCATGTTGACCGGGTTGGTCTCGAACTCCTGGCCTCAAGTGATCTACCTACCTTGGCCTCCCAAAATGCTGGAATTACAGGAGTGAGCCACTGCCCCACAAATTGTTAATAGCTAATTAGTCTCTCACTTTAGATGAGGGCTTAGATTAGGAAGATGAGGTACACAGATAGTCTAAGTGACTTGCCCAAGGACACTCAAATAGTAAGTATACCAAAATAATTTCCCAACACCTATGTTTCCAGTTATGACTTACTTTTAGGCAGTTCTTCCTTCTCAGTCTGATATGTGGCCTACAGTCAGATATGTTTCTACCTTGTTACCTCTCTGTTCTTGCTGAAAGAAACCTAATTTTCTGCCCCATCTACCGTGGTATTTGCATGGTATTTACTTAGTCCCTTAATTAACCAGTTCTATTGGCTAGACTCTGTTTTTTACTGAAAAAAATAAAGTATCGAACAACTAAAATGGTATCTAAAACAAAATATTCCTAAGAGGCATTTAGTGCTCTACTCATCTCTCCAAATGCATCCACTGTCCAGAGAAATTACCTATCAATCCTTTCATATATAACTATCCTATTTCATCTTCTTTAAATTCCTATAGTATAGGCATAATAGGTGTTATCTCATTTTATCTCATTTCAGGCACAATAAAAAGTCATTTAATGTGCCTGACGTCAAATGACTAATTTGTGATAGAGCCAATATACAAATTAATGTCTCTGACTTTGAATCTTTTGTTCATTCCATTCTATCACACTATCCTACTTTTGATATTACACTTAGTTCTCAACAAATATGCTCCATCTCCTCTCAAGGTATTTTCTTAGGTGTTCCCATGCTACTTCAAATTTAAGATGTCATAATTGAATTAGTTACTTCTATTAGTCAACTTTCCTGCAAATAACCCCATTTTTGTTCTGATACCACCTAACTCTCAATTTGCCTAGTCACCAAGTCCTGTCAATTGTTTATTTGAGATTCCTCATTTCTCTATAAGCTGATTAAAAATCCTCATTGTTTCTCACTATGACTCTGGAATACCAAACCTCCAAACTTTATGTGTTGTTTATTAGGTTTATTTAAATACAGACTATACCCCTAAAAAATACTCTCAATTATTTTAAATTGTTAAAAGAATATAATAGGAATAAAATAAGAAAATCTATTAAATATAAAGTATTTCTTCATAATTAAAGGTCTAAAGTCTTCATTGATATTTTTACTTCCCAGATGTTAACAAAAATGTCAACTCAATAAAATAAATGCAAAACTTGCAATTCATTTCAATAGAATGAATAGCTACTATTTGCCAAGCAGTACTAAGCATGTTCATATTCAGGAACTCATTAAAATTTCAAAAGAACCCTATAAGATGAGAAAATGGAAGCTTTTAGAGTTTAAGTAGCATAAGCTAGCAATATGCTCTCCAATGGTGAAAACAGAAGTTTCTCTAATATACTTTTCAGCATTTATTTAATTTAGCTGCCTGAAAGGTTGGCACATTTGTATCCCTCTTAAGACTAATGACTTCATTTTCAGGAAGCAAAAATACAAATATCCTTGCTAACAGTCAGGAAATTTGTCTTCTAAGTATTCACGAACCCAGCTTGGATGTCCACACTCCCTCCCTTCTTTTGGAAAAGAACAGTCTCATTGCCAAATTAGATGACTTTCTTCCCTGGAAGCATACTTAGCATTTTATTACTGTCTCAAATAGTTAACGTCTTCTAGGTTAAACGAACGTATTTTTCAAGAGAAGAAAAATGAAATAGCCACAAAATGACTGTGTGATAACCAGCACTTTAAGACTGTACTAAAACACAGGACCCAAAATGAACCATAAAACTACTCAAAATGATACACATTCAGTATCAGCTCAGACGCCTGAAAACCCAACATGCTGACCAGACCAAAGCTGGAAATTAGGTTACACGTTTTCTTTTCTTTTCTTTTTAAACATTACTAACACTATCCACAAATAGAAGACAAATCTTACCCATTAAGCCTACTAAGAAAGAAAACACTGTAATACTTACAGTTGTCTTCTCATCAGTTTCATTTTCAAAACACTGATTTTCTTTATTTTGCTCAATACATGAAGCATTTTCCTTTGGTCCATTGCAATCTGTAAGCTAAAAATAAGTTTAAAAAAATCAATACTCCTTTTTATTTTCTCAAATATATATTGTTTTCAAACTTTGAATATATACATTAAAGTATGTCAGGCCTAAATAAATATTATTAGATGTTGCTTATTTCAATTTTAGCATACAGAAGTACTATCTAACCCATTTTTATATTGCTCTCAGAGAGAAAACATAAAATGGGACAGTTATTCAAAGGTAAATTTTTATATTTCAAAGCTTCCCAGCAGGGAGTGTTGAACACGGACTATTCAAAATTAAATTGATGATTGGCTTAAAGCTGAGCATTGTTAATAACAAGATGAAGACAGAGGGTTGATACCACTTTATGTAAGTTCTCATACTTGTAGAAATCTCTATGGAATCAACTGGAGCTCTCAGAACTTGCAGTGTCACTGACTGCCTTTACTTTGGACTATCTTTTTAAGAATCTTGTATAACTATAGCTTTAGATGATAAAAATAATGTCTACTCTCAAAGAAAAGGGTAGGTTTGCTCACTGATCATTATAAAATAGATGTTACCTAAACTGAGGGAACACAACCTATAAAATGACCCATTGCATATAATTATATCACATGATCATCTTTGCCTGCACTATAGAAATCGGGTCTTGAGAAACTGGTACAAGAAAATGTTGATACTCTACTGCTGTTGCTGCAAAGTAATTAAATCCTTAGTCTCTGTCCTATGATTCTTTTGTCAGCATCCATGAAATTGTGGCAGATTAAATTCTTAGCTTTCAAGTAGGGCACAATCTTAGACTCCTTACAGTTCTTGACAGTGAAAGGATAGAATGCTGACAGATTCGTGGTTTTCTGGAAGAGGAAGGATGAGAGACTTCTGGGATGATAAAAGTGATTTGTGGAACATCTTTAGAAACTGGGTAGTAAACACGCTGACCACAGTGAATGTTCAACTGCATAATTAGAATTTCTCACTTTAGGCCAGGCACAGTGACTCAAGCCTATAATCTCAGCACTTTAGGAAGCCAAGGAGGGTGGATCATCTGAGGTAAGAATCTGCGACCAGCCTGACCAACATGGTGAAACTCTATCTCTACTAAAAATATAAACATTAGCTAATTGTGGTGGTACACACCTATAATCCCAGCTACTAGAGTGGCCGAGGCAGGAGAATCACTTTAACCTAGGAGGCAGAGGTTGCAGTGAGCCAAGATTGCACCACTGCATTCCAGCCTGGGTGACAGAGCAAGACTCTGTCTCAAAAAAAAAAAGGAATCCATCACTTTAATGCATGTTAATGAGGAGAGATTTCTGAAACCATTGAAGGATAGGACAGCTCTCAAAGTGTTTTTGCCAACTCTTCTCTGGGTGAAAGGACTTCCTCACTAACCTATTGGTCAGCCTGTTTCTAAGATTGACTCTAAAAGGAGTGGGTGAGCAGAGGTTTCCACTCCTTTCCAGGTAATAGCTATAGAGACATGTACCTGCCCTTGTTGTGAAAGGAGAGAAATTTGCAACCACTGCGGACAGAAAGATTTCTCTGATTCTAGTCTATTGTAGATGCGTCTCTTCTCTGCTCCCATCATTTATATCTATCTTTGTAATTAACATATTGTATTATAAATTACATATACATATGTGTGTATATGTGTGTGTGACTGTATGTATTATCTGTCCCATTAGAGTATGTTAGAGCAGTATATCTTACTATTTTTCAGTCTCCAGGATAAGTACATACTTGTTTAACAAATGAAAAATAAAGATTAAATTAGATGAAAATCAAATGCACAGATAGATAAGCAAACAGAGAAAATATGTCATCTAATGAAGTGCAGTGTCAGGCTCAAACACCTTGGGATACCCAGGTAGCCTCTGTAACAGAAACATAGAGCTCTTTACTTTGCGCTCCCATCTTTGGGCCACTCCTCTCTGGTCTCATGAACTATCCAAACAAATCAAGGCCATCAATCTGACTGTATTTCTCATGTAGATGTCCAGAGTAAGGATGTGCCTTCTGATGAGACCCACTGAAATCAAGATGACGATTGCACCTGCACTGCCACCATTGCTGCCTGGATCCATCATCATATTGAACATGGCAATACATCCACCATCATAGACTAACCACAAAGTAAAAGACTCTGCTTCTCAGGCAGAGGATACCTCGGTGTCCTAAGGTAGCTGAGCTTGGTGTCTTGGCATTTCTCTTAGCCAGATCAGAGCCCTTATTCATTGTTTGTGTATTTGCTCATCTATCTATGCATCTCTTTGTGATGGTTAATACTGTCAACTTGATTGAATTGAAGGATGCAAAGTATTGGTCCTGGGTGTTTCTGTGAGGTTGTTGCCAAAAAAGAGTAACATTTACGTCAGTGGGCTTGCAGAGGCAGACTCATCCTTAATCAAGGTGAGTACCATCTAATCAGCTGCCAGCAACGCTAAAATGTAAGACCAGCAGAAAAACATAGAAAGACTAGAACTGGCCTAGTCTTCTAGCCTACATCTTTCTCCCATGCTGGATGCTTCCTGCCTTCAAACATCAGATTCCAGGTTCTTCAGTTTTGGGACTCTGAGTGGCTTTTCTTCCTCCTCAGCTCCCAGATGGCCTATTGTAGGACCTTGTGATCATATGAGTTAATACTTAATAAATTCCCCTTTATATATATACATATATGTGTATGTGTGTATGTCTGTGTGTGTGTGTGTGTGTGTGTGTGTGTATCCTCTTAGGAAATATACATATATATCCTATTAGTTCTGTCCCTCTAGAGAACCATGGCTAATGCATATTTTAATACATATTTTGTCACCAGGAGTGGTTCTAGAAGAATACAATATCAATATTAATGATGAAATTATTTAATTGGTTTTGGGGTTTCTGGAGTTGGCTGCTTAATATAATTAGCCCCAAAAATGCTAAGGACTCCACTTCTAATAGTATGGAGAACACTGATAGTCCTTGGCATGGTCTGTTTAGAGAGTAATGCAAAATAAATATATTTGACACCCCTGATTCACTGCTAATGAGAGGCAAGGAGTTCAGTGATTCTATACATAATACTTTTGACTCTATGTGGAGAACCAAGGAACATAATGAAGCTAGTTGGTTGCTCCTGAGTTCAGCGGACAAAGTGATAAAAGGAAATGATGAAATCAGGGATTCTAACTCCTGGCTTTAGAAGAAGATACTGAGCCTCAAATCTGCTAAGATTGCCCTGAATGAGATTCTTATCTCCTGTAGCGAAAGAAATTATGGGGAAAGAGACACAAGCCCTTAAAGTGAGGGCACTGACTGAAAAAGAATGGGACCCTGCAACTTGGAATGGCAATTTGGGAAGGCCTTCATGAAGCTAGGGACACTGAGTTTGTGAACTCTTATGAAACCTTTTTATCAGAAGAAACAGCTTCCCCATTAGTGGCAACATACCCTCCCTGACCCATGCTGTCATCAGCCTTTCCACCTTTGCCTGAGGAGACAAACCCTGCACTACCTGAGGCAACAGTGATGGTCTCCCCTGAGGCAGTTGCCAGGCAAGATAATGTTGATTCTCCTCAGGAGCCTCCCTCAACAGCCCTGTTTGCTTCTAGAGTTATAAATAGACTAAAGTCCTGGTGGGTCCCTAGAGGTGAGGTTGAGAACGTGACTCTTAGGGACATGTACTATATTTAAAAAGAATTGCTTAATTTTTTCTAATTTATATAAGCAGAAATCTGAAGAACAGGCATGGGAATAGATATTAAGGGTGTGGGATAACGGTGAAGGAACACAGAGTTGGATCAGGCTCAATTTATTGATCTGGGCCAACTAAGTAGTGACTCTGCATTTAATGTTGCAGCTTGAGGAGTTAAAAAAGGTTGTAATAGTTTATTTGCTTGGTTAGCTAAATATAGACTAAAAAGCCCACTGTGAGCAAGCTGGAAATGCCTGATCTCCCTTGGTTTAATATAGAGGAAGGAATCTAAAGGCTTAGGGAGATTGGGATGGTAGAGGGGATTAGTCACTTTAGACCTACTCAACCCATCTGGGGGGGGCCAGAAGATATACTCTTGACTAATGCCTTGCAAAGCAGATTTGTGAGGGCAGCACCAGCATTTTTGAAGGGCTCTGTAATTGCTCCTCTCTGTATGTCAGATCTAACAGTGGGAATCACAGTCACTCAACTGCAAAATTTAAATACAGGATCCCAAGGTGGCAGGGGCCAAGGGGCAACACTCAACCTTCAAAGGCAAGGGGGGCATAGCTCCCATAATGGACAGCAGAGGCAAAATGGCAATCAGAATAGTCTGACTTGTGTAGAGCTCTGGCACTGGCTAATTAGTCACAGTGTTCATAGAAGTGTAATTAACAGAAAGCCTACTGCATTCTTACTTAATTTATATAAGCAGAAAACTTCTAGGTCAGATGGACAAAAGACTAAATTGAATTATATAAAGAGAGGATCACGATCCCTCAATCAATTTCTAGACTTGAGTCAGTTTACAGACCCAGAACCCCTTGAATGAAGGGGAGACTGGGACCCCTTGAGGAAGGACCCCACTACACTACCAACAATTTATGCTGTTAATTTTTATCTCATCCTTCCCCTAGGAGACCTTGGTCTTTTATCAAGATATCTGTGCATTGGGGAAAAAGAAATAATCAGACATTTCAGGGATTAGTGGACAGTGGCTCTGAGCTGATATTGATTCCAGGGGACCCAAAAGGTCATTGTGGTCCTCTAGTTAAAGTAGGGGCTTATCAAAGTCAGGTAATTTACAAGGTTTTAGCTTGGGTCTGACTTACAGTGGGTCCCCAGACTCATGCTGTGGTTATTTCCCCAGTGCCAGAATGCATAATTGGTATAGACACACTTGCAAGCTGTCAAAACCCCCACATTTGCTACATGACTGGTAGGGTGAGGGCTATTATGGTGAGAAAGGCCAAGTGGAAGCCATTAGAGCTGCCTCTTCCTAGAAAAATAGTAAATCAAAAACAGTATGGCATCCCTGGAGGGACTGTGGAGATTAGTGCCACCATCAAGGACTTGAAAGATGCAGAGGTGGTGATTCCCACCACATCTCCATTCAGCTCTCCTATTTGGCCTGTGCAGAAGACAGATGGATCTTGGAAAATGACAGCAGATTATTATAAGCTTAACCAAGTGGTGGCTCCAATTGTACCTGCTGTACCAACTGTGGTTTCATTGTTTGAACAAATTAGCACTTCTCCTGGTATCTACTATGCAGCCATTGACTTGGCAAATGCCTTTTTCTCCATTCCTACTCTGTACATAAGGCCCAACAGAAACAATTTGCCTTCAGGTAGCAAGGCCAACAATATACCTTTACTGTCATACCCAGGGGTGTATCAACTCTCCAGCTTTGTGTCAAAATCTTATCCAGAGAGAACTTGATTGCTTTTTGCTTCCATGATATACGACATTGGTCCATTACATTGATGACATTATGCTGACTGGATCCAGTAAGGAAGAAGTAGCAAACACGCTGGACTTATTGGTGAGACATTTGTGTGCCAGAAGATGAAAAATAAATCCAATTAAAATTCAGAGAACTTCTACCTCAGTAAAATTTCTAGTGGTCCAGTGGTGTGGAGCCTGTCAAGATATTCCTTCTAAGGTGAAAAATAAGTTGCTGCATTTGGCCCTTCCTACAACCAAGAAAAAGGCACAATACCTAGTGAGTGTATTTGGATTTTGGAGGTTGGTGAGCAATCATATGGGATACAAATACCTTTACAGTTTTTTTACCGCTCAGAGAGGTCCATCCACATGCCTCTTCCTCAGATTTCTTTATCACCAATTTTTCCAATCATGCTTCTTCCAAGTCCCTGACCATCTAGCCAAAACACTGACATTCCTCACACACATTCCTCATTTGGGTGTGTTACTCAAGCCCATTTATTGAGTGACCCAAAAGGCTGCCTGCTGGGAGTGGGCTCCAGAACAGGAGAAGGCCCTGCAACAGGTCCAGGCTGTTGTGCAAGCTGCTCTGCCACTTGGGCCATATGACCCAGAAGATCCAATGGTGCCTGAGGTGTTAATGGCAGATAGGGATTCTGTTTGGAGCCTTTGGCAGGCCCCCATAGATGAATCAGAGGAGAAGCTTCTAGGATTTTGGAGGAAGGCCCTGCCATCTTCTGCAGATAACTACTCTCCTTTTGAGAGACAGTTCTTGGCCTGTTATTGGGCATTGATGGAAACTGAACATTTGACTATGAGTCACCAAGTCACCATGGCACCTGAACTGCCTATCAAGAACTGGGTGCTTTCTGACCCATCTAGCTATAAAATGGGTCATGCACAGCAGCATTCCATCATCAAATGGAAGCGATATATACGTGACTGGGCTCAAGCAGGTCCTGAAACCACAAGTAAGTTACATAAGACAAGTGACTCCTACCACCCTGCCTTCTATCCCCCAGACTGCACCAATGGCCTCAAGGGGAGTTCCCTATGATCAGTTGACAGAGGAAGAAAAGACTAGGGCCTGGTTCACAGATGGTTCTGCTTAACATGCCAGCACCACCGAACGTGGATAGCTACAGCACTCCTACCCCTTTCTAGGACGTTCCTGAAGGTCAACAGTAATGAGAAATCTTCCCAGTGGGCAGAACTTTTAGCAGTGTACGTGGCTGCACACGTTGCATGGAAGGAGAAATAGCCAGATGTGTGATTATATACTGATTCATGGGATGTAGTCAATGTTGTGGCTGGATGGTCAGGAACTTGGAAGAAGCATGATTGGAAAATTTGTGACAAAGAAATCTGGGGAAGAGGCATGTGGATGGACCTCTCTGAGCAGTAAAAAACTGTAAAGGTATTTGTATCCCATGTGATTGCTCACCAATGAGTGACCTGAGCAAAGGTGGATGTTAATAATGAAGTGGATAGGATGACCTGTTTTGTGGGCATCACTTAGCTTCTTTTCACAGCCACCTCATCACTGCCCAATGGGCCCACGAATAAAGTGTCCATGGTGGCAGGAATGGAAGTTATGCATGGGCTCAGCAACATGCACTTCTACTCATCAGGGCTGACCTGGTTACAACCACTGCTGAGTGCCCAATTTGCCAGCAGCGGAGACCAACACTGAGCCCTCGATATGGTACCATTCCTTGGGATGATCAGCCAGCTACCTGGTGTCAGGTTGATTATATTGGACCTATTCTATCATAGAAAGGGCAGAGATTTGTCCTCACTGTAATAGTTACTCCAGATATGGATTTGGCTATCCTGCACCAAGACTACCATCCGTGGATTCACAGAATGACTTATCCACTGTCATGGTATTCCACACAGCATTGCCTCTGACCAAGACACTCACTTTACAGCTAAAGAAGTGTGGCAGCAGGCTCATGCTCATAGAATTCACTAGTCTTACCATATTCTCTGACATCCTGAAGCAGCTGGATTGATAGAATGGTGGAATATCCTTTTGAAGTTACAATGCCAACTAGGTGACAATACTTTGCAGATCTGGGGCAAAGTTATCCAGAAGGCTGTTTATGCTCTGAATCAGCATCCAATATATGTTACTATTTCTCACATAGCCAGGACTCACGGGTCCAGGAATCAAGGGGTGAAAGTGGAAGTGGCACCATTCATCATCACCCCTAGTGATCCACTAGCAAAATTTTTGCTCCCTGTTCATGCAACATCATGTTTGCTGGCCTAGAGGTCTTAATTCTAGAGGGAAGAATTCTGCCAGAAGGAGACAGAACAACAATTCCATTAACCGGGAAGTTAAAATTGCCACCTGGACACTTGGGCTTCTCCTACATTTAAGTCAACAGGCTAAGAAAGGAGTTATAGTGTTGACTGGGTGACTGACCAGGACTATCAAATTGAAATCACTCTTCTACTCCACAATGGAGGTACGGAAGAATATGCATGGAATACAGAGATCCATTAGGGTATCTCTTAGTATTACCATGCCCTGTGATTAAGGTCAATGGGAAACAACAACAGCCCAATCCAGGAAGGCCAAAATGGCCCAGACCCTTCAGGAATGAAGGTTTGGGTCACTCCACTAGGAAAAAACAAACAAACAAACAAACAAAAAACCAAAACAAAAAAAAACACAACCTGCTGAGGTGCTTGCTGAAGGCAAAGGGAATACAGAATGGTTAGTAGAAGGTAGTCATCAATACTAGCTACGACCACATGACCTACAAGAATGAGGACTGTAATTGTCATGAATATTTCCTCCACCTTTTGTTAAAAACATGTGTGCGTATATATACACTTGTACTAAGAAAGCACCTTCATTTCATTTACTTTTTCCTTTATCATGTACCAAAATTTATTGACTTCCTATCAGCATTGAAATATTATTAACTTTATGTAATAATATTTGGGTTGGGGATTGGTACATTTCCAGTTGTACAAACTATAGCTGTATTGTTAGGTGTAATTATGACCTTATTATTGTCTTTATTTGAAGATTATTTATAAACTCAGGAGATGTGTGTGGGTTCAAGTTGACAAGGGGTGGACTTGTGATGGTTAATACTGAGTGTCAACTCAATTGGACTGAAGAATGCAAAGTATTGATCCTGGGTGTATCTGTGAGGGTGTTGCCAAAAAAAGATTAACATTTAAGTCAGTGGGATGGGAAAGGCAAACCCACCCTTAATCTGGGTGGGCACCATCTAATCAACTGCCAGCACAGCTAGAATATAAAGCAGGCAGAAAAACATGAAAAGACTAGACTGGCCTAGCCTCCCAGCCTACATCCTTCTGTGCTGGATGCTTCCTGCCCTCAAACATAGAACTTCAAATTCTTCAGTTTTGGAACTCTGACTGGCTTTCCTGCAGACGGCCTATTGTGGGACCTTGTGACTGTGTGAGTGAATACTTAATAAACTCTACTTTATGTATATAGTTATGGAATATATATATAGAGACTAAGAGAAGAATGAGTTCCTTTACTATATAAACATAATTATACACACACACACACACACACACACACACACACTATTAGTTCTGTCCCTTTAGAGAACCCTAATACACTCTTTATTATCTAATTTAAACTTTAATGTTTTCATTCATTAAGAAACTCTTTTTTGATCTCTAGAGACAAAAAGACATTAATATGGACTTTCTGTCCTCTAAGAAACTCTAATCAGACAGAGGAATATAAAAATACATAATTTATATAACATATATAGATCATGATAATAGAAAGTATGGGAGGAGCATCTATATTAGACTATGGAATCATGAAGGCTTCCTGAAAGATATAACATTGAAATAATACTGAAGACAAAAGAGGTTATCTAGGCAGGTAGGAGTGTTCAATCTAATGGAAAATAGTGTGGGCTTGAAAGGCAGCATGCTCTGAAGGAAAAGTCATGGATTTTAGAGCAAGAAAGAAATGGATTAAAATCCTTTACTTCTGCCTACGATCTATATGGAATGGAAGCAATATTTAAATTCTATGACTATCATTATTGAAAATATGCAGATAGTGCCACCCATTACATAGGGTCTTCTTCCACCTTACTAACCATCCTATAGCTGGGTTGGATGCTTTGGATTGTAGGGGAGAAAAAAATAGCTTTCCTCTACCCTCCTACATTCTTTGGCAAAGCTACAAATTAAATTGACATAAGGCAACTTAATTGGAGAGAAACTATTCTAATCACATGTGTACCCATATATGCATGGGAGTCTCACAAAAATATGAAACTCAAATAAGGAACAGAATTCCCTTATTCCCCAGCTTGAAGCTTATTTAGCATTCTGAGCTACAGAAAGAAATAAGGGTTTGGGGTTTCTGGGGCTGATGAAGGCAAATTATAGAAAGGTGATGGGAAGAAATGTATACCGAATAAAGGTTAACTTGTTATGCAGATTAATGTCTCTCAACTCATAAAAGTTGTCTTATAGTAACTCTCTTTCTGGTACAGATACATTTACTAATGAAAATCTCCTATATAAATGTAAATTTCCTTCATAAAAGGGGAGTTTTTCGGAGCTACTTCAGTACCTGCAGTTTCTCAAAATAAGCAGCTTTAAATAAGTCAGTATGCCAAAGAGGAATATTTGGGGCTCGTGCTTTGGTTGCCTACAGTTACATTTTTGGGGGGCATAACCTGGGCCCCAGTGAGATTTACAACCTTCCTACCTCATACCAGATGTTGTCCATATATACATACATACAAAGCACTCAGTCTCGATATCATGACTGATTCTCTATGAGTTTGTTTCCACCATTACTCCTTTCTCTGGTAACTTGCTATCAATTTTCCTCTCATAGAAATAGTAATTTTCTTCTATGCATCTATTCTTCCTTCATTTACAAAAAGACCTGGATCACTTCAAAACTTTAATCTATCTCTGAACTTCTCCTCCCCAGAGTCAATACTGTTGAAAGACATAATAGAAGTAGTAATAGCAAAAATACAATGGATCACTAAATGAAAAATTACAATAAGCTAGGCCTCTCTTCAAGGATACTGATATATATTTTATGTGCATTATCTAATTTACATTAAAAAGCATCTTACAAAGTAGGCTTATCATCCTTATTTCCAGGGTGAGAAAACAGAACCTAGAATGAAAAGCCTATGTAACTAAAACACTAAACTCCAGAGCCACTTTCTTACTGCCCACTCATTCTTTCACACTGTGGTCCCCAGACCACCAGCATCACCACCAACCAAAATGTCTGAGAAAGATAAATTCTTCAACTTACTGAATCAAATCAGTATGGGTAGGGCCTTAAAATCTGTGTTTCCACAAGCTCTCCAGGTTATTCTGACACATCCTAGGTTGAAAACCTCTGATTAGATAACAAATGTTAAATTATTATAAGTTAGTAAGGTATAAGACACATTTAGAAAGAGACGGTTGGTTCTTGGCACAATGGAAAATTAATGCCTGTCTAACGAGTGTAGTCTCTAGTCACATCCAAGCGTTTGTTGCCGGATGTTTAAAATTATGATGAGAACTTAGAAGTCTGAAATTTTATGTGAAATATCTTGACTTCTAAATGTTGACAACATAAAAAGGGGGTTATGAGAAGCCACTGATTTGGACTGAATTCCTTCACTAGGCCCCAAAAGACCAGACCAAATCTGAATGGAGTCACTCTTGCTAGATGTCACAGAATCAAACTGACTTTTAATATGGGACAGTTTTCTAAAGAACAGGAGATTCACAGCAACCCATTAGAAGAAGCCCCATGACCCCATCTAACTAAACTGGCATGATAGAATATCTTCTCTCTTTTAACTCTATAAGGAAAGTACTTTGAAATGACCAATCTGTTTTTAATTCCTTATTTCTGCTTCTTTCAGCTCCTTTTTCCCTATAACCTTAAGGTTCTGCTTAGCTCATCAGAACACCTTTTTGTTTCATAGAGGGAATGCTGCCTGATTTCAACAAATTTAGTTTAATGACCAAACTGGTTTTCAGGAAATTTTGTTCTTTTACAACAACTGTATATTTTTGAAATGCCATCTGAGCTAACGTGCAATGGGCCAAACAAAATATAAACCTGGGCTGCAGTTTACATTAGGACAGCCAGTTTGTAACAACCATGTTAATCCCCAAATGCTGCCTTCTCTTCTCTGAATACTGGACTCTTAAAATTCACCAAAAACCTCCTGGTCCTCACTGTCTTCCTAGTTCCCTCCAAACGAAAAGCCTACGCAACTAACTGCTACACTAAACTCCTGAACCACATTCTTTTACTGCCCACTCGTCCTTTCAAATTGTGGTCCCCAGACCAGCAGCATCAGCACCACCCAGAGGTTTGTTAGAATCTTTCTCTGACTTTCTGCAGTCCTCATTATCTTCTACTTTTTCTAACATTTCACACCATCGACCTCTTGGTCCTTCTTGAAAGTTGTACTTATATTCAGAAACATCTATCTCTCCTATTTGTGACCCAGTCTCTTGAACTGCTCCTTCTCTGTCATTTCCTCTCCTCCTTTTAGCCCCTGAGTCAACAGTTACTCTGAAATTCCTTTTTTTTAATTCGCTTCTCTCAATACTCACTACCCAAATATTCTCAATCTAGGCTTTATGAAGGCATCTTTCCTAATTTCTGGTGCTACATTTTCAATTGCCTGCTTGTATTTCCTTTAGAAAATCACACTGGTACCTCAAATCTGTTCTATGCAAATGTAATCACCTATTTTTTCAGAGCCCAGTTTGGCTACCTGACTCTTGGTAATTCCACTGCCCAGTTTCTTAAGGACTATTTATGACTCCCTCCTCCACAAAACCTGTGCTTATCATCTTGCTTTATCCAGCTAGACAGGCTCTCTGAATCTATAATGCCCTTAGGATATATTCTCCTCCTTTACACCTTTAATGATTAGTCTACCTGATCTCCTTAGGAAAAACCTAGAATATAAACAAAAGGAAGAATAAATCTGTCATTGCTTATATGTTTGTCTTCTCCATTGGAGTAAATTTAAAGCTTCTTCAACACAATAAGTTTATTACCATCTTGACATCCTTCATAGTGCCTTAAAAAGTGCCCATAGATATTTATTATTTAATTATGCAGTGTTTATACAAGTATGTTCTACATTACACAATATGCCTGGACAAATATTTGCCAACTTTACTTCAAATGTATTTATCTTTTATATACACATCAGAAAAGTTACCTATACAAAAGAATCATATAATAAGCTTAGAAAAAATCTAGAAGTCTTCCATAAATAAGTACACAGTGATTTAACTGTTTGGCAGATTACTTTTTTCATTTATTTATACTATTTCACTCGAACCAAGAATTCCTTTCTTTGGAAATAAATATCAGTACTAATGAGCATCATGTACAAAATCTTGTCCTTGCAGGAACCAAAAGCCATATAAATTCTAAAAAATGTAAGTTAAAAAAGTCAAACATAGTCCTGTGATGCCAGGTCACTGGGAAGCATTGCCCCTTCCCATCCTCTAGGAATGTGAACCCTACAGGCTCAGCCTGAGTCAGATCCCAGTTGTACTCTGGAATAATTCAATTCTATTAATACTTCCTGGGTTTCATATTTATAGAACTCCTAGTTTACCTAAATCTACACTATTCTTTTCATACAAAAAAAGAGTTAAAAACTACAGAGGTATGAGGTTGAGAAGTCTCTTGGTAGGGTTCAGAACATGCTACCCCAAAATAGGGCAATGTACAGCATTTGAGAAAACTGCAGACTCAGGAAGGTCACTCTTACTTTCCCCTCACCCTGAAGCAAATGCTCAAACTCATTTCAGAGGTGCCCTCTCTATACTCAGTGGAAAAGAACATCCTTATGCTCAAAGACACAGAGAAGAGAAGAACCTGAACAAACAGGCCTTGCAAAGTACTCCCCTGGTTTGTTACCATTAGATCATACCTCTTTTGCCAATGGTACTTCTGCATGGCTGTCTACTCTTCAAACTCAGCATAAAAATAGATAGGTTTCCCTGTTTCTTTGCATCTTCACTTCTGTGTCATTTGAAACTTACATTAAATAAATGTATATGCTTTTCTCTTGTTAATCTGTCTTTTATTGTAGGGGTCTTAGCCATGAACCTATTAACAGGTAAGGAAAAGATACTACTTTTTTTTTCCTACACTTTTATTTCACAGAAAACAGCATGCTACCATGTTATAGACTCTCCTTCAGCATTACAAACAATGGATGATTTTAAACTGAGTTGTTTTCTCTGCTGAAATAATAATGGACACTACTATTTTAGCCCTGAGCATAAAGGCCTGAGAATTCCTTGGAAAACTGGGCACAGAGAATTAAAACTAGGCACAACCTAAGAGTTCAAAAGAATATCTGTTATCAAGAAAAGTGTCCAACTTATTTGTTGATTCAATATATAAGTATTAAATTACATTACATGCAAGGCATTGAAGAAGATGTTTTGAGAAAAATGCAAAGAAGACAGTGTCCAAAGAGAATTTAGTGTAAGAAAGAAAATAAATATAATCAAAAGTCAATATAAAACCATTAGAGAGCTTTGATTGTCAAAAATGAAGTACAGACAACATGCTCTGAAACTTCAACAGAGGTTCAGTCAAAAAAACATTTATTAAATGCTCCCTATACCAGTCCCTTAAGGGATGTAGAGTGAAATAAGTTAGACAAATATATAAGTAGATACTTCCAATTCAATTTTCAAGTATTAGAACAGAATGATGTAATGGACAACTCCATTTATCCAGTATTGCTGAACCATAAGGCAAAAAGTTGTTAGAAATGACATAGAAAAGGTAAGCAGAAGCCAGTTTAGGAGAGTCTAAGACATTATGCCAAAGAATTTAGATTATCCAAAAAAAAAAAAACAGGGAATCAAAGAAGGGTTGAGGTGCGAAGTGATGGGGAAGAGTAGAGGGGTCAAATAGGAAAACATTTTAAAATAGCTCACAGATTTATTATTCATTACTTTATATTTATTCCTTAATTTTTAAATGCATTCAACATAACTTAAAGCTTATAAAAACTTTGCAGAACTTTGGAAGGCCAAGGCAAGAGGATCACAAGGTCAAGAGATCGAGACCATCCTGGCCAACATAGTGAAACCCTGTCTCTACTAAAATATAAAAAACAGCTGGGCATGGTGGTGGGTGCCTGTAGTCCCAGCTACTCAGGAGGCTGAAGCAGGAGAATTGCCTGAAGTTGGGAGGCGGAGGTTGCAGTGAGCCAAGATTGTGGCACTGCATTCTAGCCTGGTGCCTGGCAAAAAACTCTGTCTCAAAAATAAAAATATGTTACAGAAATAGGACAAAAAAGTCATGTACCTTTCAGACACATTTCTAGCTTTAAAGTTGTTTATGGTCGTTGGTCTTATGCATTGTCAGGTACTCCATTATGTCAATGTCTTTGCCACTGAAAACCTTTAAAAAGTCTGGCTGACACAAAGACTAAAAACAAAGGGTTGGAGAAAGATTTACCAACTAAATGGAGAACAAAAACAAACAAACAAAAAGGAGTTGCAATTCATGCATTTGATAAAACAGATTTCAAAGCAACAAAGATAGAGTGGTATAAGGATCAATGCATCCTAACACCCAGATACATAAGACCCATAAAGAGATTTAGACTCAACGAGACAGAAAATTAATAAGGATATCCAGAATCTGAACTCAGATCTGGAACAAGTAAACTTAATAAGCACTTGTAGAGCTCTCCACTTTAGATACATAAAATATACATTCTCCACTTTAAATACACAAAATAATGATCGGCCATTATTAATACCCATTCATAGAATAAAGTAATATTCCTGTTCTCTCTCCCTCTTTTTCTTCCTCTCTTTTCCTAAAAAAAAAAAAAAAAAAACAAAAAAACAAGTCTGACTGACTACTATGCAGGAATGCAAATAATAAAAAAGGTTTCTGTAAACTAACGTAGATTTTTTTCAGGATACATTGTTAAAGTAAAACAAGTAAAGTGCTGAAGAATATGGTCATTCCCTCCGTATCCATGGGGAATTGGTTCCAGAAACCCCCACAGATACCAAAATTTCTGTATGCTCAAGTCCCTCATATAAAATTGTGTTTCCATACAACCTATACATATCCTCCCAGATACTTTCAAACATCTCTATATTATACGCATTTTTATTTGTATTATTTTTATTGCCGTACTGTTATTTTTATGGTCTTTTAATATTTTTTATTTGAGATTGATTGTCTATGTGGATGCAAAACCTAGAAGGATGGCTAGAGAAGTCCAACAGTGACTATTTATATGCTCTCTATCATGTAAATGTAGAGGCAAAGGAAATATTTATCTCCCTCTCTGAAGGTTCTAGTTTGCTGAAATAAACTGAAACATGAAAAATAGTATTTAAATTTATTAACATGCAAATGTGCACATACAAACTTATGTATGAGCTATACAAAATTGAGACACAAAATAGGGTCAGAGAGCTAATGCTTAAATTACACCCTCTTCATAGAGGAGAAGGAGATAAGGGAAAGTAGGCCATTTTCAAGGGTAGTAAATTATTTTTAGGAGCATTAATTGGGCCCAAAGAACAGAGAACCATTTCTGAATTGCTCTGTTTGGAAACTGAATGGGACCTGAAGAACATACAATAGTTTGTTACAGTAGGTCTAGGTATGTTAATATTCCTATCTTTCCTTTTTTTTCCTTTTTAATTGCATTTTAGGATTTGGGGTACACGTGAAGAACATGCAAGATTGTTGCATAGGTACACACGTGGCAGTGTGATGTGCTGCCTTCCTCCCCATCACCTACATCTAGCATTTCTCCCCATGCTATCTCTTCCCAACTCCCGCACCCACTGTCCCTCCCTGATTTCACCCCAACAGACCCGTGTATGATGCTCCCCTCCTGTGTCCATGTGTTCTCATTATTTAACACCCACCTATGAGTGAGAATGTATGGTGTTTGATTATCTGTTCTTCTGTCAGTTTGCTGAGAATGATGGTTTCCAGGTTCATCCATGTCCATACAAAGGACACAAACTCATTTTTGATGGCTGCATATGATTCCATGGTTTATATGTGTCACATTTTCCCTGTCCAGTTTATCATCCATGGGAATTTGGGTTGGTTCCAAGTCTTTGCTATTGTAAACAGTGCTGCAATGAACATTCGTGTGCATGTGTCCTTATAGAAGAATGATTTATAATCCTTTGGATATATACCCAGTAATGGGATTGCTGGGTCAAATGGAATTTCTATTTCTAGGTCCTTGAGGAATCTTCACACTGTCTCCCACAATGGTTGAATTAACATACGCTCCCACCAATGGTGTAAAAGTGTTCCTATTTCTCCACATCCTCTCCAGCATCTGTTATCTCCAGATTTTTTTAATGATCGCCATTCTAACTGGCATGATGTGGTATCCCAATGTAGTTTTGATTTGCATTTCTCTAATGTCCAGTGATGATGAGCATTTTTTTCATGTTTGTTGGCCTCATGTATGTCTTCCTTTGTAAAGTGTCTGTTCATGTCTTTTGCTCACTTTTGAATGGGCTTGTTTGCTTTTTTCTTGTAAATCTGTTTTAGTTCTTTGTAAATTCTGGGTACCAGCCCTTTGTCAGATGGGTAGATTGCAAAAATTTTTTCGCATTCTGTTTGTTGCTGATTCACTCTAGCAATGATTTCTTTTGCTGTGCAGAAGCTGTGGAGTTTCATTAGGTCCCATTTGTCTATTTTGGCTTCAGTTGCCAATGCTTTTGGTGTTTTGGTCATGAAGTCCTTGTCTATGCCTATGTCCTAAATGGTTTTGCCTAGATTCTCTTCTAGAGTTTTTAATGGTGTTAGGTCTTATGTTTAAGTCTTTAATCCATCTGGAGTTAATTTTAGTGTAAGGTGTCAGGAAGGGGTCCAGTTTCTGCTTTCTGCACATTGCTAGCCAGATTTCCCAACACCATTTATTAAACACAAACTCCTTTACCCATTGATTGTTTTTGTAAGGTTTGTCAAAGATCAGATGGTTGTAGATGTGCCTAGGAGGCCTCTATTCCATTCCATTGATCTATATGTCTGTTTTGGTAGCAGTACCATGCTGTTTTAATTACCGTAGCCTTGTAGTGTGGTTTGAAGTCCAGTAGTGTGATGCCTCCTGCTTTGTTTTTTTTTTTTTTGTTTTTTTTTTTTTTTTTGCTTAGAATTGACTTGGCTATGTGGGCTCTCTTTTGGTTCCATATGAAGTTTAAGGCATTTTTTTTCCAGTTCTGTGAAGATTGTCATTGGTAGCTTGATAGGGATAGCATTGAATCTGCAAATTACTATGGGCAGTATGGCCATTTTCACAATATTGATTCTTCCTAACCATGAACATGGAATGCTTCTTTATCTGTTTGTGTCCTCTCTTATTTCGTTGAGAGTGGTTTGTGGTTCTCCTTGAAGGGGTCCTTTATGTTCCTTGTTAGTTGTATTCCCAGGTATTTTATTCTCTTTGTAACAATTGTGAATGGCAATTCATTCTTGATGTGGCTCTCTTTAAGTCTGTTATTGGTGTATATGAATGCTTGTAATTTTTGCTCATTGATTTTGTATCCTGAGATTTTGCTGATGTTGCTTATCAGTTTCAGGAGATTTTGGGCTGAGACGATGGCGTTTCTAGATATACAATCATGTTGTCTGCAAATAGAGACAATTTGACTTCCTCCTTTCCTATTTGAATACCCTTTACTTCTTTTTCTTGCCTGATAGCTCTGGCTAGAACTACCAATACTATATTAAATAGGAGTGGTGAGAGAGGGCATCCTTGTCTAGTGCCAGATTTCAAAGGGAATGCTTCCAGTTTTTGCACATTCAGTATGATACTGGCTGTTGATTTGTCATAAATAGCTTTTATTATTTTGAGATATGTTCCATCAATACCTAGTTTATTGAGGGGTTTTAGCATAAGGGCTGTTGAATTTTGTTAAAGGCCTTCTCTGCATCAATTGAGATATTCACGTGGTTTTTGTCTTTGATTCTGTTTATGTGGTGAATTACGTTTATAGACTTGTGTATGTTGAACCAGCCTTGCATCCTTGGGATGAAGCCTACTTGATCATCGTGGATAAGCTTTCTGATATGCTGTTTCAATTGGTTTGCCAGTATTTTATTGAAGATTTTTGCATCTATATTAATCATGAATGTTGGCCTGAAGTTTTCCTTTCTTGCTGAGTCTCTGCCAGGTTTTGGTATCAGGATGATGTTGGTCTCATAAAATGATATGGGAAGGATTCCCTCTTTTTGGATTGTGTGGAATAGTTTCATAAGCAATGGTACCAGCTCCTCTCTGTATGTCTGGCAGAATTCAGCTGTGAATCTGTCTGGACCTGGGCTTTTTCTGTGTGGTAGGCTCTTAATTGCTGCCTCAACTTGAGACCTTGTTATTGGTCTATTCGGGGTTTTGATTTCTTCCTTGTTTAGGCTTGGAGGATGCAAGTGTCCAGGAATTTATCCATTTCTTCCAGGTTTACTAGTTTATGTGCATAGAGATGTTTATAATAATCTCTGAGGATCGTTTGTATTTCTGTGGAATCTGTGCTGATATCCCCTTTATCATTTTTTATTGCATCCATTTGACTATTCTCTCTTTTCTTTTTTGTTAATCTGGCTAGTGGTCTATTTTGTTGATCTTTTTGAAAAACCAGCTCCTGGATTTATTGATTTTTTGAACAGTTTTTTGTGTCTCTATCTCCTTCAGTTCTGCTCTGATCTTGGTTATTTCTTGTCTTCTGTTAGGTTTTGAGTTTTATTGGTCTTGCTCCTCTAGCTCTTTCAATTTTGACAATAGGGTGTTGATTTTAGATCTTTCCTCGCTTCTCATGTGGGCATTTATTGCTATATTTTCCTCTAGATGCTGCTTTAAATGTCCCACAGATTCTGGTATGTTGTGTCTTCATTCTCATTTCTTTTGAAGAACATCTTTATTTCTTCCTGCATTTCATTGTTTATCCAGTCAACATTCAAGAGCCAGCTGTTCAGGTTCCATGAAGCTGTGTGGTTCTGAGTTAGTTTCTCAATTCTGAGTTCTAACTTGATTGCACTGTGGTCTGAGAGACTGTTTGTTATGATTTCCATTCTTCTGCATTTCCTGAGGAGTGATTTACTTCCAATTATGTGGTCAATTTTGGAGTAGGTGTGATGTGGTGCTGAGAAGAATGTATACTCTGTGGATTTGGGATGGAGAGTTCTATAAATGTCCATTAGGTTTCCTTGGTCCAGGTCTGAGTTCAAGTCTGGATATCCTTGTTACTTTTCTGTCTCATTGATCTGTCTAATATTGACAATGGGGTGTTAAAGCCTCCCACTATTATTGTGTGGGAGTCTAAGTCTCTTTGTAAGTCATTAAGAACTTGCTTTATGTATCTGGGTGCTCCTGTATTGGGTGTGTATATATTTAGAATCATTAGCTTTTCTTGTTGCATTGATCATTTTACCATTACGTAATATCTTTTTTTTTTTTTTTTTGTATCTTTTGATCTTGTTGGTTTAAAGGCTATTTTATCCGAGATGAGAATTGCAACTCCTGCTTTTTTTTTTTTTGCTCTCCATTTGCTTTGTAAGTCTTCCTCCATCCCTTTATTTTGATCCTTTGTGTATCCTTGCCTATGAGATGGGTTTCCTGGATAAAGCAAACTGATGAGTTTTGGCTTTTTATCCAATTTTCCAGTCTGTGTCTTTTGATTGGGGCATTTATCCCATTTACATTTAGGGTTAATATTGTTATGTGTGAATTTGATACTGCCATTATGATGCTAGCTGGCTAGTTTGCCCATTAGTTGATGCCATTTCTTCATTGTGTTGATGGTCTTTACCATTTGGTATGTTTTTGGAGTGGCTGGTACTGGTTGTTCCTTTCTATGTGTAGTGCCTCTTTCAGGAGCTCTTATAAAGCAGGCCTGGTGGTGACAAAATCTCAGAGTACTTGCTTGTTCGCAAAGGATTTTCTTTTTCCTTCACTGATGAAGCTTAGTTTGGCTGGACATGAAATTCTGGGTTGAAAGCTCTTTTCTTTAAGGATGTTGAATATTGGCCCCCACTCTCTTCTGTCTGGTAGGGTTTCTGCTGAGAGATCTGCTGTAAATCTGATGGGCTTCCCTTTGTGGGTAACCTGACCTTTCTCTCTGGCTGCCCTTAGCATTTTCCCTTCATTTCAACCCTGGTGAATCTGACGATTATGTGCCTTGGGGTTGCTCTTCTTGAGGAATCTTTTTGGTGTTCTCTGTATTTCCTGGACTTGAATATTGGCCTGCCTTGCTAGGTTGGGAACATTTTCCTGGGTAATATCCTGAAGAGTATTTTCCAGCTTGGATTCATTCTCTCTGTCACATTCAGGTACACCTATCAAACATACATTAGGGCTTTTCACATAGTCGCATATTTCTTGGAAACTTTCTTTATTCCTTTTTACCCGTTTTTCTCTAATTTTGCCTGCCCATTTTATTTCATTGAGTTGATCTTTGATCTCTGTTATTCTTTCTTCTGCTTCCTCAATTTGGCTGTTGAAACTTGTGTATGCTTTGCAAAGTTCTCGTATTGTGTTTTTCAGCTCCATCAATTCACTTAGATTCCTCTCTAAGTTGTTTATTCTCAATAGCATTTTGTCAAATCTTTTTTCAAGGTTCTTAGTTTCTCTGCATTGGGTTATAACATGTTCTTTTAGCTCAAAGAAGTTTCTTATTACCCACCTTCTGAAGCCTGATTCTGTCAATTCATCGCATTCATTCTCCATCCAGCCTTGATCCTTTGCTGATGAGGAGTTGTGATCCCTTGTAGGAGGAGAGGTGTTCTGGTTTTGGGTGTTTTTATCCTTTTTGCACTGGTTTCTTCCCATCTTTGTGTATTTATCCACCTGTCATCTTTGTAATTGTTGACTTTCAGAATGGGTCTCTGAGTGGACATCCAGTTTGTTGATGATGAAGTTATTTCTTTCTATTTCTTAGTTTTCCTTCTAACAGTCTGGCCCCTCTGCTGTAGGACTGCTGAGGTCCACTCCAGGCCCTGCTTGCATGGGGATCACCTGCAGCAGCTGCAGAACAATAAGAGTTGCTGCCAGTTTCTTCTTCTGCTATCTTTGTTCCTGAAGAAAACCTGCCTGGTGTCAGTCTGAGATCTCCTTTATGAGGTGACTCTTTGGATATATGGGGGTCAGGGAACTGCTTAAGGAGACAGTCTGTCCTTTATAGGAGCTCAAGTGCTGAGCTGTGAGCTCCATTGTCCATTCAGAGCTGCTGGGCAGGTATGTTTAAGTCTGCTGCAGAACTCTTAAACTCCCTTTTTTTTTTCCCCAGGTGCTCTGTCTTGGGGATTTAGGGCTTTACTTATGAGTTTCTGTTGTGCCACTCTCTTTTTTTCAGGGCTGGCCTGCCCAGCAAGGAGGCAGCCTAGTCACTGCCTGCAGAGGCTTTGTTGAGCTGCTGGCGGCTCTGCCCAGCTGCCATGTGAACTTCCCTGCAGTCCTGTTTATACAGATATAATTAGAAATGCCTCGGCAATGGCAGCCCACCTCTGTAATGGCAGACTCTCTCTGTAATGTCAGGCTGCCTCAGCAATGGTGGACTACCTACATAGTGGTGGAGTGCCTCGGTAATGGTGGATGCCCCCTCCCCCACAGAGCTGGACCATCCAGGGTTCAACTGTGCTTGCTGTGAAACTCTCAATCCAGAGCATTTCCGATTGCTGTTTTTTTGTGGTGGTGGGACCAGCCAAGCCTGATCACCTGCATCCCTGCCTCAGAGCCATTTTTTTTTTAGTTGAATAGCCAACCATCTCCCAGGTGTTTCAGTCACCTGTTGAAAAGGCATTGGGATCTATGTGATTTCCTGTGTGGTGACCCACTGCGCTGGCTGAAACAGCCGCACTGAGATTCATGGCGCTTTTTTGCCTGGGAATCTCCTGGCCTGGCTCCCTACGTCGGTCCCCTTTTCTATCACTTGAATGGGTGACTCTGTCTTCTGGAGCTTCAGTCACCAGCAAAAATGGTACCTGGACCCGTGTGTTTTGTACAGAGAACTGCTGTGCCAGCACAAACAGCTGCACCGGCTGAAACAGCCTCGCTGGCTCCTCTACCTGGGAATCTCCCGATCTGTGGGCAATAAATATCCATCTGGAAATGCAGCATCCACTAACTCTCCATGCTTTTGCTGGGAGCTGCAATCCTGAGCTGCTCCTGATTGGCCATCTTGGATCTATCCCCTCCTCAGTCTTTCTTCCTGAAATACGAGTTTACTCCTTTCTAAATAAGAAAATTTCACTTGTCATTAGAAAAATGCAAATCAAAACCACATTGAGATACCATCTCATACCAGTTAGAATGGTGATCATTAAAAAATCTGGAGACAACAGATGCTGGAGAGGATGTAGAGAAATAGAAACACTTTTACACTGTTGATGGGAGTGTAAATTAGTTCAACCATTGTAGAAGACAGTGTGGTGATTCCTCAAGGACCTAGAAATAGAAATTCCATTTGACCCAGCAATCCCATTACTGGGTATATATTCAAAGGATTATAAATCATTCTATTATAAAGACACATGTACTTGTATGTTCACCACAGCACTGTTTACAATATCAAAGACCTGGAACCAACCCAAATGCCCATCAATGATCACTGGACAAGGAAAATGTGGCACATATACACCATGAAATACTATGCAGCAATGAAAAATGATGAATTTGTGTCCTTCATAGGGACATGGATGAATCTGAAAACCATCATTCTGAGCAAACAGACACAAGAACATAAAATCAAACACCACATGTTCTCACTCATAGGTGGGTGTTGAACAATGAGAACACATGGACAAGGGGAGGGGAGCTATGTTGGGGGGTATGTTGGGGGGGACTAGGGGACGGACAGTGGTGGCTAGGGAGGTTGGAGAGGGATAACCTGGGGCAAAATGCCAGATATAGATGATGAGGTGATGAAGGCAGCAAATCACATTGCCATGTATGTACCTATGAAACCTGTATGATCTGCACATGTACCCCAGAACCTAAAGTACAATAAATATATATATAAATATATATTTTTATATATATTTCTTTTCTTATATATCTATTTATTTTATATAACATAATTTTAAAATATATTTATAATCTATATCTTTTATATATATTTATATATACTTATATCTTTTATATATATTTATTTTCTTTTATATTTTATATATATATTTTCTAATATATTTATATATCATATATATTTATATATTTGTATGTGTTATATATATATTTCTTTTCTTTTATATAATATATATTATATGTATATTATATAAAATATATATTTATATATATTATATATTTATTTTCTTTTATATAATATATATTTCATATAACATATATATTATATATATTACATATATATTATATATATCATATATATTATATATACACATATATAACATATATTATATATACACACATATATAATATATATTATATATATTACATATATTATATATGTATAATATATATGTAATGTATTATATATAATATATATGTAATATATAAGAAAAGAAATATATATATTATATTTTATATATAATATATATTATATTATATTATATATAATATATATTGTATATATATTATACTATATATATACAATATATATTATATATATTTTATTATTTTTTATATATACATTAAATATATATGTTATATATTATAAACATATAATATATAACATATATTTATATTTATATATAATATATAACATATATTTATATTTATATATAATATATAACATATATTTATATTTATATATAATATATAACATATATTTATATTTATATATAATATATATCTATATATAAAAAAGAAAAGAAAAGAAAAAATTTCAGGGAAGGTATCCAAAGCAATTGTGTTTCTTCTGGAGTATCTAAGGCCTTTAAATTTCCTTTAATTCAAAGTGCCAAGTATGTCAAATAGCTGTACTTTGGGGTATAATTTTCTAAGCCCCAATATGAGAAAGAAGAGGAAATAAAAACACATATGTGTATTGTGTATCTCATTTGTCCTGTAGGGAAGAAGAGTTTCTGGCCAAGCCTAAAAACAGGAGAAAAGCATATAAATTTATTCAATAAACATTTATATATGACATGGGAGCCACCATAAGGAAATGAAGACCCAAAGACCCAGGGAAAACTGTATATTTTTAAAAATAAATCTGATAAAAGCAGTGGATAGTTCTGAAGGAACCTGATTGAACCAAAAGGGGTATGATCTAGTGGTAATAGACTAGAGGTACTGGGAAGAGGAGAAGGAACTTCAGTAAGGCCCATTTGTTCACATTCTTTCCTATGTCTCTGTATCACATTCCTTCCCCCCATATATACAGCAGAATACTTGCCACATAAGAACCTTTAGGGTAAAAGAGAAGTCAGAGTGACCTTACCAGATTTCACCCTTGCTTTGGGGAAGAGGAGTTCTAGTTTTTATGACTCACCCAAGGGGAGAGGAATTCTGCTTTCTATGACTCAGCTTGGGGAGCAAAAATAGTGGGGAAAGGCAGGCAGAAGAGGATCTAAGAAACTGAGCCCCTTCCAGTCTCCTTCAGTTCAAAGTACTTAGCATGCGAAGGTATCATAACCTGAGGTATCATATTCTGAGCCCCAACATTACAAAAGTCAAGTAAGGAAAAATAAATAATGTCCCAGGTGGCAACAATCTAAGGCTGCTATTACACAAGTGGTAAGAAGAATTTACCAAGACAGCTGCATGTAAAGAAAGGCTGGTTTATCTGAGAAAGTAGGAGAATACATTGCAAGAAAGCAGCAAATAGCTTGAAAGTCAGCAGGAGAAGATGACTGCCAGGAGACAGAGACTTGCTGGGGATTTTACAGGATGATGCTTGTGCTGTGTGCTGAAGAGGGCTTTCTCTTTTTGTTTTCCCTTGGTCCCACCAGCCCAACTTCCCTTACCTAATTAGGACTCCACAAATAAGACATAAGGAATAATAATAAAAAAAAAAATAGGAGAGAAGGGAAAGCTCTTCCTACAGGACAACATGAGCAAATAGATGTAGAAAAAAAATGAGGCAATTAGAAAACTACCATCTGGAAGACACAATAGTAATTCTTTGGGAAAGAAGGTGATACACAAAATATTTATCTAAATTCAAAGTATCTCAACGGGTGCTGGATAAGATGGCCAATTAGAGGAGGAATGAAAACAGCAAGTGAATTCTATACCTTCAATTGAGGTATCCAGGTTATTGCATTGGGACTGACCAGGTGGACAGCTGAACTTATGGAGAGTGAGGAAAAGCAGGGTGAGGCAATGGCCCACGCAGGAGTAGCACAGAGCCGGGGAGCCCCTGTCTTCAGCCAAGGGAGATGAAGAGTGATTATGTGCCCCCATCTGGAAAACTATGGTTTCCTCATGGATCTTTGCAACTCATAAAGTAGTAGATCCCCTCATGAGCTTATGCTACCAGTGCCTTGGATCCGAAGTAGAGAGCTGTGTAGAATCTCCACAAAGTGGCCACTGAGTATGCACAGAGACCCAGGAGTTTTGTATACTCTGGCCTTGGAAATTCCTGTGAGATGGGAGATCCAACCATGCATTCCACTAGGAAGGGGGCTTAATTCAGGGATTTAAGTGGTTTTGTTCTGCAGGCCACACTCTCACAGCACTTCACAAGTTAAGACCCACTGGGTTGGAATTCCAGCCAGCCAGTAGCAGCAGGCTGTAGACTGCCTGAAACAGACCAAGTTCCTGGGAGGAAGGGCAGCCACCATCTCTGCAGTTAGCATGGACTATTCTACTCTACTGGCTCCAGGGAGTCCAGACTTTCCAGACTGTAAGGAGTTCCCCACAGTGCAGCACAGCTGCCATGTCAGATCATGACCAGACTGCTTCTTTTAAGTGGGACCCTGATCCCTCCCTCCTCACTGGGCAGGATCTCCCTGTGAGAATTTCAGTAACTGCAGCCAAGGTTATATAGACAGAACTCTGTCCTCTCTCTAGAAGAGAGAGAAGCCCCTGGGGGAAGTGGCTGCTGTCTCTGCGATTCAGCCAACTAAGATGTTCCAGCCTGGTGGCACTGGAAAGTCCAGGCATTCTGGATGAGGGGGGTTCCCCCATTGTAGCATACCTGCTTTGCTAAGGAGCAGCCACACTGCTTGTTTAAGTGGGTTCCTGAACCCCTTCCTCCTGACTGGGTGAGTCCTCCCAACAAGGGTTTCCAGACACCTCCTGCAGGAACATTCTGGCCAGGATCAGGTTGGTGCCCCGCTGAAATCCATTAGCTCCCAGAGAAAGGAGACTACCCTCTTTGCTGTTTCACAACTTTCACTAGTGGTACCTCCAAGTGCAGAAGAAACCAAGGTGATCAGGATCTGGAGTGGACCTCCAGGAAACTGCAGCAGCCCTACAGAAGAGTCGCTTGACTGTTAAAAGAAAAACAAACAAAGAGAAAACTACAACAATAACAACATCAACAAAAAAGACTCCAAAAAAAGCCCATTCAAAGGTCAGCAACCTCAAAGATTGAAGGTAGAGAAGCTCACAAAATGAAACAGAATCAATGCAAAAATGCTGAAAACTCAAAAAGTCAGAGTGCCTCTTCTCCTCCAAATGACTGCAATACTTCTCCAGCAAGGGCATAGAACTGGGCTGAGGTTGAGATGGCTAAATTGACACAAGTAGGCTTCAGAAAGTGTGTAACAATAAGTAACAAACTTTGCTGAGCTAAAGGAGCATTATTAACCCAATGCAAAGAAGCTAAGAATCATGATAAAACAATACAGGAACTGATAACCAGAATAGCCAGATTGGAGGAAACATAGTTGACCTGATAGAGCTGAAAAGCAGTATGAGAATGTCACAATACAACCACAAGTATCAATAGCAGCATAGACCGAGCAGAGTAAAGAATCTCAGAGCTTGAAAACCATCTTTCTGAAGTAAGACGGGCAAACAAGAATAGAGAGAAAGGAACAAAAATGAACAAACCAAACCGCTGAGAAATATGGGATTATATAAAATGACCAAACATGACTGATTGGGGTACCTGAAAGAGACAAGGAGAATGGAACTAAGTTGGAAAACATGCTTCAGGATATCATCCAGGAAAACTTCCCCAACCTACCAAATCAGGCCAACATTCAAAATAAAAAATCCAGAGAACCCAGTAAGATACACAACAAAAAGATCAACCCCAAGACACATAATCATCAGATACTCCAAATGAAAGAAAAAATGCTAAGAGCAGCCAGAGATAAAGGCCAGGTGACCAACAAAGGGAAACCCAGCAGACTAACAGTAGACCTCTCAGCAAAAACCCTATGAAAAAAGAAAAGACTGGGAGCCAATATTCGACATTCTTTTTTTTTTTTTTTTTTGAGATGGAGTTTCGCTCTTGTTACCCAGACTGGAGTGCAATGGCGCGATCTCGGCTCACTGCAACCTCCGCCTCCTGGGTTCAGGCAATTCTCCTGCCTCAGTCTCCTGAGTAGCTGGGATTACAGGCACGCACCACCATGCCCAGCTAATTTTTTTTTTTTTTGTATTTTTAGTAGAGACGGGGTTTCACCATGTTGACCAGGATGGTCTCGATCTCTTGACCTCGTGATCCACCCGCCTCGGCCTCCCAAAGTACTGGGATTACAGGCGTGAGCCACCGCGCCTGGCCAACATTCTTAAAGAAAAGTATTTCCAACCCAGAAATTCATATCTGGCCAAACTAAATTTCATAAGTGAAGGAGAAATAAGATCCTTCTCAGACAAGCAAATGCAGAGGTACTTTATCACCATCAGGCCTGCCTTGCAAGAGTTCCTGAAGGAAGCACTAAATACAGAAAGGAAAAATCATTACCAGCAACTACAAAAACACACTGAAGTACACAGACTGGTGACACTATGAAGCAACCACATTAAAAAGTCTGCTAATTAACCAGCTAGCATCATGATGACAGGACCAAATTCACACATAACAATAGTAACCTTAAATGTAAATGAGCAAAATGCCCCAATTAAAAGTCAGAATGGCAAGCTGGATAGTCAAGATGCAGTAGTATGCTGTCTGTAAAGACCCATCTCATGTGCAAAGACACACATATGCTCAAAATAAAGGGATGGAGGAAAATTTAGCAAGCAAATGGAAAACAAAATAAAGGGGATTACAATCCTACTTTCTGACAAAACAGACTTTAAACCTACAAAGGTCAAAAAAGACAAAGAAGGGCATTATATAAGTGTAAAGGGTTCAATTAAACAAGAAGACCTAAGTACACTGAATATGCATGCATCCAATATAGAAGCACCCAGATTCATAAAGAAAGTTCTTAGAGAACTGAAAGAGATGTAGACTCCCAAAGAATAATAGTGGAAGACTTAAACACCCCGCTGTCAATATTAGACAGATCATTAAGACAAAAAAAAAATTATTCTCATAGCCACATGGCAGTTACTGTAAAATTGATCACATAATTGGAAGTAAAACACTCCTCAGCAAATACAAAAGAAGTGAAATCATAACAAACAGCCTTTCACATCACAGCACACTCAAATGAAAACTCAAGATTAAGAAATTCATTTAAAACCACACAACTACATGGAAATTGAACAATATGCTCTTGAATGACACTTTGGTAAATAATGAAATTAAGGTAGAAATCAAGAAGTTCTTTGAAACTAATGAGAACTAAAAACAAGGTATCAGAATCTCTGAGAAACAACTAAAGCAGTATTAAGATGAAAATTTATAGCACTAAATGCCCACATTAAAAAGCTAGAAATATCTCAAATTAACAACCTACCATAACAACTGGAAGAACTAGAGAACCAAGAGCAAACAGACCCCAAAGTTAGCAGAAGATAAGAAATAACCAAGATCAGAGCAGAACTGTAGAAGACAGAGACATGAAAAACCCTTCAAAGAATCAACAAATCCAGGAGCTGATTTTTCGAAACAATTAATAAAACAGATAGACACTAGCTATACTAATAAAGAAGAAAAGAGAGGAAACTAAAATAGACACACTCAGAAATGTTAAGGGGAATATCACAATTGACCCCAAATAAATACAAACAACCAAGAGAAAACTAGGAACACCTCTATGCACATAAACTAGAAAATCTAGAAGAAATTGATAAATTTCTAGACACATACATTCTCCCAAGGCAGAACCAATAAAAAATTGAATCCCTAAATAGACCAATAACAAGTTCTGAAATTGAGGAAGCAATACATAGTCTAGGAAACAAACAAACAAAAAAGACCCACGAATAGATGAATTTACAGCTGAATTCTACCAGAGGTACAAAGAAAATCTGGTACTACTTCTACTGAAACTATTCCAAACAATTGAAAGGAGTGACTCCTCCCTAACTCATCTTATAAGGCTGGCATCATCCTAATACCAAAACCTGGCAGAGATACAACAACAAAAAAGAAAACTTGAGGCCAATATTCCTGAAAAACATCAGTGCAAAAATCCTCAATAAAATACTGGCAAACTGAATCCAGCAACACATCAAAAAGCTTATTACCACAACCAAGTTGCCTTCATCCCCAGGATGCAGGTTTGGTTCAACATATGCAAATCAATAAATGCAATCATCATATAAACAAAACCAAAAATCATCATATAAACAAAACCAAAAAAAAATCACGATTATCTCAATAGACACCAAAAAAACTTCAATAAAATTCAGCATCCCTTCATGTTAAAATCTCTCTATAAACTAGGTATTAAAGAAACATACATCAACATAAGAGCCATACATGACAAACCCACAGCCAATATCATCCTGAATGGGCAAAAGCTGGAAGCAGTCCCCTTGAAAACTGTCATAAGACAAGGATACTCTCTCTCACCACTCCTACTCAATACAGTATCAGAAGTTCTGGCCAGGGCAAGCAGGCAACAGAAAGAAATAAAGCATATTCAAACAGGAAGAGAGAAAGTCAAATTATGTTTCTTTGCAGATGACACAATCCGATACCTAGAAAACCTTGTTGTCTTTGCCTAAAAGCTTTGAAGACAATAAGCATTTCAGCAATGTCTCAGGATAAAAAAATCAATGTGCAAAAATTATTAACATTCCTATACAATGACAATAGGCAAGCATAGAACCAAATCATGAATGAACTCCCATTCGCAATTGTTACGAAGAGAATAAAATACCTAGGAATAAAGCTAACAAATGAAGCGAAGGACTTCTTCAAGGAGAAATACAAATCACTGCCCAAGGAAATCAGAGAGGACATAAACAAATAAAAAAAAAGTTCATGTTCCTGGATAGGAAGGATCAATATTTTAAAAATGGTCATATTGCCCAAAGTAACTTGTAGATTCAATGCTATTTTCATTAAATTACCATTGGCATTCTTCACAGAATTAGAAGTAACCTTTTAAAAATCCATATGGAACCAAAACAGAGCCCAGATAACCAACACAATCCTATGCAAAAAGAACAAAGCTGGAGATATCACACTGCCCAACTTCAAATTATACTAAAGGGCTACAGTAACCAAAACAGCATGGTAACAGTAAAAAAAAAAAAAAAGACACATAGAGCGACGGAACAGTATAGAGAATTCAGAAATAAGATGGCACACCAGCAACCATCTGATCTCCGACGAACCTGACAAAAACAAACAATGGGGAAAGGTTTCCCTATTTAATAAATGATGATAGGAGAACTGGCTAGCCATATGCAGAAAAATGAAACTGGGCCCTTTCCTTATACATACACAAATTTAACTCAAGATGGATTAAAGAGTTAAATATAAAACCCAAAACTATAAAAAAAAAAATCCAGGCAATACCATTCAGGACATAAGCACTGGCAAAGATTTCAGGACAAAATGCCAAAAGCAATTGCAACAAAAGCAAAAATTGATAAATTGGATCTAATTAAACTAAACAGCTTCTGCATAGCAAAAGAAACTATCATTAGAGTGAACAAACAACCTACAAATTGGTAACCAACACAATCCGAAGCAAAAAGAATACATGCAACAAATGGGACAAAAGTTTTACAAACTGTCCATCTGACAAAGGTCTCATATGTAGAGTTTACATGGAATTTAAACAAGTTTACAAGAAAGTAACAAAAAAACTCAATTAAAAAGTGGGCAAAGGAAATGAGCAGACACTTCTCAAAAGAAGATATTCATGTGGCCAACAAATATATGTAAAAAAGTTCAACATCACTGATTATTAGAGAAATGCTCTACCACAATGATATACCACCTCATGCCAGTCAGAATGGTGATTATCAAAAAGTCAGGAAACTTTTTGACAATCGCCAATAAATAAATGCTGGCTAGGTTGTGGAGAAAAGAAATGCTTTATACTGTTGGTGGGAGTGTAAATTCATTCAACCATTATGGAAGACAGTGTGGCAATTCCTCAAAGATCTAGATGCAGAAACACCACCTGATCCAGCAATCCCATTGCTGAGAATACATCCAAAGGAATATAAATCATTCTATTATAGAGATACAAGCACATGTATGTTCATTGCAGTACTAGTCACAATAGCAAAGACATGAAAACAGCCCAAATACCCCACCATGATAGACTGGATAAAGAAAATGTGGTACATATATGCCATGGAATACTATACAACCATAAAAAGAAACAAGATCATGTCCTTTGCAGGGACATTGATAGAGTTAGAAGCTGTTATCCTCAGCAAACTAACACAGGAACAGAAAAACCAAACACCACATGTTCTTACTTATAAGTGGGAGCCAAATGATGAGAACACATGTACACATGCAGGGGAATAACACACACTGGGGCCTTTCAGGGGGTGGCAGGGGGAGGGAGAGCATCAGGAAGAATAGATAATGGATCCTGGGCTTGATACCTAGGTGATGGGTCGATTTGTACAGCAAACTACCATGGCACACGTTTACCTATGTAACAAACCTATACATCCTACACATGTACCCTAGAACTTAAATGCTGAAGAAAAAAATAGTATATCTTATGAGATTCTTATTAAACTACTAAAAGAAAATAGTAACTTTACAGTAAATAATCTGAAACCTACCTTAACCAAGTGAACAAAGCATAATCAGTAATTTAACAAACATTTTAGATACCTTCTCAAATCACGTAATGAGAAGGATATATCCCTTTTGTAGTACTTCTGCAAAAAAACATATAACTTGAATTTAATCATAAGGAAACCCCAGGAAAAAAATTGATGGCTATTTTATAAACTGAATGTCTTATATTTTGGGGGAAAAAGAAATTCAAGGTCTTGAAAGACAAAGGAAGACTGAGAAATATTCTACATTAAAGATGACTAAAAAGACATGAAAACAAAATGCAATGTGTGACACTAGATCAGAGCCTGGACCAGCAAAATTTTTTTCTCTTTTTTTTCAACAAAGACTCTTAGTGGAATATTTGATAAAATTTTAATAAGATATACAGAACAGATAATATTTAGGCCAATGCTAACTTCCTAGTTTTGATAATTGTACCATGGTTAAATAAAATAATGTAGTACTTTTTAAAGAAAATACGTACCGAAGTATTTAGAGACAAAAGGCAAGTTGCTCTTTAACCACACCCCCAAAAAACTATGCATGCCTTTATGCCTAAAGAGAATGATAACACAAATACTAAATGTTCATTTTGGATAATCTGCGTAAAAGTCATACAGGTTATTTTTGACTATTTTTTAATAACTCTTCTTTGCTTTAAATTATTTATAAACAAATAGTTTTTAAAAGGAATCTATAGATCCAAAAATCCAAACTGTATGAAGACAGTATTATAAAAAACTATAACAAAATTAGTAATTGGAATGTAAATATCCCCAATGTGAATATAATGAAAGAGAATGAATAAGATCTTAAATATAGAATGCTCAAAGAAATAAAAGAAAATATAAAGTCAAATTTTTAAGAGACAAACAAATTATGTTAGAAAACAGGAAGCGATGAAACAAGAGGTAGAACAAGACAGTTCTAACAAAGAGCCCTTTAAATGGAGTAAAAACTACTCATTGAAACCAAAATTAATAGATATTATAAACCATAGATTAAACATATGCAGAAAGATTGGGAAGATGGCACAAGAAATCCCCTCAGAATGCAGCACTAAAATGCTGAGATCTAAAATAGTTAAAGAACTGTACAAAGACATGAAGGACAGATTGATAAGAGTCTAACATACATCTTCTCAGAGATAATACTTCTCATAAGTATTATCTCATACTCAGAGTGGAGTATTTTATGGATATGAGAGACTGGAGTATTCAATGAGTTGTTAGAATATATCAAGGTCCCTATCATATTTGAGAGAGATCAATAAATTTAGATTTCTTAGAATAATATAAAGATTATTATATATGCCAAAAAGATAACCAATAAAAGAACAGAAGACAATCAGATGTTTCCAACCAGCAGAGGAAAAAGTTAGAAGAAAATATAGAAACATTTTCAGTATAATAGGTGGACGTAGGAGAAAGAAAAAGGATGGTCAATGAACAATATCCTTAAATGATGGAATAAGTCTAAATACATTGGGACCCACAGTAATACAAATGAACTAAACTTATCTATTTAAGATAGATAGCAAATTGAACAACATAAATGTTAATAATGGTAGTTAATACTTATTAGCTGACTATTCTCTATTATCTTCTCAAAGATTAACTCACTGAGTCATCACAATAGCTTATGAGATTTGTACTATTATTGCACCAATATTATGGATAAACATATTGAGATTTAAAGAAATTTAGCAAATTGTCCAAGGACACACAGCTAGTAGGTGGTGGGGCTGTGATTTACACCCAGGTTGTCTCACTCCAGAGTTTAACCTTTGTGACCATTCTATTCTACTAAGACTCAATATAGTCATATGATCAAAAGTTATGTATTTATTAATGATTAGAAGAAGTTTTATGGATGCAAAAATGCCAGGATTATTTTAAGTGAAAAAAGTATGTTATAAAAGACTATATACTAATACTATCCAAAGTTTGATTAAACACACACACACACACACACACACACACACACACACACACACACAACTAAAAAAAAAAAATCCACCAGAATACAGTTATAATTACATTTGAATCTTGTGATAGTAGGTGACATTTATTCTGTTCTTTATATATTTTTCTTTTCTACAGTGACTAACCGTATGTCATTTTGTTAACCATTTTTTAATGAGCCTTGTACAGTGCCTGGCACATTAATGATCAAGGGAGAGAGGAAGAACTAGAGTCCTTTCATTAACTAAACTTGAGTGAAAGCCCCAGAACCAACGATGTTGTGTTCTCTTACCATCAGAAGCTCAGATGACAAATAAACTGTATACTTAATAAAAGATTCACCAAAGAGCTAAAATCCTAGCAAGCTACCCTTTTGTGTTAGTTTCAGGATTTGATTTTGGAATCCAACCTATATTGTGTCTTCAGAAGAAGTCTGAAAATAAAAGCTTTAGCTGTAGAAACACAGTTAAATATCAGCATTAAATAAAACATAGAGCCCAGGAATGTCAGAGCTGAAATGTACTTATGGAGATTGTCACCTACAGACTGCATCTCTCACTATATATCAGAGGAAAAAATTCACAAAAGCGAAGAAACTTGTCAAAGTTTACATAGACTTTCATAGCTGAACCTAGACTGGAACTCAGTTTTTCTCTCTTAAAGTAACTGAAGTTTCTGACATTGAATTACTTGTCCCCAATTTCTCAGCTACCAAAAGATATACCCAGTATTCTAATCTGATTTGAATAGATTCCAAAATCCATTCTGTTTCTGAATTATAATAGACAATTTTTCAATTATTCAAGAAAATCTTATTTGATCAATAAATCTATGAAATATTTATTATTTATTATTCAAGAATATGAAAGCATTGAATGTTATTCAATAATTTTTACTCACCTAGTACTTCCATTTTACTAGCACTAAAGAAGAAATAACTTCTCTCTTCTTTCATGCTTTTCTGTTACTTGAATCTCTCTCTCCATATGTGTATATGTATATATATATGTCTATGTATATGTGTGTGTATATGTGTGTGTGTGTGTGTGTGTATACATACATATATATATATATATATATATATATATATATATATATATATATGTGGAGAGAGAGAATCTATCACCTCAAGCATTTATCCTTTGTGTTACACTCCACTTACACCCTTTTAGTTATTTATCAATGTACAATTAAATTAGAAAATACACATTTTTAAGTTACTATAACTTGGAGATGAAGATTATTTTTAAAGAATTTTCCCTATGATCTCTTTCCTTCTTGTTCTATTTTCTATGACTTACTCTCTGAAAAGCCCAGTACTTTTATAAAGTAGATGTCATGTCATATAACTGCAGTTCACTTATTTTTTTCCTGTTGACCCTACCAATAGTTGCACTCACAAATAGGCAGTAACCCTTGCCTGCATGCCTAATGCTGTTTTTCTGTATTTATGTTGCTACTGATGAAATACATGTTTGTATCAAGAATGTGCTTGTAGCAAAGCCACTTTCTACATGAAAGGAGAATTTTGTTGTGGTGATTTTTTTTTCCAGTAGATAAAATAACTTCTAAATATCCTCTCTATTAGCTTGAGATTATTAACCAGGCTTGATCCCAGATAAAGATCCTAAATGAATGTAGCAGGAGATCATTTTCCCTTAGAGGCTTCCCAGAAATGCCTTCTTCACTGTCAGTTCTTCATATTGTGAGCATCCAGGCAAGGAGACCATAGCATTCTGCTATAGCATTTTTCATATTTGCCTCATCTTTGTGATGTGGAAATGTGTATGGTAATGAAGACAGTACATATTCATCTAATGAGTGAGAAATAAATAGATTTTACTTTTTGAATTCATTTTGGTAATTGGGGTTAGATGTGAAGGAATTAACGTTTTGTCTCTAATGCCCTCAGACCTAGTATAGGACCTATTTATTCCAAGTACTCTGCCTATATTATCCCAATTTATTCTTCACAAATATCTTACAAGGGAACTATCAACCTGTTTTAATATGAAGCTTAGAATAGTTAAGTAATTTGCCCAAGGTTGTATAACCAAGACATGATAGAGTCTGAAAGCAAGACCAAGGTGTCCTTGTGTTCTTTACACTAAAACACGCTTCTCTGCATGTTCTAAACATGTTAACATGATCAAGTAGAGAAAAAGAATGAAATAAGAATTATACTCTTTACTTAGCCTACCACATTTCAATTGGCAAGGAAATACTAAATCAGTTACTTGTTCTAGAAATGAGCCACTTACACTATAATTCTTATTTAAGATTAAAAAACTGCTTTTGAAAAAGCAACAAAAGGCTTTAGAAATGTATCAGTTTTCTAACGTAATTATTTGTCTGTGTGTGAGAGCAAGTTCAGGAAACAGAGAGAAAAAGAGAGATGGTGGGGCAGACATATGGGCATGCCTGTGTGAACACACAAATTCAGCTATTATTCTTAGGTGGAAATCACTTCCCAGCAACATATTCAGAAATGTAGCTGGGAGATAGAAGGGTAGGAAGCCACAGAACATCATTTAGGAAATTACTAGCAAAGTAGAAATCCTGGTGATTAAAAACAAAAAGCAAAAAGGGGGTTGGGGGAAGGAAACACAAAAGACACTTGAAAGCAAGTGCATCAAGTTACCATGGCAACTAGAGAATGTGGGTTGAGATTTATATGACTCCATTGTTACAGCAGAGAAATTCTAAATGACACCCTAGTGGCCTGACAGAGTCGATGCATCTCCCAGAATGCTCCGGCTTATTACTCAAGAGTGCTTTAGGCATAGAGGAAAAACAGGATTGCAGTAACTTTGTCAGCTCCAACCTCCCTAAGACACTTGTTTCTTCAATCTGGAGACAGACGCTCTCAATTTCTGGAGCCAGTCCTGACCAAGCTTAGCAGAATATAAGCATTCTTATATTCACGTGTGGTTGAGGATAGCATTTACCTCACTGTCTGAAGTCCACAATCCAGTATGACTGGAATCAGCTCTGGGCACTTAAATCTGTCTGTTTTCTGCTGGAACAGAAGTTTGCTCTGATTCCCAGGCAATTTAGCTAAGGCTCTAAAACTCTGACTAACCAATACCATTGTTAATCAACAATACCATCAGCACAACAATTTAGTATTCATAACAAATATTTGTTGAACATGTCATATTACTTCTAATACTAATTAACAAACCCCAAAGTAGTTATTATTTATAGATGCTCATATGTTTCAATTACTATGTTACACATGAATGGCAAACTGAGGCTAAGAAAAGTTAAGTGACCAGGATCTGTAAACAAATCCAAAAGTTGATTTCAGAAATGACAACAAAGCCTTTGCTGGGGGATTTATATTATTACATCAAATCTTGGCTTTGATTGTGTCCACCATTGCGACACAGTAACACAAACACTACAAGAAACGTAAGACACACAAAATAACTACAGCTTTGTTCTGTTGTACCCCATTTACTGCACTGGGCAGGCTGATATATCAGGGACAGCAACTCCAGTCCAAATTAAGTCCAAATTAGCCATGCTCCTATTACCTCTGAATATTAGATCACTAGTTGAGAAAAGAGGCTGTCCTATTTCTAGGCTCATTATCTTAGTTGGAACTCCATCCGTTTCTTGCTTCTCACTCTTTCTTACTGATCCTCAATGGAAGGAAAAAATAAAAAAAGAGGAGGCAATTAAGAAGTTTTAAGCATCTCTTATGTGCTGGGCACTGTATTTGAATAGGTCATCTCATTATTTCTACCAAAAAAAACTATAAGTTAATTATTCCTATTGTACATATATGACAACTAAGAAACAACAGATAAATAACGTCCAAGGTTACATAGTAATTATTAGAGTCTAACCAAGTTTGACCCTGGTCCCTTGTCTTTTGTCCCTCATCCCTTGGTATGTCTCTCATCATAGCTTGTCCAAATTGTAATTATCGTTAGAGTTGGAAAGGACCAGAGTATGATCAATTTTTAGAGATGTGATTCATCAATATGAAAGTACTATTAAAAGTAATCAAAACATAGAAAACAAGAGTTAGCTGAATAAATTAAAACAAATTTATGCATAGCCTTATATCCTCCAATATGTAATTTTAGACAAGGAGATATTTTTATAAAAGAGATTTTCCTTCTTTTTTTTTTTTTTTTGGAACAGGTGAGCATAGATTAGGAATTTCTATTATGCCAAGGTTCATTTTTTGCATTAAATGAGCTCCCAATTTGTAGAGAAGCAAGGAGGTAATTAAAAAAAAACAGTAATGGCAGCTTTTGTTGCAACTATTCCCTGATACTCCCAAGCAGTTTCCTCCAAATGAGACTAGTTGAAGGCACGTTTGTAGATAATAACTGCTACTCAAACTGCCCATTTCCCTCATTTGGTACAGCAAAGGTTATTTATTTCTTCAGAGTGGAACTAGGAAATCATTAGCTATCTTCCATATCACAGAGGTAATATTATTAGGGCATATATTAATATACATAATTAAAATTTTAATATAAACTTGTACAGTATTAGAATTTAGACCACTATTTTCATGTTACACTTCTGTAATATGAGCTTCTTTAGAAAAAAATAAAAGCAAATTACCGGTTTCCATTAGAACAAAATGTGAATAGAATAAGTTTAACAACTATACTGTGTTATCATAGCAACCAATTTTTTTAAAAAAGAAAAACTGATGTGATAAAAAATGACACAAGAGAACGAATGTCTCAAGTTGTTATGGCAACTGGGGAATGTGGGTTGAAATTTATGTATCTAGAATCCAAGAGAATATTCTAAGCAACTAAAATAAACATTTGCTTATTAAAACATTTCCCAAATAGTACTTATCTATAAACATTGAAGTGTTTTCATTATTTTGTCTGCTTTTTCTTTTATTTCCAATGGATGATTTTAAATTGTGAGCATCTGTATTTTCAGTTCAGCTTACTTTTTGGCAACAGATACACCAAGATGCAATTTGGTTTGCAGAAAATGGTGCAAAAGCCAATTTCAAAATAGCATCCTCAATCATGTTTAGGTTTTTTTTACCCTTTTACTCTTCTTTTAACAAAATGTCTATTCTATCTGCTTTTTCTTTATAAAGAAATTCTTGCTTACTTATCAATCAAATTCATTGTGTTGTCTTTACCTGATTTTGGAATTCTTCCCCTTAGACAGGGTATGGATTGAAGAATTATATAATAAATTTGGATATTTAGGAAGCCTTCTGATATTTTATGCATGCAACTTTTAGTAGCATAACTGGTTGTTTTGAACTAAATGTTCTAATGGCATCTGCAGTTTCTACATAACTTTGTCCATGCTCATGTAGAATATCTCATTGTGAGAACAGGAAAGGTAAGATTCTCTCATGACTCCATGCATTTTTGTAAAACCTTTTCACACAGCCACTCATACTCTTTTATCCACCCTTCTGTCTCCTTGGCTGATTCTTAATTATCACTTTCCACTGTCCCCCCATGTGAGGTAAGTGTCCCTCACCTTTGTCCTCGTAATACCCACCAAATACTTATAGCTAAATGCCATCATCCTCATCAAAATCAACATAATCAACATCATCATTATCACATATATTACTTATTAAGCATTATCTATGTGCTAGTGACTGCTAGCTACCTCCTAAATATCATTTCATTTAATCTTCACAAAAGTCATGTAAGGTAGATATAATTGCCACCACTTCTCCATTTCAAAGATAAGGAAAAACTGAGGCCTAGAGTTTGTCACTTGATTTAGGTCACATATTAAGTAAGTTACAGCCAAGATAATTTAATCCATGTCAATAAAATACCAAAGTTCATGTTCTTTATCATTTAGCTAATCATTAAATTTCTTCTTTAGTCTGTTTCAACATTAAACTGTGAACGTTTTGAGAATTTCCATGTGCCTACCCTGTAGATTATCTGAACACATGTGTTATCTCTGGTGTCTCCTGCACTGTTAAATAGAAACATAATATGAACCACAATTGTGAGCCATAGAAAAATTTTATGTTTTCTAGTAGCTGTATTAAAAAAGTAAAAGGAAACAGGTAAAATTAATTTTTAAAATTTTATTTAACTCAATATATGCAATCTATTATCATTTATAGATGTAATCAACATATAATTATTAACAATGTATTTTACATTTCTTTTTTAGTACTAAGTGTTTGAAACCTCTAGCATATTTTTTATATATGCAACATCTCAATTTAGACATGCAGATTTAGTGGCTACCATGTTGGACTGAGCAGCTTTAACTCAGACCTGATAAGTAGATATGTAAAGAATGTTCAGTACAAGTTTTATGGAATAAATAAGTGGACGAATACACAGAAATGCAGAATTTTAAATTTGCAGTCATAGAGTGACCCGATTTACCTTTATGGAACTTAGAAAAGTTTGTTTACAAGGAAGCTAAAAGTGGCTATTTTAAGTCAAAATATAGATACGTAGTAGTGTATTCATGTTGTTACAATTCCAGGATTAATATCACATCCTCACCTATCATGGAGAATTGTCTGTGCAGACACTTGTGTGTGCTGAAGTCCATAGCAGTGTATCATCGGTCAGCTCAAAACTTAGCCTCCCATTTTTAGACTATGTTTTTTCCACTCTTAGGCTTGGGTTTAAGGTTATAATTCATCACATATTTTATTTTAAAAATTCCTTTATAACATTTTAATCAATGGCTATTAACAGTTGGTTAAGAATATGCATTTTAAATTAAATCAAATTAAATCATCCACACATATAACAATTAAAGTATATCTCAAAGTATCCCCCATAAATAATATTTTCATGATTAAGCAGGATATTTTAAACCCATAGATGTATTGACACTATTTTGAATATTACTGGTAGACATAATCAACATTTTAAAAATCCATTTACATGATAACATCTACACTGAAGATTGTAGTACCTGTGCAGTCAAAAAACCAACCTTGAAATCACATCTCAATGGCAATACTGAATATTACTAAAACTGACCCAGGGTAGGGGCAATGTATAGAATAAAACTGGCAATTGCTAAGACTTTACATAATAAAATTATTCTTGACTAAAAATAAACTGAAGAAGAGAGAGCATCAGGGAATGAGAATATGGTGGTTACTCTAGAAAACTTAAAAACATTATTTGGAATATCTATGTGAAAAGCCAAAGGGGGAGAAAAGAACAAATAAAAATATGGCTGTTGTGATCTAATAATTCATTGCTTATTAGGGTGGGATCCACTGCCTTATCTTACAAAGGAACTGCCAATTCTGCTCTTAATGTTATTAATTTAAATTGAGTGCTAACTATAATAGGCATGATTAAAAATATATAGAATTTGAAAAAAAAAAAGCAAGGATTAAAAACTAGACAAAATTGCTAAAAATAATTTCAAGACTCTGGGAATTGGCCAAAAGTATACAACAAATTGAGAAATGTTCATTCATAAATTACTATTCAACCACAGGTAAGATAATGGAAATTAGCATCAGCATTGTCTAGGCATGCTCCCATCTCCACTCTTACCAGCTCAGTTTGCTAGTTCTATTAGGATGTAAAAAGTCATAAGTACCAGTATCTTTACAGCCTAAGGGAACTCACTTGATGTGGATTGGAACATGAAATTAAAACAATCCATGCTCATTGGCATTGGCAATAACAAAAATGGTCTTGGTGGCAAGCAAAAAGGAGAAACAGTGGCTCCACTGACCTTAGGTTGTGGTGCTGGTTGGAGCATGCACAACATCAGCAGACTAATTGGTAGTTGAACAGGAAGATCCACAAAATGAGATAGCCATAAAGGGCCTTGATAAGCTATTCACACCACGCTGCTAACATCAAAGTCTTAAAACTGTTCAGCAGAGATTAGAGAAGGCCCTAGCCTTTCTATATATCCCTGGCTAAATATAATCCCAAGTGCAGAGGAGACATGGGAACAGAGTGCTAAAGAGAGTAAAAGTGACTGGGCATGGTGGCTCACACCTGTAATCCCAGCACTTTGGGAGGCTTAGGCAGGCAGATCACCTGTGGTTGGGAGTTGAAGACCAGCCTGACCAACATCGAGAAACCCCATCTCTACTAAAAATACAAAATTAGCCAGGCATGGTGGCACATGCCTATAATCCCAGCTACTCTGGAGGCTGAGGCAAGAGAATCGCTTGAACCTGGGAGGTGGAGGTTGTGATGAGCTGAGATCATGCCATTGCACTCCAACCTGGGCAAAAAGAACAAAATTTCTTCTCAAAGAAAAAAAAAAAAGTAAATGTTGGCAATGGCTTGTCAACTACTTGAACTATGAATGGAATCCCCAAACCAAAACAGATCCATAAATAGAGGGTGAAAGCCTTGATGATTTAAGATATTTAGGCGCAAACTCTGATGAAATATTGGCTGACAACTAAGTTATTCTGACAGAGGGTTGACCCATAGAAAGCCAGAATTTAAAAACAAAATGAATATTAAAATACTGCAGGAAAAGATTACACAGATTAAATGCAGTAAAGTTACAAACAAACAAAACACCAGCAATAACAACAACCATCAGAGTGGGAGACAGAATCTAGATTTGCTAAATCTGACATCTAAAATGTCCAGTTTTTTAAAAAAGAGACATACAAAGAAACATGAAAGTATGACCCATGCTGAAGAGAAATATCATCAACAGAAACTCTCTCTCAGTAAATACACACTAGACGTAACAATGACTTTCAAGCAAATATTACACATACATTCTAATAACTAAAAACCCATTTTTTAATTAAAATATGACTATAATGACTCAACAAATGGAAAAGTCTCAATAAAAATCAAGCAATTCTTTAAAAAATTTAAGTGGAAGTACAAAAGTATAACATTTAATAACCGAAACTTAAAAATCGCTAGAGAGACTCAACAGCAGTTCTGAAATGTCAGAAGAAATTAGTAAACCTGAAGATAAGAAATTGTCTAATCTAAAGAAAAAAGAGAAAAAAAATGAAGAAAAATCAACAGCCTTAGACACCTCTAGGACAACATCAAACATACCAACACAAGTAATGGGAGTCCCAGAGGTGAAAACAATGGGAAACAGGCAGTAAAAGTAAACCCCAAGCTTTTCAAATTTGATGAAAACTATTCATCTATAGATCCATGAAACTCAACAAAACCAGAATAGAAAAAACACAAAGCAATATCTATCTAAATACATCATAGAAAATCTGTTGAAAGAAAAAAAAGAAAATCTTTAAAGCAGCAAGATAAAAAATATGACTCATTAAGTACAGAGAAACAACCATATGATTAATGGCTGACTTCCCATAAGAAAGAATGGTGGCTAAAAGACAGTGGAATTATGTATCAAAAAGCTTAAAGTTAAAAACAAAAACAAAACCTGTCAACCAAAACCTCTTCAGGGAAATTATCCTTCAAAAAGGAAGATAAAATAAAGTCATTCCCAAATAAACAAAAATAAAGAAAATTCATTCCCAGCAGAACTAAAAACTAGAAAAAACTTTTATCCATCAGTAACTGAACAGTTATACAAACTGTGGTATATCTATTCAATGGAATGCTACTTGGCAATATTAAAAAAAAACACACTATTGATACACAGAACAACTTGAATGTATCTCAAAGGCATTACGCTGAGTGAAAGAAACTAGTCTCAAAAGGTTATATAGTATATGCTTCCATTTACACAAACTTATAGCAATGAGGAAGAGATCAGTGGTTACCATAGGTTCAATGTGGATGGAGAAGGTGATTATAGAGAGTTAGCATAAGGAAGGTTTTGGGGAAATAAAATTGTCTTATATCTTGATTATGATGATGATTACATGTGTTAAAATTCATAGACCCATGTACCAAAAGGCATCTTTATGATAATTGGAGTAAAATAAAATAAGACCAAGAAAACCCACATAGTTGAATCCTACATTGATAATGAATATATTTTTTTCCTTAGAGACAGAATATCACTCTGTCACCCATACTGGAGTATGGCAGTGTGATCATAGCTCACTGTAGCCTTAAACTCTGAGGCTCAAGTGATCCTTGCACCTCAGCTTCCTGAGTAGCTAGGACTACAGATGTAAGCCACCTTGTCTGGAGGATGTATTTTATAATATATAAATTATACTTCAATAAAGCTGTAGATAAATAAAAGTCACTTGGAAACAAAACCTAATTCAGGAAGGCCTTCTAATGCTTTAGGCCCTTCAGGAATGAAAGTTTGTTCATCCTAGCAAAGAATCATGAATAGTTCAGGTACTCAAATATATGTATTCAGTATAGAAAATTCACAGTAAGTATTGATTTAATAGAATTGACCTTCCAATACACTTCCTTAAACCAAATTACTTACATAGTTTTCTTAGAAGTATTCACAATCATACACATTGTTTAAACATTCTCAGGGTCTGAATGGTTAGGACTAAGTCCCACCTGAGTCAAAATGGCATATCACATACCAGAATCTCTGGAATACAACTAAAGCATTGTTAAGAGGAAAGTTTATAGCAGTAAACACCTACATCAATAAGTTAAGAAGATGTAAAATCAACAACCTAACATCACACCTAAAAAAACTGAAAAAGCAAGAGCAAATCAACTCAAGCTAGCAGAAGAGCAAATAACCAAGATAAGAGCTGAACTGAATGAGACTGAGATGTAAAATTCATTTAAAACAAAATCAACAAAACCAAAAGTTGGTTTTCTGAAAAAATAAACAACATTGATGGATTGCTAGCTAGATAAATAAAGAAAAAGGGAAGATTCAAATAAATACAATCAGAAATAACAAAGGTGATATTAGCATCAACCCCACGGAAATACAAAAAATACAAGAACTCTATTATGAACACCCCTATACACATAAATTAGAAAACCTAAAAGAAAAATGCTGGACATCACTAAACATTAGAGAAATTCAAATCAAAACCACAATGAAATACCATCTTATATTGGTCAGAATGGCTATTACTAAAAATTCAGAAAATGACAGATGTTGGTGATGTTGAGAAGAAAAGGGACAGTTATACACTGCTGGTGGGAATGTAAAGTGGTTCAGCCACTGTAGAAAGCATTCCAGAGATTTCCCAAAGAACTTAAAACTACCATTCAACCTAGTAATCTCATTACTTGGTACATAGCCAGAGGAATATAAATCATTCTACCAAAAAGACATGTGCACTCATATAGTCATCACTGCACTATTCACAATGCCAAAGACATGGAATCAATCTGGATGACAAAATCATTTTTATACACCTGTGCACGCGCACATGCATACACACACACACAACACACTCTGAATATATTCTCAATGAAAAACAACAAAATGGTGCATGGTGTATTGTAACTTTCTGTACTCTTTGCTAAGACTTTTTGGACCCAGTGGTGAAAGGAAATACCAGAATTCTCTACCTCTTTTTTAAGCAAAACTATGCAATCAATTTCACTCCCACCACATCACACACACACAGATAATTTCCCCCACCACCGCTCCAGGCTCCACTGGCCACAAAACTCAAGATTTACTGAATGCAAGGAAGAAAACAGTCCTGGCTAGGTTGAAAAATTTACTGACATGCTCTCAGAGGAATTCATGTTAAGAAAATCTGTATCCCATCACTAATTTTCAGGGTATGGAAATGGCTTTCTCAAGAATGTTATAGGGAACCTTCAGAGTCTGAGAGCAATTTGCTTCAAAGAGGCTTTCTCACTTTTCTCCTTCAATGTGTATCTCATGTATGCCCCAGAAGATGTATATAGATTGATTTTCTGGGGATTTTTGTCTCCATGGACAGATATGGCAGCGATAAATTAACATTGATGGGCAGACAGACATTTCAACAACATCTGAATATTGAATACTTCTTATATGTCTACTAAGAGTTTTACATACTTTATCTCAATTGACCCTTACAATAAGTTTGAGAGATGGCTATTAGTATTTTCATATTATCCTAAGCTTTGTGAGGTTCAAAAAGGGTGAAATAATTTCCCCAAAGTAATGTGGTTACCTTAAAATATGCTAAGAAAATGTATTATTGCTAGTTTACAAATGAGAGAAATGAAATTACTTAGCAAAGTTTACAGAAAAAGAAAGGAGTTGAACTGGAATCAAAATGCAGTTTTATTTGACTATAAATTTACACACTTATTAAGGTGGAATTCAAGTACAGGCTTTGGAGACAAGACAACTTCGGGTTATATTCCACTCTTTCAATTTACTAGTACCATGACCTTGAGCACATTACTCAACCTCTTTGTACATTGGTTTCCTTAGCTGTAAAATGAGCATAAAAGTAATAAAGCATTTATTGAGCGCAGTACACAGTAACTACTCCATAAAAACAGGTGGTGTTAAGATTATCATTACAATCTTGCACCATTAACTTCAGGTAAATTAAATTAAATTAATTCATCCAAAGAATTCTGATAGGACTGTAACAGAGAGATATTTATCTATAAGGAATTGGGAGGACAGGTCAACTGCCTAGAACAAAGGAAACCTGGGTGAAGAACTGTAGGGGGACCTGATTGGCCAGGAACACTATGACAGATTTGAGAAGTCTAAGGTAGAAACAAGTGCATCAGGCATTGGAGTAGAAACTGAAGGAGAATTAATAGGCACTTATTAAATGCTAGGAAACATGAAAACTACCTTAAATTCTTCATCTTATTTTATCTGAAATCAGGAGACCCGATTTTTCCTTAGATTGAAATAAATCATCAAATCCTATGATGTTTGCCTTTGAAATTTCTCTGATTCATTGTCCTATACCATTCCTCTCATCCTTTCTGTCATCTCCCTGAATCTGGGACCTATCTTTTTATACTCGGATGCTTAAACTGTCATGGTAATAGCACGCATTCTATTCTTCACTTCAATTCCTTCATGTTCCTGTGGCAGCATGGAAAGTACAAGACTTAGATTAAGACAGGCCTATTTTGTTCTCTTAAGTTTTGAACTGAAATATAACTCACATACCATAAAATATGCCTTTCTGAAGTGTACAACTTAGTGATTTTTACTATATTATCATCATCCCTATATAATTCCAGAACGTTTTCATCACCTCTAAAAGAAACCCCATATCCATCAGCAGTTACTGTCTATTTCCCCTTCCTCCAGGCCCTGGCAACAGTAATCCACTTTCTATCTCTATGAATTTGCCTATTCTGGAATATTATATAAATTGAATCATATAATATATAAAATGGCTTTTTCCACTTAGCATGTTTTCAAAATTCATCCATGTTTTAGCATGTATCAACAGCATATGCTTTTTAAGGCTGATTAATACTCCTTTGTATAGATTCTACATACTGCTTATTCATTCATCAGTTAATGGGCACTAGGGTTATATTCACTTTTGGCTATAATGAATAATGCTGCTATAAACATTTATGTAGACGTTTTCATGGGAACATATATTTTCAATTGTCTTGGATATATACCTAGAAGCAGAATTGCTGATAACTGTGTTTAATGTTTTCAGGGGTTAGGCAGACTATTTTCCAAAGTGGCCGCACTATTTAAAATTTTTAATTTCTCTATGAGAAATCCAATTTCTCCATATCCTAGTCAACACTTCTACCCTCTGGTGGGTGTGACTTGTTGTCTCATTCTATTTTGACTTCTGTTTCCCTAATGATAAATGTTGTTGAGCATCTTTTTGTGTGTTTTAGCCATTTGTTCATCTTCTTTGAAGGAATGTGTATTCAAATCCTTTGCCTATTTTTAAAAATTGGGCTGTCTTTTTATTGTTGACTTGTAAGAGTTCTTATACATGCTGAATACCTGACCCTTTCAATATATGTTTTGTGTATTTTCTACCATTCTTTGGGTTGTCATTTTTACTTTCTTAACAGTAACCTTTGAAGTACAGTATCTTTTAATCTTGATTTTATTCATTTGTTGATTGATGGGAATTGGGTTGGAACCACATTTTTTCTACTGTGAATTGTGCTGCTATAAACATGCATATGCAAGTATCTTTTTCATATAATAACTTTTTTTTCCTCTGGGTAGATACCCAGCAGTGGGATTCTTGGATCAGGTGGTAGTTCTACTTTCAGTTCTTTAAAGAATCTCCACACTGTTTTCCATACCGGTTGTGCTAGTTTACATTCTCAGCAGCAGTTTAGAAGTGTTCTCCATTCATCACATCCATGTTAATATCTATTTTTTTTTTATTTTTTATTATGGCCATTCTTGCAGGAATAAAGTAGTATCACACTGTGGTTTTGATTTGCATTTCCCTGATCATTAGCAATGTTGGGCATTTTTTCATATGTTTGTTAGCCATTCGTAAATCTTCTTTTGAGAATTCTTTATTCATGTCCTTAGCCCTCTTTTTAATGGGATTGTTTTTTTCTTGTTAATTTGTTTGAGTTCATTGTGGATTCTGGATATTAGTCCTTTGTCATATGTATAGATCGTGAAGATTTTTTTTCTCACTCTGTGGGTTGGATGTTTACTCTGCTGACTGTTCCTTTTCCCATGCAAAAGCTCTTTAGTTTAATTAAGTCCTAGTTATTTATCTTTGTTCTTACTGCATTTGCGTTTGTGTTCTTGGTCATAAAAATCCTTGCCTAAGACAATGTCTAGAAGGGTTTTTCCAGTGTTATTTTCTAACATGTTTACAGTTTCAGGTCTTAGAGTTAAGTACCTGATCCATCTTGAGTTGATCTTCGTATAAGATGAGAGATGAAGATCCCTGCCTTATTGAAGATCAGCTGGCTGTAAGTATTTGGGTTTACTTCTGGGTTCTCTATTCTGTTCCAATAGTCTATAGGCCTATTTTTATGCTAGCACCATGCTGTTTTGGTGACTACAGCTTATAGTTTGAAATTAGGTAATGTGATGCCTCCATATTTGTTATTTTTGCCTAGTCTTGTTTGGCTATGTGGGCTCCTTTTGGGTTCCATGTGAATTTTACAATTTTTTTTTCAATTCTGTAAACAATAATGATGGCATTGTTATGGAAATTGTGTTGAATTTGTAGATTGCTTTTGTCATTATGGTCATTTTCACAATATAGATTCTTCCCATCCATGAGCATGAAATTTGTTTCCATGTGTTTGTGTCGTCTATGATTTCTTTCAGCAGTTTTCCTTGTAGAGGTCTTTTACCTCCTTGGTTAGGTATATTTCTATGTATTTTAATTTTTGCAGCTACTGTAAAAGTGTATGAGTTCTTGATTTGATTCTCTGCTTGGTCATTGCTGATATATAAAAAGGTACTGATGGCTGGATACGGTGGCTCACACCTGTAATCCCAGTACTTTGGGATGCTGAGGAGGGTGGACCATGAGGTCAAGGCATCGAGATCATCCTGGCCAACATGGTGAAACACCATCTCTACCATCAATACAAAAATTAGCTGGCCATGGTGGCACACCTGTAGTCGCACCTACTGGGGAGGCTGAGGCAGGAGAATCGCTTGAACCCAGGAGACGGAGATTATAGTGAGCCAAGATCATACCACTGCACTCCAGCCTGGCGACAGAGTGATACCCCATCTCAAAGAAAAATTAATGATTTGTGTACATTGATTTTGTATCTGGAATCTTTGCTGAATTGTTTTATCAGTTCTAGGAGCTTTTGGAGGAGTCTTTAGGGTTTTCTAGGTAAACCATAACATCATCAGCAAACAGCAACAGTTGACTTCCTCTTTACCAATATGGATGCCCTTTATTTCTTTCTCATCTGATTGCTCTGTCTGTGACTTTCAGTACTATGTTGAAGAGGGGTGGTGAGAGTGAGCATCATTGTCTTGTTACAGTTCTCAGAGGGAATGCTTTCAACTTTTCCCCATTCAGTATTACATTGGCTATGGGTTTGTCATAGATGGCTTTTATTACATTAAGGTATATCCCTTGTATGCCAGTTTTGCTGTGAGTTTTAATCATAAAGGGATGCTAGATTTTGTTGAATGCTTTTTCTATATCTATTTGGATTATCATGTGATTTTTGTTTTGTCAACTATAATTTTTTTCTTTGTGATTACCATAGGGTTAACATAAAAAATCTTGTAGTTATAATACATATTCCAAGCTGAAAACAACTTAACTTTGGTCACCTAAAAGTACTCTAACCATTTACCCTCACCTCCACTATTTATAATTTTTACCTTAATTTCCATATTTATTTATTTATGGAGATTGAGTTTCACTCTTGTCACCCAGGCTGGAATGCAATGGCACAATCTTGGCTCACAGCAACCTCTGACTCCTGGGTTCAAGTGATTCTACTACCTCAACCTCCTGAGTAGCTGGGTTACAAGCACCCACCACCACGCCCAGCTAATTTTTGTATTTTTAGTAGAGAAAGGATTTCACCAAGTTGGAAAGGCTGGTCTTGAACTCCTGACCTCAGGTGATCTACTCACCTCACCCTCCCAAAATGCTAGGATTATAGGTGTGAACCACTGCACCTGTCATGTATCTTTATTATATTATCTTTGGCCACTAATCGTAGTCATTGTTGTTTCTAATCAGATTGGCTTGTTGTGCAGCATGGGTGTGAGGAGGTACAACAGGCCAGCTGGCTCCTCAGTGGCTTCGCTACTGTGCAGCTTGGTCTGTTCCCTTTGGGGGTTGGGTGCTATGTGAGTTCAGATACTAGTGGTCATTTTGTTTGTCTTAGGCTCTGGGCAGCCAGGGTTGCAGTGCTGCAGGTCTTTGCAGTCTCAGAGACTGGAATTTCATATAAGCAAACAAGAGAAAAATGTAATGGAGTAACAATAGGACCTTAGGGATGGAAAAGTTAGTAACTACTGGCTCCCAGGGCGGAATGCACTTTAGCAGTGGGTTTAGATTCAAGATGGTTTTGTTTAGTTCCATTCTGTAACAGCTTAGGTCATGGAGATAAGAGGAGTGCCGAACATGGGCTCCTACTATAAGGCAATACAGTCATGTGAACTCCTGCGTACTTTCCAAACTGTATTTGGAGTCTGTGAGGACTGGGAGACTCTCATGCTGGAGACCTGCTGGTGTCTGTGGTAGCAGTGGGGACCGTGGGAGATGTTCAGCTTACTTTTTTCTCTTAAGAAGTCTTTTCTCGGCTAGGCGCAGTGGCTCAAGCCTGTAATCCCAGCACCTTAGGAGGCCGAGGCGGGTGGATCACAAGGTCAACAGATCGAGACTATCCTGGTCAACATGGTGAAACCCGTCTCTACTAAAAATACAAAAAATTAGCTGGGCATGGTGCCGCGTGACTGCAATCACAGCTACTAAGGAGGCTGAGGCAGGAGAATTGCCTGAACCCAGGAAGCAGAGGTTGCAGTGAGGCGAGATTGCGCCGTTGCACTCTAGCCTGGGTAACAAGAGCGAAACTCTGTCTCAAAAAAAAAAAAAAGAAAAAGAAAAAAGTCCTTTCTCTTTCTGACTCAAAGTCGAGGAAAGAGTAAGGCAAAGCTGTACAAGAATTTTGCTGCTCCTTTGGTACTCTTCAGCACAGTTCTTCAGCCACTCCAGTCAAAATATAGTTATATAATCATTGTTTTGGTCCTTCTTTGTAGGGGGAGACAGGCTTCAGGGAACTCTATTTGCCCCTCTTACTGATGTCCTAAAAGCTATTTTTTTTTCCATTTAAATGCTGCAATTTGAATATAAAGAGCCAAGAAGGCCAGAAGTCTCAGAGACTGGAATTTCATATAAGCAAACAAGAGAAAAACGTTTTCTGCACTACCCCCACCCCCATTCCCACCAAAGAGAAATTCAGGCAGAACAGGAAAAGTATGGGAGGATTGTGGCATGAAGTTGAATACTGGTATACATATCTCCTCAGTTAAAATTGCATACTTTGCATGTTATTAATCATTAGTAATCTCCATAGAGAATTTAAATTAAGTAAAATTGAATAATTTTATGAGCCAGGCAGTGGTGTGCTGGTCAGTGTTTCAGAGCTGGTTCCTAGTGGTTGAGAGCCCTAATTAGTGAAGGTTGCTAATTTCCAAAGTATAAATATTCCCACCATAACCAATTTCAAGTTACCAACATGATGTCAAAAAGGTGGAAAATTTTAAATTATTTGAAAACTTTAAAATCAATTTTGCAAGCTGATTATAAGTTGGCTTTAGCACACTAGTGGGACCAGGGTTGTTTCTCCAGAGCAAAGGCTGACTTAGGCATTTACTTATTAGATCTTTCCTGCTCTCTCTTGTGGGCATTTAGTGCTCTAAATTTCCCTCTACACACTGCTTTAAATGTGTCTCAGAGATTCTGGTATGTTGTGTCTTTGTTCTCATTGGTTTCAAAGAACATGTTTATTTCTGTCTTAATTTTGTTATTTACCCAGTAGTCATTCAGGAGCAGGTTGTTCAGTTTACAGGCAGTTGTAAGGTTCTGAGTAAAGTGTCACAGCCAGACCCCTTTAAAAGCACAATGAAAATTATGAAAATTCTCCCTACAAAATGTATGAATTTGGCACATCATTTAAGAACCCCAAGTTAGCTATTAAATTTCCAACAGTGGCGTACCAACAGTCCAGACATTATTTATAAAATTGTTTCTGGAACTAAATTAATTTATATATGTGAAATGTTCTACAAATGTACATATTATAGAATTTTTGAGAAGTAAAATTGAAGGGCAGTTTACACATATATTTTATGTGAGAAAAATGTTATATTCGGTAATATTAATTTCAATATTGGTTTCGGTATCAAAAAGGTATCATTTCACTAAGATAATTAAAAATTACTATTAACCCTTTGCTACTTTTATGATAAAACCTTAACTCATTATTTGGGCATTTCTAATCTGATTTAAACCAGCTTTTCAGTCTCATTTATAACTATTCTTCTCTTACAACCACCCCATCTTTCTCTTGTTTCAAATCTCTTGCCACACTGAAATTCTCATCAGTTGATAGATCTAGTAAAACTTTTCATGCTAGATTCACCGGGACTCTGTACCTGATAATCCTTCTACCAAAAGGTCCTCTGTTATCCTAACTCACACAGTTATTTTCAGGTTTCAGGCCTAACGTCAACCTTCCCCACACATACTTTGGAAAATTAGTTGGCAGTACTATAGGGTTAAATATACGCCTATCCTAGGACCCACGAATTCCACTCCTAGGAAATTACCCCAAAGAAATTAAAGCCTATTTTCACAAAAATATTTGTACAAAAAAGTTGATACCAATTTTTTTCATAATAACCAAAATCAGTGAATAACTCATCAGTAGATCAAGTTGTGATATATTCATATAATGTAATACTACTCAGCAATAAAGAGGAATGAACTGCTAATGCATACAAACACATGGATGAACCTCAAAATCATTATATGGAGCAAAAGAAGCCTGACACAAATGCACACATATTTATAATTCTATTTACAAGAAGTTTTAGAAGAGATACAGCTAATCCCCAGTGACAAAAATAAAAAAGTCTAAGGGGTAATGTGTGATGTGATTCTAAAAATGCATCAGATAATTTTTCAGGGTGATAGAAATTTGTGGTGAAGTTTGCATGAGTATATGCAAGAATCAAAGTTCATAAACCAAGCACTTCAGGTCTACGCATGTTACTGGATATAAACTATAACTCAGCTATTGCTTGGCTTGATATTCTAAGCATTAATTCTGAAATTCTCTCTCTATTACAATAGATCTACATTTTAGCAACCACCCAAGGTGATTCTTATGATTAATTGACCTCTCTTTGGAAAGCATTATTGGTGAGAGTTTAAAACTCGTCCTTTTACTAGAATTATACTTTCCACAAAATAATAAACAATACATAAATAAATTCGAGTTCTAACCATGACTCTAGATGGTTGGATTAATAGATACAGTGAGGCACAAATGGAAAGATTAAGCCACTGTTCGTATAGTCTAGACTCTAGATCCCAAACCTAGATACACTTTAGAATCATATAGAAACCATAAAATATAGAACTTTGGGTTCTACCCCTGCACCAAGAAAGCAGAATATTTTTGTAGTGAGATTCAGAAATTACTTTTTTCAAAAAAGTTTTCCATGGAGACAGTGACATCAGCCAGATGGCAGAATAAGAGAAAACATGCTCATTTCCCCACAAAAACAAAAATTCTGTACCCATTCACATCCAAAACTTTATCTGAAGAAATTTTAGGATTCATATAGGAGGTTGCAAACCCCTCCACCCCCCATGGAGTCCAACACCTAGGAGGGTCATTTCAAGAGTACAAACCAGTACCCAAGTGTCTGATTCAACAACTGTGCTCCTGGGTTCAAACCTAGAAACAGCCACTTCCCAAAGAGCTTAGTTACAGCCCCATTTGTCTTTTAGCCTGCCACCAAAACCATGTGACAAGGGGTTGAGAGAGAATTGTCTTAGCAAAGGAGGCTTGTCTGCCAGTTGACATCAGTCTTGATAGGGAATCTAAGTTATCCAGTGGCTCAGCTCCAGCTTCCTCAGTTGAAGTCCCAGCTCAGAGCTGCTCACAGAGAACCCAGAAATAGATTTGCCCATATCTCACAGCCCAGGCATCTGAGCCTCCATGAGTGTATCACTGATCTCCATCCTACAGCAGTTCCCAAGGGGGCTCAGTCTCAGCATCATCCCCTTGCATTACAGTTGGAGAACTACCCCATTTATGCAAGGACTTGCTAGGAGATGCACATTTCTCTGAGACAATTAAGACTGGCCTTTCCAGCCTCTGTCCCACAGCAGATTTGGAGGGGGTTCAGTCTCAGCTTAGGCCCCTCCTACTGCAGTCAGGAAGTTATCTTGGCAGACACCTCTTGGAGATACATATGCACATTAGAGCCAATGAGAAGGGTTCTCCAGCTTCTTTCCCAGAGTAGATCCCAAGGGGCCTCCATCTCAGTTCCAGTCCCAGTCTGCTGTAGTTGGGAAAGTATCCTGTTTGTACAGAGACTTGCTAAGAGACACTGACCTCTCTGAGACAATGAATTTGGGCTCTCCAGCCTCCATCCTTCAGCAGATCACAAGGGGCCACATCAGCTCCAGCCCCTTCTGCTGCAGTTGGGAAACTATCCTCTTGGTGCACAAACCCACTGTGAGACTCATACTCCTCATGGCTAATGAGAATATGCTCTCCAGCCTCCAGCCCATAGCAGATCCCAAGATAGCCCAGTCTCAGCTCCAGCTCCTCCCACTGCAGCTGCGGAATTACCTCATCTGCACAGGGACTCACAGGGAGACATACTCCCCTCTTAGCCAACAAGGTCAACCTCTCCAACCTTTGTCCCATAGCAGTTCCTAAGAGTGCCAGCCTCAGATCAGGCCCCACCCATTACATTAGGGTAACTGCCCCATCTGTTCATGGATCTGCTGAAAGACTCACACCCCTCAGAGCCAATGAAACAGTCTCACCAGTCTCCTTTCTACAGCAGATTTGGAGAAGGCTAAGTCTTAACTTCAGCAACTCTTGCTGCAGTTGAAGACCCATGCTGCCTGTTCTGGAGCCTGCTTGGAGCCTGCAAGTGGACTACTATGACAGTATTCTATACTCAGGTCCGTGGCCAGCTTTCCCACATAGCCCCAATACCTGACTTAGGTGTTCCCTGGGCCTATCTGGGCCACAGAGCTGTCAATCTCAAAGCCCATGCAAGACATAAGGCAAACCTGAGTTTAGGGTGCCCTTAAGTACTGGAATAGCTGCAGTGGTCACAGTCTCATGGAACACAACAGTCAGTCTGCTGAGAGTCTCTGGAAGGTCCTCTAAAGAAATACAAGCACAAAAAAAAGACTGCAAAGTAAAAAAATATAACTATTTCCTCAATTTGCAGAAATTGTTACATCCACAAGCATCAAGAACATTCAGGGAAATATGACCTCAAGAAATGGACAAAATAAGGCACCAGAGAGCAACTCTAAAGTGATGGAGATGTGTGATCTCTCAAAGAATTCAAAACAACTATTTCAAGGAAGCTCAAGGAACTTCAAATAACAGAGGACGAATTTAGAAATGTGTCAGAGAAATGTAACAAATAAATCAAAATAATAAAAAACAAATTATAGAGCTTAAAAATACAATAAATTAAATGAAAAATGTAAAAGTATCAACAACAGAAATGAGCAAACAGTAGAATCAGTGAGCTCAAAGACAAACTATTTAAAACACATAGAGAAGAAAAATGAAAATAATAAAAATAAATTTAAAAAGCTTATGAGATCTATGGAACAATGTCAAAAAAGAAAATATTTGGATTATTAGAGTCAAAGAGGGAATTGAGAAAAGCAATGTGATAAAAAGCTTATTCAAAAAATAATACTCAACAACTTTGCAAACCTGGAAAAAAAAATATTCAAGTACATATGGGCCAAAGGTCACCAACTATACTCAACCCAAGTAAGAATAACCTAAGACATACTCTAATCAGATTTGCAAAGGTCAAAGACAAAGGGAGGATCCTCAAAGCAGTGAGGGAATAAAAGCAAATAACATACAAGGTAGATTCAAATATATAAAACATCCAAATATATACAGCACTAAGCATCCAAATACATAAAGTAAATAATAATAGATCTAAGGGAGCAATATGATATTAGGGACTTCAGCACTCATTTTCAGCAATAAACAGATCATCCAGACAGAAAAAAATCAACAAGAAAATGTCAAATATAAACTGCCCTCTAGACCAAACAGACCTAACAGACATTCATAGAACATTTCTTTCAACTGCTACAGAATAAATATTCTTTTCTCCAGCACATGGAACATTCTGCAGGATAGACCATATTTTAAGCAACAAAACAAGTCTCAACAAATTTAAAAAGGTCAAAATAATATTAAGTCTCTTTTCTGACCATGATGGAACAAAAGTGAAAATCAGCAGCAAAAAGAAATTTAGAAACTTTACAAACAAATGAAAATTAAACAACATGCTTATGAACAACCATGAGTCACTGAAAAATCAAAATGGAAATTCTAAAAATGTGTGAAACAAATGAAACTGGGAGCACTTTCATTCCAAAAGCTATGTGATATAATGAAAGCAGTACTCTAAGGGAAACATATAGAAATAAATACCTACATTAAATAACTTAAAAACTTCAAATAAATGAGCTACCAATGCACCTCATAGAACTAGAAAGAACAAAATGAATGGAAATTTAATATTAAATAAACAATAATAAATTTAGGCCAGGTGCGGTGGCTCAAACCTGTAATCCCAGCACTTTTGGAGGCCTAGGCTAGTGGGTCACAAGGTCAGTATATTGAGACCATCCTGGCTAACATGGTGAAACCCCATCTCTACTAAAATACAATAAATTAGCCAGGCATGGTGGCACAAGTCTGTAATCCCAGCTACTCAGGAGGCTAAGGCAGAAGAATCACTTAAACCTAGGAGGCAGAGGTTGCAATGAGCTGAGACTGCACCTTGCAATCCAGTCTGGGCAACAGAGCAAGACTCCATCTTAAAAATAATAACAAACTTATTATTTAATAATAAATACATAAATAAATAATAAATTTAAGTTCTAAATAAATATCTTACAGAGTTTGGTATGTTGTATTTCTACTTTCATTTGTCATTATTTTTAATGGCAAAAACCACATTACTTTTGCACCAAAGTAATACAAGAAAAAACAAAAATCAGATCACACATAAATGAAACTGATACTAAAAAAATACAAAAGATCAACAAAATAAAAATCTGGCACAGCTGCTTTGGCTGGTGTGGCCGTTTTGGCCGGCGCCACAGCGCAGCAGCACTCAACACAAAACGCACTGGTCTGGGTGCCCTGTTAAACCAGCAATCTGAGATTTGGGAGGGCAGATTAGCATATCTATCTGATTAAATGGGACTTGGACAGTGAGCCAGACCAGGAGAGTCCCAGAAAGCGACGTTTGAGCCGGCACAGTGGGTCGTTGCACAGGAAATCACACAGATCCCGGTGTCCTTTCAGCAGGTGACTGAAACACCTGGGAGAGAGTCAACCATTCAACTTAAAAAAAAAAGGGGGGATCTGAGGCAGGGAGCCAGGTGATCAGGCTTGGCAGGTCCCACCCCCACAGGGACAAACAAAATGGCGATTCGAAATGCTCAGGGTTGAGAGTTTCACTGTGGGCACAGCTGAACCCAGGACAGTGCAGCTTGGTGGGGGAGGGCATCTGCCATTATTGAGGCATTCCACCCCTACTGAGGTACACTCCCATTGCTGACACAGCCTGCCATTGCCGAGGCAACCCGCCATAACAGAGAGACTCCGCCAACAGGGCAGAGCCCACGGCAACAGGGCGGAGCCCATGACAGTAGGGCAGACCCCACGGCAGCAGGGTGGAGCCTCGGCAGGCAAATAGTGATTAACTGCCTCCTAGCTGAGTAGGACAGTGCAACAGATACTCATAAGGAAAGCCCTAACTCCCCAACACAGAGCATCTGAGGGAAAAAAGGGGGTTTTATGAGTTCTGCTGCAGCAGACTTAAACGTACCTGCCTAACACCCCTGAATGATCAACAGAGCTCACAGCTCAGCACATGAGCTCCTATAAAATACAAACTGCCTCCTCAAGCAGCTCCCTGATCCCTGTACATCCAAAGAGTCACCTCAAAAAGGACTGATCAGACTGATATTTGGCAGGCATCATTCTGGGACAAAGATAGCAAAAGAAGAAACTTGTAGCATCCCTCACTGTTCCGCAGCTGCAACAGGTGTACCCCAGACAAGCAGGGCCTGAAGTGGACCTCAGCAGTCATAAAAAAGAGGTGCTAGACTGTTAGAAGAAAAACTAAGTAACAGAAATACTTCATCATCAACAATCTGGGCATTCACTCAGAGACCAAATTGAAAAATCAGCAACTACTCAGACGACAGGTGGATAAATTCACAAAGATGGAAAGAAACCAGTGCAAAAAGGAGGAAAACACCCAAAACCAAAACACCTCATCTCCTACAAAGGACCAAAACTCCTCACCAGCAAGGGAACAAAGCTGGATGGAGAATGAGTGTGATGAAATGACAGAATCAGACTTCAGAAGGTGGATAATGAGAAACTTCTGTGAGCTAAAAGAACATGTTCTAAATCAATGCAAATAAACTAAGAACCTTGAAAAAAGATTTGAAAAAACATTCGAGGAAATGATAACAAGAATGGACAACTTAGGAATATGAATGAATTGAAGGAGCTGAAAAACACAACACGAGAAGTTCACGAAGCATGCACAAGTTTCAACAGCAAAATTGACCAAGCAGAAGAAAGAATATCAGAATCTGAAGATCAACTTAACAAAATAAAATGAGAAACCAAGATTAGAGAAAAAAGCGCAAAAACGAATGAACAAAGTCTCCAAGAAATATGAGACTATGTGAAGAGACCTAACCTACGTTTGGTAGGTGTACCAGAATGTGAAGAAGAGAATGAATCCAAGCTGGAAAATACTCTTCAGGACATTATCCAGGAAAATTTCCCCAACCTAGCAAGGCAGGCCAATATTCAAGTCGCGGAAATACAAAGAACACCACAAAGATATTCTGCGAGAAGAGCAACCCCAAGGCACATAATCGTCAGATTCACCAGGGTTGAAATGAAGGAGAAAATACTAAGGGCAGCCAGAGAGAAAGGTCAGGTCACCCACAAAGAGAAGCCCATCAGACTCACAGCAGATCTCTCAGCAGAAACTCCACAAGCCAGAACAGAGTGGGGGCCAATATTCAACATCCTTAAAGAAAAGAACTGTCAACCCAGTATTTCATATACAGCCAAACTGAGCTTCATAAGTGAAGGAAAAATAAAATTGTTTGCCAACAAGCAAGTACTCAGAGATTTTGTCACCACCAGGCCTGCTTTACAAGAGCTCCTGAAAGAGGCACTATACATAGAAAGGAACAACCAGTACCAGCCATTCCAAAAACATACCAAATGGTAAAGAGCATCAACAAAATGAAGAATCTGCATGAACTAATGGGCAAAACAGCCACCTAGCATCAAAATGGCAGTATCAACTTCAAACATAACAATATTAACCCTAAATGTAAATGGGCTAAATCCACCAATCAAAAGACACAGACTGGAAAATTGGATAAAAAGCCAAACCCATCGGTGTGCTGTATCCAGGAAACCCACCTCACATGCAAGGATACACAAAGGCTCAAAATAAAGGATGGAGGAAGATTTACCAAGCAAATGGAGAGCAAAACAAAGCAGGAGTTGCAATTCTTCTATCTGATAAAATAGACTTTAAGCAACAAAGATCAAAAGAGACAAAGAAGGCATTACATAATGGTAAAAGGATTGATACAACAAGAAGAGCTAATGATTCTAAATATTATATTGACCCAATAAGGGAGCACCTAGATACATAAGGCAAGTTCTTAATGACTTACAAAGAGACTTAGACTCCCACACAATAATAGTGGGAGACTTTAACACTCCACTGTCAATATTAGACAGATCAATCAGACAAAATTAACAAGGATATCCAGGGCTTGAACTCAGACCTGGAACAAGCAAACCTAATAGACATTTACAGAACTCTCCACCCCAAATCCACAGAATATACATTCTTCTCAGCACCACATCACACATACTTTAAAATTGACCACATAATTGGGAGTAAAGCACTCCTCAGCAAATGCAAAACAACTGACAAAATAACAGTCTCTCAGACCATAGTGCAATCAAGTTACAACTCAGAATTCAGAAACTAACTCAGAACCACACAGCTTCATGGAAACTGAACAACTGGCTCTTGAATGTTGATTGGATAAACAAGGAAATGAAGGCAGAAATAAAGAAGTTCTTCAAAACCAACGAGAACAAAGACACAACGTACCAGAATCTCTGGGACACATTTAAAGCAGTCTGTAGAGGAAAATATATAGCAATAAGGGCCCATATGAGAAGAGTGGAGAGATCCAAAACTGACACCCTATAGTCAACATTGAAAGAGCTAGAGGAGCAAGATCAAAAAAACTCAAAACCTAGCAGAAGACAAGAAATAACTAAGATCAGAGCAGAACTGAAGGAGATAGAGACACGAAAAACCCTTCAAAAAATCAATAAATGCAAGAGCTGGTTTTCTGAAAAGATCAACAAAATAGACAGACCACTAGCCAGACTGATAAAAAAGAAAAGAGAGAACAACCAAATAGATGCAATAAAAAATGATAAAGGGGAAATCACCACAGATTCCACAGATATTCAAACCATCATCAGAGAATACTACAAATAACTCTATGCACATAAACTAGTAAACCAGGAAGAAATGGATAAATTCCTGGACACCTGTGTCCTCCCAAGCCTAAACCAGGAGGAAGTCAAAACTATGAATAGACCACTAACAAGGTCTGAAGTTGAAGCGGCAATTAAGAGCCTACCACACACAAAAAAGCCCAGGTCCAGATGGGTTCACAGCCGAATTCTACCAGACACAACAAGAAGGAGCTGGTACCATTCCTTCTGAAACTATTGCAAATAATCCAAAAACAGGGAATCCTTCCCAAATCATTTTAGGAGACCAACATCATCCTGATACCAAAACCCAGCAGAGACTCAACAAGAAAAGAAAACTTCAGGCCAATATCCATGATGAACATAGATGCAAAAATCTTCAGTAAAATACTGGCAAGCTGACTGTAACAGCAAATCAAAAAACTTATCCATCATGATCAAGTAGGATTCATCCTGGGATGCAAGGCTGGTTCAACATATGCAAGTCTATAAATGTAATTCACCACATAAACAGAACCAAAAACAAAAACCACATGATTATCTCAATTGACACAGAGAAGGCATTTAACAAAATTCAACAGCCCTTTATGCTAAAAACCCACAGAACGTATCTCAAAGTAACAAAAGCTAATTATGACAAACCAACAGCCAATATCATACTGAATGGGCAAAAACTGGAAACATTCCCTTTGAAATCCGGCACTAAACAAGGATGTCCTCTCTCACCACTCCTATTCAATATAGTACTGGAAGTTCTAGCCAGAGCAATCAGGCAAGAAAAAGAAATAAAGGGTATTCATATAGGAAAGGTGGAATCCAAATTGTCTCTATTTGCAGATGACATGATAGTATACCTAGAAGACCCCATCACCTCAGCCCAAAAACTCCTCAAACTGAAAAGCAATTTCAGCAAAGTCTCAGGATATAAAATCAATGTGCAAAAATCACAAGCATTTCTATACCCCAATAACAGACTTAATGGGAGCCAAATCAAGAACGAACTGCCATTCACAATTGCTACAAAGAAAATAAAATACCTAGGAATACAACTTACAAGGAATGTAAGGGACCTCTTCAAGGAAAACTACAAACCACTTCTCAACGAAATAAGAGAGGACACAAACAGATGGAGAAACATTCCATGTTCATGGTTAGGAAGAATCAATATTGTGAAAATGGCTATACTACCCAAAGTAATTTACATAATCAATGCTATCCCCATCAAGCTACCATTGAATTTCTTCACAGAACTGGAAAAAACCACCATGAACTTCATATGGAACCAAAAGAGAGCCCACATAGCCAAGTCAAATCTAAGCAAAAAGAACACAGCGGGAGGCATCACACTACCGGACTTCAAACTATCTTACAAGGCTACAGTCATCAAAACAGCATGGTACTGGCACCAAAACCAAGATATAGACCAATGGAACAGAACAGAGGCATCGGAGGCAACACAACATACCATACAATCTTTGATAAACCTGACAAAAACAACCAATGGGGAACGAATTCCCTGTTTAATAAATGGTGTTTGGAAAACTGGCTAGCCATGTGCAGAAAGCAGAAACTGGACCCCTTCCTGACACCTTACACAAAAATTAACTCCAGATGGATTAAAGACTTAAACATAAGACCTGGCACCATAAAAACCCTAGAAGAAAATCTAGGCAAAACCATTCAGGACATAGGAGTAGGCAAGGACTTCATGACCAAAACACCAAAAGCATTGGCAACAAAAGCCAAGAGACAAATGGGACCTAATCAAATGCCACAGCTTCTGCCCGGCAAAAGAAACAGTCACTAGAGTGAATCAGCAACCAACAGAATGGGAAAAAATCTTTGCAGTTTACCCATCTGACAAAGGGCTGATATCCAGAATTTACAAAGAACTCAAACAGGTTTACAGGAAAAAAACAAACAAGCCCATTCAAAAATGGGCAAAGGATATGAACGGACACTTTACAAAAGAAGACATACATGAGTCCAACAAACATATGAAAAAATGCTCATCATCACTGGTCATTAGAGAGATGCAAATCAAAATCACATTGAGATACCATCTCACGCCAGTTAGAATGGCGATCATTAAAAAATCTGGAGACAGCAGATGCTGGAGAGGATGTGGAGAAATAGGAACACTTTTACACTGTTGGTGGGAGTGTAAATTAGTTCAACCATTGTGGAAGACAGTGTGGCGATTCCTCAAGGACCTAGAAATAGAAATTCCATTTGACCCAGCAATCCCATTACTGGGTATATATCCAAAGGACTATAAATCGTTCTACTATAAGGGCACATGCACATTAATGATCATTGCAGCACTGTTTATAATAGCAAAGACCTGGAACCAACACAAATGCCCACCGATGATAGTCTGGACTGGGAAAATGTGGCACATATACACCATGGAATATTATGCAGCAATCAAAATTGATGAGTTCGTGTCCTTTGTAGGGACATGGATGAATCTGGAGAACATCATTCTCAGCAAACTGACACAAGAACAGAAAATGAAATACCACATATTCTCACTCACAGGCGGGTGATGAATCACGAGAACACATGGACACAGGGAAGAAAGTACTACACACTGGGGTCTACTGGGGGGAATAGGGGAGGGACAGCAATGGGGGGAGCTGGGGAGGGATAGCCTGGGGAGAAATGCCAAATGTGGGTGAAGTGGAGGAAGGCAGCAAAACACACAGCCATGTGTGTACCTATGCAACTATCTTGCATGTTCTGCATATGTACCCCAAAACCTAAAATGCAATAAAAATTAATTATTTAAAATAAAATAATTAATTAATTAATTAATTAATTAAAGAAAAATAAGATAAACAAATTAACAAACCTGTAGCTAGGCTAAAATAAAAAGAGGGAAGAGTCATATAAACAAAACTAGGAATGAAAAAGTAGACATTACTACTGAGACCACAGAAATACAAAGAATCATTAGAGACAACTGTATGTCAACAAATTAGGAAAGCTGGCAGAAATGAGTGAATAAATTTCTGGACATACACAACTTACCACAATCAGGAAGAAACTGAAAACCTGAACAAATAAGTATAATGAGATCAAAGCAGTAATAAAAAGTCTCCCATCAAAAAAATGCTTAGGACCTGATGGTTCACTGATGAACTCTACCAAACATTTAAAGAAGAACTAATACCACTTCTACCCAAACTATTCAAAAAATTGGAGAAAAGAAAACACTTCCAAACTCATTTTACAAGGCCAGCATTACCCTGGTAACAGAAGTAGACAAGGACATGACACATAAGAAAGCTACAGGCTAATATGCCTGATAAACACAGATGCAAAAATTCTCAATAAAATACTAGCAAACTGGATACCACACATTAAAAACATCATATACCATAATCAAGTAGGATTTATCCCAGGGATGCACAGATGGTTCAACCTACAAAAATCAATCAACAGAATACGTCACATTAACAGAGTTAAAGACAAAAAAAATACAGTCATTTCAATTGATGCTGGAAAAATAGTGATAAAATTCAGTATCTCTTATGATAAGCACTTTCAACAAACTGGGTATAGAAGGAGCATACTTCAAAAATGATAAAGGCCATATATGACAAACCCATAGCTAATAACATACTGAATGGGGAAGAACAAAGTATTTTCATAAGATATGGAACAAGATGAAGATGCTCACTTTCACCACTTTCATTTAACATAGTACTACAAGTCCTAAACAGAGCAATTAGAAAAGGAAAAGAAATAAAGAGCATCCACAGTGGAAAAGAAGAGGTCAAATTTTATTCTTGTCTGCAGAGGACATAATATTTGTATTAGAAAAACCTAAACACTTTACCACAAAACTGTTAAAACTAATAAATTCAGTAAAGTTGCAGGATGTAAAATCAACATACAAAAATCAATATCATTTCTATATGTTAGCTGCAATCAATCTGAAAAAGCAACCAAGAAGGCAATTCCATTAACCATAGCTACAAAATAATTAAAATACCTAGAAATAAATTTTACCAGAGAAGTGAAAGATCTCTTCAACAAAAATTATAAAACACTGATGAAAATAAATTGAAGAGAATACACACAAAAAATAGAAAGATATCCCATGCAAATGAATTGGAAGAACTGACACTATTAAAATATTCATAATGCCCAAAGAAACCTACAAAGTCAATGCAATCCTTTTTAAAATATCAATGACATTCTTCACACAAATAGAAAAAAAAATCCTAATTTTTTTTTTTTTACGAATCTGGGGTTTTTTAAATACATAAACAAAATTAACAAACCTGTAGGTAGAATAAGAGAAAAGAGAGAAAAGCCATAGAAGACACAAAAAAATCTTGAAATAGCCAAAGCAATCCTGAGCAAAATAAATAAATAAATAAAGCTGGAAGCATTACATTGCCTGACTTTAAACTGTACTACAAAGCTATAGTAACCAAAACATCATGGTACTGACATAAAAACAAGCACATAGACCAATGAAACAGAATAAAGAATCCAGAAATAAGTCCACACATTTACAGTAAACTCATTTTCAACAAAGGTGCTAAGAAATACATTAGAGAAGGGACAGTCTATTCCAGAAATGGTGCTGAGAAAAGTGAATATCCACATGCAGAAAAATAAAACTGGATTCCTATCTCTCACTTTACACTAAAAATCAACTCAAAATAAAGTCTTATATGTAAAACCTAAAACTATAAAACTGCTAAAGGAAAACATTCAGAAAAGGCATCAAGACACCGGTCTGGGCAAAGGTTACTTAGTCAAGACCTTAATAGTATATGCAACAAAAGCAAAAACAGACAGATGAGATCACATTAAGCTAAAAAATCTTCTGCACAGCAAAGGAAGCAATCAACAAAGTGAAGAGACAACCTACACCATGAGAGAAAATACTTGTAAAAGACCTGAATAGATATTTCTCAAAAATAGACATATAGTCTCATGCTTGTAATTTCAGAACTTTTAGAGAGCAAGGCAGGAGAATCGCTTGAAGCCAGGAGTTTGAGATCATCCTGGGCAACAAAGCCAGACTCTGTCTCTAAAGAAAAAAAAAAAAATTGTAATTAGCCAAGCATGGTGGCATGTGTCTATAGTGCCAGCTACGTGAGAAGCTGAGGCAGGAGGATTGCTTGAGCCCAGGAGTTCAAGGGAGTTCAAGGTTGCAGTGAGCTAAGATCATAGCACTGCACTCCAGCCTGGGTGACAGAGAAAGACGGTGTCTCAAAAAAAAAAAAAAAAAAAACCAACATTCAAATGGCCAACACATATATGAAAAAAATAGTGCTCATTACTAATTGTCTGGGAAATGTAATCAAAACCCACAATGACATGTAATCTCACCCCAGTTAGAATAGATATCAAAAGGACAAAAAAAATAACAGATGCTAATGAGTATGTAATAGAACAGGAATGCTCATATACTGCTGATGGGAATGTAAAGTAGTGCAGCCACTGTGTGTGGAAAACAGTATGGAGTTTTGTCAAAAAATTAAAAATAGAACTACCATATGATTTAGCAAACCCACTGCTGGGTACATATTCAAAAGTGGGCAAATTAGTATATCAAAGAAACCAGCACACTTGTGTTTATTGTAGCAGTATTCAAAATAGTCAAGATACAGAAACAAACTAAATGTCTATCAAGGAATGAAAAAATATGTTATATATACATTCATATATATGTGTATACAAATATACATATATATAACAATGGAATATTATTCAGCCATAAAAAAGAAATAAAATTCTGTCATTTGCAGCAACATAGATGGAAATGGAGGTCATTATACTAAGTAAAATAAGCCAGGTACAAAAAGACAAATAGCATATGTTCTCACTCATATTTTAGAGCTAAAAGAAAAAGTGGATCTCATGAAGGTAGAGAGTCTAATGGAGTTACCAGAGACTGAGAAGGTTATAAGGGAAAGGAGGTTGAAGAGAAGCTGGTAAATAGGTACAAAAATACAGTTCAATAGAAGAAAAAAATTCTAGTGTTCAATAGTATAGTGGGATAACTATGGTTAACACTCATTCATTTTTTATGTAATTCAGAATAGCTGTAAGAGAATGGAATGTTGCCAACACAAAGAAAAGATAAATGTTTGAGGCTATGGATAGCCCCATTACCTGAATTTGACCATTACACATTATACACATGTATTAAAAAAGCACATGTATCCCCAAGATACATACAACTATTATGTATCAATTTTGAAAAATCTAAAAAATAAAAGTTCCCTGTGAGATTAAAATAAGCAGCCCAATTAGGAAAGACTGACCCATACAATAAGTACTAGCAAAGAAAGGGATCAGAGTGTAATGTGGTTACCTATTCAACTATATCTTTTCCTTGTATCGAAAAGATTTCTAAGACCTACCCAAGATCCAATCTATTTGTTCTCAATTTTTTCTAATATAACACAAAATATTTGCATTGCTTTATTCATAGTCAATACACACAATGTTTTATAGTATTATATGATTTGGATCTATGTCACCCCCACCCTCAAATCTCATGTGGAATTGTAATTCCCAATGTTGGAGGTGGGCCTGTTGGGAGGTGATTTGATCATGTGGGGCAAATTTCCTCCATGGTCCTGTCCTCAAAATAATGAGTTCTTATGAGATCTGATTGTTTAAAAGTGTGTGACACCTCCTCGATGTCTGTCTTCCTCCTGTTTTGGCTCCCCATTTGCCTTCTGCCATGATTTGAAGCTCCCCATGGCTTTCCCAGAACCAGGTACCAGCATCATGCTTCCTGTATAGCATGTGAAACCATGAGTCCACTAAACCTCTTTTTTTAATAAATTACCCAGTCTCAGGTATGTCTTTATAGAAATGCAAGAACAGATTAATACATAGTAGAAAGACCTAAGAATTTGAAGCCAGGTAGACCCGGGTTGGAATGCTCTACCCCTTGAAAGCATGTGACATTGAGGAAGTCATTTATCCACTTGTAGTCTCAAACTCCCTTTTAGACAAAAAAAAAATTGAGTTATTGATATTTCTTTGACATAATGAATATGAAAGCATCAAGTACATGGTATATAAATATTAAAGGTTTCCTTTATTTTATCCCAATAAATGTTGAACAGATATTTCTACAAATAAAACAAAATAAAATGGGAAATCTCCTGAATTTGTAATGACATAGATCCTACTCTATTCCTTCTTACTGGTTAGAAAGTGCTAATCTTCTGGGCATGGTGGTGGGCATCTGTAATCCATCTACTGGAAGGCTGAGGCAGGGGAATTGCTTGAACCCGGGAGGCAGAGGTTGCAGTGCCAAGATCATGCCACTGCACTCCAGCCTGCATGACAAAAGTGAAACTCTGTGTCAAAAAAATAAAAGTGCATATTTTTAAAATTTCAATTCCAATGTCATCACGTGTTTTTTTTTTTTGTCATAAAAAAACTTCAAAGATTCATTTATGTAACTTCAATTTCCTCTGGGCAGTTGTTTTTCATAGCTACAGTTATCATTGTTCTAATGGTATAATTTATTATCTCATCATCGACTGGACATTTCATCAAACACATTTCACTGTTGAGACAACTTGTCAGTAATGTTCAATTTGCTGTCTCATCAGCAATATAGTGTATAGTAATTCAATTTTTATCATGACAACATCTCATCCCTATTGCTCATCCATAATTCATATTTTTATGTCAAACATCAACCCTACATATATTGTGCTAATGAGGATGGAAAACAGAGCTTACCCTCTCAGACATCTTCTTAGACTATGTAAACAATTGCATTCCTTTTTTAAGAGGAAGGCTAGACAAAGGCACAATTGTGAAACAAAAGTCCTACTCCCCCAGCCAGCCTATCTCCCAGGTATTTGCCAAACTATCAACATCATGTTCAACAAATTCTCTCTTAAGTACTAATGATTAATTAAAACAATTATAAATCATATTTCTCTTTTAAGCTTTAACTAAAAAACTACTCCTTCTATATTTTTTATTCCTCAGCATTAGCATTTGAGCTAGTGACTTCTGGATTGACCTTCCCATTATTTTGTGAGTTACCAGTGGGTAAGTTCAAGTCCTTTTTTAATGCAATTCTCAGTGCTTAACACAATGCTTGGCACATAGACACATTACCTGTGTCAAATTTTTATTTAAATAAATCAATTTTATACTCTGAGAGAATATTTCCATTTTGAAAGAAATATAAAAAGTATAAAAGCCTATATTTTCACAAATTAGTATCTTGGCACTTAGATGAAGGAGTTATTTATAAATGGGGTAGGAAATGGAACTTTCTTATCACTACTCAAATTATATCAAATTTTATGCAGACTGTTTCACCCACTCATCTATCTCTCCAGCCTCCTTTTTACCCATAGACTCTAACATAACTATTCCTCCTGCTTGATTGCCCTTCCATGCCCTCTACATCTGGTCAACTGCTTTATATCCTTCAAAATTCATTTCAAGAGTAACCTCCTCCAAGAAGTCCTTTCTGATTTCTTCAGGCATTCTCTACCTCTTCTGGGTTTCCCCAATACTCTGTTTATGTCTCTAGTAATAGTGCATAGCTACTAGTAATGGGAGGCCTGCTGTGGATAGACATTATTCAATATTTTATAGAACTTAACCTAGTTTTATTCCTTATAGAACCATATCAAGTAGATGTTCATTTCATTTTCAAAAAAAATGTTCAAAGTAGTTAAGTAACCTACTGAAAATCACAGATGGTAATCAACAAAGCGGGAATGGAAGCTAGACTTTCTGACTCCAAAGCCCATAATATTTTCCATGTATCAAACAGTTTCAGAATAAATGACTAAATGAATGAATGACTATGAAAAAAGATAGCATGTCCTCATGAGCACACATATGGCTAAGATAAATTTCAAATTTCACTCTCTCTTCCAAATTTTATATTTGGTATATTAGAGTATACTGAGATACCTTTATCAAGATAGCTAAGCCATGCAGCAAAAAAATAATAATAATAATAATAAACTAAACTAAACACAATTTGAATATAATACCCTTGGAATCATGACAAAGACCTCCTATTACAACTAAATATTTAAGTTGCAGTTTTGCAACTCAAAACCTCACTGTCAAGCCAATCTTATTATGTGTTATTTCCATTTAAGCCCATTCTGATCACATTTTCCCTGGATCAGCCCCAGTGGTCCCAACAGGAAGCCTATAACATGCATAAAATGTCTGCTGATCCAGGTTACATGAATTTCAGTTAAGGGACTAATATTATTAACATTTGTGATGATTTGCAATTATCAGTCAAAGAAGATCAGTTACCAGAGGGCCAGGAAGGCCTTAGTAAGATGTGAACCACAAAATCAGCACACTCCTTTCTAAATCAGTTTATAACCTAAATGAACAATTGCAAACAAGGGAGGGATAGAAGGGCTCTCCAGGGAGAGGTGAGAAGGAGTCCTTCAGTTGATCTTGTCCTCAATGAAAAAGGCTTATGTAAGAAAGCAAGCTCAACTCTACTCCCCTATCTATCCTTCCACAATATGTAAGTCCTTTGCAAATACACTGGGTTCATGCCCTGATATGCAGAGGCAGTTGTGGTTCAGGATAAAGCACTGCTCTGGAATTTAGAACCCAAGGATTCTAGTCCTAGATCTGCCACTAACTAGCTCTGTGACCCTGTTCTCTAACTGTCCAACTTCTACGGCCCGTTTCTCATGAACAAAAGTAAAGATCACACTAGTTCAGTCTGAGAGCCTTCCAACTCTAAAATGCAATACCTTAGCACTGAATACAAATACTTAGTTAAGTTTAATTTTCCCCACTCTGTTTCCAAGCTAACATCAATGTTGATATTTTTAGATTTTTGGCAATCTGCCCCAGTATAGATTCTTCTTCTACTAGACAGGCAAAGGAGCTGGTACATTAAGGCATCAAAGACCAGGGAGAATTGATTACACAATTCTGATTTAATGCCTCCAGCTTTTTTTTTCTCTTAACCTATGGGCACCTATAGATCAGTTTTTTTGGTTTGTTGTTATTGTTGTTGTTGTTGTTGTTTTTGAGGCAGATACTCGCTCTGCTCTGTCCCCAGGCTGGAGTGTAGTGGAACAATCTCTGCTCACTGCAACTTGCAGCCTCTGCCTCCCAGATTCAAGTAATTCTCCTGCATTAGCCTCCTGAGTAGCTATAATTACAAGAAGGCAACACCAAGCCTGGCTAATTTTTTGTGCTTTTTCTTTTTGTATTTTCAGTAGAGACAGGGTTTCACCATGTTGGCCAAGCTGATCTCAAACTCCTGACCTCAAGTAATCCATCTACCTCGGCCTCCCAAAGTGCTGGGATTACAGGTGTGAGCCACCATGCATGGCATAGAAAACAATCTGTTCAATGAAATTGATTTATATAATCCAAAAATTTCTTTATAATCTGGCCCTCCAATACTGCTCTGATTTCATTTCCTATTTCCAATCATGGACTCCTCTTCAGCTGCCTTCTTGCTTGTCCTCTGTCACACCAAGCAGACTCCTGCCTTCAGAGGCTTTGTATCTTTTGTTCTCTCTACCTAGAATATCTTCCTTTTTCAGAAGTGCCTAGTTTGAGCTTCACTTACATTTTCATTAAAAACATTTTCATTAAAAAGTCACTTTTTCAATAACACCTGCCCTCATAATCCTTTCTATCCACTCACAATTTCATATCCTTCATCTCTATTTTCTCTCCTGAACACTGATCATAATCTAATTATTTATCTTGTCAATCATCTCTCTTACCCATTAGAATGTAAACCCAGTAAAGACATATTTTTTGGTCTGTTTAATTCCCTTCCATATTCCAAGTACCTAGAGTAGTGCTTAGGATATAGGAGGCAAGTAATAAATATTTGTTGAACAGATGAATAAGTCCTCATGTCTCATCACTCTCCCCCTAACTCACTGTGCTCCAGACATACTTGTCTTCTCCTTCCTTATCATTCACACCAAATATCCTCTGTCTCAGAGCCTTTGTATTATACTTCCTTCTGCCTAAGATCTCCTTTCAAGAATCTCCATGTGGGTTTTTTCCCCACATTTTATTCAGATCTATATTCAAATGTTATCTTGTCCAAGAAGACTTCTCAGGAAAAATTATCTAAAATGGCAATTTCATTATTCATATATTTTTCTTATACTTTTTTTCCCTTTATAACCATGGCAGTGGAGGAACTAAGCCACTCAGATCTCTTTCAAAACAACTTTCTTGGGGAGCAAATTGACTGACAGTCCAAACTTCCTGCATTCACCTCTGCATTCTCTGAGGCCATGCCTTCCCCAAGCTGTTTGAACACAGCAGGAATAATACTGTAAGATGATTCCTGATTAGTTAGTACTCCTCTAATAGACAACTTTGGCTCAGGAACTACCCATGGACAGCTGAAACTTCCTTAAAACTGCTACAATCTGAGATTCTTCCTCCCTAAACCTTCTTCCTTCTCCCTCCCATCTCACTAGCTTTCGACCCGCCTACTTGCCTAAAGCCTCTCCTGTCTAGTCCTATTCCCTCCCCTTTATCTTTCACAGGTATCTCCCCCTGTAAACCTCCTTCTTACACCATCTAATTATGTCTTGGTGTTTGCTTCTTGAAGCACCTGAACTATATGATAAAACTTATAGTATATTCAATATTAATTCATTTATTTTTAGTTGCCCATCTCTACCTCACAAAGGTAGAGACATTGTCTGTTTTATTTACTACTAGATCTCCAGCAAGTAGAATGATGCTTGCAAAGACCAAAATATCTTTGGTAGAGAAATACTACAACTATATATTATTTCATTCATTTGTAAAAGAAAATAATGAGTGTCTAGTATGTTTTAGGCACTATGTTAGTAGATCAAGGGTCTAGTCAAAGAGATAAATATCTAAATAATTGTAAATCATTATGTCAAGGATTTATTAAAAGTATTCACAATGAGAACACATGGACACAGGGAGGGGAGCATCACACACTAGGGTCTGTTGGAGGGAAATAGGGGAGGGACAGTGGGGGGTAGGGAGGTTGGGGAGGGATAACATGGAGAGAAATACCAGATATAGGTAACTGGAGGATGGAGACAGCAAACCACATTGCCATGTATGTACCTATGCAACAATCCTGCATGTTCTGTACATGTACCCCAGAACCTAAAGTGCAAAAAAATACATATATATTTTAAAGTATTCACAATGTATGGATCATGAATAACTTCATAAGCTTTTAATAATTTAAATTCTATACATGCTTAAGGTAAAGTATTGTTAATATCCCATGAACTATAAAATGGGTATTTCAACCTCAACAAGTAAGTTCCCTTATCTTAGCCAAGACCTCCTCAGAAATAAGGTGTCCCTTGTGAAGATTTTCTTCAGGTATATAAAGGGAAGTGAAGGCTATTCCTTATTTCATAAGAGTACCCTGCCCAATATTACACTGATTGGCCAGGTAAAAAATGTAAATAAGGTGGTGGTTCTATGCCCTAGGAAAACAATCTGTAAATCAGATAAATTATTGGCACTTTTCTAGCTCAAACCTCAAAAAAATGATCCCACTAAAATATCACCTATTCTATGAACACATATAATACCCTCACTACTTGGCCAGGTCACTCCTTTTCTATGTTGACGCACTCTGTGCTTCTTCTTTCCAGCATTTACCAAAAGTGTAATTTATTAGTCTTTTGGGAACCATCTCATTAGTAGATAATAAGCTCCATGAGAGAACTACATCTGTTATATTAACTGCTATATCTCCAGCACTTGTTACAGAGAAAGTTCTCAATATTTCTTGAATGACTATATAAAATAATAACTGATCAATTAATGAATTAAATGAAAAGATTTTCCTTATCTTCCTAACCATAAAAATTATCTCCATCACCTAAATTCCCATGGCATTTTATCTGTTTTCTTACATTCCCCCCTCCATCCATCTATTCATTCATGATGTAAATGAAAACTTTACAAATAGAGAACAGTACACCTTGACCCTTCTAGCCACAGATGAAATGTAAATCTTTGGATTCAGTTGCTTTTGAGATCAGTGATTCATCCTTCCAGATGTTGACCCTCCTGAATCGAGATTTGAAGGTGACAAGTAACAGTCCTCTGATTTCCACTCACTCCCTCTCTCTTTCCCCTTTCTCTCTCCATCTCTCACTGTCCCTCTGAACTCCTCTCTAAGACGTGATGGAGGCAGAAACATAGTAAAAAGTGTATGGGTTTTGAGTTATAAATTCTACTTGGTCTGAGTCCCATTTCTATCTCTTCCATTACAACTGATTTGCTGATCATTGAGGACTGACTGTACTGACTTATAGGAAAATAACCATTAAATTAGGAAAAGCATAGAGAGAGGAGGACAAACAAATCTCTAGTTCAGTAATTTAACCTGAAAACTTGTAGCAATCAGGCCTACAACAGTAACAAAAACTAATGTTCAGCATTTCTGCATCTGCCATTAAAAAATATCAAAGCACTCTCACATCTACTATCTCCTTATTTTCCCTCAGTACAACCTTTAAGTATTAGGCAACTGAGACATTGAGAAGTTAAAGGATCTGCCCAGTGTCACACAGGTCATTAATGACTCATATCGCAATGTTCTTTCTATTTAGCATCAGGGAAGCAAGTTGAACACCTGATCAAATAAAGGACCTTTCTAATCCGATTACCTCAACTGTCTCTTTATATCTTTAAGGCATGAAATTAGAAGTAACCTGCTAAAGTAAGGTGAAAACTCCTACTGCCTTTGCTACAAAATGTGAGTAGGTAGGCTTTGCTGTAATTACGTAGAATAAGATATCTGATTTAACTCCATTATTTCTTAACTGTCTGGATACTTGCTAATATCTGATAGGATCTCAAAGCCCTAAAATGAAGACAGAAGGAAAGAAAAAACATACAGGTAAGTGTAGAAACATTAGAATTGGCCATAATGATTCCAAAGGGTCTCCCAGAGTTAAGGTAGATACTGTCGATGAAGAGTCAAACTCTATAGAATATTTGAAGAGATTTACTCTTAGGCAAATATGAGTGATCAATGGCCCCTGACACAGCCCTCAGGAGATACAGAGAACATGTGCCCAAAGTGGTCAGGCTACAACCTGACCACTTTTATGTCACTCTAAAATATTTATACATTTTAGGGAGATATAAGGCATCAGTCAATGTATGTAAGATACACACCAGTTTAGTCCAGAAAGGCAGGACAACTGGAAGCAGGGTGGTGGTGGGGGATGGGGAAGGCTTCCAGGTCATATGTGGATTCAAATATTTTCTCATTGGCACTTAGCTAAAAGAGTTACTATCTAAAGACCTGGAATCAGTAGAGAGGAATGTCTAGGTTATAAGAAAGGGTTGTAAAAAGCAAGGTTTTATCATGCAGATGAAGCCTCCAGGTAGCAGGCTTCAAAAAGAATAAATTGTATATGTTTCTAATCAGATTTAAAGACTCTGTTCTATCAGCCTAAGGTCTCCGTGTTGATGTTAATGCTGGTCAGCTGTGAGGCATGTCTGACCCACTGCAGTTTTGAACTACCAGTTGATTTCTAGGAGATTCTACTATGCTGTCTTGGTTAGAACCTTTCTATGTCTCAACTTCGAAATGTCCTTGTTCGACAGGAAGGCTATGTTCAGGTGATTGGGGGACTTCAAATTTCATTGGTTTACAATGCCCCAAAAGGATTTTAAGGTCCTTCCATAAAAGGAAACTTAGACAGAAAGTGATAGTGCAAGACAAGAACAGGGGAGAAAGTGGGAACAGGCCACACTGCCATACGCAATTAGAAATGTTCTTATTTCTAACCAATCCCCAAAGTAAAGAAGAAGATAATTTCTGTATCTCACCAGCTCCTTTTGAATCTCCTCCTTTACAATGCAGGTTAGTTCCAGGGCTCTGCTAAACTTCAGGGCAGAACAAGAAAATTATCTCAGCCCATGCTGCTCACTCCTCCCATGCCCCATTGTGAGCCCCAAAAAAGGCTCAATATGGAGGTTTCTCATCTTCCCATTCTCTAGGGTTTACACTTTCCTTTAAACTCCTACTATTTTCTCTACAGCTCAACTCCTTTTCAGCTCTGGTCTTAATTATTAGGACAATCTTCTGGTTCTTTTTACCTCCTCCAGTTTCAGCCACTCAAATGATTTCTTGACACTATTTCAAAATTCACATTCCTGAAATACATAACTGATCCCTACAACACCTTGCAAAATTCTTTCAAAATTTCTCAACTAAAGAATGTAGTTGAAATTCCTCAACTTTATGTTCAACTCTTACCCAGCTCTCCCTACACCTCCCTGCCCACTACCACCATATACTCTACTGTGGCCAATTTAATTCACAAACCTGACTTGCATTTACTCATCTAACACTATTCTCACACCTTTTCCTGAGCCTAGAATATCCTCCCACAGGTATCTACTTCTCTTCTTATGGCAAATGTTTCCCCTCATCTGAATTTCATCTTGATTTTAAAGTATCTTATGCTGGTCACCAAGACTCCTTAGCTTCAGGTGATAAGGATTAGCTCAGCACTTTGGAGATCCACATAAAAGCATCTTTAAATTTTTGTTAATATATCTTCTTAAATTAGGAAACTTGATTTTTTAAATATACATACAAGACTAACAAATGCTTAATAATAAATACTCAGTTTTTAAGAGACCTGTAAATAAGACTTTTCAATTCCTTTGCCTGGGTGCTCTGAATGATAAATCTTTTATCAAAAATTGAGAGATTTATGGGTAAGACAAATTGCTCCATAATACTTTTACAATGAGAACTTATCCAAGTCAGATCTAGCCCCAAATATCAATTCCCTGTGCATTTGTATTTTGACAAACCTACCACAGTGACCTATTTTCATGCCAGTGACTAAGAATGTGACTGCTTTTGAAAGAAACTGAAATAAAAATTCCAAGAATGGTATTAGGAGAAATGAATAAATCAAACATGATTTTCTGCAAACACAAGTTCATAATATAAGCCCACTAAAACATTTGTATATTTTCAGAATGAGAAAAGGCGTTTGATGTTATAAATCCACTGTGTCTAAATATAAATCACAGACCAGTTCAGTCTTTTTAATGGCACTATGGGTGCTTACTGATTTTTTTGCTAATGGTTACTGATGAAACAAAATTTAAAACATAAATGTTTGCTTAATCCTGTGAAAATCTCTTTTTCACAAATACTTTCATTTAAAAATTATATATGAGGAACACATTCTGTGTGCTGAAGGAATTCAGAGTATACCACCTCAAAATATTCCAATTTGACATAAGAATTATTGTGAGCTGAAGGCAATTGAGTAAAAGCAAACAAAGAACAAACTCTCTGACCTCATCTTGTCTAGAAGGATGATTTTTAATTATAGGAGCCAATTCTTGACTCTTAAACCAAAGATGTTCCAGAAGAATCTATGTAACAAATCTTATTAAAATAACCCTTATTTTTCATTAGTTTCCTCATATATTTAGTTTGCTACCCCTAAAAGCCTATTTTTCTTTGTCTTGTCCCTTCTCTGCAAATTTACTGTTCTTTGTTAAAATGCTACATAAACCCAAGTTCCTAACCCACCTTTCAATTACATAATGTATGCATTAATAAACTAGTTTGTTTTTCTCTTGTAATATGTCTTTTGTCAGTTTAATTTACAGGAAATGAACCTAAGGAGGTAGACAGAAAAAGATTTTTTATCCCTTATTTATAGTTTCAAGGACTTAAAATATACACAATGCTTGTCTTCAAGGATCCTAGAGTCTAGTGAAGGACAATGAAACAGATAATTATGATATAAAAACAATTTGGAAGTTAAAAAAAAGGAAGCACAGACAAGCACAATGATGTGCATTTGTAGTCCCCAGCTACTTCAGAGGCTGAGAAGAGAGGATCCCTGAGCCCAGGAGTTCAGATCCACCCTGGGCAATACAGTGGAAACCCCATCTCAAAAAATAATAGTAATGATAAGGAAAGAAAGTTTTTTAAAAGGCAGGCAATTAAATTAGACTTACAACAAGAAAGTCAGTGGGCTAACACAGGATTAAACAAATAGCTCGTCTTGACCCCTCCAGACTTTACGTTCCTGCTTATTTATAGTAAAGGCAGAAAATAGACCATTTTATTCATGGAAATAATGTAAATGACCTGAAAGACTTCAGCAGGATTAAAATCCAACAGTGACGCTACAGAAATATTTAATGTCATTTATTTATCTTTTGTGTTTGTTGCTCACTTATTCATATCTCTAACAAAACCTTTTAACAAGCAATTTTGCACCAGGTTTGTAGGCATTTATGAGAGATTTCTAGGGAAGTTATACAGGTTACATACCTCAAGTTTAATTTAAAGTCTTGTAGAACTTAAAATCACTTTTCATGACATTAGCATGCTTGAAAAATTGAAAACAAGTACAATTTGATTTAGGTGGGCATCTAAATATAAATGTGAATCACAGAATCTTAGGGTCGGTCACCTAGTTGAGAAGCACTCTTATGGTTGAAATCTCTTAAAATAATTCATATTTGTATAGTACTTCATAAAAGTTGAAAACTCATAAGAGTTTTAAATATTTTATTTCATTTTATCCCCAAAACAATATTGTGATACTGGTAAAGCAAGTATTAACTCACAAAGAGGGAGAGTAATGCTCCAAAAGATAAAATTACAAGAATTTTTTTTAAAAAAGAACAGAATTATGATATGAACTCAGACTCAAGATTTTAATCCAATGTGTGTTCTATTATCACTCAATCCTTTAAAGGTCACCCATTTAAAATGGATATATCTCAGATCCCACTGTCACTCAGATTCTCTCTCACACACAGGGCTTCAATCATGCACACAATTGCTAAAACATGAAATTCTTTCTGAATTGCAAGTATTTGCAATGACTCTCACCTTATGATAGAATACACCTTTTTATAAGGAAGCCTCTCTCCTTTTCTATCGTTATCCAAAACCCGTCAATTACACACCAGAGCCAAGATAACTTTGGAAATACCAGGCAGTTTTGAACTACCAGTTGATTTCTAGGAGATTCTACTATGCTGTCTCAGTTAGAACCTTTATATGTCTCACCTGAATTATTCCAGCTTGTTCCTACGCAACATACTCCAGTTGAAACCACTCAATCACAACTACAGCTGAACTCAATTCAAGCATTTTCTAAATTACACCACATTCTCTCCTGATTCCATCCCTTTGCACATGCTTTCCTCTGCCTGCAATCCTATTGCCTTCCCTAACTATCTGGTTTATTTAAAAGTTACCTCTTCAATTGCTTCTAGAGACTTAGCCAAAAATTTTTGCCAAGGCCAATGTTAGGAAGAGTATTTCCTAGATTGTCTTCTTTTTAAAGTCTTGCAATTTTTTGAAGGCTGACATTTGACTCTTTTATTCCCTTTGAATTAATGTTTGTATATCACGAAAGGTGGGAGTCCAGCTTCCGTCTTTAGCATATGGCTAGCCAGTTATCCTAGCACCATTTATTGAATAGAGAGTCCTTTCTCCATTGCTTATTTTTGTTGACCTTGTCAAAGATCAGACAATTGTAGGTGTATGGCTTTATTTCTGAGTTTTCTATCCTGTTCCATTGGTCTATGTGTGTTTTTTTTATCAGTTCTAAGCAATTGCAACAAACAAAAATAGATAAGTGGGACCTTATTAAACTAAATAGCTTCTGCACAACAGAGTAGATGGCCTACAGAATGGAAGAAAATGTTAACAAATTAGGCAATGAACAAATCCAGAACTTGTCCTATGCAAAGACAAATATCCACAATCTGTAGGAAACTTAAATAAATCAACAAACAAAAAGCAAATAACTCCATTAAAAATTGAGCAAGGGATACCAACAGGTACTTCTGAAAAGAACACATACAAACAGCCAACAAACATCTGAAAAAAATGCTCACCATCACGAATCCTCAGAGAGATACAAATCAAAACCACAATGAGATATGGATCTCATACCAGTCAGAATGGCTATTATTAAAAAGTCAAAAAACAACAGATGCTGATGAGGCTGTGGAGAAAATGGAACATTCTCAACTGTTGTTGAGAATGTAAATTAGTCCTACCATTGCAGAAAATCATGTGAAGATTTCTCAAAGAACTTAAAACAGAGCTACTATTTGAACCAGTAATCACATTACTAGGTATATAAATCAACCTAGGTGCCCATCTATGGTAGACTGGATAAAGAAAATGTAGTATGTATATAACATGGAATACTATGCAGCCATAAAAAGAATGAAATCCTGTCCTTTGCAGCAATGTGGATTCAGTTGGAGGCCATAATCCTAAGCAAATTAACACAACAAAACCAAATACCAGAAAACCAAATACCTCATGTTCTTATTTATAAGTGGAAGCTAAACATTGAGCACACATTAACATAAATATGAGAACAATAGATGCTTAGGACTACTAGAGAGGAAGGCAAGGAGCTGTCATGGGATGAAAAACTGCCTATCAGGTACCATGCTCACTACCTGGGTGATGGAATCCGTAACCCAAACCTCAGCATCACACAATATCCAGATGTAACAAACCTGCACATGTACCCCTGTATCTAAAATAAAAGTTGAAATTTTTAAAAATAAGAGTTACATGTCATAAAAGCCTTTTCTGACATGTTGGCCCCTAGGCTAGATTATATACTCCACTTCTGTGCTCTCTGAGTTTAATTCTCTTATAACACTTTCATTACAATACTTTTCCATATATTACTTCTTTAGCCTCTGTCACTAGGGTATAAACTCCTTGAGGACATAGAGAACTAGGTCATTTATCACAACTCCAGTGCCTAACATACTATATGATGGTCAAAAAATGTTTACACCATAAATTAACGACAAAATGAATGAGCCCTGTTTCTATATTTATTAGTTTCTTAGCATTACCATAAGAAATTCCCACAAATTTGGTGGTTTAACACAACAGAAATGTATTTTCTCCCAGTTCTGGAAACTAAAATCCCCAAATCCAGGACACCAGCATGGCCATGGTCTCCCTGAAGGTTCTAGAGGAGGATGCATTATTGCATTTCCTAGCTTCTAGTGGTTGCCAGCAATCCTGCTGTTCCTTTCTTTGGAGACATATCACTCTAATCTCTGCCACCATTACCATATGACATTCTTCCTGTGTGCCTATCTCCTTATAAACAGTAACCATAAGTTAGGGCCCATTCTAATCTAGTATGACCTCATTTAACTAGATTACATCTGCAAATAACTTATTTCCAAATAAGGTTACATTCACAGGTTTTTGGATAGACATGCATTTCAAGGGAATGCGATTTCACCTGGTATACTACATTTCAACTGGAGAGAGAAGAATCTGAAATTCTGCATTTGGGGAACAGTACCCAAGCAATCTACCCAACCACATTTGACTTGACATCCCAGGTCACTGCCTTATTTATAAAATAGGAACTTCCCACAGAAAATTACAACTGTTTTTTTTGTCTTAATTTGGAGAGTTTATTCATTCATTCATCCACTCATCCATCACATATTTATTAAGTACCTTTAACATACTAGAGTTATGGATATAACAATAAACAAAGCACACAAAAATCTCTGCCCTTGTCAAGCTTAACTGTGAGCAGTGGGGGAGACAGATAAAGAAATATATAAAACTGCAAATGATATCAAATTTTTGCAAGTTTAATGGAAACACAGTAAGCAGGAAATGGAGATAGGCAAGTTGAATGGGGTTGGAAATGTTGCACTATTTAATGGAGTGACTAAAGAAGGCTTCACCAAGAAGGTGCTATTTAAGCATCTAAAGAGGTAAGGGAGTTAGCCTTGAGGATATTTGGGAGAATATCATTCTAAGTAGTAGAAACAAATGCAAAGGCCCTAGAGTAGGAGTGTGCCCATGGAGTTGGAGATACAGCAAGGAGGCCAGGGTGATGACTACAAAGATAAGAGGAGAGCAGTAGGAAATGGGGTCTGAGGGGTAAGGGAGAAATCACAATGTTCTTCCTCTCTCCACTACCAACTAAGTGGTCATTGCAAGATGCAGTGTTCCTAGTTTCTACATAGGGAATATTTTGAGTTTCTAAGAAGACAGTTTCTTCACATCAAATAGAGAAAAAGGAACTTTATATTGCAGGAATAAAAATGCTATGCTCATTAAACATTAAAATTCAAATAATTTTAGTGTCCTTCATCACTCTGCCTTATAATCAGGAAACTAGAAACAATGTAGATATCTAGATTATAATAAATAAATCTTTGTTTTTAGATAAGTTATACTTCTTGTGTCAAAAAATACTTTCTCTGTTACCATATCACTCTGACACTTGCTTTATCACAATTTTTCTTGGCAAAGTAACTATCAAACCATTTTATTTAAACAAAAAGTTGATTCCCTAGTTCCCTTCAGTCTTGTCTAAATTTTCAGGATACAGTTAGATTCTCATTTGGTGCTAACTTATGAGAGAATTTAATAGAAAATGGCCCACTCAATAAAAAGTCAAACTCTCTTTTCTAAAAATTCATTCAATCAGAGAATATTAAACAGACAGGGCTTCCTCATAGAAAGACGCTCCCTGGTGAACATTGTGATTTCTACATGTCTGTACTATAACGCAGCATCTTGTGCAGAATTATCCCATATTTTCAATTAATGTTTTGTTTAAATCCAATAATTTATATTTTTATGGTGATTTCAAGCTTATAAAGTTCTTTCCCAAAGTAACAAGCTATCTTTAAGAGAACAGTGTTCAAAGTCAAAGCACATGCATGTCTCATTTAATACTCACATAAACCTTCTTAGATAAGAATTATGATCTTTATTTTGCAGTTGAGGAAACTGAAGCTCAGAGAGGAGTAGTGGTTTATCCAAGATCATATCTGGTGGCAGAGTAAGATTCAAAACCATTTGTACTTGAGTTGAAAGCCTCTGCTCTGAAACTCTGGACGTTAGCACCTATTTCACAGTTGTATTTTTGTGTAATTTTCCCAAAAACCTATGATGTATACATTATATCCCAAATACCCAGAATACATTTTCTTTCTTTTTTTTTTCTTGCAAGAGGATCTCACTCTGTGGGCCAAGCTGGAATGCAGTGGCGTGACCTCAGGTCACTGTGATCTCTGCCTCCCGGTTCAAGTGATTCTCCCACCTCAGTCTCCCCAAGTAGGGGGGACTATAGGCATGCTCCACCACACCCTGCTAACTTTTTGTATTTTTTTTTTTTTTTTTTTTAGTAGAGATGAGGTTTTATCATGTTGGCCAGGCTGGTCTTGAACTCCTGCCCCACCTTGGCCTCTCAAAGTGCTGCAATTACAGGCATGAGCCACTGTGCCTGGCACCAGAATACATTTTCAGAGGTTAAACAATATACCCTAAGACATAGACCTATTTAGTGGTAGACCATTCATTTATTTATTCATTCATTCATTTATTCATTCATTCAATAAACATTTAGGAAGTAGCTACTCGCTAAGCACTGAGCATTAACAGTGAAAAAAAAAAAACACCCACTCTTCTGGAATGATAACTAACAATCATTAAGTGCTTATTACGAGACAATTACTTTTGTAAGCATTTTACTGGTATTGCCTCATTTGAAATTCATAACAACCTCATACAATAGTATTTTAGATAAGGAAAATTAGTCCCAAAGAGGTTAATTGGACCAAGGTCCACAGATTGTAAAGCCTGATGTCAGGCTTTGAACCCAGGCAATCTAGATCCAGAGACTGTGCTTTTAACCACTCTGCTATGTTTGTTCTTGAGATAGAAAATAAATAAATACATTATGTAATTAAAGTTGTAATATGGATTCCATTCTGAATTACAGCTTTCATTGCACCACATTGCCTTCTGAGATTTTTTTCTGAGCTAGTCCTATGGTAGCTTCTCTGGAGCCCCAGTCAAGTTAGCTGGGCAGTGACATAGCAGACACTACCTTTATCACTTCTCTTCTTCCACTCAACAGTTTGTAAGAACCCAGAATGCCTAGCACTAGTAGGCATTTCTGATTTCTCAGTGCTGGCACAGAAAAGCAACCATTCCAAACCTGGAAACTAAAGAAGCAGTCAAGGAAGGCAAGAGGTCAAGAAAGGCAGGATTGAGTATGCCAAGCAAATCTAATGCCAAGAAAAAAACTTTGTTACTAATTTTAATAGTAAATCAAAATTTATTTTTAGATTTTATTGGTAGATTAAGGTATAATCTATTAAACGTAGCTCAAGAACCATTTAGAATGTTTAAGGACATAGGAGTAAACAGAAGTCCCATAAGAATTTCCAAACTTGGAAATGCAAGAAGCACCTGCAACAGTTTGGTCCTTTCCTAGAAGAAGAGATGAGAAGACTGCAGTGATAACAAAAACAAAAACAACAAGCAGAAACCATAATGATGTCTAGAAGGATTTACACACCTGTAAAACCCAGCACTCAGGGAGGCTGAGCCATGTGGATGGCTTGAGTCCAGGAGTTCCAGACCAGCCTGGGAAACAGGGTGAAACCCATATTGATTAAAAAAAACATAGCCAGGCATGCTAGTACATGCTTGTGGAACCAGCTACCCAAAAGGCTACCTGTGAGAAGGAGACTCTGTCTCCTTCTCTGAAAAAGAGTCTAGAATACAGGAGAAAATGCAACTACAAGTCTTACTAAGACATCTGGACCAGTTCACCGTGGCCATCAAGAATATTTAGAAAGCAGTTGTAATACCAAGTTTAGATGTAGGGATTAGGGTAAGGGTAAGAATTAAGAGGATCTGAACTAAACCTCACATCAAACCAAATAAACATCTAAGTAAATACTAACTCAAGATAAATCTCTCTGCTACCCTTACAACTGGATACTGTGCAGGGGTTATAAAGAGGATTCTGGGATAGACTGCTTAGGTTCAAAACAAAGTTCAACTTTTTTAAAAAAAAAATGTGTCCTTGGTAACTTATCAAATCTCTTTGTACATTAGTTTTTATATCTTCAAAGCAGGAATAATTTGATTACCTACCACTTAGTTTTATTCTGATGATTAAATAAAATTAATCTTATAAAACATGTAGAATAGTATCTGACACATGCACAGTGCTACATCAGTATTTGAGATTATTATGCTACTAAAACCCTCTCCCATTCGAATTTCTAGAGCTACAGCTGCTTGAAGGATATAATAATTGACAGAAATCAAATGCGGGATAAGAAGCAACAGACAGGAAAGAGAATAATTGTTGAGTTCATGATAAGAGTAGGTCTCATGTTGCTTATAGGTACACTTTAGACTTTTTCCAAGACATGGAAACAAACATATTTTGTTTAACACAAATTGACAATACTTTCTCCTTCTCTCCTCGTTCTGTTCTTAAGTCCTTATCTCTGTCATTGAGGTATAAGAGACTGAGCTGTTTGTCCTGGCTGTACTGACAGTGGTTCTCCAGGTTAAACAGTGTTATTGTCCAGGCTGTTTAAACTTACTGAAGAAGAACTAAAATTAAATATAGGTGAAATGTTTCTGGAAAATATTTTCTGAAGTGTGACATGAAAGCTTTAATCAAAACCCTTAGCAATAAGTCATTATCTCTGGTTGATAGGGTTATGAATGATTTATATTTTCATCTTCATATTTTTTGTATTTTCAAAAATGTATAATAAATCAAAATTGCTTTTATGATTAGGAAAATAAAAAATAGCAAATCTTAAAGAGTTTAAAATCGCAAGACACAAAGTCAAATCTTAAAGCGTTTAAAAGAGCAGTTTATATATGATTAACATAATCATGTAACATAAGGAAGCAGACAAAACTGTGTTTAGAGAAAGTACTGAAAGGAAAATAGTATCAACAATTTCTCATTGGATAATGTCACCCTATCTTTTTGTTTTTCTTCATTTTATAAGTTTGCAATAAATAACATGTGGTACTTTCATTAGAGAAGAGTGCCAACTAATTTCAATTAAACATAAAACCTCAAGCACGTTTATCTTAGGTGTTTGAAATACAAGTCTTTGTTTTTCTTCTTGCCTAAATTAGGCTTTAAATTTACTGGAAAACTATTTACTGATCAGACTATAAATGAAAATAAATCAAGCAGGAGAGGAAACAGGGGCTGTCATGGAATGATGGAGTAAGAAAAAGAAGCACAAGTTATTTATGGTTTCCTACCTCTTCTAGGCTTTCAGCACTGCCCAGCAATCCTTTCCGTTGTCTCTCGTCAGCTATTTCTCCTAGACCCTAAAGTGGCTATTATAAACCTCCATCACACTCATCAAGATCCTGTCCCAGCCCACTCACCTCTCCGCAGACGACCTTGCTACCTACTTTGCCAAGAAAATAGAAGTCACATTTTCCCAGTCCAGTCTATCAGGACATGGATGAATCTGGAGAACATCATTCTCAGCAAACTGACACAAGAACAGAAAATGAAATACCACATATTCTCACTCATAAGTGGGTGAGGAAAAATGAGAACACATGGACACAGGGACTACACACTGGGGTCTATTGGGGGGAATAGGGGTGGGACACCGTGGGGGGAGATGGGGAGGGATAGCCTGGGGAGAAATGCCAAATGTGGGTGAAGGGGAGGAAGGCAGCAAAACACACTGCCATGTGTGTACCTATGCAACTATCTTGCACGTTCTGCACATGTACCCCAAAACCTAAAATGCAATAAAAATAAAAATAAAAAAAAAGAAAATAGAAGTCATAAAGCACAAACTTCCCTATCTTTCCTTCTCCAGCTTGTATCTTCGAGGTCACACATACATTAAAATCCTAACATAAGTTTATCTCCTCTCCTCCAGGGAAAGAGAGGTAGCTATTCTTCTTTCTTTCCAAAGTTAACTTTCTTCTCTCATGCTTCTGCTCCCAGTTTATTTTGTACCCTCCTTTTCTTGTTACTTTATTTCTTTCTCTCAACTGACCTCTGCCCTCCTTATTATCTCTGAGTTTTCCCTCCGCCTCATGGCACTGCCTCCTCTTTTCTTTTCTTCTCTCTCTGTTTATTTTTCAACCCAAAGCCTTCTAATGTTGACTTGCAGCAGATAGCCTGCTGCTGCTCCTCCAGAGGTAGTCTCAAATATCCCTATAGCTTCTTTAGCATCTACCTCTAAATTTCTGACTCCCATTTCTCCATCTCAAATCACAACCTCTCTTCTTCGCCCCAACCCATATTTTTAACATTTACATCTGAATGTCCTACAGATACTTGTTAATATGTCCATATTGAACTCATCCCTACTACCATGGAACTTGTTCCTTCTCTGTATAACCTAGCTCCCTAATGCCATCATCAAACAGACACTTATTGTAGAAACCTCTGAATTATCTCTGATTCCTTCCTCATCTCCTTCCTTTAATTGAACTTGATTTTCCAAATTTCAATCTCCAAAATATTTCTTGAGTTAAATCAGACTGCTCTGCATATCCACAGTGACATAATTTTTATATTTCTTTTAAAAAACGGCTTTATTGAGACACGATTCACTTACCAAGGAAATCACCCACTTAAAGCATAAAATTTAATAGTTTTTAGTATAGTCATAGATATGTTCAACTATTACCACAGACAATTTCCGGACATTTTATCACCTCAAAAATAACCTGTACCTTTTAGTTATCAGTCTCCTATTCTCCCATTGCCAACCCCCTCTCCTGCCCTCCAGCCCTAATTTACCATCTGCCTCATAGATTTCTCAATTCTAGACTTCCATATAAATGGAATCATATAATATGTGGACTTGGCACTTTGCATATGCTTTCAAGGTTAACTCAAGCTGTGGCATGAATGAGTACCCGATCCCTTTTTATGTGGTCAAATATACATAATATAAAATTTATTGTATTAACCATTCAAGTGTACAGTTCTATAACATTAAGCACATTCACAGTTATACAACCATCACCACCATTTATCTCCAGTACTTTTTCATCTTCCCAAACTGAAATTCTGTACTCATTAAACAATAACTCCCCATTTGCCCCACCTCCAGCTCTCCCCCATTTGCCCTCTCTCCAGCCCCTAGGAACCACTTTCTGTCTCTATGAATTTGATTACTCGAGGTACCTCATAGAAGTATGATCATGCAATATTTGTCCTTTTGTGATTGATTTCTTTCACTTAGCATAATGTCTTTAAGGTTTATCCATGTTGTAGTATGTGTCAGAATTTCCGTCCTATTTATAGCTGAATAATATTCCATTTTATAGATGAACATTTGTTTATAGATGGTTATAACTGTATAAACACTTTGCTCACTGAATCCTTTATTGATGAACAGTTAGGTTGTTTCCACCTTTTAGTTATTATGAATAATGTCGCTATAAACATTCATGTACAAGTCTTTGGTGGACACATGTTTTCAGTTTTCTTAGGTTGCTGTTTTTCTCTATCTCCCACTAAACCATAACCTTTGAAGGTCACAGACCACCCCTTTAATTCTTGCATACTGGCTTCTAGTTCAGTGTCTGGCATATATTAGGTACTGATTAAACACTTATTTGATCAATTCATTAGTGAATAAATAAAAATATAATTGAAATTAAATTCCAAAGGATTCAATAAATCCTTATGTTTTAAATTTAGTTCAGCTATAATCAAGTCACAAATACTTATTGAATATCAATAATTCTTATTCATTTTTGTATCAAATTATTTATCTCAGTAGCTGAATTCAGTAAAACTGTAGAGCACATTTGTTAGGTATGTGGGTGGGTGGGTGGATGGATGGATGCATGGATGCATGGATGAATACATGCATGGATGGATGCATGCATGAATAGATAAATGTAAAAAATAAGGAGAAAGCTATAAGACAAACTATGATGTTGTGCATAATCATTCACAACAAATCTACTTATGAAAAATTTTGTTATATACCCAAGTTTCACATTTGAATATGTTAAGACAAAACAGCTACTCAGGAAGCTGAGGCAGGAGGATCACGTGAGCCCAGGAGTTCAAGGCTGCAGTAAGCTATGATCATGCCACTGCACTCTAGTCTGGGCAACAGAGCAAGACCTTGTCTTTAAAAAAGAAAAGAAAAAACATACAGGCATGATAACAGAAAGTGAATAAATATGCAACAAATTCACAAATGTGGAAAGTGGGGTAGATACATTGGAGAGGTTAAAATAATCAACTAGAAGACAAGATGTGTTGGAGAGAAGCATGATTCCCCTAAAATGAATTTAAATTGAACACAATAGAAAAAGAGAATGATGTTATTCACCAGTCCTGAAAATCCCTATTTCATCACCTGAAATTCTGAAAACCTCCTTGCTTGTACCCTATCCCTGCTCTCTTGGTAAAGGAGCTTACACCATAGATTGTTCAGAGTCAGAGCTGAGTTATTAACCAAAGACATTGTCCATGGTAGTTTAAAAATAGGGACCTTTTATATCAGAGTTAAAAGTCTTTGATGAAGCTTAAACATTCTTAGTTAATGTTAAAATTAGACATCTTGGCTTCTTTCTCAAGCTGCTGCAAAAGACAGAATGGTAAAAGGAGGAAAGTCAGAGTAGGAATGACTCCAAGGAACTGATTTTCAAGGCCTGCCTTATTACAGAAAGACAAAGACAAAACTAGAAACTGAAATAAAATAAAAATAGCATCTATGAAAGGAAGATTGCTGGGTCATCCTCATCATAATCAGGCAGTTGAGGCTATTACCAGAACTCTTGAAGGTAGAAAAAATAAGCTAAGCTATAAATAAATGTTATAAATAAACAAAATTATTTACATTATATATAAAGATCATTAGTTTATAATCTCAAGTATCCTGTCATAGGCTTAATGGATAATAGTTTTTGGTTTATTGTTCCTTTAACAATATGCAATGGTTATTCCTACAGTCACTCATCAGATATAAAACTATTTTAAAATAAATAGAAAAAGAACTGAATAGTAAAGGTCTTTCTGAATACCTCAAGGGAACACTAACAAGGCAAAGAAAACTCACTGACATAAATCTAGTATCAAAAATGGGCCAGTATATCTGTAAGTATTTTCTATCTGCCTTGCACAATTCTTTGTTAGCCATTTTAAGAAATAAAGTGTTTAATCTTCACACTGCAGCCAAAGTGATACCACAGAACATATTAAACAATGTTTAAAACGCCCTCCAATGGCTTCCCATCTCATTCAGAGAAAAAATCCAAGTTCGTGTAGAAGCATCCAGGCTCTTATATGATGTAGCTTCCTGCTACCTATCTGGCCTCATCTGCTACTACTCTATCCATCTCTCATTCATCCTTTAGACACGCTCTTATCCTATTTATTTCTAGCCACATTACTAACCCATCTATCTGTACTCAGCAGGTACACTCCTGATTCAGCAACATCACACATGTTGTCTCTACCCAGGATGATCTTTCCCCAGGCATCTGAAAGTGGTACCTTACTTTCTCCAGCCAGCATAAATTACATCTTTTTGGACATGCTTTCCTTTACTACTCCTCAATGACATTTCGTAAATATCTTTATTTTTTTCTCTTACATATATCACCTCCTGGCACAATCCATAATTATTTGTTTATTTATTTCTGTTCCTCATACCCTATCTCCTAGGAGTTCAATTCAAATTTTATCTTCAGGGCCTAGAATAGTACCTAGCACACAGTAGAAGCTCAATGAAAATTTATGGAATAACTAACTAGTAAAGGATAAAATATGATAAGGTCCCCAGAAAGAGCTAGCAAGTTCTGCTTTATACCTGAGTTGTTGCCTACAAGATAAATCATAAGGATGCCAGATAGCAAAGTTGATTCGAAAAGCAGGAACGGTATTTCACATGATGGAAATGCTTGAGAAGAATCAGAGAAGCAAACGTAAAAGTGAGCCCTTTAGAATTAGTTAAATCCAATGAATCAGGGAAATACATATTTTGGTATGCTCAGGTTTAATCTCTTTAACTTTTGTTGGTAATTCCTTCACCAAGTGTTCAATACATCTGAAGGAGTTTAGTTTCCCTTTATCATTATGAAAGTTACCTCACTACCTTCTTGCATTTAAGTCTACTGTGTTTGATATTAATATAGCTACTCAACTTTTCTCTTTTTTTATGACTGTTTGCATAGCTTATCTTTTTTATATTTTTATAGCTACCCTATTGGCTTATTTATGTTTAACTTTTTTTATATAAATTATGTATACATGGGTCTTGATATTTTAGCCAATCTGACAATCTCTGACTTCATTGGCATTTCTTATCCTATTTATATTAATGTAATTATTATTATAGTTGGGTTTAACCATTTTGCCATTTGTTTTCCATTTGTTTCACCTATGTATCTTTGTAAACTTCTTCCTGTTATTTTGGCTTTAAATAATATATATAGTATTTTATTTTATCTTTTATTTGCTGTTTTCCTGTACCCTTTTTTTGTATTTTCAGTGTCTATTTTAGGAATTATCATATGCATCCTTAAATTGTCACTGCCCACACTTAATTAATGTTATACTACTTTACATACATAACATATAAGAACCGTACAACTGCACATTTCCATTTACCCTCTGTCTTTTCTTCTTTTGTTTTCATATGTTTTATACATATCTTATAGATCAACAACATAGTATTTTTTCAGTTTAAAGAGTCAGTTGTCTTTTAAGTAATTAAGAAATGAAATTTTAAAAGCATTTTCACATACCCACATGTTCATAATTTTTGGTGATCTTTATTTTTTGCATAGATCTAAGTTTATATCTTATATCATTTCCTTTCACTCTGAAAAACTTCCTTTAGTATGTTTTAGTACAAGTATTCTGATGTCAAATAACCTCATATTTGTTTATTTTAATGAATGTATTTATATTTTATATAAATATTTATATTCATTTTTGAAAGACATTTTTATATTCATAAAATTCTAGGTTGACTTTTTTTTCACATTTTAAAGATGTAGCTTTTTTTCACACTTGCATTGTTTTACATAAGACAGCAGTATTCTTTATAAGTCCCAGTTTATAATATGACTTAATCTGACTATTCCTATGATTTCTCTTTATCTTTGGTTTTCAGTAATTCAACCATGGTTATGATTGGTGTTCATTAAGCTTCTTGGATACATGGTACTATGGTTTGAATGTTTGTTCCTCCCACAATTTATACTGGAACTTAATTCACAATGCAATAATATTAAGAGGTGAGGTTTTTAGGTCATGAAGGTCATTCCTTATGAATGGAATTAGCATCCTTATAAAAGGATTTCAGGGAATTTCACAGTCCCATTTTGTCCTTTTGACCTTCTGCTCCCCTTTCACATGTGAGGATAAGCAAGAGGACACCATCTTGGAAGTAAAGAACAAGCCCTTACCAGATACCAAATCTACTGGCACCTAGATCTTGGACTTCCTAACTACCAAAACTGTGAGAAATAAATTTCTACTATGTATTAGTTACCCAATCTATTTTGTTATAGAGCAGAAGTGGACTAAGACATGTGGGTTGATATTTTTAATAAAATTTGGGAAACTATTAACTATTATTTCACCAAAAAAATTACAATTTTTTCTTTTACCTTTCCTGTTGGGACTGCAATTATACATCTATTAGACTATTTGACATTGAACCTAAAGTTATTGAGGCTGTTTTTTTTTTTTTTTTTTTTTTTTTGGTTTGTCTTTCTCTATGTACTTCACTGTGGATAGTATATTTTGCATTGATTTAAGTATGCTGACATTTGCTTTTGCAGCATCTACTTTGCTGTTAAGCCCATTCCATTAACTTTTTATATCAAGTATTGTACTTTTAAGATGTAGAATATATGCTGGTTCTTTTTGAAGTTTCCCATTTCTTGGCTGAGATTTTTCTACCAACTATTCAATCATTAAGGCCAGCTTTTCCTTTACATTATTAAACATATTTATAATAGCATTTTAACAACCTTGTTTGCTAATGCTAATATTGCTGTCACCAATCTCTATTGACTATTATTTCCTCCTGGTTTTTGCAAATCTAGTGATTTTTTTTTAAAGTGCTGGCCATTGTAGGTGCTACATTGCTGACATCATCAGTGATAAGTTTCATTCTGGCAGGGAGCTAATTCACTAGCACATAGTGTTATCCTAAGGCCTTTAAAGAAGACTTTCTCAGGGGATGTCTAAATCTAAGGCTAGAATGGCCCTTGTCGTAAGGCATGAATTTTGGGGGATGTCAGCTCAATGACTAACATGTTCAACAAGGTCCTTCTGCTCTAGCTGATAAAAATTCCAGTGTCACCCAAAACTGTGCAAACTCCATAGTCTCTACGAAGCTCACAAATATTTAGTTGCTGCCGAGACTCATAAAATTTCACCCTGCACTCATGTATCTTATTGTTCAACAACACCAGGTAGTACTTCCTATGCAGATTATTGGAGTTCCTTCTCCACACAGTTCTCTCATATCTGCAAATTTCACCTACCTTAGCAACTGTAAGAGACAATGTTTCGTTCTTCCACCCATTAAGATTTTTGCTGTCTGCTAAGCAAAAAGCTAAATACCAATAAAACTTGCCTTATATATTTTATTTGTTTCCGGGATCACAGTCTTATGTTGACTGTTGTTCAATGTACAAAAACAGCTGCTTTAGGACTTTTGCTCAATCTTTTAGTTGCCAGTAGCTTAAAAGTGAGTCTGATATACATTCCATCACATCTTAGTAATATAATATCTTTTGATATTTTTATTTTTATCAAAGAATTGGAGTGAAATTAGCCCACTTCAAGTTATAGAAAATGTTCACAAATAGCCTAATTGACAAAGACAGTTATTATCAAACCATCAGAAAGTAGTATTTACTTTCTTTCAGAAGTCTCATTTAATTTTTCATTTCAACAGAAGTATTAATATATCTTTCCACAAAAATAATCTAACATCTTCAAGGTAAATAATAGGTAGATAGAATAAGGCATTTCCATGAGTATATAATCTGGATAGGCTAAGTACAAATACCTCCAATATTTCTTATGGATTCTTTCTTTGTTTTTCTCTCACAGTAGCAATTTACTTTTCATAATGGTCAAGGGATAAAAAGTTGTGACATCATTCATGAAAAATTGACATTGCTCTCACTGTTTCATTCTAAAGCATACATGAATTCAGAATGTGGCAATATTAGACAAAATAATTGATCTAAAGTACCTCAATTTTTCCATAATAGGAATATGCTTAAGACATAGAAAGACAGGAAGCCCTATCACAGGTTTATGGGGAATTTAATTAACAGCACTTTGCAGACATTGATATTTCCAAATGTCCTTTTTCTGGTGCCCTAGATGATAAGTATCTAGTTGGAAGAAAGGTAAAACAGAAACTCTAGTTTGAAGATCTTGATTCTATATGGCATTAATGCCTTTCTTTCCATGTGTTAGATTTAATTCTATTTTAAAATTTTTATTTTTTGTACTTGTAATTTATTTTTGTTGCAATCGTTTGGTAGATTTCATGTTTGGTTTTTTTCCTTTTTGTTTTCCTTATAAGAAGAAAAGGATTTCTGCTTGGGGACTCCTTTTGTTCCTATATGTGGATGATTTCTTGGTGCTATTTCCCACCTATTTCTGTCCCCATCTACAGGTTGTGGTCTGCATATCTTTTGTTCTTAGAGGAATAAAAGGGGCAGGAGGAAAATGAAACTATGCATATGTAGCATCTTTAGAATAAAACTGATCACTCTGTCTTCTGAGATTTTGCTAAATATTCTGTCCAAGGATTGACTTCTCCTAACTTTAATGTTATATTACATATCGTTTCCCTAATATTCCTCATTTTTCACAAAAAGAGTCAGCCTCACTATTTACTCCATCAGCCATTTATAGTAGCCATTAATAGTAAGAAGAAAACATAAGACTACCCATTCATTTGTGGGGATCTCTCCAGGTTTGGTCATACTAGATTTTATCAGATATAAGGGGAATAGTGTTGGCAAGATAATGGTAAGGAGGGCTGGATGCCATTAGAAGCCAACTGTCTGTGCCTTTCTATTCCACTCTGTATCCTTTTTTTATTCATTGGCCACTAGTTTTTCAAGATTGTTGCATCCGATTTTGCCTGTTTCCTTTTCTGGTGGTGGTGGCTGTTGTTGTGACTATGTGTGTGTGAGTTTTAACTAGATTTTGCTCCTGTGAGTAGGTATTGAGAAAGGGGAAATATGTGCTGCACTCTCAATATGCCATCTTAAACTTGAAATATCTTTAATTTTTACAACAATCCTTAGAAATATTAGCTTTGCCATTTTAAAGTGCAGAGAGGTTAAAAGTTTTTATGAGATGAAGTGAGATTGCAAAGTTTTCATTCTTTAACAATATTAATTATGTTCCTACTATATTCCATCCACTGCGCCAGGTAATAAGAATCCAGAAATGAACCAGAGACATGGCTTACCCTCTAGTAGGGAAAACAGACATTTAAACTACTGATTATAATACAGTAAAATATGTTCTATGATAGAGGAAGATACATCTAATAACAGAGATGCCTAATATGAGGACAGAGAGAGCTTTTCACGTTAATAAAATACAGAGTATATATGGATAATAACAGATGCTCAGAAAATGTTAATTTTCTTCTCTTCCTAAACTTCCAAATAACTACAAAACATACTCTGTATTGCCTATGTTGTTGGAAAGAGGCCATTATACAGTGTTCACAGAAAGAGTGTTTTTTATCTTTAAGTACAGGTGGATGAGGACTAAATTCTGAGAGTGAAATATAGGTCATGTAACTTCTATGTCAAATAGTTTAACCTGAGAGTTTAGTAATGCACCTGATCAACAGGAAGTGCCTTAATGATCAATTCTGAGTAGACAATTAAATGTGGCACCCATGGATATTAGAGAAAGAGAGAAATAATTTTCTCCATACTTTTTGTCTGTCCATTAGAGTTGTTAAGTGCATAACTCTCTGACTAAATGATGATCACATTCAAATGAAAACATGTTCACCATAACACCTTGGGTTAAGATATTTGTTCTGAAAATCATGCCTCAGGGTTAGAAGTAATGTTTTAGGTTTTCTCCCTTATGAAAAAAAATTATTTTAATCCAGCTACAGCCACTAATAATATAACCTTTTTATTTTAATGAAATTATTTATTCTGTTCTCTGTATTTGCATAGTATCTTTTCATAAAGAGGGACAAAAATCATCACAGACACAAATTAACCTTCCCCAATGTCCCTGTCAGACAAGAAAATTATCATGTTATTATATATGCATCTATCTTTCAATATACTCATTACGTTTCAAAAACATTAGGGAAGATTAACAATAATCTAAGTAATTTAAGGAAGACAATGTTTTAAATAAGTTCTCAATTTCGATTCAGGCAATAGGGCATGTAATAAAGCAAATGCCCTAATTTCAAAATCAATATTGGCCAGTATATTCAACCAGCAAACAGATAAAAGGAACATTTTAAAATACTATGAGGTCATTAGCTACAATTGATAATTCATTTCAAAAGTTTACAGTTTCAATTTTTAATAGCAAACAGTCAGAATTTTTAAATGCTTCTCAAATGTACCTATCAAGTAAAGATATTTTTAAGTTGATGGGAAATACAGATATGCTTATATTGTGATATTTTGTGCTTATGTCCTTTTACCCAACCTTCCATTCCTCCATCCACCTTTTCATTCATCCATTTATCCAGCTATTCCTGCATTTCCTCATTCAACAACTCTTTAGAGTCAATAATTATAGTAACAAAAGTTTAGACAGGCAAGCAAAATTCATTTTTGTTTAGATTGTTTGGAAAAACTTCCAAAGATGAACTGAAACCTAATGAATGAGTTGAATTTTAACAAAGGAGTCAGGGGAAGACAGAAACAGAATTACATGTAGAATGAAAAGTCTGGATCAAAGAATGAAACTAGGAAAGAATGAGTCAACATAAGTAAGTTAACGTAAGTATTTATGAACACTTTTAAGTATTTATAAGTTATATAAGTAACAGGATTTGAAGTAGAAAGTAGAGTAGTAAGAAATATGGATGAAAAAGTGGTGAGGATCTAGATTTTTGAAGGCTTTGAATCTCAGAACAGATCCTATAGAAATTATTTTATTGTCAGGGACAAGCCAGTAAAAGTTGTTAAGCAATAAAATAATCAAAGAGATACATTTGGAAGTCTCCTGTAGGCAATGTGTAAAACATACTCTATGAAACATTAACTAAAAAGAGACTTATTCAGTAGATAAAAACAGTGTGCACATATCAATTACTTGTATTTTTTTATTGTACTTTAGGTTCTGGGGTACATATGCAGATTATGCAGGATTGTTGCATAGGTACATATATGGCAATGTGGTTTGTTGCCTCCATCTCCCCATCACCTATATCTGGCATTTCTCCCCATGTTATCCCTCCCCAACTTCCCCACCTCCCCACTGTCCATCCCCTGGCCCCTTCCAATGGACCCCAGTGTATGCTGCTCCCCTCCCTGTGTCCATGTGTTCTCATTATTCAACAACTGCCTATGAGTGAGAACATGTGGTATTTGATTTTCTGTTTTCGTGTCAGTTTGCTGAGAATGATAGCTTCCAGATTCATTCATGTCCCTACAAAGGACACAAACTCATTGCTTTTTATGGCTGCATAGTATTCCATGGTGTATATGTGCCACATTTTTCCTGTCAAGTGTATCATCGGTGGGCATTTGGGTTGGTTCCAGGTCTTTGCTATTGTAAACAGTGCCATAATGAACATACGTGTGCATGTGTTTTTATAATAGAATGATTTATAATCCTTTGGGTAATAATCCTAGTAATGGGATAGCTGGGTCAAACAGAATTTCTATTTCTAGGTCCTTGAGGAATCACCACACTGTCTTCTACAATGGTTGAAATAATTTACTCTCCCACCAACAGTGTAAAAATGTTCCTATTTCTCCACATCCTCTCCAGCATGTTATCTCCAGATTTTTTAATGATCACCATTCTAACTGGCATGAGGTGGTATCTCAATGTGGTTTGATTTGCATCTCTCTAATGACCAATGATGATGAGCATTTTTTCATATGTTTGTTGGCCTCATGTATGTCTTCTTTTGAAAAGTGTCTGTTCATATCCTTTACCCACTTTTGGATGGGCTTGTTTGTTTCTTGGAAATCTGTTTTAGTTTTTTGTAGATTCTGGATATTAGCCCTTTGTCAGATGGGTAGATTGCAAAATTTTTTTCCCTTTCTGTTGGTTGCCAGTTCACTCTAATGATTGTTTCTTTTGCTCTATGGAAGCTCTGGAGTTTAATTAGATCCCATTTGTCTATTTTAGCTTTTGTTGCCAATGCTTTTGGTATTTTAGTCATGCAGTCCTTGCCTATGCCTATGTCCTACATGGTTTTGTCTAGATTTTCTTCTAGGGTTTTCATGGTGTTAGGTCTTATGTTTAAGTCTTAATCCATCTAGAGTTAATTTTAGTGTAAGGTGTCAGGAAGGGGTCCAGTTTCTGCTTCCTGCACATGGCTAGCCAGTTTTCCCAACCCCATTTATTAAAGGGAATCCTTTCCCCATTGCTTGTTTTTGCCAGGTTTGTCAAAGATGAGATGGTTGTAGATGTGTGGTGTTGCCTCCAAGGCCTCTGTTCTGTTCAGTTGGTCTATATCTTTGTTTTGGTACCAGTACTGTTTTGATTACTGTAGCCTTGTAGTATAGTTTGAAGCCAGGTAGCATGATGCTTCTGGTTTTCTTCTTTTGCTTACACCCTATAGTCAGGCTGAGGAAAGGATCAAGCAGATATAAGATAGCTTACTAAAAAAAGTTTAAGTCTATATTCTAAGATTTTTACATGTATTAATTCATTTAATCTTCACAGCAAACTACAAGGAAGATTATTCTTTCTGCCCTGCAAATAAAGAAACTGTAGCACAGATAATTCAAATCCATGCTGACTACAAATCCAACACTATTTTTTTTTAAATTGCGATTTGTCAAGTGCCAACTGTATTATTAATAGGTTTCTAGGACTTAAGTAACAAAACATCACAAACTGGGTAGCTTAAACAACAGAAATTTAGATAAACTACTCACATGGAGATAATGAGCATTACACTACCTTTTTTAAGCAGAAACAAACTTGGGCTCACAGCAATAGCAACAGGAAGAAGCTAAAAGGTTATTACAATAGTATAGTATGTACTGCAGCTAACTTTGTGCAGTTATGATTTAATGCTGCATTTCTCTCAATTGCAAATGTTACCATGGATGGTATGTAAATGTTTTTGTGGGTAAGTTTTTATACACTTTATATTTTATAAAAGATTTGTGCATATTTTATGGTAGTAAATGTTAAAATAGACTAGTGTCTACATACATTTTATCCATTCATGACATACCTAACTTCCTCCTAATTTTGTCAGTATTTCATGGATAAGCAGTATATGAGTTTGTTCAAGTTATCACAAATCTCAAATAATTTTCTAATGTATTTTTTTAATTTGCATAAAAGTGGACTCATGCAGTGCCATTTGTGTTGTTGAAGGGTCAACTAAACTTCAAATTTAGTGTTTTTTGACTTTATAAAAGTCTATCCTATTCATATGATCTTTTGGGATTCCTTTTTCACTCAGTATTACATTGCTAAGATTGATCCATGTTTTTGTTTGTAGCTGTAGTTTCATCACTTTGAATACTATATAATATTCCATTGCAAGAACATAACACAATCCATTTTTCTGTAAGTGGACATTTAGTTTATTTCCAGGTTTTTATTACAGTGAACATGCTATTAATATTCTTGTCTATGTTTCCTCTACAAACTTTGCAAGAAGTTTCTCTAGGGTATATATCTAGGACTAGAAATTGCTGGCTCATCAATTTTACAAGACCATGCCAAACTAACTTGTTAACTTGTTAAACTCATAGTTCATTCAAATAGGAAAGGAGAAAGTCACATTGTCTCTATTTGCAGACAATATGATTCTATATTTAGAAGACCCCATGTCTCACCCAAAAATCTCCTGAAACTGATAAGCAACTTCAGCAAAATCTCAGATATAAAATCAATGTGCAAAAATCACAAGCATTCCTATACACCAATAACAGACTTAAAGAGAGCCAAATCAAGAATGAACTACCATTCACAATTGCTACAAAGAGAATAAAATACCTAGGAATACAACTCACAAGGAACGTAAGGGACCTCTTTAAGGAAAACTACAAACCACTGCTCAACGAAATAAGAGAGGACACAAACAGATGGAGAAACATTCCATGTTTGTGGTTAGAAAGAATCGATATCGTGAAAATGGCTATACTGCCCAAAGTAATTTACAGATTCAACACTATCCCCATCAAGCTACCAATGACCTTCTTCACAGAACTGGAAAAAAAACACCTTAAACTTCATATGGAACCAAAAGAGAGCCCACATAGCCAAGTCAATTCTAAGCAAAAAGAAGAAAACTGGAGGCATCATGCTACCTGACTTCAAACTATACTACAAGGCTACAGTAATCAAAACAGCATTGTACTTGTACCAAAACAGAGACACCAACCAATGGAACAGAGCAGAGACCTCGGAGGTAACACCACACGTCTACAACCATCTGATCTTTGACAAACTTTACAAAAACAAGCAATGGGGAAAGGATTCCCTGTTTAATAAATGGTGTTGGGAATACTGGCTAGTCATGTGCAAAAAGCAGAAACTGGACCCCTTCCTGACACCTTACACTAAAATTAACTCCAGATGGATTAAAGACTTAAACATAAGAGTTAACACCATAAAAACCCTAGAAGAGAATCTAGGCAAAACCATGCAGGACATAGGCATAGGCGAGAATTTCATGACCAAAACACCAAAAGCATTGGCAAGAAAAGCCAAGACAGAAAAATGGGACCTAATCAAACTCCACAGCTTCTACACAGCAAATGAAACAGTCATTAGTCATTCAACAGTCTGTTGAATTGGCAACCAACAGATTGGGAAAAAGTTTTTGCAATCTATCCATCTGACAAAGGGCTAATATCCAGAATCTACAAAGAACTAAAACAGATTTACAAAAAAAAAGCAAGCCCATTCACAAGTGGGTGAAGGATATGAACAGACACTTTACAAAAGAAGACATATATTAGGACAACAAACACATGAAAAAATGCTCATCATCACTGGTCATTAGAGAAATGCAAATCAAAACCACATTGAGATACCACCTCACACCAGTTAGAATGGTAATCATTAAAAAATCTGGAGACAACAGATGCTGGAGAGGATGTGGAGAAATAGGAACACTTTTACACTCTTGGTGGGAGTGTAAATTAGTTCAACCATTGTGGGAGACAGGGTGGCGATTCCTCGAGGACCTAGAAATAGAAATTCCATTTGACCCAGCAATCCCATTACTGGGTATATATCCAAAGGATTATACGTTGTTCTACTCTAAGGGCACGTGTACACAAATGTTCACTGCAGCACTGTTTACAATAGCAAAGACTTGGAACCAACCCTAATGCCCATCAATGATAGACTGGACAGGGAAAATGTGGCACATATACAGCACAGAATACTATGCAGCCATAAAAAAAGATGAGTTTGTGTCCTTTGTAGGGACATGGGTGAACCTCAAAACAATCATTCTCAGCAAACTGACACAAGAACAGAAAAGTCAAACACCACATGTTCTCACTCATAGGTGGGTGTTGAACAATGAGAACACATGGACCCAGGGAGGGGAGCATCACACACTGGGGTCTGTTGGGAGGAACTAGCAGTGGGACAGTGGTGGGTGGGGAGTTGGGGAGAGATATCATGGGGAGAAATGCCAGATATAGGTGATGGGAAGGAAGGCAGCAAATCACACTGCCATGTGTGTACCTATGCAACAATCTTGCATATTCTTCACATGTACCCCAAAACCTAAAATGCAATTAAAAAAAAACTCTGGGATTGTTTGGGATTTTCAGAATAAAATGAAAAGCATAGATATCAGAAAAGTAATGAAGGCTGTGAAAAATATAAATCAGAATTCCTCACAGCAAGGGAAATTAGTTGTCAGGGATTTGGAGTGAAACCCAAAGAAGGAACAAACTTGGATAAGAGTCCCCACCCTCTCAGGGTGTCAGGTAGGTCTGGCTGAAGAGAGTGTGGCTTTGGTCAGCTAGATGGTAGAGGCTTTCACAGAAGTGGCCCAGGCCAAAATGGCAAGCAGAAAACCATGTACTGGGTGGCCAGTAAGACTCTGGGAAGCCATCCACTTTTATGCCACTGAAAAGTGAAACTTGCTATGAAGCCTTTACCGAGCTGAGGACAGTTGTTACTTGGTGCAATGCACAGGGCCGTCAGCCAGGCACCACAGGAGCAAGATGGGGGAAGCACAGCAGAACCTGGAAGACAGGATCTTCCTGGGGCAGTGTCTCTCCAGCACCCTCTACTGACAATACTTAGCATTGTGCCAGCTGTCAAAGGAAAATTATTTACAGGGTCCAGCTCCAAGTGCCCCAAAGCAGGGCAAAGAAGAATTTAAAGCTGAAAGGCAAAACATGGATGACCAACACACATACCAAAATGACCTAAAAGATACTGCTTCAATAAAGCAGGCCTGCATTATCACATTGTGTTAAACACTTTAGTCATATTTCTTGTACCTCTGTTTTCAGTTTGATATCCTTGCTCAATTGTCTATCACCTCCACTGTTTTACAAATCCTTTGAGAACAAAACACATGTTATCTTAATTTTTTACAAATATGCAGACATACCCACATGAATTGTACACAGCAAGAATGCAATAAATATCTGTATATTAAGCTAATGCTATAGATGCTTTTTATAGTTTTCAATGCCTTTTTTCTTACCTTATAAACTGAGGAAATTATATACTAAACCAAATGTGATTTTTCAAGTCAATGCGTTTTGGAAGATTTATTTTTTAATGTTTCAATCTCATCCATTTTACGTGAAAATTTAAAAAATATTGTTACTCTTAATATTTTTCAAAATTATCATGAACCAAAAAATAAAGGGGTATTGGCAACATGATAGCCTAAATAAAGTCATTAAAAGCTGTGTTAAACATTTAAAAAAAAAACTCATAGTTCCATCAACAATATATAAAATCCTGCTATTCCACATCTGCTTCTTTGGTATTGCTAATCTTTTTATTTTAGTCCCATCTAAATGACTATAAAATAGCATTCACCTTAGTCTTAATTTGCTTTTGCCTCATTATTAATGAAGTTGAACATATCTTTATATATTTATTGTCCACTATGTTTCCTTATCTGTGAAAAGGCTGATTATTTTTCCTTTGGTTTGCTTGACATTTATTGATGTTGTTCATTATATATGTCCATTATATATTGATGTTGACTTTATATATGCTATTCATTATTTATTTATTAAAGAACTCTTATGTTGATTATGCTTATTATAGATATGTAATTGTTTGTAACTTGGTTTTTCGCTTTCTTAAAATAACTTGATAAACAAAAGTTCTTACGTTTTAAAGTCAAATTTATCATCTTTTCCTTATGGCTAGCTCTTTTAGTATTTTTTTTTTTTAAATCATTCTCTACCTCTAAAGTTAGACTAATACTCAAATATATTTTATATTAATATTTTAGAGGTTTGTTTCTGATATTTAAGTCTTTTAACCATCTGGAATTGATCTTTATGTTTGATGGAAGCTGAGGATCCACCTTTATTTTTCTATATGTGTGGTCAATTTATTGAATAGCTCTTTCCTTATCCATTCTTTTGTCATATCACCACTTTGATATATCAAAATTTCAAACACCTAAGTCTCTATCTAAGTTGCCTTTCATTCTTGGTCAATTTATCAATACCAGGGCCAGTAGCATAGTGTCTTATTACTACAATCTGTCTTTTTTCTTTTTTTTTTTTTTGAAGATTCACTCTTCTTTTTATTTTAAATTAATCAAGTATTTATTACAAACAGCTGTGAAGAACAGCAGTAGTTTTAAAAAGGGGGAGGAGGGCAATGAAGGTCTTTATTTTTGTATGTTGTCTTTTGATGCTCAAGAAGCAATATTTTTTCAGCACAAATACCCATGATCTTAAAAGGTAAACTTAAAAGAAAAATTCAAATAAATGAATGTTTAACAGGAGAAACGTGTAAAACACGACTATTTACTAGAAAAACAAGTTTATTTTAGCTAACTTTTAAAGAAAATAATTGCTTATTCACTCATTCACATGCTTGATATGCAGAATAAGCATTTCAAATGAAACCAAATTCCACTTCTAATTCTAGTTATCTTGCTATTTCCCACACCTTCAGTTACCTCTTCCACGCAAGTCTTGAATCCCTCAAAGTCATTCATGAGGGTTGGAATCAACTTTTTCCAAATTCCTGTTAATGTTGGTATTTTGACCTCATCCCTGAATCACACATGTCTTTAATGGCATCTGGAATTGTGAGTCCTTTCCATAAGGTTTTCAATTTCCTTTGCCTAGATTCATCAGAGAAATCACTTCCTATGGCAGCTGTAGCCTTACAAAAATGTATTTTTTAAATAAGATTTGAAAGTCAAAATTAGCCCTTGATTCATGATCTGCAGAATGAATGTTGTGCTACTAGGCATGAAAATAACATTAATCTCCTCTTTTTTTATTTTTAAATTTTTATTGCATTATAGGTTTTGGGGTACATGTGCAGAACGTGCAAGATAGTTGCATAGGTACACACATGGCAGTGTGTTTTGTTGCCTTCCTCCACTTCACCCACACTTGGCATTTATGCCCAGGCTATCCCTCCCCAGCCCCCCCCCCGCTGTCCCTCCCCCATTCCCCCCAATAGACCCCAGTGTGTAGTAGACACCCTCCCTGTGTCCATGTGTTCTCATTTTTCTCACCCGCCTATGACTGAGAATATGCGGTATTTCTTTTTCTGTTCTTGTGTCAGTTTGCTGAGAATGATGTTCCCCAGATTCATCCATGTCCTGGAGACAAACTCATCATTTTTGATTGCTGCATAATATTCCATGGTGTATATGTGCCACATTTTCCCAGTCCAGTCTATCATTGATGGGCATTTGGGTTGGTTCCAGTTCTTTGCTATTGTAAACAGTGCTGCAATGAACATTCGTGTGCATGTGTCCTTATAGTAGAACGATTTATAGTCCTTTGGATATATACCCAGTAATGGGATTGCTGGTTCAAATGGAATTTCTATTTCTACGTCCTTGAGAAATCGCCACACTGTCTTCCATAATGGTTGAACTAATTTACACTCCCACCAACAGTGTAAGAGTGTTCCTCTTTCTCCACATCCTCTCCAGCATCTGTCGTCTCCAGATTTTTTAATGATCGCAATTCTAACTGGTGTGAGATGGTATCTCAATGTGGTTTTGATTTGCATCTCTCTAATGACCACTGATGATGAGCATTTTTTCATGTGTTTGTTGGCCTCATGTATGTCTTCTTTTGTAAAGTGTCTGTTCATATCCTTTGCCCATTTTTGAATGGGCTTGTTTGGTTTTTTCCTGTAAATCTGTTTGAGTTCTTTGTAAATTCTGGATATCAGCCCTTTGTCAGATGGGCAAACTGCAAAGATTTTTTCCCATTCTGATGTTTGCCGATTCACTCTAGTGACTGTTTCTCTTGCTGTGCAGAAGCTGTGGAGTTTGATTAGGTCCCATTTGTCTATTTTGGCTTTTGTTGCCAATGCTTTTGGTGTTTTGTTCATGAAGTCCTTGCCTAATCCTATGTCCTGAATGGTTTTGCCTAGATTTTCTTCTAGGGTTTCTATGGTGTCAGGTCTTATGTTTAAGTCTTTAATCCACCTGGAGTTAATTTTAGAGTAAGGTGTCAGGAAGGGGTCCAGTTTCTGCTTTCTGCACATGGCTAGCTAATTTACCCAACACCATTTATTAAACAGGGAATCCTTTCCCCATTGCTTGTTTTTGTCTGGTTTATGAAAGATTATATGGTTGTAGATATGTTGTGTTGCCTCCGATTCCTCTGTTCTGTTCCATTGGTCTATATCTCTGTTTTGGTACCAGTACCATGCTGTTTTAATGACTGTAGCCTTATAGTATACTTTGAAATCTGGTAGTGTGATGCCTCCTGCTGTGTTTTTTTTGCTTAGAATTGACTTGGCTATGCGGGCTCTCTTTTGGTTCCATATGAAGTTCATGGTGGTTTTTCCAGTTCTGTGAAGAAATTCAATGGTAGTTTGATGGGGATAGCATTGATTGTGTAAATTACTTTGGGCAGTATAGCCATTTTCACGATATTGATTCTTCCTAACCACGAACATGGAATGTTTCTCCATTTGTTTGTGTCCTCTCTTATTTCGTTGAGCAATGGTTTGTAGTTTTCCTTAAAGAAGTCCCTTACATTCCTTGTGAGTTGTATTCCTAGGTATTTTATTCTCATTGTAGCAATTGTGAATGGCAGTTTGTTCTTGATTTGGTTCTCTTTAAGTCTGTTATTGGTGTATAGGAATGCCTGTGATTTTTGCACATTGATTTTATATTTTGAGACTTTGCTGAAGTTGCTTATCAGTTTCAGGAGTTTTTGGGCTGAGGTGATGGGGTCTTCTAAGTATACTATCATGTCATCTGCAAATAGAGACAATTTGGCTTCCACCTTTCCTATTTAAATACCCTTTATTTCTTTTTCTTGCCTGATTGCCCAGGCTAGAACTTCCAGTACTATGTGGAATAGGAGTGGTGAGAGAGGGCATCCTTGTCTAGTGCCGGATTTCAAAGGGAATGCTTCCAGTTTTTGCCCATTCAGTATGATATTGGCTGTTGGTTTGTCATAAATAGCTTTTATTACTTTGAGATATATTCCATCAATACCAAGTTTATTGAGGGTTTTTAACATAAAGGGCTGTTGAATTTTGTCAAATGCCTTCTCTGCATCAATTGAGATAATCATGTGGTTTTTGTTTTTGCTTCTGTTTATGTGGTGAATTACGTTTATAGACTTGCATATATTGAACCAGCCTTGCATCCCTGGGATGAATCCTACTTGATCATGATGGATAAGTTTTTTAATGTGCTGTTGCAATTGGTTTGCCAGTATTTTATTGAAGATTTTTGCATCTATGTTCATCATGGATATTGGCCTGAAGTTTTCTTTTCTTGTTGAGTCTCTGCTGGGTTTTGGTATCAGGATGGTGTTGGTCTCATAAAATGATTTGGGAAGGGTTCCCTCTTTCTGAATTACTTGGAATCATTTCAGAAGGAATGGTACCAGATCCTCTTTGTGTGTCTGGTAGAATTCGGCTGTGAACCCATCTGGACCTAAGCTTTTTTTGTATGGTAGGCTCATAATTGCTGCCTCAACTTCAGACCTTGTTATTGGTCTATTCATAGTTTTGGCTTCCTCCTGGTTTAGGCTTGGGAGGACACTGGCATCCAGGAATTTATCCATTTCTTCCTGGTTTACTAGTTTATGTGCATAGAGTTGTTTGTAGTATTCTTTGATGATGGTTTGAATTTCTGTGGAATCTGTGGTGATTTCCCCATTATCATTTTCAATCACATCTATTTGGTTGTTCTCTCTTTTCTTTTTGATCAGTCTGGCTAGTGGTCTGTCTATTTTGTTGATATTTTTGAAAAACCAGCTCTTGGATTTATTGATTTTTTGAAGGGTTTTTCTTGTCCCTATCTCCTTCAGTTCTGCTCTGATCTTAGTTATTTCCTATCTTCAGCTAGGTTTTAAGCTTTTTTGATCTTGCTCCTCTAGCTCTTTCAATTATGATGATAGGGTGTCAATTTTGGAACTCTCCACTCTTCTCATGTGGGCACTTATTGCTATATATTTTCCTCTACAGACTGCTTTAAATGTGTCCCAGAGATTCTGGTATGTTGTGTCTTTGTTCTCATTGTTTTGAAGAACTTCTTTATTTCTGCCTTCATTTCATTGTTTATCCAATCAACATTCAAGAGCCAGTTGTTCAGTTTTCATGAAGCTGTGCAGTTCTGAGTTAGTTTCTGAATTCTGAGTTATAACTTGATTGCACTATGGTCTGAGAGACTGTTTGTTATGATTTCAGTTGTTTTGCATTTCCTGAGGAGTGCTTTACTTCCAATCATGTGGTCAGTTTTGGAGTAGGTGTGATGTGGTGCTGAGAAGAATGTATATTGTGTGGATTTGGGGTGGAGAGTTCTGTAAATGTCTATCAGGTTTGCTTGTTCCAGGTATGAGTTCAAGTTCTGGATATCCTTGTTAATTTTCTGTCTGGTTGATCTGTCTGCTATTGACAGTGGAGTGTTAAAGTCTCCCACTATTATTGTGTGGGAGTCTAAGTCTCTTCGTAAGTCATTAAAACTTGCCTTATATATCTAGGTGCTCCTGCATTGGATCCATATATATTTAGAATCGTTAGCTCTTCTTGTTGTAACAATCTTTTTACCATTATGTAATGACCTTCTTTGTCCCTTTTGATCTTTGTTGCTTTAAAGTCTATTTAATCAGAGATGAGAATTGCAACTCCTGCTCTTTTTTTTTTTTCTTGTTCTCCATTTGCTTGGTAAATCTTCCTCAATCCCTTTATTTTGAGCCTTTGTGTATCCTTGCATGTAAGGTGGGTTTACGGGATACAGCACACCAATGGGTTTTGGTTTTTTATTCAATTTTCCAGTCTGTGTCTTTTGATTGGTGCATTTAACCCATTTACATTTAGGGTTAATATTGTTATGTGTGAATTTGATACTGCCATTTTGATGCTAGCTGGCTGTTTTGCCCATTGGTTCATGTAGATTCTTCATTTTGTTGATGCTCTTTAGCATTTGGTATGCTTTTAGGATGACTGGTACTGGTTGTTTCTTTCTATGTGTAGTGCCTCTTTCAGGAGCTCTTGTAAAGCAGGCCTAGTGGTGACAAAAATCTCTGAGTACTTGCTTGTTCATGAAGGATTTTATTTTTCCTTCACTTATGAAGCTCAGTTTGGCTGGATATGAAATTCTGGGTTGAAAGTTCTTTTCTTTAAGGATGTTGAATATTGGCCCCCACTCTCTTCTGGCTTGTAGAGTCTGTGCCAGGAGATCTGCTGTGAGTCTGATGGGCTTCCCTTTGTGGGTGACCTGACCTTTCTCTCTGGCTGCTCTTAGTATTTTCTCCTTCATTTCAACCCTGGTGAATCTGACAATTATGTGCCTTGGAGTTGCTCTTCTTGCGGAGTATCTTTGTGGTGTTCTCTGTATTTCCTGGAGTTGAGTATTGACCTGTCTTGCCAGGTTGGGGAAATTTTCCTGGATAATATCCTGAAGAGTGTTTTCCAGCTTGGATTCATTCTCTTCATCACATTCTGGTACACCTATCAAACGTAGGTTGGGTCTCTTCCCATAGTCCGACATTTCTTGGAAATTTTGTTCATTTCTTTTTGCGCTTTTTTCTTTAATCTTGGTTTCTCATTTTATTTCATTGAGTTGATCAATGAATCAATGCTATCCCCATCAAACTACCATTGAATTTCTTCACAGAACCACCATGAACTTCATATGGAACCAAAAGAGAGCCTGCATAGCCAAGTCAATTCTAAGCAAAAAGAACACAGTGGGAGGCATCACACTACCAGACTCCAAACTCTACTACAAGGCTACAGTAATCAAAACAGCATGGTACTGGTACCAAAACAGAGATATAGACCAATGGAACAGAACAGATGCATCGGAGGCAACACAGCATATCTACAACCATATAATCTTTGATAAACCAAACAAAAACAAGCAATGGGGAAAGGATTCCCTGTTTAATAAATGGTGTTGGGAAAACTGGCTAGCCATGTGCAGAAAGCAGAAACTGGACCCCTTCCTGACACCTTACACTAAAATTAACTCCAGATGGATTAAAGACTTAAACATAAGACCTGGCACCATAAAAACACTAGAAGAAAATGTAGGCAAAACCATTCACGACATAGGAGTAGGCAAGGACTTCATGACCAAAACATCAAAAGCATTGGCAACAAAGGCCAAAATAGACAAATGGGACCTAATCAAACTCCTTAGCTTTTGCACAGCAAAGGTAATAGTCACTAGAGTGAATCAGCAACCAATAGAATGGGAAAAAAATCTTCGCAGTTTACCCATCTGACAAAGGGCTGATATCCAGAATTTACAAAGAACTTAAACAGATTTACAGGAAAAAAAACAAGCCCATTCAAAAATGGGCAAAGGACATGAACAGACACTTTACAAAAGAAGACATGCATGAGGCCAACAAACACATGAAAAAATGCTCATCATCACTGGTCATGAGACAGATGCAAATCAAAACCACATTGAGATACCATCTCACGCCAGTTAGAATGTTGATCATTAAAAAATCTGGAGACAACAGATGCTGGAGAGGATGTGGAGAAATAGGAACACTCTTACACTGTTGGTGGGAGTGTAAATTAGTTCAACCGTTGTGGAAGACAGTGTGGTGATTCCTCAAGGATCTAGAAATAGAAATTCCATTTGACCCAGCAATCCCTTTACTGGGTATATATCCAAAGGAATATAAATCATTCTACTATAAGGACACATGCACAGGAATGTTCATTGCAGCACTGTTTACAATAGCAAAGACCTGGAACCAACCCAAATGCCCATCGATGATAGACTGGACTGGGAAAATGTGGCACATATACACCATGGAATATTATGCAGCTATCAAAAATGATGAGTTTGTGTCCTTTGTAAGGACATGGATGAATCTGGAGAACATAATTCTCAGAAAACTGACACAAGAACAGAAAAGGAAATACCGCATATTCTCACTCATAGGCGGGTGAGAAAAATGAGAACACATGGACACAGGGAGGGGGTCTACTACATACTGGGGTCTATTGGGGGGAATGGGGAGGGACAGCATGGGGGAGCTGGGGAGGGATAGCCTGGGGAGAATTGCCAAGTGTGGCTGAATGGGAGGAAGGCAGCAAAACAGACTGCCACGTGTGTACCTATGCAACTATCTTGCATGTTCTGCACATGTACCCCAAAACCTAAAATGCAATAAAAATTAAAAAAAAAGAAACAGAAGGATGTCTATCTTAAAAAAAAATTGTATGTGTCACTGCTTATAGCTGTGAAATGAATGGGCAGTTATAATTGGATGGTGTAATGAATTCGTGACAAGAACGAGAGAAAGGAAATGATAATCCTAATCAGATTGCTATTGGGGTGCCTTTGTTTGTGGCAGCAAAAAAATAAATATCTACTAATTACACTCTAATGAAAGTGTTAGGATACAGTCCTAAGGAAATTGATAGTTCCAGCTAAATTGTTACACATGTCAATGATCAGAGATAAAATGAGTAAGTGCCAAGAAGTCTCTGCTGAACTATTTATGTAACAGCACTATCAAATAAGTGATATGGTTCAATGATTTCTGTGTAATTATACAGTACAGTTGTATTGCTTTAGAATAAAAATAATTAGAACTGTTACATGTGATTCAGATGTTTATAACGGAACAATTTCTCCTTTATCACAAGAACCTTTAGTAAAAGGTACCCCTCAGGATTCAATATAGTCATTTCTGCTATTTATCCTAAAAAACTGGGCAACATGGAATTACAGACCAGCTTGGGAGCTTAGAGTTAGATGGAATTATGCTTCAAAAATTTACTTCTGCTCCTTAGTCAAACTGTAAATTCATAAATACATTCATTCATCATTGTGAAATTTCAGAAGGACAAGATCCAAGACTCCAGAAATGAAAATAGTACATCAAGAAGGAAATAAAACTAGATTCGGGCATTTATATCATCCTTATTAATAATTTGCTTGGTTATATTCAACTATAAGTTTCATATCTTCAGTCGTATATCTAATAGAAATTTCAAATTCATTCTATAAAAACTTTAATGTCATATCTTCCTCACCTCCAAACTTGCTCTGCTTACAGCCTCCTTCCCTTTACCCCATGTCCACTCATGTTTTCTATTACTCACAATGGAAACCTTGAAGACACTCTTGATTTCTCTCTTTCTTTTACATGCCAGGGCCAAGGCATGAGGATATATTTTGACTTTACCTTCAGAATGTATTGAGAATCCTAACACTTCTCACCACTTCCATCACTACCACCCTGGTCTGACCCACACCATTTCCAGCCTGGATTATACAATGGCCTTCAGTCCATTCTGTTGCTTTTACTATTGGCTCCTATGAACTATTATCCACACAGCAGCCAAATTAATCCTTTGAAGTCATGATAAGAGATGTCAGTTTTCTGCTCAAATTCTTGTAAATGAATTTACCCATTTCACTCAAAATAAAGGTCAGAGTCATTAAAATAACCAACAAAACCCAGATGATCTGGCCCTCCATACCCTCTCTGACTTTTTCTGCTACACTATACTTAATATACTTCTTCTCATCTACTCTACTCCAGCCTCAATGTCCTCCATGCTTTTCCTAAAATGCATAAGGCACATTCTGTTGGGCTTTTGGATTAGTTGTTCTCTCTGCTTGAAATTCTGTTTCTGTAAAAATCCACATAGATAATTCCTTCATCTATTTTAAGATTTTGCTCAATTTTCATATCTCTGTGATTCTTATTTTATCATATTTTAAATTTCAACTCACTCCCACTCCAATCCTGATTGCCCTTAACTCCATAGCACTTACCTTCTAATACATTTATATGATTGGTAGATTTATTACTTTTATTTTCTATCTCCCCATGAGCCTACCTTACTAGAAAGTAAATTATAAAATTCAGGTATCTTTATTTATTTTGCTCATGGATGTATTTCAAATTCCTATCAAGAAATATTGACGAACTCAAAAAATAAGTATCAAGTGAGTAACAAAGCTCTAAATTAGTGCCTCCCCAAAATAGAGAACAAAATAAATATAGAACTCAAGGTTTATTCACAAAAAAAAACATATATCAGACTAGCCAACTAGCCCCAATGAATGTTAGAAGAAAATTCAGCAAGGTCATTTATTTCTGAGTAAAAATGAATCTTAAATTACATATCAGAACTATTTATCTACCCATAAAAGGTAAAGTAAAATAAAGTCCTATATGCTTCATGTAAATTTACCAAATGTTAACATTTTACCATGTTTATTATTCTCACACATCCTTCCTCTCCATGTCCCTCCCCTTCACCACTCTCCCTCCACTCACACATGCACAAAATAAATATATAAATAATCCAATTACTAGATAAAATAAGTAATACATAGAGCTTTAAGTATGATGTAGATTAATTCTCAGTAATTAAAATCTATGATATGTCTCCAGGAGAATAGTTGTTAGTATTTATTAGTAGTCATATAATGCATAATAACTGCATAATTATTTTGTAGTTGTAGTTATATAATTATATACTTATATTTGTGTAGTTGTATAGTAACATGAACATAAGTCTATATGCAATCTGAACATAGAAGTAATGCAAGATAACAATCACTAACATATGTATCCCATCAGTATTATATAGTAACTAGGCCTTTAGTATAATTTAAGAGCATTGCTGCTTTTGCTGGGGAACCCACTAGAACAATATTCCAGAAACTCTTCTGAACATATATAAGCTGGAATGGCATTTTCAGCTTCATCTTTAATGTGTGTCAGTCACTAAATGAGCAAAGCACACATTATATGCTGATAAAATGTAATGTTCAAATCAATTCTATGTTTTCTTCTATCTCCATTTAGAATAGGAGTTTTATGTTGATCATATGATTTTCTTTAATAATTGTATGCAAGTATATTCTTATCTGGGATATAATACAAGGGTAGCTTTTTTTCCATCACTAACATCAGAAAACTATCAGAAGAGGAGACAGCAAAGAAAAAGAAATAACATTATTTGTTTTTTAATAATACTATGGGGTTAAATGGTAACTCTACTGCTGCTGCTTTTATCTACCTCCTCGTGGGCATGGGGTCAGTGGAGTTAGCAGGTGAATGCAAAGCAGGATTCATTGATAGACCATAGGAATATACTTTAGGTCTTTACTCAAATGTCATCTTCTCATTGAGTCCTTCTTGGCCATTCTATCCAAAATTACAAGTTCTAAACCCACATACTTCCTACAGCCCATTCTCTCATTTTTTCCTTAGCATTGATCACTAACTATATGTTTTATTTATTCAATTCCCTTGTTGTTAGTAATTGAATTTAAAAAATTATTCAATTTTCTTGTTGTTAGTCTGTAGGTGAAAAGAGAGGCTTTCCAAATTTTCCAGAGAAATGAAGTATTTCCCTACCCAAGCCCTGAGGCTATGCTTATTCAAGTGACAAGGGATAGCTCAGGAATCTTTTCCATCTCTTGAAAAGTCTTATTTTCTGACTTCAGCAAAAAAGATTGAATGCTTTACTTGATATCCTAAGCATGAGCATTAATATATAGACTAGCTCATCATTTTCCTAAATCACAAAACTATATATTATATTAGATACTTCTGTTGATCCTTCTATTTCAATGTCTCAGCAACTCAGAACCACATTTTACAATCATTGCTTTGGTCCCCCTCCAGATTCAATTGTCTTGACAACATTCATCATTCCCTACAACTTGCCACCCCAAAGAAGCTTAAGACCTTATTTATTTCAGCTGTCTGATCTCAGATGCAAACAACTACATTATTGCCAATGTACTCACTGAAATGTAGGGAGTCATTCCATCCTAGAAATGTAGACCAAATGCATAGTCATCATCTATTATATCTGTGTAGCACATTTTGCTTTCAAAGTACTTTCTCACTATCTCACTGAACCATGTGAGATAGCTAAGATAAGTGCTACTAGGCCATTTTACAACCAAAGGAAATGAGGCCTGGTCTTCTCAGTGAGTTACCAAAGTAAAGGCATAGTCTTCGTTAGTGTTTTCACTGCCTTATCATTTAATTCTGATGTCAGCATATTTATACCTTTTTGTCATGGTCACCCTCGTAAAAAGCATTAATATCATTATTATTTTAAACTTGCAATATGCTTACAATCTTGACTTCACTAAAAAGTTCTAAAATGACAGATTTTTTTAATTAAAGCTTTTTAAGTTTTTATTTATTTATTTATTTATTTATTTATTTTAAAATTTTTATTGCATTACAGGTTTTGGGGTACATGTGCAGAACGTGCAAGATAGTTGCATAGGTACACACATGGCAGTGTGTTTTGCTGCCTTCCTCCCCTTCACCCACACTTGGCATTCATCCCCAGGCTATCCCTCCCCAGCCCCCCCCACTGTCCCTCCCTCATCGCCCCCAATAGACCCCAGTGTGTAGTAGACCCCCTCTCTGTGTCCATGTGTTCTCATTTTTCTCACCCACCTATGAGTGAGTATATGCTGTATTTCTTTTTCTCTTCTTGTGTCAGTTTGCTGAGAATGATGTTCTCCAGACTCATCCATGTCCTTACAAAGGACACGAACTCATCATTTTTGATTGCTGCGTAATATTCCATGGTGTATATGTGCCACATTTTCCCAGTTCAGTCTATCATCGTTGGGCATTTGGGTTGGTTCCAGTTCTTTGCTATTGTAAACAGTGCTGCAATGAACATTCATGTGCGTGTGTCCTTATAGTAGAACAATTTATAGTCCTTTGGATATGTACCCAGTAATGGGATTGCTGGGTCAAATGGAATTTCTATTTCTAGGTCCTTGAGGAATCGCCACACTGTCTTCCACAATGGTTGAATTAATTTACACTCCCACCAACAGTGTAAGAGTGTTCCTATTTCTCCACATCCCCTCCAGCATCTGCTGTCTCCAGATTTTTTAATGATCGCCATTCTAACTGGCGTGAGATGGTATCACAATGTGGTTTTGATTTGCATCTCTCTAATAACCTGTGATGATGAGCATTTTTTCATGTGTTTGTTGGCCTCATGTATGTCTTCTTTTGTATAGTTTCTGTTCATATCCTTTGCCCATTTTTGAATGGGCTTGTTTGGTTTTTTCCTGTAAATCTGTTTGAGTTCTTTGTAAATTCTGGATATCAGCCCTTTGTCAGATGGGTAAACTGCAAAGATTTTTTCCCATTCCGATGTTTGCCGATTCACTCTAGTGACTGTTTCTCTTGCTGTGCAGAAGCTGTGGAGTTTGATTAGGTCCCATTTCTCTATTTTGGCTTTTGTTGCCAATGCTTTTGGTGTTTTGTTCATGAAGTCCTTGCCTAATCCTATGTCCTGAATGGTTTTGCCTAGATTTTCTTCTAGGGTTTCTATGGTGTCAGGTCTTATGTTTAAGTCTTTAACCCATCTGGAGTTAATTTTAGTGTAAGGTGTCAGGAAGGGGTCCAGTTTCTGCTTTCTGCACATGGCTAGCTAGTTTACCCAACACCATTTATTAAACAGGGAATCCTTTCCCCATTGCTTGTTTTTGTCTGGTTTATGAAAGATTATATGGTTGTAGATATGTTGTGTTGCCTCCGATTCCTCTGTTCTGTTCCATTGGTCTATATCTCTGTTTTGGTACCAGTACCATGCTGTTTTAATGACTGTAGCCTTATAGTATACTTTGAAATCTGGTAGTGTGATGCCTCCTGCTGTGTTTTTTTTTTTTGTTTTTTTTTTGTTTTTTTTTTTTTGCTTAGAATTGACTTGGCTATGCGGGCTCTCTTTTGGTTCCATATGAAGTTCATGGTGGTTTTTTCCAGTTCTGTGAAGAAATTCAATGGTAGTTTGATGGGGATAGCATTGATTGTGTAAATTACTTTGGGCAGTATAGCCATTTTCACGATATTGATTCTTCCTAACCACGAACATGGAATGTTTCTCCATTTGTTTGTGTCCTCTCTTATTTCGTTGAGCAATGGTTTGTAGTTTTCCTTAAAGAAGTCCCTTACATTCCTTGTGAGTTGTATTCCTAGGTATTTTATTCTCATTGTAGCAATTGTGAATGGCAGTTTGTTCTTGATTTGGTTCTCTTTAAGTCTGTTATTGGTGTATAGGAATGCCTGTGATTTTTGCACATTGATTTTATATTTTGAGACTTTGCTGAAGTTGCTTATCAGTTTCAGGAGTTTTTGGGCTGAGGTGATGGGGTCTTCTAAGTATACTATCATGTCATCTGCAAATAGAGACAATTTGGCTTCCACCTTTCCTATTTAAATACCCTTTATTTCTTTTTCTTGCCTGATTGCCCAGGCTAGAACTTCCAGTACTATGTGGAATAGGAGTGGTGAGAGAGGGCATCCTTGTCTAGTGCCGGATTTCAAAGGGAATGCTTCCAGTTTTTGCCCATTCAGTATGATATTGGCTGTTGGTTTGTCATAAATAGCTTTTATTACTTTGAGATATATTCCATCAATACCAAGTTTATTGAGGGTTTTTAACATAAAGGGCTGTTGAATTTTGTCAAATGCCTTCTCTGCATCAATTGAGATAATCATGTGGTTTTTGTTTTTGCTTCTGTTTATGTGGTGAATTACGTTTATAGACTTGCATATATTGAACCAGCCTTGCATCCCTGGGATGAATCCTACTTGATCATGATGGATAAGTTTTTTAATGTGCTGTTGCAATTGGTTTGCCAGTATTTTATTGAAGATTTTTGCATCTATGTTCATCATGGATATTGGCCTGAAGTTTTCTTTTCTTGTTGAGTCTCTGCTGGGTTTTGGTATCAGGATGGTGTTGGTCTCATAAAATGATTTGGGAAGGGTTCCCTCTTTCTGAATTACTTGGAATCATTTCAGAAGGAATGGTACCAGATCCTCTTTGTGTGTCTGGTAGAATTCGGCTGTGAACCCATCTGGACCTGGGCTTTTTTTGTATGGTAGGCTCATAATTGCTGCCTCAACTTCAGACCTTGTTATTGGTCTATTCATAGTTTTGGCTTCCTCCTGGTTTAGGCTTGGGAGGACACTGGTGTCCAGGAATTTATCCATTTCTTCCTGGTTTACTAGTTTATGTGCATAGAGTTGTTTGTAGTATTCTTTGATGATGGTTTGAATTTCTGTGGAATCTGTGGTGATTTCCCCATTATCATTTTCAATCGCATCTATTTGGTTGTTCTCTCTTTTCTTTTTGATCAGTCTGGCTAGTGGTCTGTCTATTTTGTTGATCTTTTTGAAAAACCAGCTCTTGGATTTATTGATTTTTTGAAGGGTTTTTCTTGTCTCTATCTCCTTCAGTTCTGCTCTGATCTTCGTTATTTCTTGTCTTTGGCTAGGTTTTGAGCTTTTTTGATCTTGCTCCTCTAGCTCTTTCAATTTTTACGATAGGGTGTCAATTTTGGATCTCTCCACTCTTCTCATGTGGGCACTTATTGCTATATATTTTCCTCTACAGACTGCTTTAAATGTGTCCCAGAAATTCTGATACGTTGTGTCTTCGTTCTCATTGGTTTCAAAGAACTTCTTTATTTCTGCCTTCATTTCATTGTTTATCCAATCAACATTCAAGAGCCAGTTGTTCAGTTTCCATGAAGCTGTGCGGTTCTGAGTTATTTTCTGAATTCTGAGTTCCAACTTGATTGCACTATGGTCTGAGAGACTGTTTGTTATGATTTCAGTTGTTATGCATTTGCTGAGGAGTGCTTACTTCCAATTATGTGGTCAATTTTGGAGTAGGTGTGATGTGGTGCTGAGAAGAATGTATATTGTGTGGATTTGGGGTGGAGAGTTCTGTAAATGTCTATCAGGTTTGCTTGTTCCAGGTCTGAGTTCTAGTCCTGGATATCCTTGTTAATTTTCAGTCTGGTTGATCTGTCTGCTATTGACAGTGGAGTGTTAAAGTCTCCCACTATTATTGTGTGGGAGTCTAAGTCTCTTTGTAAGTCATTAAGAACTTGCCTTATATATCTGGGTGCTCCTGCATATTTAGAAAGCCCCAATTCCACCCTGCTAGCATGGGTCCACCCTGCTGCAGCAAGGCTCCAGTCAGCTGTGGAGCGCTCTCTGTTATGGCAGGTTGCCTTGGCAATGGCAGGATGCGTCAGCCCTGGGCGGTACTTCAGTAGGGGTGGATTGTGTCCGTAGTGGCAGATGCCCCTCCCCTACTAGGCTGCACCATCCTAGATGCTGGCAGCAAAACTCTCAGCCCCAAGCGCCTCCAATTGCCACCCTGCCCGTCCCCATGAGGGTGGGACCTGGCAAGCCCAATCACCCAGCTCCCTGCCTCAGAGTCCGTCCTCTCTCTCTCTCTCTCCCTAAGCTGAACAGTTGACTCTCTCACTGGCACCCCAGTAGCCTGCCAATAGGGCACTGGGATCCGTGCATTCTCCTGTGCCGCTGCCCACTGCACTGGCTCAGATCACATTTCCCAGGAATCTCCTGGTCTGGCTCTTTGTTCAAGTCCCATTCAATCAGATGGACATGCCAATCTGCCCTTCCAAATCTCAGATTGCTGGTTTAACAGGCCACCTGGATCATTGAGTTCCGTGCTGGGTCCTGCTGCGCTATGGCGCCAGCCGAACCGGCCGCGTGAGTCGGCTGCGCTCACGTCCCGTGTCTCTCCCACACCTGGGACTTTCAACACTCTGTGGTCAAAAAGGGTCCATCCAAGAATGCAGCTAGGACTCACCCTCTGCGCCTTCACGAAGAGCTGCAATCCCGAGTCGCCCCTATGATGCCATCTTGGAACCACCAGCTTTTTAAGTTTTAAAAATTTAGAAGATTTGAAAATTTTCTTCAAAGTCAAAACAAACTTGTGACCTTTCTACCTGGTCAGCCATGTCTCATGAATATGAGTTAGTGTGTAGCAGCTAGAATCATAGCTTCAGATTGTAGAAGTTGGAGTCTGAAGTGTTTGTGTTAGGGAGGATGGAGGTGGCAGTAGGGATGAGAAGAAAGAAACAAAAATTCCTAGTGAAAGTGTCCAGTGGAGATGAGTCTTCCATTAAAAACAGGCAGTCTGAAGCAAGGTTACTAAGGTCAAATAGCGAAAGAAATAAGGAAGTGCTAAGATGTTAGAATATCAGAAAGCCAACCATAGAATAATCACCAAATTCAAGAACATGCGGCTGCAGGATCATTTTACACAATACTTATGGCCTCACTAAGGGCTTAAGTATAGAGTCTGGTAACCAAAGTCAAGGAGCAACAGATTTAGACTGGGTAATCTTTTGACTAGGGGACAAGTTCTGAAACTAATATTTAAGGGCACAGGTTCACCAATGATAGTGGAGGCTATTTCAAAATTCTATGTACTCAGTGAAATAAAATCATTTGGTGGGAAGAGGCAACTTACATCTAAGAACTTTTTTTAAAAAGTGTAGCCACTATAATAAGTATTAAACTTTTTTTTTCAGCCAGTTGTGATGGCTCATGCCTGTAATCCCAGCACTTTCAGAGGCCAAGGTGGGTGGGTCACCTGAGGTTGGGAGTTCAAGACCAGCCTGACCAACATGGAGAAACCAGTCTCTACTAAAAATGCAAAATTAGCCAGGCATGGTGGCACATGCCTGTAAACCCCACTACTCAGGAAGCTGAGGCAGGAGAAGCACTTGAACCCAGGAGGTAGAAGTTGCAGTGAGCCAAGATCATGCCATTGCACTCCAACCTGGGCAACAAGAGTGAAAATCTATCTCAAAAAAAAAAAAATTATTCACCACATGTTGAAAATATGAAAATACACTTTATTAATACCATAGATCTGACAAATCCTGTTGGGATTATTATTTTCACTACTTTATTTCTAGATGTTTTATTATGCTTATTTGGGATCATGTGTAACTTTTTCACATATATTATAGGTAATATAAATGTGCCATTAAATTAAAAACTAATGATATTTATATACTAATCAGCTACTATTTTAATGCTGAGAAAGTTGCCTATGATAGTAGATGCAATTCAAGAAATAGTGTGTATGAGCAGCATTTTAGTCTATTACAATGTTATAATTTTAGACTATATATGTGTATTTATATATACATATATGGAATACATACATATCTTAAATATATATATAAATGTAACTGTCTTATAAGATAAATGCCCTCCTTGTAGGCTTAAAATAAGACGAATACCCTCCTTGTAAGTTTAAAATCTAACTGTACTATGAGAATTCTATATTGACCCTTATAAAAAAAGTAGGCTCCTTCTGAGTTGAGAGTACTGAGAACAAGAAAGAGGCAGAAATCAGAGGCCTGAAAAAATGTAGTGACACTATCAAAAATCAGAATCAATGATGGACCAAAGTCTTTTATCTGTCAAATATCCAAAGACACCATGTTCATATCACAATGAGAATGCAAGCTGGAGTCCAGGAACAAATTCAAGATCAAATCTGGAGATAGCAGGCCAGGAATCAAAGCAAGGAACTAGATTACCTTTGCAGTAGTCCAGATGAATTTGCACATTTCCTTGTAGTGGGACTTCATTCCTGAAGCAACTAAGAACCTCCTTCATTTCAGAGAGAATGCTAGATAAGATGGAGAATTTACATCCAAATTTGTTTTTTTAAAAAAAAAGAAAAAGAAGGAAGAAAGGAATGTTGTCCCTACTCTAAAAGAGCTCAAACATTGATGGAAGGCAAAGATGTCATGTTAACAAATAAGTTAACAAATAGATTATAAAGAAATGTTAAAGGGCTACAGAGAAATTTTTACAAGGGCCCAGCCCAAAGGAGGGAGTAATTATGTCTACATGGATGAAGAGAAATAAAAAAATTATCATACAGCAAAGTTCAGCATAACTTTGATGGTTTTAAAGGCACAAAACTCTAAAGTCAGGTATCATAAATGAGTTTCTTTTTAAAGTCCCTATCACTCTACATACCCAGATGATTAAGGTGTACAAAATTATTAACTCTGTATCAGTTCTATTTACCCATTTTTTAAACATGTACTATTTGCTATGTATCATTCATTACACTAGGTTAATGTACACTTAATACAATATATATTTTTATTCTTTTTAGCATATTATCATAGTAGCATACCTGCCTCAAAATGTGCACTTCATACATTCACTGTTTTTTTAATAAAATGAAGAAATTAACCCTTTTAAAAGTTATTCATGCACTTGTCTTGGGATGACACAGCATAAATTTACTACCCAATTTTTTAGTGGAAGAGGGTCTTATTTTTTTCTTGCAAGAAGCCTATTATTCATCCAACATTTTCCTCATAATTTCATGTAGTTTCTGCTACATTCTCATTTCTCTTTAAGGTCCTTGAAGATACAAAGATGAACAGATCATGGAGCATATAATTTAGTAAAAAGAAATATAAACAGCTGACTATAATTCAATGTGGGAAAAGCAATAATCAAAGGCACAATTAGTGAACCTAATAAACTTTAAGGTTCAGAAGCTCTCCCTTAGACAAGTTTCCTCCAAGTCCTATAAGGAGCCCTAAAAAATGTCTTCAAATGGTCCTATCTTTTGTAAGATTTGGAAAAGAATAATATATTTTAATTACAAATGTTTAAGATCATTGAGGTCAAAGACATTTTGGAGACCTAGCAAAGGGTGAGTTGGGAATACATTTAGTTTAATCTTAATAGGATTTACTTATGAAGTCCATAGCCATTTCTATCAATAGTTAGGTTGTTGGCATTCTCAGTATAAAAGTGGTTTCCAGGTACACTGGCATTCTCAGTATAAAAGTGGTTTCCAGGTACACTCTACCACCTACTGTGGGAGAGTCAGAGGTTGCATTATGACATAATATGTCCCATGATGTCTAGAACAGGAAGTATGTGGAAAGTGGAGAAGAAATAAGGTCTGAATATATGGAAGTAAAAACTAATCTGTGGAATATTCTTCCAATCATCAAACATGTAATACTGTAAGAAGAATATTCTTTCATTAACATCTAGTCAAAATGGAAGGTCTCATCTGTGGGAATTATACCTAATAATGTAGCACATACAGTTATATGTATCCCAAATATTTTTCTTTGTATGGGAGTCAAATGAAAATAAACTCTATCAGATTTGCTGTGTTAACATAGCACAGATCTGTCACAATTACAATAAACCTTATGTCTATAATAATGCATATGTGAAAAACTTGATACAGATCTTTTCAAATTTGATCATCTTAAAACACTCTAAAATTTCACTAATATCAAATAATAAATAACAACTGGTGAGGCTTAAAGAAACTTTTTAAAACTATGAATAATAAAAAATAAATTTTGATCAACTATGCAGAGGATACATCTAATTATCTTTCTGTTTTCTCTATAGAAAATATTATAAATTTCTGGACTGATTAAGAGGTCATTAGTAAGTTTATAGCCAAAAAATCAAAGAAAAATACTAAAAAAATATATTAGCCCATAATTAATTACAATATCATATAATATTTTATGATTTTGTAATACTTGAAGTGTTTTTTTACTTTTTAAAATGTGTAACTTAAATGTATTTTTGAATTCTAAATAAATATTCACTTTTTAACTAATTTTGTATTGGTAATTTTATATTCTTTACATTAAAAAGATAATTCCAAATTATAAAACCTAGATCTGATATAATAATTATTTCTTTTATTCAATTGTGCTCTCATATAAGGTAACAAAATATCAAGGGCAAATGCCCATTAAAGAAGGAGTTTCTTCAGGCCAAGGGAAGGAAAAAAGTATCAAAGAGAGGCAATAAATAAAATGCACAAACTGAAATATGAACTTATAACTAAGCTGAGGAAAGGAACCCAACTGTGCATCCAAACCAAGAAAGCATTCACAAATGGATAAAGTAACCAATGTTTTGAATTCTGAAATATCAGAGTAGGGATCACTGAATCAACTGAGTAAGATAGAAAAGGATCTTTGGTGAATGTCCAAAGCAGGTTTTATGGGCCATAATGACATGATGTAAGGGAGGGACAGATTTGTTTAAAAAGTTAGGAATGGTTCTGAAAATATCATGTTGATATACGTTCTTATAAGTGAATTTGCACAAGTCAGTGTTTAATACATACCTAATAAATATAAACATTGTAGATATATACATATTTTATATATTTATATATACAGAATTGTAGGTAATTGAAAGCATGAGGAAAAGCTTTTGGGAAAGGAAAAAAGTACACTGGCAAAAAGAATAAAACATGTATTTTGAAGGCATAAGCAAATACCAAGCAGGGTTTGAATAACTTGGATATCTATTGAAAATATCCTTCTCGAAATTAAAACTAATTAAACCAGTGTTTCTAAAAGTAATATTGCTAGATATAATCTCAGGATTCTATAAGTTCTCAAATTAAAAAAAAAACAAAAAACAAATTCTAAACCTATTGTTAAAAGCCTTGAAAAATAGTCCACAATTTCTCTTCTATTACATATTTATTATCATATGCATACAACTATTTCCTATCTTTGAGGATGTAGTTTCCTTGTTCTGAATGAATTTATATTTGCTCTAATGGCCTAGCATATACATGATTTAGTTTTAGACACAAAACCTCCGCTTTCTATAGTTTACTATGAAACACACAAAAATTATTGTTACATTCATATCAGAAAAGTAGAAATATAAAAACTGGACTAGCTCATTTCCTACACAAGGATCTGCAAGAAGTGATACAATCTGCATAGTTATGGAAGTAAAAATTAAATAGATAGGTTGACCCAAAAATTCTACTCCCAGGAATTTTCCTAAGGAAAAATCACATATGCAACAAAACAAAATTTATGTTTAAGACAATTTATGACAAAACTACTGATAAAGTGAAATACTGAAACAGGATATTTCCCTGACCTTCTTGTGGGTGGAAACTGGAATGCACAAGTGCTGAAACTAGCCAGCCACTTTAGCACTTGCAGGGGTGAACTCCACTCACTCGCTGCTTTACCCCTCATGGGAGGGAGAGTGCACATAATCATACCAGCCCCAAAGCAGCATCCAGGGGAGGGTACCTGCAACCCCTGAAGCCCCAGAGGACATGTTAGAGTACTCTTTTAGCTCTGCCATCTACGGACAGCTTAAGTGTTAACAGCTCAGTGGAGGGTCAGTGTGACAGCCTTTTGCACCCACACTCATGGCACCCGAGTTCTTATTTGGCGTCCAGGAGGAATGAGGTCATACAAATGAATTGAAGATGGTAAATGTGGGGGATTTTATTGCTGATGAAAGTGGCTCTCAGGGAGAAGGGAAAAAATGCCAAAGGTGAGCTGAAAAGGGGACAGAGTGGGAAGATAATCTTCCCCTGAGGTCCAGCCATTCCAAGCTGGACTCCTCTCCAAAGCTACACCATCAAACTGTCCCTCTGAAGTCAAGCCACTTCTTCCCAACATCCAACTGCTTCTCCTCTCTGCCAGCTGAGCCTAGGGTGTTTATGGATACAGGATGGGGGCAGGACAGGCCTGGGGTAGTTTTGGAAAAGATAACATTCAAACAGGAAAACAGGGATGTAAGTTTTCACTTTGGGCCACAGTTCCAGGCTTTTTGACTTGAGGGTGGGGCCTCACTGGGGACCTGCCCACTTCTGCCCAGAATTGCCCTGCCTCCTGTCCCTATTAATACTATAAATAAAATGAATGTTAAAAAAAGGAAATTGTCAAGTAAACTAAGGTATATATTACCAAAAATATCATAATTCATTAAACATATAAGAAAGAATATTTCTCAAAATGGAAAATATCTACAATCTGTTACAAAGTTTAAAACATGGTACAAAACAGTATATATATAGAATATACTACTGCAAACAAAAATATACATGTTTACCTAGAAAAATATTGGAGAGACTTGTCAAAAGGGCCCATTCTTACCTTTGTGTAATAGCCTTATTAATGATTTGCATTTTCATTGCTTTTAAGTACATTTATGTTTTCTATATCTTCTATATTTATTAAGCATGTATTTATTACTTTGTTATTGAGAAAAAAATCATTAAAGAAAAATAGGACAAAAGTCATTAAATGACAGTTGTGTAGTCAGAAAATATTTAACTCTAGATCTTGACTACATGATTTAATGGGAATCCTGGTATAGTTTATAACTGAGGAAACTCATTCCTCTAAAATCAATTTGCATTTTTATTTATAAAAATGATAATTGTTTATATGCCATTTGGTTTAGGAATCAAATTTTATGAAATTGAATCAAAACAAACTAAAATTATGTTAACTAATTTTTTGCTCTATAAATCATCTACTCTAATCATTTAATACCTCAAGCACATTTCCTACAACTGCATTTCTTTTTTTAATAATTGTACCTTAGGTTCTGGGGTACATGTGCAGATCATGTAGGATTGTTTCATAGGGACACACATGGCAAGGTGCTTTGCTGCCTTCATCCCCCATCACCTATATTTACTTTTCTCCCCATGTTATCCCTCCCCACCCTCCCACAAACCACCCAAACTGTCCACAGTGTGTGATGCTCCCCTCCCTGTGTCCACGTGTTCTAATTGTTAAACACCCATCTATGAGTGAGAACATGGAATGTTTGGTTTTCTGTTCTTGTGTCAGTTTGCTGAGAATGATCATTTCCAGATTCATCCATGTCCCTATGAAGGACATGAACTCATCATTTTTATGTCTGCATAGGATTCCATGGGATATATGTGCCACATTTTCTTTATCCAGTCTATCATTGATGGACATTTGTGTTGGCTCTAAGTCTTTGCTATTGTAAACAGTGCCACAACTAACATATGTGAGCATGTGTTTTTATAATACAACAATTTTTAATTCTTTGGGTATATACCTAGTAATGGGATTTCTGGGTCAAATGGAATTCCTATTTCTAGGTCCTTGAGGAATTGCCACACTGTCTTCCACAATGGTTGAACTAATTTGTACTCCCACAAACAGTGTAAAAGTGTTCCTATTTCTCCACATCTGCTCCAGCATCTGCTGTCTCCAGATTTTTTAATGATCACCATTCTAACTGGCATGAGATGGTATCTCAATGCAGTTTTGATTTGCATTTCTCTAATGACCAGTGATGATGAGCATTTTTACATGTTTTTTGGCCTAATATATGTCTTCTCTTGTAAAGTGTCTGTTCATATCCTTCACCCACTTTTGAATGGGTTTGTTTGTTTGTTTTTTATAAATCTGTTTTAGTTCTTTGTAGAATCTGGATATTAGCCCTTTGTCAGATGGGTAGATTGCAAAAAAGTTTTTCCCATTCTGTCAGTTGCTGGTTCAACCAATGATTGTTTCCTTTGCTGTACAGAAGCTGTGGAGTTTAATTAGATCCCATTTGTCTATTTTGGCTTTTGTTGCTGTTACTTTTGGCATTTTATCATGAAGTCCTTGCCTATGCTGATGTCATAAATGGTTTTGCCTAGGTTTTCTTCTAGAGTTTTTATGGTGTTAGGTCCTATGTTTACATCTTTAATCCACCTGGAGTTAATTTTACTGTCAGGTGTCAGGAATGGGTTCAATTTCTGCTTTCTGCACATTGCTAGCCAGTTTTCCCAACACCATTTTTTAAACAGGGAATCGATTTCCCATTGCTTATTTTTGTCCAGTTTGTATAAGATCAGATGATTGTTGATATCTGGCATTGCCTACAAGGCCTCAGTTCTGTTCCACTGGTGTATGTCTCTGGTTTGGTACCAGTACCATGCTGTTTTGAAGTCAGGCAGCATGATGCCTCCATTTTTGTTCTTTTTGCTTAGAATTGTCTTGGCTTTGCAGGCTCTCTTTTAGTTCCATACGAAGTTTGAAATGTTTTTTTCCAGTTCTGTGAAGAAGGTCATTGGTAGCTTGATGGGGATGAATCTATAAATTACTTTGGGCAGTATGGCCATTTTCAAGATGTTGATTTTTCCCAACTATGAGCATGGAATGTTTTTCTATCTGTTTGTGGCCTCTTTTATTTCATTGAGCAGTGGTTTGTAGTTCTTCTTGAAGAGGTCCTTTACACCCTTTGTTAGTTGTATTCCTAGGTATTTTATTCTCTTTGTAGCAATTGTGAATGGGAGTTCACTTTTGATTTGGCTCTCTGTTTGTCTGTTATTGGTGTATAGAAATGCTTGTGATTTCTGCACATTGATTTTGTATCCTGAGACTTTGCTGAAGTTGCTTATCAGTTTCAGAAGATTTTGGGCTGAGATGATGGGGTCTTCTAAATATATAATCATGTCATCTGCAAATAGAGACAATTTGGCTTCCTCTTTTTCTAATTGAATACACTTTATTTCTTCTTCTTGTCTAATTGCTCTGGCTAGGACTTCCAGTACTATATTGAATAGGAGTGGTGAGAGAGGGCATCCTTGTTTTGTACCAGATTTCAAAGGGAATGCTTCCAGTTTTTGCCCATTCAGTATGATATTGACTGTGGATTTGTCATAAATAGCTTTTATTATTTTGTAAATATATGTACCATCGATACCAAGTTTATTGGGAGTTTTTAGCATAAAGGGCTGTTGAATTTTTTTGTCTAAGGACTTCTCTGCATCAATTGAGATAATCATGTGGTTTTTGACTTTGGTTCTGTTTATGTGATGGATTACATTTATAGACTTGTGTATGTTGAACCAGCTTGCATCCCAGGATGAAGCCTACTTGATCATGATGAATAAGCTTTTTGATTTGCTGTTGCTTTCTGTTTGCCAGTATTTTATTGAAGATTTTTGCATCAATGTTCATCATGGATATTGGCCTGAAGTTTTATTTTATAGTTGCAACTTTGCCTGGTTTTGATATTAGGATGATGTTGGTCTCACAAAATGAGTTGGGAAGGATTCCCTCTTTTTGTATTGTTTGGAATAGTTTCAGAAGGAATGGCACCAGCTCCTCTTTGTATGTCTGGCAGAACGTGGCTGTAAATCCATTTGGAACTGGGCTTTTTTTGGTTGATAGGCTATTAATTGTTGCCTCAACTTATCCCTTGTTATTGGTCTATTCAGGGATTCAATTTCTTCCTGGTTTAATCTTGGGAGAGTGCAAGTGTCCAGGACTTTATCCATTTCTTCCAGATTTACTGATTTGTGGCATTGAGTTGTTTGTAGTAATCTCCGATGGTAGTTTGTATTTCTATGGAGTCCTTGTTGATGTCCCCTTTATTGTTTTTATTGCATCTATTTGATTCTTCTCTCTTTTCTTTTTTATTAATCTGGCTAGCAGTCTATCTATTTTGTTGATCTTTTCAAATATTCAACACGCTTAAAGAAAAGTACTTTCAACCCAGAATTTCATATCCAGTCAAACTAAGCTTCACAAGTGATGGAGAAATAAAATCCTTTATGGACAAGCAATTGCTAAGAGATTTTGTCACTACCAGACCTGCCCTACAAGAGCTGCTAAAGGAAGCACTAAACACAGAAAGGAAAAACCAGTACCAGCCACTGCAAAAAAGAACCAAAAGGTAAAGACCAACAACGTAATAAAGAAATTACACCCACCAAAGGGCAAAGCAACCAACAAGTAATAAAATGGCAGGATCAAATTCACACATAAAAATATTAACATTAAATGTAAATGGACTAAATGCCCCAATCAAAAGACACAGACTGGCAAATTGGATAAAAAAACAAGAACCATTGGTGTGTTGTATTCAGGAGACCCATCTCACATGCAAAGACACACATAGATTCAAAATAAAGGGATGGAAGAAGATTTACCAAGCAAACAGAGAGCAAAAAAAGCAAGGATGGCAATCCTAGTTTCTGATAAAATGGACTTTAAACCAACAAAAATCAAAAGAGACAAAGAAGGCATTATATAGTGGTAAAAGGATCAATACCAAAAGAAGAGCTAACTCTTCTAAATATATATTCACCCAATATAGGAGGACCCAGATTCATAAAGCAAGTCTTTAACAACCTATGAAGAGACTTAGACTCCCACACAATAATAGTGGGAGACCTTAACACACCATTGTCAATATAAACAGATCAATGAGACAGAAAACCACCAACAAGGAAATCCAGCACTTGAATGCAGATCTGGACCAAGCAAACTTAATAGACATTTACAGAACTCTTAACCCCAAATCCACAGAATATACATTCTTCTCAGTTCCACATCACACTTACTCTAAAATCAACCACATAATTGTAAGTAATCACTCCTCAGCAAATGCAAAAGAAAAGAAATCATAACACACAGTCTCTCAGACCATAGTGCAATCAAATTAGAACTCAGGATTAAGAAACTAACTCAAAACTACACAATTTCATGGAAAATGAACAACTGGATCCTGAATGTAGACTGGATAAACAATGAAATGAAGGCAAAAATAAAGATGTTCTTCGAAACCAACGACAATGAAGACACAACATACAAGAATCTCTGGGACACATTTAAAACAGTGTCTAGAGGGAAATTCATAGCAATAAATGCCCATATGAGGAGCAAGGCAAGCTCTAAAATTGACACCCTATCATCAAAATTGAAAGAGTTAGAGGAGCAAGATAAAAAAAAATTTCAAAAGCTAGCAGATGACAAGAAATAACTAAGATCAGAGCAGAACTGAAGGAGATAGAGACACCAAAAAACCCTTTAAAAAATCAACAAATCCAGGAGTTGGGTTTTTTAAAAGATCCTACAACTGCATTTAAAGTTAAATTGCTAACACGTCCTTTAGTGGGATTATAATTAAAAGGATTCCTATTTAATTAATTCCACTAATTTCACACTACTAATTAGCAACTTTTTTTTCCCCCCACTTTTTGAAATTCTTTTTATTTTCTTTTTTCTTTTTTTTTTTTTTTATTGCATTATAGGTTTGGGGGTACATGTGCAGAACGAGCAAGATAGTTGCATAGGTACACACATGGCAGTGTGCTTTGCTGCTTTCCTCCCCTTCACCCACACTTGGTATTCATCCCCAGGCTATCCCCCCCAGCCCACCCCTGCTGTCCCTCCCCCATTCCCCCCAACAGTCCCCAGTGTATAGTAGACCACCTCTCTGTGTCCACGTGTTCTCATTTTTCTCACCCACCTATGAGTGAGTATATGTGGTATTTCTTTTTCTGTTCTTGTGCCAGTTTGCTGAGAATGATGTTCTCCAGATTCATCCATGTCCTTACAAAGGACACAAACTCATCATTTTTGATTGCTGCATAATATTCCATGGTGTATATGTGCCACATTTTCCCAGTCCAGTCTATCATCGTTGGGCATTTGGGTTGGTTCCAGGTCTTTGCTATTGTAAACAGTGCTGCAATGAACATTCGTGTGCATGTGTCCTTATAGTAGAACGATTTATAGTCCTTTGGATAGATACCCAGTAATGGGATTGCTGGGTCAAATGGAATTTCTATTTCTAGGTCCCTGAGGAATCGCCACACTGTCTTCCACAATGGTTGAACTAATTTACACTCCCACCAACAGTGTAAGAGTGTTCCTATTTCTCCACATCCTCTCCAGCAACTTGTTTATGCATTTTAGCAGTGTTTTAATTTTATCTTGATATTTGCTACATTTAAATCTTATATACAAAGGACATTACACATACATGCACAAACATACACATGTATATTCATACCCACACATTCATAAGTACACAGATAATTATGTATATAAACTGCATTTTAAAATGCCATATACTCTTTAAAATGCTTAACATCTAAATTAATTTCACTTAAAGTTCAAATATTTAATTTTCAAAGAACTTAGTGAAAAAGTAAAGAGTTATTCATTTAGAGGCACTTCAATTCTGCCACCCAATTGTTTGGTTACATGTTTTACTATTCTATGCCCCTGATAAGTAAGGCAATTGAAATCAGTAGAATCTACGTATATCTGAAGAGTAACATCAAATACTTGGAATGCAGACATACCTCCTATGCTTCTACATTTGAAAATGACTTCTAATTTTTATATGTTTGGTCTTTGCATTGGAAGTCAAATTTAAAATTATATTAGTTCATTGCTGGAAGAAGGAAGGAAAGCAGACAGAATGAAGGAATTAGAGAAAGAGAACAAAAATAAAGGAAAAACGAGAAAGAGCAAGTAAGAAAAGAAGAAAAGAACATGTTGCAAATAACCACGTAACCTGGAAATCTAACCAAGCTGTCCTGTAATCACTGTTAATAATAACTCAGAGTTTGGGCAAAAAGCTTTGAGAAATTTTTCAGCATCTTCAGCTAAAAGATACTAGATAATGAGATGGACAGGAGACAAGAAGATACTGGTGGAAGAGGGCAGTTTCCTGACAAAGTCCCCACTTCCAAACCTGGAAACCCATGGCCCTAAATGGGAATAGGCAGTCCTGTTTTTGTGCCCAAATGTTGCCTTTTGGTCAACCACGCCCTGTATCCTATACATATATAAACCCTTAACCTCAAGTTCCAAGAGCAGACAAGCAGATGAACAGAACAGCAGAAGAGCAGCAGAGAAGAAGTGAAGAGCAGGAGCATATGAACATCAAAAGGAGTTCAGTGTTCAAAATGAGTTCAGCTAGGGGTGACTGGAGAAGAGATCAGCCACTGCCAGGCAAAGATCATCTACCCATTCTGTTTTCCAGTTCCCCATCCATCCCACTGAGATCCACCTTCACCACTCAATAAAACCTTCACATTCATCCTTCAAGTTCACGTGTGACCTAATTCTTCCTTGATGACAGACAAGGACCCAGATACCAAGAGGGCACTGAGTTGGTTAACACTTAAGCCATCTGCAGATGGTAAAGGTAAGAAACACAGTGCAACACATGCCACTTGGGCTTTGGGAGTCACAGCACTCACCCCTAGACACTACCATGAGGCAGGAACCCAAAAATGCTCACCTGCCCATCTGCAAGCTCCCCATCCTGTAAGGGAGTTTGAGCACACATAGCAGCCAAACAGATGAGCCACATCCCTGTCGCATGTCCCATGAGGGGGTCAGGAAACTCTCCCACTTCAATAAGGAAGATGCTTTATATACTTTGGCTTTTTAAAAAAAAAAAATAAAAAAACCCTTTACAAAAAAGTCTAGTGTATCATTGTTATCAACACTTTCAATACTATTATTTGCTACAATTCAAGGGGTAATTAATCAGAAAATATTATATTCAGAAAAGCTACCTAATATAGAATGGTGTATAATTATCTGAATTATTATAGCAAGCTAACTCAAAAGTCTTCAGGTAATTAAATAGATTTTTTAAATGCATGACAATGAATTACTCAGGCTGAAAAAAAAATAGAAACAATATACATGTGAGCTAAATTTCAAAAATGAAAGAAAAAGACAAAAAAAGAATATTATCTTAGCTGATACCTATGCTAGATAAAGATAGATGCATTCCATATAGACAAGGAATGAATAATTTCATTATATCTAGTGATACAAAATGTGGGCCATCTAGACACATTCACTTAGTTCTGGAAAGGCAAAAATCATTATAGCTGTGAAAGTAGCCTTAAGGCAAAATCACATTCCATGTATTGGCATGCAAATATACACATCAAACCTCTGTGGGGTAATATTTCTTTATCAAATGAAATCTGTTCATAATAATGTGGAATGAGTTGAACTTAGAAGAAACATTTTCTATACAAAAGTGTATGAGAAAGAAAACAATGTAGCTATTTATAAGAAGCAAAATACCAGACATTTGAGAGTCAGTGTTGAATTTTTACATGCAGTGGATTTCTGAAACTAGATAAACACAATGCAGGTATGCTTGTGAGAAATGTTATTTATAATTCACTGGACTCTGCCATTGACAACAAAGTGATTAGAATTTTTAAATAACAATGCAGTAAACCTTTTGATAAAGGTAAAGACGAAGTGGATGAGGAAGCCTGTTATTTTGAGCATGCCATTCTAAGAAATTATCATTGAAATATGTAGGCAATATTCACCTAAATTTATTTGTACAAAAAGATTGTAAATGAACTGAGGTCATCTTATGTAAAACAATGAGTCTTTCAAAGCTTTGGTTGAATTTATTTTCCCAGGAAATAACTTCTCTGTAAGACTGAAACAACAAAAAAGAGAATTTAAGTTTATAAACTGCATTCATATATAATATCATTTCATCCTTTAAAGAGTTTTACAAATGAGAAAATACAAGATTTGAGAGTTTACAAAATTTACCAAGCCCATAAGATAATATGTTATGAAGTCAGTAACCAAATGAGTTTTAAGTAGCTGGAAGCTGGCTCTATAGAAGAAGGGCTCTTTAATATACTTTTACTGTAAGGACCCAGGAACTGATACTGTGGTTGTCATACAAACCATTTAAGGTCACATTAGCTAAGGGGCTTCCTCTTCCTTTTAAACAATATGCCTCAAGTCAAGGACCACATTTAGAGAAATATGTTATTTGTGGCCTTCCATGACTTTCTTCCATAGTATATGCATTTTTTAAAATACCCAAATCTTTTCCTGCTATAGAAATATCAAATATAATTATTTTGACTGACCTATTCAATATCATTCTCTCCACTATTTCTTATCTCTCTAAAACTAGATTTGAAAAGTATAATCTTGGGGTATTTTCTATTATATATGTAATAGTTAAGTGATAGAAATGAGTAAATCAAGAAATGATTGAAATACTATCTCAAATAGGTTTTTAGGAAAATATTCAACTAAAGGTATTTCATATTCTGTTTAACAAACAAAATTCAAGCAACTGAAATATTAAGTTACTATCTGGGATATTTGACTTTCCTATGAGAATACAAACCCATAAGGATCTTGGTTTAGTATAACACATTTCAATACACCCTTACTGAATTGACTTTTATGGTAAGTGAACATGTACTGTATATTTTTAATGTTTATAAGCATATACCAGGTAACTTCTAAAAAAGTTACTAACTAAGAAAAATAGTTATTTAACTAAGAAAAAATAGTTAAAAGTTAAAAGTACAAAGAAATGAACTTTTCTCCCAAAAACTCTTCTACAATAGGTAGAAGAGAAAACTCTTCTTATTTTATGTTTCATTCAAAGGTATGATTATTATGAAACTCATAACAAGCTTAGTTAACAACAGGACAGAAGTTCTTTAGGATCAGGAAGAATAAGAGTAGAAGAGGGGAGGCTCAAGCTCTGCCCTTTCAAAGCTGGATATTGGAGAAGGGAACTAACACTTACTGAGTACCTACTTTGTTCAAGCAAAGTGTTGTGCTTTACCTACATTTAATCTCACTCAATCCTCATGACTATCTTCTGAAATTATTATAATTCCTATTTCAAGATTTAAAAAAATACCTGAGCTTCATAGAGAATAAGGACTATATACCTCATCTGCCTCCTTTGAGGTTCTGTTACCCCTCACTTTAAGACTAATTCCCTTAATGTGTAATATGGCTTGGCTGTATGTCTCCAGCCAAATCTCATGTTGAATTGTAATCCCCAGTGTTGGAGATGAGGCCTGGTTGGAGGTGACTGGCTTATGGGGGTGGATTCTAATGATTTATCATAATTCCCTTAGTGCTGTTTCCTGACAGAGTTCTCACAAGATCTGGTTGTTTGAAAGTGTGTAGCACCTTCCCCTTCACTCTCTTCTCTCTCCTGCTTCATCATTTGAAGATGTGTATGCTTTTCTTTGCCTTCCACCATGACTGTAAATTTTTTTAGGCCTCCTCAGAAGCAGAAGCCTGTATAGCCTGCAGAACGATGAGCCCATTGTACATCTTTTCTTTATAAATTACCCAGTCTCTAGTAGTTATTTATAGTAATGCAGTAACAAGCTAATATACTGTGTCCCCATACTTTAAAACTAATTATGCCACGTTAGCCATGGACAATCCAGCTGATCCTCCCAAGTAACCTTCCTTGGTTTCCCTGCATCTCAATGTAGATTTCATGTAACACTTCTGCTTGTTTTGGGGTGCTATGAAGGCCTCAGCCCACTTAGGTCCCAGCTCTTCTGTTTGCTTGAATCTGGCCCATCCCTACCATCTGGACTACTATAAAGCTTCACAACCTGAACCTGTCTCTCCATATACTCTGTCTTACTTCTCATCAGCAATCCCAATCTCTGTCCAGAAATTGCAAATTATTTAATAAATCCATGTTAGTCTCCACCTCATTATTTGTTTCAGGCATATTTAAGGCAATTCAGAGCTACAGTGAAGAGGAGTTTATTGATACAGAAATTGTTTAATATTCACTTACACATTTCCTGTACCTAACACAATATCTTGTAGAGGTAGGCCATGAAATATGTTTTTTAAAGTAATAAATGAATGAGTAAATGAAGCAATATATTGGTGAGCATTGGGCTAAGGTACCGAGGGCAGATTCTCTGTTTTTCTGCTGCCATTATCTGAGAGCAGAGCTCAAAATGAAAATTTTTGGGTTTGATCCTGGTTCTACTATCAACAATGTGACTTTTAAGTTATTTAACTTATCTGCCTCAAATTCCATATTTGTAAAAAGAGGGATAATGATAAAATCCACCTCATGGAGAGTTGTGAGGATTAAATGAGAGAATTATTGTGATGCCCTTAATAAGCCTGGCACAGTATAAGCATGCAGGCACAATATCTCTTTCTTACCTTACATTCTATAATTAGGACAAATGTCAATAGAGTGCTACTTCTTGACTTCTAATAGACACTCGTTTAGAGAGAATAGACATGACTATAATATAATGAAATTGATTGTTAGACATTTATTTCTTCCATTGGGCCTATGTCAATCTTCCTGTAACTTCAACACTTTTGTTCTAAACTTTGAGGATCTTCTTCCACATGAAAGCTGAAAGTTTCAAGTCTCCATGGTCACTTTTGGTTGTACATAACTAATAACTAATAACTTAAACTGTAAATTCCTTCATATATATTCATTCACTAACTCACTCACTCACTAAATAACATCTCTTAAAATCCTATAATGTATCTGGTCCTCTACCAGATAAATATAAACAGAGATAAATAAAATACAATTTTTGCCTTCAACACACATGCTTTTTATGCAGGAGACAGGCTTGGTTTTGTTTCTCTTGGCTATTCTGGTCACTCACTTTTGAATGCCCTCAATTTTGTCTGTATTCCTATTAAAGTTTCCAAAAAGGAGTACAACATATGACCAGCACTGAGCAGGGCAGAACCATCACTTTTTTGTTACATTGATCTCCAGGTGGGAAGGAGCCAGAGATGGGATACAGCAATCTCTTCATGGTAAACACAGTCCCACACCACCTCACATGGGACATGTTAGGGGTGGGGAGCTAGCAGGTTAAAAGCTGTCTGCTGAGGGACTCTAGATGCACTTTCCAAAGGGCCTCCCATCTATTGGAAAGGATCTCCTGGCACTAGGGCCTTACACTGGATGAACACTGCAAGAGCAGCCCCAGGTCAATCCAGGTACAAACTATGCAAGGTGCTTCATCCACATACAAGGGGAAAAGGTTCAGGGATGACTTATCATTCCAATGCTGTTTGAGATCACCCACCTTAAAACATCCAAAGCAGGATGGCTGGCTGTCTTCATGGGAGAATTTAGAGTGAGAGAGGGGTCTGAGTTCCCCCAACATGCATGTGGGTTTGCTCTGGCTGAGCTGCCACTGCCAATTGCACCACACATAGGGATTGGGGACTTTTGACCAGAAAGGATAGGAGAGAGCCTTCCTTCCAGGCAAGGAAGCCAAAACTGTTCACCCTTTGACCTTCAGGCTACACAAGAAATGGCCCTGGCCAGTTGCCATCAGTTGCCAGCAGTATATTAGATATTGTCTGCTGGAAGACTAGAAAGAAAAGTAAACTCTTATTTCTCACCCTATTGAGTGGCAGTGTTCAGATGACTTTCTACTGGGACCTTCTGACTGCCTGGAGAATAGCCATGGCTGAGGACCATCAGTTGTTTCCAGGCTTGGATGCTGTCCAATGAGAGGTTGGAGTTGGAAAACATGAAAGGAGAAGAGTAGGAGAGAGGTCCCCAAATGGGTCACCAAAATGTCATAGGTGGTAACAGTTACTGAAGCAACAGTGACTTAAAGAAAGCAAGTTTATTAGACAGAAAGTACATTGCAAGGAAGCAACAGACATCACAGCAGAGAGGGGACTGTCTGCAAAGAGGCAGGGGCTGAAGGGAAGTTTTATAGGGTTGTGCTGGAGGAGTTATGTGTAGATAAGGTCATGCTACTGGGGTTATGTGTACAGCAAGGTATTTGAGAACAGGACATTGTGCCAACGTGTTTGTGGTTAGCTGTCTCTCAGAACAATTGTTCTCCCCCACCTGTGACTTCTTCCTTGTTGTTGCTTGTCTATCTTATTAACATTCTACAGAGGAATCATCTTTTGGAGTCTCTTATCTCATGTACCCAATGCAGTAAGAAAAACCTATAACCTCCACCTTTCTGAGAAGAATATCCTCTTCCTCCCACCTTGAACCTTAGAAACAAAGCAGAAACCAGGGATGAGTTTCAGGGGAAAACAGATACAAATGGCCAGCTTAAGCCTGATGTTCTAGCCCTTTTGATGAAATACTTTCCTTTTCTTTGGCATTTTCCCCCTCAGGTTCATCTAATCATGCCTCTTCTTACCATCAAAACAATAATATCAAGAACTAAAATGGGGATTAAGTCCTAATCAACAGGACAGGTGTTAAGGTTGCCAGCCATCATCAGATACATTATTGATTGAAAGTGATTAATACTCAGTTTTGCTGTACTGCTAGTCAACAAACCCATAATAAGGGTTACTGATAGCCACTGCTATTAATTGGGTACCACTTCACCTAAAAACACCAAAACAAAGCCACAATAACAGCACTGCCACCACAAGTAACCTGCCAACTGCCCCAGGAGTGTAGTCTTCTCAGACTACAGGGTACTAAGCATCTTTCTCTCTCTCAAAGTCAGTATTTGCCCCTGCAGGTCTTTCACAAGAAACATTTCTTTCAGACCTCATGGATATAGCTTCCCAATAGTCTACAGTTACTGACATTGAACTCATGTTTTAATTTGTTCTTAAAATCTTCCAAGGAGTTCATACTATGTAAATCCTTAGCGATTATGTAAGATTCTTACTGTTATAATAAGATTACATAAGAGAGTTTACCTAAAGTTTTTATTGAACCCATCTACGATTCAGTCTTACCTCTTACCATCCTCCACTTACATTCTAGCCATGCAGAGCTACTTGCAGCTTCTAGTAAAACCAAGACAGGCTCTCTTTCAACTGTCATGTATTTGCAAATGCTACTCCTTCAACTATAAACTCTCCCTACTCTATTTGCTCCTTTTACATTCCTCAATATTTTTCTTAAGATGCCTTCTCTGAGAAGCCCTTTCTTTCCTATCCTGTGGACTAATGTACCATCTATTATTTTACTGTAGTATAGACTGAATATCTGCATGGCCCCACTGAACTAGGAGCTTCCTAAAAACAGACACTGTCATATACATAACTTCATTTTACTTAACACAAACTATGTGCCAAAACCAGAACAAATTAGATGCTTTACATGTATCAGTTCCATCTTCAAAAGAATTAAAAGGCAATTTTTTTCATCTTTATGTACAGGTTAAGAGGGGCAGGTTCAAAACCACATTGCAGTAAATAGGGGAAACAGAATTCCTACCCTAGCCCATTTGGCTCCAAGGCCTATGCTCCTTCCATGGCATCACTCTGGCTCCCACTACATACTGAAAGAGGCAGGAGGTAGAGAAACTCTAGGCAGACAGGGGTGGGTCCCCAGTGGAAACCCCACCTTCAAGACAAATGTAGCCTTAAACCTGCAGCCCAAAGTGAGAAATTCTATTCCTCTTTTTCTGCTCTTTCCTGATTGGTTCTTTCTGAATAACATCTTTTTACCAATCAAATGTTGCCTTTTCCAAACCTACCAATGGCTTGCCCTACCCACCATCCTGTACCTATAAAGACTGCAGATTCAGCCAGTAGAAAGAAGAAACAGCTAGATGCCAAGGAGAGGTGACTTGACTTCAAAGACAATGGCCAGACATCAGAGGCAAACTGACTTTGGAGGAGAGAGGCAGACAGGCAACTTGACTTCAGGGAGAGTGACCTGCCCTTCCCATTCCCTTTCCAGCTCCCCTCTCTACTGAGAGCTGTTCTCATCACTCAATAAAATTCTCTACACTTACCATCCTTCAATTATGACCTCATTCTCTTGGATACCAGAAAAGAATTCAGGACCCACCAAGTATGGGTACCAAAAAAGGCTGTCACACTGGCCCTTTGCCCTCACTGACAGAGGGTAGCTACTCCATGCAATGAGACAAAGGACCCATCATAACATGCCCTCTGAAGCCTTGGGGTCACAGGCACCCCAACCTGGACACTGCTGCAGAGCCTGCATGGAATTTGCTCCTTCTGGTGCTAAAGTAGCTGGCCAGTTCCTGCACTCTCTTGCCTATATGATCCCTCCCAAATGGAGTGGAGCATGGTGGCCCGAATAAGCGGAGTTTGAAAGGTAATTGGGTCATGAGGGTAGAGTAATCATGAATGGGATAAGTACCCTTATAAAAAGACATGAGAGGACTTACTTTCTCCCTCTCTGTTCTCTGCTATGTGAAGATACAATAACACAGCTATCTATAAAGCAGAAAGAGGGCTTTTACCAGGAATTCAGATACACTAGCACCTTGATCTCAGACTTCCAATCCCTACAACTGTGAGAAATAAATGTTTGTTGTTTAAACCACCCAGTCTATGGCATTTTGTTATGGCAGCCCAAAGTGGCTAAAACACATTTGCTATTAATCTATGTGGCTGTATGCCTGTCTTCCTTCTAGATTGTTACCGCCTTGAAGGCAGAATCTGATCTCACTTATTTCTATAACTCCACAACAATCAATAGAGATCCTGATCCAAGGTGCTAATTAGTTTATGTTGAATTGATGTTGTCAAGTAATCTGACATAGTAACACCAAAACTAAATCAAACAAGAAAAACACCTGTCTATCTGAAACCATGTGGAATCAGTCTTTTTTTTTTTTTTTTTTTTTTTTTTGAGGTGGAGTTTTGCTCTTGTTAGAGTGAAACTGGAGTTTCAGCTGGAGTACAGTGGCACAATCTTGGCTCACCGCAACCTCTGTCTCCTGGGTTCAGGCAATTCTCTTGCCTTAGAAAGATCCAAGATGGCTAACTGCTAACATCTCAAGATTGTAGCTCCCAGTGAAAATGCAGAGAATGAGAGGAGGCCACACTTTCAGACAAATTTTGGTCGCTCACGGAGCAGAAGATTCCCAGTGGAGGAGACGCGAGGGTCGCCAGCGTGACTCTTGTGGCCGGCGCAGCGGTTTTTCTGGCACCTCGGTGCGGGAGCTCTTGGAGCAGAGTAAATGGGACTGGTTCCCCTTCTCACCGAGGTTTGGAGGAGCAGCACGGGTCACCAGCACAACTCTTGTGGCCAGAGCAGCGGCCTTGCTGGCACCTAAGTGCGGCAGCTCTTGATGAAGAGTAAACAGGACTAGTTCCCCTTCTGACTGAGGTTTGGAGCTCTGGGAAGGCAGAGTCACCTATACGGACTCAAGAAGGAAGTCAGACTGGAGATTCCCGGGCAGAAAACCACCATCAGTCTTAATGCCGCTGTTTTGGCTGGTGCAGTGGGTTGCTCATATTTCGGCACTGGGAACTAACAACTTGGACCTCTACTCGGAGACCTAATTTGAAAGGTGGTAATTACAAAGATGACAGGTGGATAAACTTACAATGATGGGAAGAAAGCAGCGTAAAAAGGCTGAGAATACTCAAAATCAGAATGCCTCTCCCTCTACAGAGGATCACAGTTCTTCATCAACAAGGGAACAAAGCTTAATGGAGAATAATCTCATCCCAATAACAGAATCAGGCTTCAGAATATGGATAATAAGAAACTTCAGTGAGTTCAAAGAACATGTTGTAGCCCAACGTAAAAAAACTAAGAACTTTGAAAAAAGGTTTGATGAAATCCTAATGAGAATAGACAATTTAGAGAGGAATATAAGTGAACAAATGAAACTGAAGAATACGATACGGGAACTCTGAGAAGTATGCACAGGTTTAAACACTCGAATTGTTCAAGCAGAAGAAAGGATATCAGAGGTCGAAGTCCAACTTAATGAAATAAAATGAGAAGACAAGAATAGAGAAGAAAGGATAAAAAGGAATGAGCAAAGTCTCCAAGAAAAAGAGGGGGACTATGTGAAAAGACCAAATTTACATTTGATAGGTGTACCTGAATCTGGTGGAGAGAATGAATCCAAGCTGGAAAATATTCTTCAGGATATTATTCAGGAAAATTTTCCTAAATTAGCAAAGCAGGACAACATTCAACCCCAGGTAATACAGAGAACACCACAAAGATATTCCTCAAGAAGAGCAACCCCAAGGTACATAATCGTTAGATTCACCAGGGTTGAAATGAAGGAGAAAATACTAAGGGCAGCCAGAGAGAAAGGTCAGGTTACCCACAAAGGGAAGCCTATCAGACTTACAGCAGATCTCTCAGCAGAAACTCTACAAGCCAGAAGAGAGTGGGGGCCGATATTCAACATCCTTAAAGAACACAACTTTCAGCCCAGAATTTCATATTCTGCCAAACTGAGCTTCACAACTGAAGGAAAAATAAAATCTTTTATGAACAAGCAAGTACTCAGAGATTTTATTATCACTAGGCCTACTTTACAAGAGCTTCTGAAAGAAGCATTACACATAGAAAGAAACAACCAGTATTAGCCTTTCTAAAAATATACCAAAAAGTAAAGAGCATCAACATAAAGAAGAATTTACATCAACAAATGGATAAAACAGCCCATTAACATCAAATGGCAGTAATCCTAAATTTAAATCGACTAAATCTCCTAATCAAAAGATACAGCCAAAACCCAACGGTATGCTACATCCAGATCCATTTCACATGCAAGGATACACAAAGACTCAAAACAAAGGGATGGAGAAAGATTTACCAACCAAATGGAAAGCAAAAATAAATAAATAAATAACTGGAGTTGCAATTCTCGTATCTGATAAAATATATATTAAAGCAACAAAGATATAGTGGCAAAAGGATCAATGCAATAATAAGAGCTAACGATCCTAACACCCAGATACATAAAGACATAGACTCAATGAGACAGAAAATTAATAAGGATATCAAGGACTCGAACTCATATCCGGAACAAGTAAACTTAATAAATATTTATAAAGCTCTCCACTTTAAACACACAAAATATACATTCTTGTCAATACCACATTACATCTAGTCATAGGTTTAAATGAAATATTGATTGGCCATTATTAATACCCATTTCTTTTAGAATAAAGCAACATTACTGTTCTCTCTCCCTCTTTTCCTTCCTCTTTCTTCCTCTCCTTCACTTCTTTTTTTTCTTTCCTTCTCTCAAAAAAAAAAAAAAGAAATCAACTTGTAGACCTCTAGATCTAGGTCGGCAATGTCTCTCTCATTGCCTGATTTCCTTCCTTTCTCTCCCTCCCTCCCTCCCATCCTTCCTCCCTCCCTCCCTTCCTCCCTCCCTTCATTCCTCCCTCCCTTCCTTCTTTCCTCCAAAAAAAAAAAAAAAATTCTCCCGCCTCAGCTTCCTGAGTAGCTGGGATTACAGGCACGCGCCACCATGCCCAGCTAATTTTTTGTATTTTTAGTAGAGACGGGGTTTCACCATGTTGATCAGGATGGTCTCAATCTCTTGACCTCGTGATCCACCCGCCTCGGCCTCCCAAAGTGCTGGGATTACAGGCGTGAGCCACCGCGCCCAGCCTGAATCAGTCATTTTTAAGAAACAATTTTTTCAGGTAGCTTAGATTTTAACCCATGAAAATAAAATTTTTATTTTCATTTTGTAGGGAAGCCTTTCTAAAATATACATAATTCTTTTAAGGAAATAATATTTAAAGGAATTTAAGCTACTTTGAACTTATTTCTCTACCCTATAACAAAATAATTGTTTCAGACAGTTTATTCCCCACAAAACAATTTCAGACTGTGATGCCTGGTTTTTTTGTTTGTTTGTTTGTTTGTTTGTGTGTGTGTGTGTGTGTGTGTGTGTGTGTGTGTTCCTGCTTTCCTTAGCTGTCAGGTTGTCAGACTTCATTTCTCAGGATCATGAATATGTTTGCCAACAGCAATTGCTCCCTGTATTTAATTACTTTTGTTTACTGAAGTTTTACTAATAAGCAATGTGCTAAGCATTTTATTTGTATTATTTTATTTAACCTGACAAATTTTGAAGAGTGTAGAATGGACTCTGACTTCTCAGAACTCATTTTCAGCTTTTACTGACATGTTCCTCATACATGTAAAAGGAAAATATCTTGGGCCACTTCAGGCTAGGAATTGCTCAGAGAAAATCTCTCTCATTCTATTTAAAGCTATTGAATGCAGCCATTAGTCTCTAACCTATCTGTGACCTGGAAGCCCCCACCCTACTTTGAGTCTTCCTGCCTTTGCTTCACATTGTCCTGCCTTTCCAGACTGAACCAATATACTTTTTACATATATTGATTGATGTCTCATGTCTCCCTAAAATGTGTAAAACTAAGCTGTGGCCCAACCACCTTGGGCACATGTCCTCAGGACTACTTGAGGCTGTGTCAAGGGCACATGTCCTCAACCTTGGCAAAATAAACTTTCTAAATTAACTGAGACCAGTCTCAAATTTGCAGGGTTCACAGGGTAAAGGTGGTGGCTTGTTCTCAGTATCTAGGCTGTAACTAAACATGGCTAAATTGTTATCATCCCTTTTTCAGAAAATTCCATTCCAATGACTATGTCAGTTAGCACCATTACAAGGATAAATGCTTCACCATTTGTCATCCTATTTTCTTAATATTTATAATAACACACAATTAGGATGGCTAATGCCTCTCAAAAAGCTCTCTTTAATGCTGATAACTGATAAATACTTGGTAAGAAAGGTTGAGATAAGAATTAGGGAATGACTGGTGGTTTTAAAATGATGGAAAAGAAAGTATATTTGCACTGTGGTTTCAAAATTACAACTAATGGATACAATTTTAAAGAAGCATATGCTTCTATTTCATCTATGGGAGAATTTTCTAAGAAGTAAAATATGTCATAATAGAAATAGTAAGCTCTATATCTCAATTCTATACTTTTAAAGTAGCCTAACATTCTAACCATATAGCTACTAACTTGCTAAAATATCCCGGGCAAGTGTCTGCTTCAATCTAGTTCTTACTCAGATGTTTTCCTTTACAAGCCCACAATTTCTTTATTGGAATTACTATTTGTGTCTTGTTACTCAACCTCCTTATTTTCAACTTCCCCCTATTAGACTGCAGATTGGTTCTACCTCATCCACTTCCTCTGCTTCAGACTGCCTCAGAAAGTATGTCTGGCTTGGATCTTGGCCCACCAGATAACATTTGGCTGGCCTGCTCAGGCCTTTGCACTGGTGGAGAGATTCCAGATTAGATTGGATGAATATCATATGAAATGCTATATAACAACTTCATTAGATAAGTCCTTGAACTACCTGAACAACAAGATTTCTGAAATTTCTTAGGATTCCATGATTCCCCAAGGGGCAAAAAAATTAAGAGTAAAGATTGTGGAGTCAGAGATAACTGAGTTTGAGTTCTTAATATTCCACTGCATTATAAAATATGGTAAACAATAGTACCAAGTTCATAAGGTTCTTGAGAGAATAATGAGGCAATATATGTAAAAAGTTTGGCATACATTTGATATGCTTACCAAATGTTAACTACTCACAATAGCATTAATGTTAGGCCAGTGGCAAGCATAATGGTAAAAATTCCAAAACCAAATCCACACAAAGAGAAAAGAAAAAAATTTTAATGAAGGTCTGCTCTTGTTCTATTTCATTTTATGATTTTTGTCCAGGAATATAATGTATCATTTTGAGAAGTATTTATCACTGACCAGCTGTGTAATGTTGAGAAATTATTTAAACTCTCTGTATCTTAGATTATTCACCTTTAAAATGACAGTAATGATAATACTCATCTTACATGAATAAGAATTAAATGAGTGAAAATATCTAAAACAATATATGTAAAGCATTGCCTTGAATATAAATGCCATGTAAGTGTTAGCTATTATTAAAATGTGATAGTACCTGTATTAGTCAGAGTTCTCCAGAGAAACAGAATCAATAGACTAGATGAGTGAATAGATATATGGATACACAGTGATATGGTTTGGCTGTGTCCCTGTGCAAATCTCATCTTGAACTGTAGCTTCTGTAATTCCCACAAGTTGTGCAAGGAACCCAATGGAAGATAATTGAATTATAGGGCAGGTCTTTCCCATGCTATTCTCATAATAGTGAATAAGTCTCACAAGATCTGATGGTTTTATAAAGGGGAGTTTCTGTGCACAACTTCTCTTCTCTTGTCTGCCACCATGTGAGACGTGCCTTCCACTTTCCATCATGATTTTGAGGCCTCCCCAGCCATGTGGAACTGTGAGTCTGTTAAACCCCTTTTTTGTGTGTCAATTTCCCAGTCACTGGTATATGTTTTATCAGCAGCATGAAAACAAACTAATACAGTAAATTGGTACTGAGAATGGAGTGCTACTGAAAAGATACCTGAAACTGTGGAAGTGATTTTGGAATTGGGTAACAGGCAGAGGTTGAAACAGTTTGGAGGGCTCAGAAGAGAGGAAGATGTGGGAAAGTTTGGAACTCCCTAGAGACTTGTTGAATGCCTTTAACCAAAATGCTGATAATGATATGAACAATGAAATCCAGGTTGAGATGATCTCAAATGGAGATGAGGAACTTGTTGGGAACTGGAGCAAAGATAACTCTTGTTATGGTTTAGCAAAGAGACTGGCAGCATTTTGCCCCTGCACTAAAGATTTGTGGAACTTTGAAGTTAAGAGAGACAATTTAAGGCATCTGGTGGAATAAATTTCTAAGCAATAAAACATTCAAGACGTGACTTGGGTGCTGTTAAATGCATATGGTATTATAAGGGAAGCAGAGCATAAAAGTTTGGAAAATTTGCCACCTGACAATGCAATTTTCTGAGAAAAGTAAACCCCATTTTTGTGAGAAGAAATTCAAGCTGGCTGTAGAAATTTTCATAAATAACAAGGAGCTGAATGTTAATCACCAAGACACTGGGGAAAATGTCTCCAGAGCCTGTCAGAGACCTTTGCAGTTGCCCCTCCCATTGTGGACGTAGAGGTCAAGGAAGAAAAGATGGTTTTGTGGACCAGGCCCAGGGTCCCTCTGCTGTGTGCAGTCTAGGGTGTCCTGTCTCTCAGTTGCTCCAGTCATGACTAAAAGGGGCCAAGGTACAGCTCGGGTCATGGCTTCAGAGAGTGGAAGCCCCAAGCCTTGGCTGCTTCCATGTGATATTTAGCCTGTGGATACATAGAAGTCAAAAATTGAGGTTTGAGAACCTCCACCTGGATTTCAAAGAATATGTGGAAATGCCTGGATGCCCAGGCAAAAGTTTGCTCCAGGGGTAGAGCATTAATGGAGAACCTCTGTTAGGGCAGTGAAGAAGATAAATGTAAGGTGGGTGCCCTCACACAGATTCCCCACTGGGTTGCTGCCTAGTAGAGCTTTGAGGAGAATGCCACCATCCTCCAGACACCAAAATGGTAGATCCACCCTCAGCTTGTACCGTGCTCCTGGAAAAGCCACAGACACTCAATGCTAACCCATGAAAGCAGCCAGGAAGGAGGCTGTACCTTGCAAAGCCACAGGGGTAGAGCTGCCCAAGACCATGGGGGCCCACCTCTTGGCATCAGCATGACCTGAATGTGAGACATAGAGTCAAAGAAGATCATTTTGGAGCTTTAAGATTTAACTGCCCTGCTGGATTTCAGACTTGCATGGGGCCTGCAGCCCACTTTTTTTGAGCCAATTTCTCCCATTTGGACCAGCTGTATTTAACCATTGTATCTAGGAAATAACTCACTTGCTTTTTATTTTACAGGTTCATAGTACAAAGGGATTTGCCTTATCTCAGATGAAATTTTGGACTGTGTACTTTTGAGTTAATGCTGAAATGAGTTAAGATTTTTGGGGACTGTTTACAAGGCATGATTGGTTTTGGGAGGTGAAATGATATGGTTTGGCTGTGTTACTGCTCAGGGGTGAAATGATATGGTTTGGCTGTGTTACTGCTCAAATCTCATCTTGAATTGTAGCTCCCATAATTTCTACATGTTGTGGGAGGGATCTGGTGAAAGGTAATTGAATCATGTGGGCAGGTCTTTCCCATGCTTATTCTCATGAAAGTGAATAAGTCTCATGAGATCTGATGGTTTTATGAAGGGGAGTTTCTCTGCACAAGCTCTCTTCTTTTGGCTGCCACCATGTATGATGTGCCTTCTTTCTGCCATAATTGTGAGTCCTCCCAAGCCAAGTGGAACTGTGGGTCCATCAGACCTCTTTCTTTTGTAAATTTCCCAGTCTCGGGTATGTCTTTATTAGCAGTATGAAAACAGACTAATACACATAGATGATTGATTGATTGATTTTAAGAAATTGACTCTTGCAATTGTGGAGACTGATAAGTCTGAAATCTGTAGGATATGCCAGCAGTCTGGAAACTCAGGCAGAAATGGTGTTGCAGCCTTGAGGCACAATTCCTTCTCCAGGACAGTTTTTCTATTAAGGCCTTCAACTGATTTTATAGGCCCACCCACATTACTAAGAGTCTCCTTTACTTACAATCAACTGAATGTAGATGTTATCCTTATCTACAACATGCCTTCACAACAATACCCAACGTAGTATTTCAATGAATAACTAAGTACCATAGCCTAGACAAGTTTACAAATTAGACTAACCATTGAAGCACTATAAAGATATATCATAAAATATATTTTATATTATACACGGTAGGGTCTCAGAAAATGATATCTCAAAATGAAGGGTTCAGAAGTGGCTCTCTCTGAACTTCTACTCTCCTGTGTCTGACCATTCATTCTACCCCAAGTCCCTTTCCCAAGATAGGTCCTAGAATCAAGAACACCTTTCCTCCAAAGCCAGCCATAAAACTTTAAAATATTACTTAAAATACCATTGTAGGGCCAGGCATGGTGGCTCACACCTGTAATCCCAGCACTTTGGGAAATAGAGGCAGGTGGATCATGAGGTCAAGAAATGGAGACCATCCTGGTTAACATGGTGAAACCCCGTCTCTACTAAAAATACAAAAAATTAGCTGGGCACGGTGGTGCGTGCCTGTAATCCCAGCTACTCAGGAGGCTGAGGCAAGAGAATTGTCTGAACCCAGGAGGCGGAGGTTGTGGTGAGCTGAGATCCCGCCATTGCACTCCAGCCTGGGTAACAAAAGCGAAACTCCACCTCAAAAAAAAAAAAAAAAAGCCACTGTCTGTAAATAAATTATCTGTTTGATTGTAAATCATAAGACCTCCATTCAAGAAAGGCTCTTGCCCCTACCCAGAAAAAAGAATGCTGCACACAGAGGCCAAGAATAATCTAAACAGACAGGCCTTGCTAGGTTTTCCCACTCAGTATATTAGCATTGGATCATATCCTTTCTGTCTAATCATATTTCTACATGGCTGTTCATACATCATTGAACTTAATCATAAAATGGATAATTTTCCCTATATCTTTGGGAAGACACCCTATCCTTCATTGTAAAGGCTACTATGTCACATAAAACTATTATCAAATAAATTTGTATGCCTTTTCTCCCATTAATATGTTTTTGTCCATGATTTTTAGTGAACCTTCAGAGGGAAAAGGGGAAGCTTTCCCTTGCGCCAACAGAAGTATCTTTTAGAAACTAGTTTAGCCAATGACTAGAGGTATTAATTGCTTTTGGTTTATGACTCAGTTTTGTAGACTCTAGACACTTGGGTGTTTCTGCTATCATGATATATGGTATTATATTCATGAATTTATTTTTCATCATGTGGAAGATAACCACAATGGATTTCAAAATAAAATAACTTTCTCTTAAATAACAAAGGATTATTCATATGCTAGACTATTATCTTATATTATTTATTTTCAATGACAGCTGTATACATACAAATCAGTTATATTGACTAAAATAATAATGAAATTCTAACTAAAAATAGTATTATCTGTGAAAATTTCATAAAATGTTTAACTAATAGTGCATTCTCTTATCTCAAACATACTCTGGAACTATTATCTGATTCTATTCTTGAACAATGCTATGAGTTGGACAATCATATATCTGAATTTTCAGGCACATTCTCAATTTTAAATATCCTGCCCTGTATAGAAAAAATCCATACTTTTATATAATTTGAAAACTATGCTTCCTTTAGATTAGACAGTAATATAATTCATTATTTATTCCATGAACATTTACTGAGAAGTTAACATATATAAGGATCTAGCTTACTCCTGAGAGGATATAAATCATATATACAGGGCACACAGAACCTGATGCCCCAGTATTAAAGGGGAGTTCTATCATGCTTACAATAACTATAATATAATACAGAAAGTGCTAAGCTCCCCAAGGGAAAAAAAATGCTTACTGATCCAGGTAAGGACAGTATACCATTTTAAGGATCAAAACAATCCATTTTGAATTCTCCATGTAAAGCTCTCCATGGATTGTAAAGCTCTCCTGCTGTCTAAGGCAGGTGGATGTCCTTAGACCCACTGCAGTACTATGTAGACAACAATGTCTCAAGCTTGTAGATAATGGATATTTTGAAACTTTTTCTTCACCATTACTTTCTGATTATCAAGTTATTGACAGTTCTACCTCCTGAACAAATCTCACTTTCTCACCATAATATTTTCAAAGTTGGATTTACCTCCATATAACACAGGCTCCTTTCTCTGTGGGGGGAAAAAACTTTAGGAATGTGGCACTTCCTCTATCTTTTTTGCCAGGACACTCTGCCTGTTTAATAAGAAATGGAATTGTAAAATTTCACTATTGCAAGAATGCATCTTTAAGAGGTCAAATTATTAAAACAAGCAAGCAATCAACCAAATCAACTCTGAAATAGGAAAGATGATAGTCATTGCAACCTAACCATTCTCTCCAGTCTCCACAATGACTCAGTTTTGTAGAAACTCTAACATCTCTAACTCTGATAGTAACACAATCTACAGGGAAGAGTGTGGAACTGTATGACATCTCTTTGGCCCATAATTGTCCCATGTTGTGCCATATAATAAGTAATCTGAAGAATAGGGTGAGCTGTGTACTGCCATGACTCATTCCTGTGCTTTTAAAAACTATCTTCAGAATCTTACCTAAGACTAAGCATCTTTTCACTGGGTCAACCAGAAAATTTTAATACATGTTTCTAGCTTAATATACATATACTTAACAAAACAACATATCATTCTCTGACATCAACAAAAATACAGTAAATCATCTACTTCATAAACATTTATTGAATACTTACTGCCTAAAAAGCTCTGAACCAGATTACAGCTGTGTAAATGAATATAATACTTGATATTAAGATATGATCTAACAAGTGAAACACCTGAGCAAGTCTTTTAAATGCAGTATGCTAAACACTATAACAGAGGCCTTGGTCAGTATATAAAACAGAATTTTTTCTTGTTGAGGTCATTAGAAAATTGGTGATTGATAGACAAGTAGCCCTTTAAGAAGATTAAATAGGATATTTCCAGATGAAAACAAAGGGGAAAATATTCCAGACAGAGGAACCAACAAGGACAAGGCTTAAGTAAGGCGTAATGTAAGTTTAGTCCAGGCAGTAAAGATAATGCTAAGGAAATGGCACAATATCCAGTAAAAATGAAGACCAATAGATAGTTTTAAAACTGTTAGCTTGAGGAGGTTTAGCTACAAGAGGAAAATCCTGATTATGAAGATCAGTTAAAGCTTATTTCTAAATCCTTAGGAAGGTTCTAAGAAAGCCTGAATTAGATCAGTGCCATTGTGAATGCAGAGGAAGGTCAAACAGAGAGATATTACAAAAAGTTATTAATATTAGTGACATTTTACAGTGAAATGTCTTTGTGCCATCTCAGTAATATATCTTTGAGGTAAGTATGAATGTAATCTAATTTCATTATATTTGAAAAATATTAGGTAGAAAACCAAAGTACTCTCACTATTTAAGAACATATTATTGGAAAGTTAGCTAGAGTACTCCAAAGTAAAATACTTCTGTAAATTATTCATAGATAAATGCTGAGTTAACTTCAGCCTCAGCAAAGTAACTACCAGCTCTCTGAGTTACTCACAGGCTTCCCAGGTGATTAATTTTGCAAGCAGAATTTTTTTTTCTTTTACAAGTTAGTTTGAATATATTTTCTAAAATTAACTAGGTTTTCTTCTTTATAAATCAAGTTACTACCCATGAGAAATGATGCTTTGTCAAGAAAAAATCTATTCATAGTCTTCAAGGAGGGTAATACATAGTCTTCAGGTACCCATTTAAACAGTGTCTGGTGTGACGGCCACCTAATTGGTCTCCTTGTCGCTGGTTTTTCCTGTCTCAGATATATCATGCACAATGCGGCCAGCTCAATCTGCCCCAGCATAGCTGATAATGGCAATTCTTTGCATAAAAACCTTCTATCGTTCACAAGTGCCTGAAGAAGAGCATCTAAATGCTATAGTATTGCAATTAAGACTTTCATGCAGACAGCTAGAATAACCTAATCAGTCTTAATACTCTCAGCTCCCCATCTACTAATCCTAAATATTCACCATTAATAAAACCTTTCCCACTTCCTCCTAAGAAAGGTCATGAGATGTCAGGCACATGTTTATTAATATCCACTATTTCACATTTTCTGTGTGTCTTTGATAAAGCCATTTAACTTCTATGAGGCTTACTTTCATCTTCTGGAAATTAGAAGTAATATCTACCTACCACATCAACTCCTATTTAAAACAAGGTAAGGAATAGGTGCATGGTAGGTGATAAATATCCAGTGGGTTAAGTGTTGTGCTTTATTTTGCTGTATGATAGCAGGAGTGGAGGAAAAAAAAAATGTTTAAACATGAGGCATCCAAAGACACTTAAAACCTAACAAATACAGTATCCCCCTCTTATTCACAAGGGATATGCTCTAGGACTTCCAATGGCTGCCTGAAGCCACAGATGGTACTGAACCCTATGTATACTATGTGTTTTCCTATATGTACATACCTATGATAAAGTTTAATTTGTATATTAGGCACAGTAAGAGATTGACAGTAATAACTAATAACAAAATAAAACAATTATAACAATAAAAAAATAAAAATAAAATAAAATAAGGTGACGAATCAATCAATAAAGTATCTACCATCCTGGATCACTATAGAGATTAAGAGATAATATATTAAAAGTACCTAACCTGGACTTTATTTATAAGTATCAGGTTTTATTACTCTTCTGAACCTTTGCTCCTCACATAGTTTTCTCCACCTGCAAGACCATCAAGCCAGGTCTTATGCATTACTCAAAGCCCATTTCTAAACCCACCTAAATATGAAACCATCTCTAGTATTCTAGTAAAAATCAACCTTTCTCAACTATATTGTAATGGAAGCATTCTAGCCTTAAAGTCCAATTCCTGATTTTATCTCATTTCTAACAATATAATCCTGAACAAGTTGCTTATCCACAGCTTCCCGATTTCTAATGTGGAGAGCAACACTAACTCTACATGCCTCACTAAGCCATTATGAGAATCAAGTTAGGTATGTTATATTTTTAACTATAAAACGTTCTATATATGTGAGAGACTGTTATTTCCACTAAAGTATAAAATCAAATAAAGAACTTTGGTTTTCCTCATCTTTATAACTGATATCCAAAAGATATGTTATGAAAGAACATCAAGGCCAAAAAAGAAGAAAATAATTAATATCTAGGCCAAGAGCTAGAATATTGGAATGAAGAAGGGATCAAGTAAAAAGGATAGGTTAAAGATAGCTGGGCAGAGCTGAAGTTATGAAGAAATAACATGTTCCTGAGGTTCACTTTTACATAGCAACCAATGTGTGCAAAGGTAGGTGGCAGCTTAAAGAAGCTACACAAAGACGAATATATATAGCAGATGTTCAATAAGTGATAAAGAGAGGGGAGGGAAGAAGAGAGAAAAGGAAGAGGAGAGAGAAGAGAAACAGAGAGGATGACAGTTTCATCATTCCTTTTAAGTGCTCATTTCTATGCCCCTTGCCAGGCTGCTATGATAAAAAGTTAACTAGTAGCTAAAGCTTATGTATGAAAACATTTACTTATCCTTTAATGTTCCTTTTCCTTGACTGTTCCTTTTCTCTCTACTCTACCCATCTTCCAACTCCTATTTATCCACATTTACTTTCCTCCCACCATTACCCCGTACCTCCACATACCAACACAAATCCATACCAAGTAATTACTTTTTTCCACCCATTCTCTCAGAAAAATAAGCCAAACCAAAAAATAAACAAGCAAACAGCAACAACCAAAAATTGTTTTTATTTAAATGTCAATATGGAGGTCTAGCAAGCTCATTCAAGAGCCTATTGAGAGCAGTACTGTGTTACCCTACAAGAGTATGTACAGTTCAACAGGGACTACCTTAAATTCCTTTGTCTTATGGAGCCTCACCAAAGTATCCATGGAATGAATTATAAGTAACAATAATTGGTAAATGAGAAGATGCACGAAGTGCATTGTATAGTAATGATGGTGAGATTTTCTTATATTCACATAATGCTTTTTGCTTTGCAAAACGCTTTCTCAATGATTATTTGATCTGAATTCCCAGGGAGAAATGATGAGACAGGGGGGAAATTCCTATTACTACTATGAATTTTAATACAATCCAGTTTTATAAAATTCTTTCTTCAAAGATATATATACATATACATATATATATCCATACATATATATATATATACATATATATATATATATATATATATATATATCCTTTTATTTGATTCTCCCTGACATATAGTTTTTATCTCCATTCACTGATGAAAATAGTGAGACTCAGAGATGTAATAGGACTTTCCAGAAGATCATTATCAATATATGTGCTCTTTATGGAGCATTTCTTAAGTTCAGGAATTGTACTCAGCACTTTACATACCTGATACCTTATTTATTCTTCACAACAACCTCAACATTTTACAGATAAAAAAACAGATAGGTTAAATAATTTGATAATGGCCATGTAACTAGCAACTGGCAAAAGCAAAATTCAAACACAAGGCTTTCAGATTATTCTTAACAGTTCTGCTATGCCAAGCAGCCTCCTTCCTGACCCAATGCTGTTACTGTTACACTGTTAGTAGTATAAACTTACTTTCTTTCTGTCACCAAGTTAGAATTGCAGATTTAAGCCCAGCAACTCAAATTCTATGGAGAAAATACACATACATGTACTGAAAGCAGAAGTGAGGAGGATGCTGTGTCCTTTTCTTCCACCAAAAAAAAAAACCCATAAATTAAGCAGAAAACTCACCAAAATTAGGAGCTAAAAATCACTTAATAGAGTGTTGGCAGACAGGAGAAGTGTAATATGTACCTCAGTATAGAATATCATAGAATAGAGACATAAATTACTTCTAGTTCAGCAAAACACCTAAGAAAACAAACAAACAAAATCAAACCTTGGAATAGATACTTCTTTTAAAATGTTTTTAAATAAGCCATTTCTTTTATATTTCTAAATAAATATTTCCTCTTGTTTCAAAATATCACCAGCCCAACACAGAATAGCCCTATTATGACTCTGCTCCTGTCATCTTATAATATCAACAATACATTACAGGTTAAAATGCTATGGGATGTGGAGGATCAGGATGCTGATTTACATTTTCCAGAAACTTCATATAAATCAGAGTTTAAGTTGAGCAGCTAGAATTCTATCACACATACACTGAGGAAGTAAGAAAACAGATTTCTTTCCACCAGTCACTGGAAATGAAATTTCAAAAAATATTAGGTGAAATTTGTATTTAAGATCCTTCCAAGCTGAATGCAAACAAGTCAATGCCACTTTCTTTCCAGAAAAGAAAAGTCTAAAACCTTGACCTCCAGATCTTTCAAACATACATATTATTAAATTCACATCAAAGTTTTGCTTTAGAAGCCCATCTGATATTGTTTCAAGAGGAAATGCAATCATTGGGAGGCATACTATAGGGACTCCATGAGATCTAAAATAATGATCTCATTGTTCTTGCTATCAACCTTAATATATATACTAAATATGTAGCTATAATAATGAAGCCTGTGGAAACTAATTGTGAGTTCAACAGATCCAAGCAAAAATAAAATATTTCTAATTTCTAAAAACAGGAGATTCTGTATGCCTTTTGGGAAGCTCAGATCAACTCATTCATATGCTCAAAACTTTCCAGTGGTTTCTATTTCTCTCATAGTAAAATCTTTCCAATAGCCTCTAAGGCTATCCCTTATCTGGCCTCCTCTTTGATCTTACCGCAGTTAAAATGGCTTTTATAATACAGATAGGACAATAATGGATGCTGGTGAGGATGTGGAGAATGGGGAACCCTTGTACACTGTTGGTAAAAATACAACTTAGTACAGCAACTATAGAGAATACTATGGAGGTCCCTCAAAACCTAAACACAGAACTGCCGTATGATTCAGCAATTCTACTGCTGGGTATATATGTAAAAGAAAGAAATTCAGTATATTGAAGAAGTATCTGTACTCCAAAATTTACTGCAGCACCATTCATAATAGCCAAGATATGGAATCAATGGAAGTGTCCATCAACAGATGAATGGATAAAAAAAATGTGGTACATCACATAATGGGAATTTATTCAACCAAAAAAAAAAAAAAGAAAGAAATCCTGTCATTCGCAACAACATGTATGGACTTGGAGGACATTATGTTAAGTGGCATATGTCAGGAACAGAAAGACAAATATCACATGTTCTCACTCACATGTGGAAGCTAAAAAAATAAAATATATGCATGCATGCAGGTGGAAAGCTGAATGATGGAAACAAGAGTCTGGGAAGGGTAGTGGGGAGGGGAGAATAAAGAAGAAATGGATAATGGATGCAAAAATACAGTTACATAGACAGAAACAGATCTAGTACTCAGTAAAACAATAAAGCACCTATAATTAATAATGAATTGTATATTTCAAAATAATTTATAAAGCAAAATTAGAATGTTCCTAATACAAAGAAATGATAAATGCTTGAGGAAATGGACATCCCATTTACCCTGATTTAATCATCACACATTATGTGCTTGTATCAAAACATCACATGTACCCATAAATATGTAAAACTATTATGCATCCATAATAATTGAAAATAAAAAATAAAGAAAAAACACAAAAAATACACAAGTTGCTAATATGGGTTACCTGGCATGTTGGAAGGATAGAGCTGATACAGTATTAGCAGGGACTGAAAGGAGAGTCCACGATAATAGAAAAAAATTGCTTTAAAAACAACTATATTTAGAATAAAAAGTATATATTTATTATTTATGCTTGTATGCAATATATATGGGACTATGCATCTAGAAGTTGAGTAATGTTTTTGAAAATTGAAGTTGTTTCATAATGACACATGCACTTGAATGTTCACTGCAGCACTATTCACAAGAGCAAAGACATGGAATCAACTTAAATGTCCATCGGTGGTAGGCTGAATAAAGAAAATGAGGTACATATACACTATGGAATACTATGAAGCCATAAAAAAGAACAAGATTATGCCTTTTGCATGAACATAGATGAAGCTAGAGGTCATCATCCTTAGCAAACTAACACAGGAACAGAAAACCAAATACTGCATGTTCTCACTTATAAGTGGGAGCAAAATGATGAGAACACGTGGCCATTATGAGGGGGAAAACAGACACTGGTGCCTTCTAGAGGGTGGAGGGTAGGAAGAGGGAGAGGATCAGAAAAAGTGACCGTTGGGTACTTAGTGCCTGGGTGATGAAATAATCTTACAACAAACCCCTGTGACATGAGATTACCTATATAACAAACATGCTCATGTACCCCTGAATTTAAAATAAAAGTTGAAAATGATTTAATAAATTACTTTTTTAAAAACAGAAAGAAAATGTGAAAGCAATAAAAGCCTAGAAAAAAAAATACAGGAGTATACTAAAAATAAAAAAGATAAAGCAAAGAAGAAAGAATTTTTTTAAGTGACAATTTTATCTCAGAAAAATTAAAACTATTTTGAAGGTTAAAAAGTACAATAAGCAAAATAAATAATAAACAAACCAGTACAAATATAACAATTATGGCAACAGGATGGCATGTTTCATAAATAAACTGCTCTTGCAAAGCAATAGGAATTGTAGTATCACTTAGAAAAATAGGCAAAGAGCTTGAATGGATCATGAAAGAAATATAGATAGCCAAAAACCATAAAATTAGTTGAGTCTCAATAGTGAACACATAATTGCAATCTAAATCATTAAGTAAAACATTTTATCTATTAATTTGACAATATTTTAAATAAGAAAATAATGCTACTAAAGATTGGCCTTTTGAAAGATGGCTGATAGCATTGTTCTTCAAAAGAGCTGGTTAATCTGTATCCAGAGCCTTAAAAATGTTTATACCATTATACTCAATAGTTTTGTTTATAAAAACAATCCTAATGAAACAGAAAAAAAAAATGGCTTATCCACATACATATCCATTATAGCATTATTCAAAGCAGGAAATTGAAGACAACCTAAATTTGAATGAAGATCTGCTTAAATAAGTTCCAAATTATGGAATATTAATAGCCATTAAAATATTTTCCAAAAATGTTCAATATTATGATATGGATAAATGCTATTAGCGTAATAATAAATGCAAAAAAACATAAAACACCCTATATGTTACTGTCCCAATTTCAGATACATATATTTGTATAAAAAAGGACTAAAAAAATAAGAATAATTACTTCAAGATGCTAAAATTAGGATGTTTATTTTTTATGCTTTAAAGCATAATTTCACATAGTTGATATCTATTATTTAACAAATTATTGTCATGATTAGCTTTTTTTTAAGTTACCAGGGTGATCATTAGGCTCTGTTCTTCCCAGTTTACAAATCAGCTCTGAGCAGGACATAACGTATATGAGTGGCCTCAATATTAACAATCGAAACTCAGCAATCAGCATGCTATTGATTGTCACTAGGATTCCATGATACTAGGATTCCAAATCATGGGGTTGGCTACACGACTCCAATCTTGACAAATAGTGTGTGTCAGTATGTTCTATCACCTCTCTTCAAAGTATTGACTGCCACCTAAAAGTATCCATTGACCTGTCCCTGTTAGCCCTTAGCTATGAAGTTGAGAGATGCCTCAGCTCTCCTTAGCCTTTGGTAAATATTAATTCTAACAGTAGTATCCAAACTTTTTGATTCCATAATTCTATCTGTAAAAATTAGTTGATCAAACAACTCTACTTTGTATTTATTTTTTAAATGCATAACTACTAAAATATGTTACTCAAATATAGAAAAATTTTAAAGAATGTGATTAAAAGAAATAGAAATGAGAATTCCAATATTTTGTTCTTACACCTCAACTAATCATTTTATTCATGCCCCAGGATATATGCCCTTGCTATGGAAATCAGAGCCTTAGATCACACTTCCCTATTCTAGTATCCATCTCCTTCCCCATAGCATACAAAACTATGTCCTGAAATTCCAAAATCCCTTAGACTTCAGTCAGCTCAAGCTGTGACAATATTGATAACAGAACCCACTCAAACAATATAAATAATCATGTCCTTCCCATGCCCTATTTTACCTTTTGAAAAAAACTGAATTTTCATATATGAGAAATTGCCTACAGTATGGTATAACTACTTTTCTATTATTGTTGTTGCCATTTGTTGATAATAATTACTAGTACTACCATTACTTCCTTACTGGCCAAAATCCTAGTATTATTAAGTTCTTTCAGAAGTTTCAATAGTATACCTCTGAAGATTTTTGAAGTCTGTCATGACATGGAGCAAGAAGGGATGTCTTCTCCCATTTCTGTAAAACCTGATTGGCTTCTTCTATCTTCTGCTCACAACTTTTTTGAGAATTTAGCAATGTCACCTCATAAAATTCTTGAATATCTGTAGAGAAAATATAAGGAAAGCATCAAAATGTAATGCATGACTTCATAAATAGGTTCTGCATATATGACCATACAGAGGCATACAGAAATTTTGCTGATTAAAATATCTGCAAAAAACATATATCCCAAAGTAAAACAGAAGAAATTCTGAAAATTTTCTTTTTATCTGTATTTAGAATGCTTATAGAAACTTTATTCATAACTATAAAAACTAGACCAATCATTCAAAAAGCGAATAAACTATAGTAAATCCATATAATAGAATGTTATCCAGTAATAAGGAATGAGCTATCAAGCCAAGCAAAAACAGAGATGAATCTTAAATGCATATTGCTAAGTTAAAGAAGCCAGTCTGGAAAGGATACATACTGTATGATTCCACCTATATAGCATCTGGAAAAAGTAAAACTAAAGAGACAGTTTTAAAAATCCATGTTTGCCAGAGATTCTGAGAAAGAGGAGGTTTGAATAGATAAAGCAGAGGATGATAAAAATATTCTCAAATGATACTGTGCTGTTGGACACATAACATCAAGTATTTGTCAAAACCCAAAGAACTCAATAGCACAAAAAGTAAACCTTAATGTAGGCAAATATTTTTTTTTAATCATGTAGGAAGTCAGGGATCCCAAGACGAAATGCAGACTGTTACAAAGGAATGTAACTGTATTACAAATGTATAAAATAACCTTAATGAAGTCAACAGGAAAAAAAGTACTGATTTAAGTAACTTTGAAAATGAAAGAGGCTATAAAACCAAAGTCAAAGAAACTACTACACAAAATCATCATACTCTAGTTAGTAAACTTGTTTCCTGTGCAGTACAGATGAAAAATTCTGAAAACACAATACATGTATACTAAAATTGAACAATTAAGTGAAGGGATGGTGGATGACAGAAGTCAGGTTTCTTACTCTTCTAGTAGAAAGTTACAGGCAAGAAAGGTTAAAATGATTCATATGATATTACATTAGAGTTGCAGACATGTTTCACTTAATATAGATACAGATGAATACATATAAGAATATTTACAGACATGTATATACACAAGTCAGTTATACACACATAATTTTCTTGCTCCATCTGCTGAGAGGATGAATGATGCCACAGTAATAATAAACACAACCAGCACCCTGATTTTGGCCTCTGTGCAGCATTGGTAAAGAGTAATGAATACTGTCATATTAGATTAGAATTAAGGGTTTCTGTATGAACTCAAAGTTTGCAAGAGCTACAGGATAGACAGATAGATAAAATATGTTTAGAAATAGAAATGATTATGTATGTGGAAATTTCTTAGCTCTGTCATATATAATTCCTGGCTCTGTCTTCTGAGAGGACCTAGAAGCAGGGACACCCCAGTAGCAACGAACACACCCGGAGCCCAGATCTTGATTAGTAATACTATTTTCCAATAAAAGAAACCAGAGCTTCTTGAAGAAATGATTGATCCTAGGACTGGGGCAGGTGATATAAGATGGGCATGGAACATCTTATAGCACCAGCAAGTAAAGAAATAGTCACCTAATCCCAGCTACTCAGGAGGCTGAGGCAGGAGAATTGCCTGAACCCAGGAGACAGAGGTTGCGGTGAGCCCAGATTGCGCCATTGCTCTCCAGCCTGGGTAACGAAACTCCATCTCAAAAAAAAAAAAAGAAATAGTCACCTAAGAAGCAACCCTGCTGCAATAGGGGAATATCAAAGAAACCGAAGAACCACATGAAAGAGCTGCCGAAGATGGCCAAAGCTGGAGCAATTTGAGCAAACATATATCACATAGTATTGGATTATAACACAAAATATAAAATAAAGGGATGAGTAGGAGGGATTACAAAAGGATAAGAGGAAACTTTTAAGAGTGATGTGTATGCTTACTATCTTGTTTGAGCTTAGAGTGCATATATATTCCAAACCTATTAAATTATGCATTTCATATATATATATATATATATATATATATATATATATATATTTGTAGTTTATATGTAGCAGTGTTCATAAAATATAAATATATGTATCAATAAAGAAAGCAAAAAGACAAGGTACAAATTGAAAGAAGATAATTTCACAGCACACAGACAAAGGAGCAGTATCCAGATATGAAAAGAACTACAAATCGAAAAGACAACCAAACCAACAGAAAAGAATTGGTAAAAATTTTGAGCAGGCATTTCACAGTAAAATAAACATGTCACAGATAAGCCTAGGAAAGATTCTCAACCTCATTGGTGATGATAAATAACAAACTAAGACCATAATCAAATACCATTTATATTAAAAAGTTATCAAAAATAATTAAGTCTCACAGTACAAGGACTAGAAAAAGACATGCATCCATGCTAACTTATTTATTCCTACCAAGTGCAAATTGCTGTAGCCACTTCAGAAAATAATTTAACATTTGTTTATCCTGTAACTCAGTATTTCTACTACCCAGTATACATCCTAGATAAACTTTGGCACATGTGCACCAAAAGTAAACCAAAATGTTCATAGCAGCATAGATTACAATAGCAAACATTAGAAACATTCCTATGTCCATCAGAAGTAAAATAGATAAACTGTGGTATGTTCTCAAGATGGAATGTATGTAGCGGTAAAAATGAATGAATGATAATATGGAACTACATATCTTAGAAACATAATGTTGAGTGAAAAAAGCAAGTTTCAATATGAAAAAATTTTTGTAAAGTTGAAAAATGTGCAAAACTAAACCACATATTTTACACATATATCCATACATATATGTGTAATAAAACAAACAGGCAAAAGCAAAGGAACACATGAAGATACTTAAGTAGACAGGGTGGGCAAGAAAGTGGGATAAGGGAAGTAGGTATGACTAGATGCAAATTAATGATAATGATCTATTTCTAGATATCAGTAGCAACTTCAGAAATTTTTGATTTGTTATTGTGCTGTGTATATTATATATAAATTACATATATTACTTTATATGAATTAAATGTTATATTTTATAAATAATTAAAAAATGTTTCATAAATATTAAGATTTACAGAGAAAAGTTAGGAATTCTTAAATTTTATGTGCAGCTTCAATTTTATTCTGCCACTAGCAATAAAGTAGCTGTGAGGTCATGTTTGAAAAATGTGTAAGAACAGAAGGTAAAAGCTGTACAGATATAAATCCTTCCCATATTTTTTAAATAACATAGGGGTTGGTAGGATACTAAATGGGTTGACAAAAATCAGAGGAATAAGGAATAAAAAAGGTAAAATCCAGAAAACAAAATATGTTTACATCATCTTGCCTCATTAATGAAGAGAAAAGAATTAGCTGGGCATGGTGGTGTATGCCTGTGGTCCCAGCTACTCAAGAGACTTGCCTGAATTGAGGCAGGAGAATTGCTTGAACCCAGGAGGTCACAGCTGCAGTGAGCTGTGTTCCTGCCACTGCAGTCCAGTTCTAGTGACAGAACAAGGCTCTGTTTTTAAAAAACAAAAACTAACAATAAAGGAAAGAAAAAAAAAGAATTTCTGTAAACATTTCTGCAGCCACAGTCTCTTAAAAAATAATGACTTGTAATTAATAAAACAATTTTTGTAGATAGTCAAATTTCAAGATGCTTTTTCTCTGTATAATTTTAAAGGATATAAACAGCTTCATAAGCAGCATTTGCAAGTCACCAAAATTTGAAACACTAAGTGTGCAAATTATTCAGAAAGGGAAGTATATTTATCATACTCATGATATGCATTTATATCAACAAGCTATCCTTTGAAACATAACAAATAGTGATTTGATCACATTTAGAAAAGCCCTAATAAACTTTCAAATCTTCATTAACTTATACCCCAAAATGTGACAAAGGGCTCTAAGCCTATTTCAGTTTTTTGTCTACTTATTCTCCATGCACTAAGCAACTACTAGAGAGGAATAACCATGATTAAGTCAAAGATGACTTAAATTTGATGATAATTCAATGATCAATGTCAAATTTCACTTTTGATTAACAAGCATTATTTTTTAATAATTGATCTCTATCCCCTTGTCACTTTTCAAACTTCTCTCTTTTGCACCCTCTTTTTTCACCACCACCCCTTTCCTTTATCACTGCCAGAGTTCAGGCCCTCACCATCTCTTCCTCACACTCTGCTCTAGGCCCAGATCTCCTTCCTCACACTTAGAAATCCTCCTTCTCCTTCAATGCCCAGGTCCAGTACAGTCTTTGTAAACACAGTATTTGAAGTCAACAAGAAATTATTTTTACTAAAACTGGTTTCACTTGAGTAGGTATTAAGAACACCTGAGCAACTATTATCAAAAAGAAAATGTTTGTTTGGAAAGTGTGGGGCATTCTCTTCTTACAGCTTCAACAAAGAGATGGTAAAATGTGCTTTAAGATACACGCCTATGCTTCTTCCAACATACCTTGCTCTCTTACCACATATCTGCTTTGAATTCATCTAGACAGTATAGCACAGTTAATCTTGCTATACTTCACGATGTTACAAATTACATTAGACTTTTCTGAACACTTGGTTCTGCTTAGGAAGCCAGATAAATGCTCTTATCAACCTTCCTTAACCTGTATCCATATCCCATACTTTCTCTTATGCAAAGTAAAATGCTGCTGCTTTTCTCCTGTTGCAATAGCATATTGCTTGAATCTGCTTAATAGTTATTTCTCTTTCTACCTTACAGTAGAAACAATTGTTCACCCACCTGCCTTCAACATTTCAGTTCACTAAGTAATTTTTAAGTCCTAAGCAAGGCCCTCAGGAATGAAGACAACGTCCTATCCAGCCATATATTCTCTAATACCGAGCATTATCCTTAAACTCAGTAAGTACACAATGCATGCTTGGTAATTTTCATTTGTTTGCACTTCTTCTCTTTTTAAGACTCAAACAGAAGAAAAATCATTGAGTGAAGTCAAATCCCTTCTCACTCAGGACTGCTAAATCCCACATATTGTTTACATTTTTATATGACTTGACTACTTGATTTAATCACAGCACCTAGCACTTTTTATTTTGCACATTCCCTACTCATATATAAAAAGATTCGCCACCTCTGAGGATATTCAAAATAAATTCCTCAAAATCTTGAAGACACATCCATTTTGACCTCACAATTAAAAAAAAAAAAAAGTCTGTCTATAAATTATTGTCAAATGTGTGGGAAAATGTTCACAAATTCTAACATAAACAAAAATTACCTGGGGTCACAAGGCCTAAATATTTACATTTCTAATAAGCTCCCAGGTCATGTCCATAACTTCTGGTCCACTAGCAACATGGCTTAAGAAATAGCATTTAAGGGATAAGAATTTCATACTCGTGATTCAAATAGCCCTTGTTGAATCACCGCAATCCTCTTCTTCAGAGTGAAAAGTGAGGTTAGAGGGCGTAATAAAGTGAGAGATCCCCATAATAGAAGGAAGATGGCAAAAGAAAAACTCTGCCTATTGATTTAAATAGTGGGGCTATTATTGACTAAACTGATCTAGATGAAATTCATTAGAATTTAGTTGAGAGAAGCTATTTTCAATCTTCTGCCTTTAGGATACACTAAAAAAGAAAAAAAAAATGACTACTAGGTGATATCTGAGATAGCCCCTACTCAGTCCAATCTCTCTCTCTCTTTTAACCTACACTCCTTAAAAATGAGATCTGATCTTTGTAATGATGATTCTGACACAGTTAGGTCTTCAATTGTCAAACAGCATGTTCAAGGAAATTTATAATAAATAGGATTGTCTTTAAAAACACATCCTTAAAAACTCAATGTGTACTCAAAATATTTCATCTTCTTCCAAGAAGAACCACCTAACATGACAGATCTGTTTAAATGATGCTACTCTTTCCTCAAAAGACTCCTAAAGCTCCTCTTTGATATATGCCTTCAAGCATTTGATGAGATTTTTAATATCTTTAGAAATGGTAAATCTTTTTTACTTGAAGGGAAACTTGGCTTTTTTGAAATAACCAAAATTCACTAAGCAAACTTTGAATATAAGTAATGGAAAAATGGATTTTTTACATGACTTAAGAAAATATGATCCTTAAATCATGAGGCTCTTTTCTTGTGTGACTCATGAGTTGCTCTGCAATTATTTAACCACAGTAAAATAAAAAAGTAACTATAATGCCAAATGTGTAACATATTTACATATTTTTTCATCTATTATATCATAGGCTAGAATAAAAGTGACTGAGGAAAGGCTCTTTGCAATTCTTCCCATCCCAGCCTTCATGTTGGCAGGCATAGTATTAAGGGAACAATTGCAGTCATCTCTATACTCTGCCAACCAGAGATTGTTGCTGTTGATTCAGCTGTCTTTTAGTGATTTGCATATATGGCTATAGCTCATCAGAGCTGTTTAATCCCAAACATTTACTGAAATCACCAGAGGATTTTTTTTTTCTGAGACAGAGTCTTGCTCTGTCACCCAGGCTGGAGTGCAGTAGCACAATCTCAGCTCACTGCAACCTCTGCCTCCTGGGTTCAAGTGATTTTCCTGCTTCAGCCTCTGAAGTAGCTGGGATTATAGGTGCTTGACACCATGCCCAGGTAATTTTTGTACTTTTAGTAAATATGGGGTTTCACCACATTGGCCAGGCTGGTCTCAAACTCCTCAGGTGATCCACCCACCTCAGCCTCCCAAAGTGCTGGGATTACAGGCATGAGCCACAGCACCTGGCCAGGATTCTCTTCTTACAGCTGCAACAAAGAGATGGTAATGTGTGCTTTAAGTCATATACCTTATGCTTTTTCCAACATACCTTGTTCTCTTACCACATAAATGCTTTGAATTCAGCTGGACAGTAAAGCACAGGTGATCTTGCTACACTTAATAGTGTTACAAAGTGATGTTACAGTCTTGCTGTTCCCTTGGGCTTTTCTGAACACTTGGTTCTTAGGGAGTCAAATAAAATGCTTATATCTAATTCCCTTATCCTGTATCCATATCCTATACTCTCTCTTCTGCAAAGCAAAAAGTTATTATTCCCCCAATACATATGAGTACAAAACTACTAGACACTGAATCAGAGAAGTGGAATTTTCAATAAAGCCTTTATCCGTGTGGTAAGTATTCTATCTTAGGCTTTGCATCAAGAAAAGTTTCTTTAAGAATATTACCTGGAACTAGAGAAATAAAGTTGAATATGAGGAATGGACTAAAGTTGAATGTAGATGAAATGAAAATATAAATTTCAGAGCCTAAAACAGAGTGAAAGCGAGGTCATTGGCAGGTACAAATCAAGTACCAAGTAAGAGAATAAAAGAGACAAAGCTGGGACAAGTGAAAAACACAGATTCCAAGGACTAATGCAAAATGGAACTCAATAGATACTGAAGACATAAGACCAGAGAATGAGTAAATGCTCATACCTAAAGAGTAATGCAAATTCTACAGTGTTCTGATGTGATCAGGCTGCTTCTGTGCCTAGACAAAGCAGAACCGGAAGGAAGGAAGGAAGGAAGGAAGGAAGGAAGGAAGGAAGGAAGGGGGGGAGGGGAGGGGAGGGGAGGGGAGGGGAGGGGAAGGGAGGGGAGGGGAGGGGAGGGAAGGGAAGGGAAGGGAAGGGAAGGGAAGGGAAGGGAAGGACTAGGGAGGGAGAGGTTATGAAGGAAATCTTGGTTTCAAAGTACTTTCCTCGATTAACAAGAACCAGGGATTTTTGGATAAAGGGCTCACAGGATGAAAACAAGGAAATTATGAGTCTAGTACATCTTTTTGTACTAGAAAGTAAGGAAGCACTCAAAAATCACAAGACCGTATCAAAAGGACATGTAAACCAGCTTGAAGCAGCTTTTAATGACTAAATCTGAAATAATTTGAGCCTTAAAAATAATAGTCATAAAATATAACCTATTTAATAAAATAATAATCTATTAGTCTGTCCTGATGTAGATAAATTAGTGATTAAATAGGAGAGAAGGGAAAGTGCTTCCTTACAGAATTCCAACTAATAAATATAGAAGAAATGATGGAATTATAAAATCATTGAGGGATGCTGCAACTAGTGATAAAAAATAGGAAAAGGAATGTGACATTATATAGCCTCAAAGTATCTACCCACCAATTGGAACAAAATGGGTCAGGCATGGTGGTTTAAGCCTGTAATCTCTTTGGGAGGTGAAAGCAGGAGGTAGGAGGATCAGTTGAGCCCAAGAGTTTGAGATCAGACTGAACAACATAGTGAGACCTCATGTCTGCAAAAAATATAAATAAATGTATCAAATTAAATATAAAAATAAAACAACCTGGCACAGGAACCCTCCTCTCATCATATACCAAGAAGAACGTAGCATCATTTCTGTAATATTCCTGCCCAAAGTGTATAAGTTGAATCTAATCATAAGGAAATATCAAACGCAAATTATAAGACATACTACTTGACTTGAAATCTTCAAAAATGTCAGGGTCAAGAAAGAAAGGCCAATGAACTATTGCAGATTAAAGGAAACTAAAGAAGCATGGCAATTAAGTGTAATGTAATGTAGAGTTTGGACTGGGGAAGTATAACACATTATGGGGACAACTGCTGAACTGAAGATGGACTGCTCATTAGATAATAATATTGTACCAATGTTAAATTTCCTGATTTTGATACCTGCACTATTTATGTAAGATAATATTCTTGGTTTTAGAAAATGTATAAGTATTTAGTGCCTAATGCCCCCAACTATTCTCAAATCAGTGAACAGGATCAAACACGTCATTAATAAGATGCATGCAAACCTGGGCATGGTGGATAATGCCTATAATTCCAACACTTTGGGAGGAAAAAGTGGGAGGATTGCTTGAGGCCAGAAGTTTAAGACAAGCCTGGTCAACATAGTGAGACCCTGTATCTACAAAATTAAAAATAAACTGATATGCATATGTATGTATATATGTGTATTGTGTGCATAGAGATATAGAGATATACAAAGCATATATTGAAAATGATAAATAGAATGAAATGTAAACAATTGGTGAATCTAGGTAGAGTGACTAGAGTAGTTCCTGTACTATTCTTAAAAAAAATCACATTGAAATATATCACTTTGAAAAATGGTAAGGTGACTAGGAGGTGCTAGTGATAAGTATGAAACTGAGAAATATTCAGTAATATTTGTAAAAAAACGTCTAGAGGAAAGAGACTTGCAGAAGAACAAAGTACACAGTGCAGAATGTCATGGAAGAGGTAGAAGATCACGTCAGTAGGGCATATGTGAGACAGTTTAATGATCTAGAGATAAACGCACAAGCTCTGAAGTTAAACAGACTGGCCCTGGCTCTACTACTTACTAAATGTGTGACCTTTTGCAAGTTACCTAACTTTTGTAAGCCTCAGCTTCTTCACCTATAAAATTTACATATGTAAGTACTCCACATGGTTGAACAGTTATATAGAACATAGTAAATGGTAGCTATAATATTCTTTGATTAATGTATCATCTTCCAACAATACTGTGTACACAGGCAGTCTCATTAAATGTTGGATACCTGAACATAGAATGTGCTCAGTCAGCAGTCATTTCTTCAAGAAGAGTAAAGAGTGCAGACACTTGAATCAATAAAGCAGAATTAATACTTGACAAGGAGGCAGAAAATTGTTATTTATAAGTTTTTTAAATTTCCATTTTAATAGAAATGCAATAAGATGTGCATGAAGCAACATGGACCTTTTGTGGCTCAAATAAGGTTTTTAAAAATGCAACCTCTAAAATGAATTTTAATTCAAAATATCTCTTTGATGAACAAATGTGCTACTTCAAGTTGCTCAAAAAGCAGCCACTAAATAAACTCAAGATACTGTTAATGCAAATCAGCTACCTTTTATCTTACACTTACAGCACTAACACTCCCAAACCACCAGCAGGTGTGTCTTATTCTCTATCTAGGAGATAATTAACTTTCAATTTCACATCAGTCATCCAAGATGTAGGAATGCTATAAATTCTTTTTACCTCACAAAGATTTACCACGTAAATTCGACACATCTTCAGAAGAAAAGTAACTATATGTAAACTTATATGAGCCTAGCTTTAAAATACATATTCTTTCATGCCTATCTTCCCACTAAACATTTCCCAATATCTTGTAATCTGTTATTAAGTATTGGTATTGCTCATTGAAGACAGGTGAGAAGAAAAACTGGCATTTGCCATTTACCCGCCATATATAAACACCATGTGTTTAGTTGTACTTTGGAAATGTCATTCATCTTACTAACTTCTTTCAGTCATCTTATGAGACATATATGATTACACCTATGTTAGAGATTGAGAAGCTGAGACTGGCTCAAGGTCACCGGGCTGGACAATGGCAAGGCTAGTATTGGAATTCACATTTGACACAAGCCTACACCCTTTACTGCAACATGCTGCAACCATATGCAAAATACAATGTTAGGCGTTAATTAAATAATATCACTGCTAAAACAAGCACATTTCATTGTCAAATGCATGACTAGAATATCATTTAGAAAATTCTTCAGATCGCCAGATGGAAAGTAAATCAAACCTAAGAAACTCTCGAAAACTTTCCAAGACCTGTTACCAAGGATATTTTAACTAATCTCAACAGCACAGGGCTTAGCTGAAGCTACTTGGTTTCTCTCCATCAGCAAAATCTCAATGAGATTTTGGACTCCAGGGATTTTGGACTCCAGAATGAGAGTTTGGACTCTAGGGATTATATCTTTCTAGCTGATGTATGCCAAGGGATGACAAGAATGCTTATGCATAGAAGTAGCTATAAACTTTCTAAATAGTTAAGCTAGGAGACAAATATTAAAGAGGTTGCTACAAATTGACTTTATTGGCTTCTCAGATTTGTTTTTTACATGCTGTGAACACAGGTTATTCAATAAATACTAGTTATGCAATAATATTATAACAATTTTTCCAGAGGACTCAGGACTAACTTTAATAGAAAATAAACAACAGAAGAGAAAAAGATGGCAAAACAGCTATGAAATAATAGACTTTGGGGTAATCTTTACCATCAGACACCTAAGTACAGATTTGCTTAATATTCTGTTTAATGATAATTATATACAATTTCATAATCAGTCCAATTAAACAACTCATATGAGGACAGAATAGAATTCAGTCTACAGGGGACATTATCCATAGAGACATGTGTTAAGTAGGAAAATAAAACTCTGTCTCTGACATGTAAAATTATAATATCCCACTCATCTCCTCAAATTGAATATAGAAAAATGTTTATTGACCAGGTGCGGTGGCTCACACCTATAATCCCAGCACTTTGGGAGGCCGAGGCGGGTGGATCACGAGGTCAAGAGATTGAGACCATCCTGGTCAACGAGGTGAAACCCTGGTTCTACTAAAAATACAAAAATTAGCTGGGCATGGTGGTGCACACCTGTAGTCCCAGCTACTCGGGAGGCTGAGGCAGGAGAATTGCTTGAACCCAGAAGGTGGAGGTTGTGGTGAGCCGAGATTGTGCCATTGCACTCCAGTCTGGGTAACAACAGCGAAACTCTGTCTCAAAAAAAAAAAAAACCTTTCATTACAACTTGCCAAAATGGCAAGATCGTTTTGTTTTGATTTTCTTTCTTTTTTTTTTTTTTTTTCACTTTGTTCTTTCTTTTTTCTTTCTTTTGGACATACAGCTCTGAATCATAAGACTGTAAAGAATTCTATTCACAAATACCAAAAGCTTAGTTCCCTCTTATATATACCATGAAAGGAAGAGTATCTCTTCAGCAGATTAATACACCTAATGTCAACCACCACTTGAAAATAGTATCACATTCCACTGCACCAAAAGGATGGATTAAAATGAAAATCTGTTGGGGATGAATACCAAGTGTGGGTGAAGGGGAGGAAGGCAGCAAAACACACTGCCATGTGTGTACCTATGCAACTATCTTGCACGTTCTGCACATGTACCCCAAAACCTATAATGCAATAAAAATTAAAAAAAAAATGAAAATCTGTAATCATTTCACTTGAAATTGGTCCAGTAAGTGATATTTGATGGCTAATCTCAAAAAGAACATGCTTGTAAACACCAGTGTTCCAATTATCTGAAAATCAATGTTAAATTGTAGAAATTATTAAACATGTACTCCTGTAAAATGTGTAATAAAATTTTATAATTATGATGTAATTTTATTATATATAATTATATCATTATACCTAAATGATAATCATATTATTTATTGTAGTATACAAATTATATTAATTATGTAAAGTTAATTATTATCTGCATATCATTACAGTACATTACAGCACATCCATTATATTATTTTAAATTTTATAATCTACTGTGCTATGAAATCTTATGAGAATGTACTGCTTAAATAAACTTGTAGAAAAATAAAACCAAGGAGCCATTAAATATGTCACTTTTCTTTCTCCCTAACTTCCCAGGTACCTGAAGAGTTAGCTTAAGAGAAAATTTTATGCCCAAATACAAAAGTACAGATTAGAAAATATGCTACCCAATATATCTAAGGTATCATTAGCATACTTTTATGCTAATGTAGTAGTTCTCTCTTAGACTGCCTAATATTGTACGATAATCTTGAGACCACTGGACAGCCACACAGGACCCTATAGTCAAACCAGCAGGCCATTCTGCCTGTTTCCAGACAAGAAAACTCTATGCTGAGAGTTCCACTAACAGTCTTTGGAAAATAGTAATCCTTCTTCTTGCTTTATTGAAAACCACATCTATGAGCTTCCCCTCATATTTTTTTATTTCTCTTTTCATTCCATTCACTATTTTCCTTTCCCTTTCCCTTTTATTCCCTTCCTGAACAGTTCAATCCCAAAGCCATTGGGTGAAGTAAAGCAAGATCTACTCTGTTGGTGAAAGAGGTTGGAGAACAGAACTATAGTGGCCTAGAGAAGAGTGCCAGATTGGCCCAGGGCCCAATCAAGATAAGAAGGACATCCATGTATGGAGGCAGACCACAGCAGAGTTACAGAGCATGACAGAGTAAGGAAGGAGTCTTTGCAGGCTAATATGGGCTGTTGGGATTAAAATAAGTTAAGGAAGGCCAAATAGGCTACATAGTGTTTGAGCATGGGGTCAAAACCTGAGTAGTATGAGGAGGGCACCTATGTGGTGGGAAGGGACTGAAGTGCTTCGTCATAGCTAAGTAGAGTGAGCAAGTCACCCATGCAGAGCGCTGACCTAGCAAGAGTTGTGAGAGCCGGATTTTTGTGAGGAGGGTATCTGTGCTAGGGTGGTGGTAGAAATGGGAGATTGATCACATGCAGAAGGATTGGCCAGATAAGTAAATAAAATAAGGCTAATTTGAGTCTATCAGAAAAGAGAGTGAAAATATGGCAATAGAGAAAACTACAATGAATTATATAGTGTTAGGAACTAATCAGTGTGAACTCATGGTTTTCAAAATAGATGGACAAACATAGATATTAATGTAGATGTAAATTTGTCTGAGTGTAAACACACACAAAAGGTAAAATAATTTCACAGTGGTGAAGCCTGAAAAACACAACCTCAATTGTGTGCTCAAAGTGAACATAATAAGTAAACAGCAAATCTAATCATGTGCCGCCTGATAGAACGCAGTGAAAAGATCACAGCCTCACTTCTGTAATATTCCTATTTCAGAAATGTCAGTTACAAAAAAAGAAAAAGTAAAAACTGAGGGTTTGTCCCAGAATTAAGGAAATTTAAAAGACATGACAACTAAAGATGACATGTGATTCGGAACTAAAGTCTTTGCTATAAAGCACATCTTACTGAGAGAGCTGTTTATTTCCCATTAACAGCAATACTGGTAATACTGGTATTATTGGTATTAATGGGAAATTAACATATTGGGACATATGTTAATTTCTCATTAATATAATATTCTCAATATTACCATCTCATTTTGATGCAATATTACCATCTCATTTTGATGGTAATATCGCAGTTATATAACAGATTGCCCTTGTTTCCTGGAGATACAGTAATATATTAGGAAGAGATGGAACAATATGTTGGTCACTTACAGTCATATGGGTCAAGAAATTTTTTTTAGGAGCTGTACTATACTTTCATATTTGAGATTATTTCAAAAATATTTTAATAACCTAAAAATAATTATTAAACATTTTTCTAAAACACAAAGAAAGAAAATTACATCTAGGTCATAGGAGATATAAATTCTTTGTGCTGGTCTAGATACAAACCCCTCACCCATCTTTTCAACTTCAATAGTCTATTTTTGTCTGAATAATAAATGCCATTTATCAAACATACGATAGCAAGTTGAGCATTGTATGTACATTATCTCGTTTACTATTCCCAATAATCCTATCAGATAGGTACAATTATTTTACCCCTTTACAAAGGAAGAAACCCAGGAAGAGAGAGGTTGAGATGCCTGCCCAGTTTGCCTAATTTATAACTGGCAGAGCTAGGATAGAAACGAGGTATGTCTCGCTCCAAAGCCTGTGGTCTTAACTATTATCAACTGCATTTTTATGCCTAGAGTAATTGTTCGATTTCCTTTGTTTTGCTCTGGGTTAACAGGGATTTTGTTCATCTTGTTTTTCTTGTCATCTAGGGTGTTTTATGGACCATGACTCAGCAGTTCCAGCTCAAAGATTCTTTCTCCCTGAAGCCTCTTTCACCAAAAGTCATTTCTGCCTTCCTCCCCATTATTGCCTTTGCACTTTGCATTTATCTTGTGATTCTTATGCCCCTGTATCATTGTTATATATCTTTTATTTCCCTACATGTAAACCTTGCAAAGTTAAATGCCAAGTCACATTCCATTTTTCATCTCATATAAGCAGTGGTTGCCAAATTTTACCATGCACCAAAATCACCTGAAGAGCTTGTTAAAAAAGCAGATTACTGGGCTGTATCACCAGAGTTTCTGATTCAGTAGTCTAGTGTAGGGCCTAGAACTTACCTTTCTAATAAATTCCCACATGATGTTCGTGTTGCTAGTCCAGGGACCACATCCAGAAAGCATTTCAGTACTGTATAGAGCTTACCAGTCTCTTACCAAAGTAGCAAAATAGCGTTTTTTGATTTATAAAACTATAACACATGCATTATCTTCTTTGCAATAATATATCTAAATAAAGATATAACATATCTATGCTATTGAATGCCTCATATTATATGGTAACAATAAATTGGTTGGTTCATTTTTCCCACCTTTTCTTCATTCACTCATTTCTTCAATAAATATTTAAGTATTTATTATGTGCCTGAGACTGAGATACAATTATAGACAGCAGTGAAATAAGACAGATTAGTCTCTGCTATGATAAAAACTTGACAGTCTATCAGAAAAAAAGGAGACTAATAAAGCAAAATATGATAAATTTCCATATTTCACTTTCAATTATCTTCATGGGAGGCCATTTGATAAATGGGAGCAACAAAACAAAATGTTTATTAACACAATAACACATTAAAGTTATATGGGTTAGGCAGAGAGAGGTTTGTCTGTGTTGCAGACTTTTCACTCTGGAGTACCTAAAGGGCTAAAGCAACCTTCAAATAGAGACCTGAGAACACGATACTGCCCATCCAACTCCTCAGGGATACAGTAAATGGAATCACTGAACAAAAAGCTAGAGTCTGGGGCAGGTAAAACAAACAAGGAGTAAAATGAAAAAGAGGCAGAAAAACCTTAAAGGAAATACCCTATGCCCATCAGAGATGGATTCTCAGATGTTCATATGCAGTATGAACAAATAAATGGGAAAGAAAATTAGAATTCTGCAGAATCCTTGGGGATCCATGTACATTCACATTGTCCAGAAGCAAAATTTTCTTTCTGGACATATGTAATAGTTTAATCAAGTTATTACTATAGTGTCAATGAATATCAGGCTAAAATAATATAAGGTTTAATGAGAATACATGACAGAAAGCCTGTTCTAGGGAGTTTGTTTCCCAAAGGAAGAACATTCAAATGAGACAGAGGATGAGTAGGCATTTTCAGGCATGGGAGTTTGAGGACCAGGAATTGAAAGAGACGGAGAATATGCAAGAACCTGAGGGAGGATAAAGCATGACAAGGACATTTAAAAACTCATTAGAAGTCAGGCACGGTGGCCCACGCCTGTAATCCCAGCACTTTGGGAGGGTGAGACAGGAGGATCACTTGAGGTCAGGAGTTCAAGACCAAGCTGGCCAACAAGATGAAACATCATCTCTACTAAAAATACAAAAATTAGCAAGGCGTGGTGGTGCACACCTGTAATCCCAGCTGCTCAGGAGGCTGAGGTAGGAGACTTGCTTGAACCTGAAAGGCGGAGATTGTACTGAGCTGAGATCACACCACTATACTCCAACCTGGGTGACAAAATGAGACTCCATCTCAAAAAAAAAAAAAAAAAAAAAAAACTCCTTAGAGAAGGACAAAGAGAGTGGTATAAGACAAGGCTGGAGAGGCAGGCAGCTAGGTAGACTGTTATATTCTGTACTTTGCTTGCAGAACCTTGAAAGTATTGATACGGTCAGTAAATTTTGTATCAGTGTTGCCAGGAAGACTATATATGTTCAATAAAGGCAGAATGAGAGAATCAATGAATGGATGGATGTGTAAAGCAAATATATGGTACAAAAGAGAGAGGCATAAAATTAAAATGGCATGATCTGGAAGTAAAGCATTGAATGGACCAATATAAAAAAGAAAAGGAGCCTGTGAGTCTCAATTATGCAGGGCTAAGAACTCTGAGGGGCTAAAAATCATCTACTCAATCTGTTCACTGTAGAGATGAAAAATACAGGGCTGGTGAATCAAGATGAGTTCTCCAAGAACACAAACTCAGTAGTGACTGAACCAGGACCTGAATCTTCTGATTCCCAAACCAAAAAGTTTTCCACTACAGTCATAGCTCATTCTGAATCTAGAAGCATAAGAATAAGCCTCTAACAGTCACTATGAAGGCAGATGCCAAACACATCAGAACCTTATCCCTAAGGGATGTGTAACAACTAGCAACTGCTGCAATTTTTCTACTTGTGCTTTAGAACTTAGCTATGGATGACACAAGAAAAATACTCATCCCTCCCTGTCATAAAATTGATTCATTTAGAAAAAGGCTATTCCCTATGTGTTATTATTTCCTTTTCTATTTTTAACTTGAGAGAATTAATACAAACAGTATAGTGGCAACACTCAGCACAAAATGATCTTAAGAGCACATGAGGTCAGACTGGCATGGGAAGAAATGTCTCCAAGCAATCCCTCACTACCTATAATTCACAGGAAGTTAGAATCAATAGGATTCTGGAAGGCTGACTCCACATTCTGTTTCTCTTTAGGTTAGTCAGAAACTTGGACAGACACTACTAACATATCACATATACTGGTTTTGCTGAGTGACCTTTCTTTGGTCTGTTGTGTTATTTCCAACTTTCTTTGTCTCTGATGCCTAAGTTAACTAATACTACTATTACATAAACCAATGAAATTTTACTCATTTAAACATCACATTTGTTATTAAAGTATTACAAGTTGGCTTTCTTTTTTCTATGCTTCTCATACTAGTGCCACAAGTGGTAGGTAAGAGTTATGCCATCATCTTTTAGGAAGTGTCAGAATGCCTCCCAGGCCTACATTCCCCTTCTGAAGGATTTCCTACATATAAGCTATCCCAGACTGACTGGTGACTGCTGAGCACCTGACCTAAGGCTAGTCAATTGCTAGATGGGCCAGTAGGTATGAAATGTCCTGGTATAAGAACTCTGCCTTACACAGGTAGTGATAGGCCAGATACTCTCACTAGAGAAGTTAAAAAAAGCAATAAAACAACAGTCATTTAGTTGATAATTTTAGAGAAATAAAGGCAAAAACAGAGACCTGCTCATTCAGCACAGTAGTAGGGATGAGAGTTGGGAGAATGGCTGTTGAGGATATAGTAGAATAACCTGGTGGCTAACAACAGCAGCTACAACAATAACAAGAACAATCACCATAAAGGCTTACTTTTATTGACCCCTCACTCTATGCCAGACTGTGATAAGAAATTCAAATGCATTACTCTACATAAACCTTGCAACTACCTGTGAAGTAGGTTCTGTTATTATCTCCATTTCACAAATAGGATAATTGAGACAGAGCAAAATTAAGAAAGTACACAAAGTCATTCCTTTAGTAAATGATAGAACCAGGATTCTAAACCAGATTTGTTTGATTCCAGAAATCTGCTTTTAACCACCATCCTAAGTTAGAGCTTGTTTTATGTTTAGAAGGACATTTTCAGCTTCCTACAATGTTTAAGATCCCTGCCTTTTTTACTTCTACCTGAATTTGTACAGCAAACCCCCATTACTTAAGGAAAACTGAACACAAGGAAGGTGATGCTCTGGAACTAAAATGTATGCTCAGGGTTGGTTTTGAAGTATGAGGCTGAAAGTTATGCTTTCCAACCTTGGAACTATTACCCACCATAAGTATCTTAATCTTATCTCTGGCATCTTACTGTACATAGGTTTCATAATCACTTTGTTAATTTTGACCATGAGAAATTATAACAATAATAGTAGAGGGAGAAAAGAATTTTAGAATATGAAAACATATCTATAAATATCCTGGTCTTCATAATTCAGTAAATACTTATTAAGTGCTATTTATATACAAGATACACATACCCATGTATGTTCCCCTTATTACCCAGGTTGATATAAAAGTCACAAGGCAGCATAACTATATGTTGCATTCATGTCTCCCAATCTCTGTAATTTCTGTTCCCAAACTACCATGTATCAGAGTTGACACTAAGATCAGAAATTGTGTTTGTGTATTTCTATGTGTGTATGTAATATGGAGCACTAGAAAGATTCAGAGAACTGAGTTCTAGTCCCAACTGCCATTAACTAGCTATCTGGCCTTATAAATATCACATCAACTCTCTGACCCCAGCTCCCCCATTTTAAAGAAATAGGTAATTGAACAAGATAAAATCCAAGACCCTGTTAACTTTGAAGTTCTTCTATTTAGTTTTCATTTACTTTTATCAATAAAGGTGAAATTAAAGGTCTCTCTTTTACCAGATAGAAGCAGGCATACCCTCTAAATGTGTACTGGTCAATTTCCAGGAGCCAATGAAATGTTATATATGATTTTCAAAAATAATTTTTTGTATAGGGTTGGAATCAGACCTTATGTCAAACAAAATCCTAGACAAACCCAAATAATTAAGGCTACAAAGTAAATAAACAAAGCTGCTCTACTGAGGAAAGGAATAGGAATCTTTGTTGTTAGACTAGTAGATCCTGCTTGGATTAGATTTCTGGAACCCTACATTTTCAAGGAACATAGCTTAAAAACTATGGCAAACTGGAGAGCAGAGGTACATTAATCAAGTTAAATGCTATTATTCATCCACTATGCATAGAGCAATATACAAGGAAAGTAGAGAAGTAGAAGACATACCCTCTGCTTGCAAAGAGCTTGCAGTTTCCATGAAGAGATTGGGTATAAACTTCAGAATTAATTTAAGAAAACCACAAAGCAAAAAATGGGGGGGTGGGGCAAGAAAGGCAAATCCTAGGTCCTAAGAAAATGCACAGTAGAAACTAACACAAGGTCTAAGAATTTTATTTAACAAAATCCAATACTTTTACAAAGAGATTAAACAGGTTGAGTATTTCAAATCCCAAAAGCTGATATTTGAAATGTCCCAAAAATCTGAAACTTTTTGAATGCCAATATGATGCTCAAACTAAGTACTCATTAGAGCATTTCAGATTTCAGATATTCAGATTTGGGGTGATCAATTAATAAACATTTCAAAATTTTAAAAAAATTGAAGTCCAAAACACTTCTGGTTGCAAGCATTTCAGATAAAGGATACTGAACCTGTAGTACAGAATACCTCTTGATTAAACAAAAAAAGACAGCAAAGCAGTCAGTGTATCTGACAACATGGAAGTTGTTGCTGACTTTAACAACAGCAGCATCAGTAGACAGTTGAAAATGGAAATAATTTGTCTGCTTATTTCCCCATAGCATTTATTCAATATGCAAGCATTTTATTTCCATATATTTTTATTTATTTATTGTCAGTCTTCCCCCTATTACAATGTACACTCCATGAGGGCAAGTGCCTTTCCAGGTACATTCACTTCTATATTACCAAAGTCTAAAAATACTGCCTAGAATTGTAGGTTCTCAGTAAATATTTGTTGAATGATTGAACAACCATGTATTGTGCTAGGGATTAGGAAATAGAGTAAGGGAGTACAAAATGATTATGGCATAGTTTCTGGTTTTGAGACGCTTACAATCTAATGAAAGACATATACTAATTCATAAGCAACTATATCACTGTTTCTCAAACTTGAATAAAGTATGTATCTATTTTAAAATAAAAAAACTGAAGAAGAAAACAGTCTCATGTTGGCAAAACATTTTATTATAGAATTAAGAATGTATAAACATTAAACTAGGTATAAACTATGTTTCTAGATCCCATAGGACTAAAGGTAAAACAAATTTACAAATTGAATAAATCAAAACTATGAAACCAATATACCTGAAATTAACATTAACCTAATGTTATCAATGATAATGTTTGGCTGAAACAAAGCTGCTACTTTCCACATACATGATACTGACTGTAACTGTTGTAACGGGGCCTTAGATTGGTATAAAGCAGTGATTATAGATTAAGTCCACCTCTGTTCTCTTTACAATAGTCTGTGACATTTAAAGAGTACCACTCGTCTCCAACGAAACTGTAAACACAAGCACAAGTACAGGCCTTCCCGGAAATCTGTAGCAGTGCTTACTTATAAAGTGGTTATCCAGAGAATCTGAAATATGCTTTGAATTTCTTTCTTATATACTGTGAAAGGAAAACACAAAAATGTTTGCAATATCACAGAAAATGTGTAGCACTTAGTGTATATCTTAGTCCACTCATAAACTGGCTCCTTTATTTTCATATGTTCCTGGATCACAAGTAGGGAAAGTAGAGAAGAAAGAAGATACACTCCAGAATCAAACTTGGGTTTGAGTCCCAACTCTGCCACTAACTAGCTGTGTGACTGTGGACAAGTTACTTAACATCTATGAGTTCCTATCTTCTCACAGAAAATACCCGTCTTGTAGAATTACCATAAGATTAAACTAAATTATATAGAGAATGATGACTGGCATATAATAGAAGTTCATTAAATATGAGTTTACTTCCCCTTCTCCTGGATTCAGCCTCTTCTGTAGGTATCTTCTATGCCACCACCATTCATGATACATTTATTCCACAAATATTTATTGAGTACTTTCTATGTATCTGTCACTGCTTTGTGTACTTTGGATATAGCAAAGAAAAAGGGCCCTGCTTTTACGGAACTTTCATTCCATAAAATGCCTGACCTAAGTAGAAGCAATGGAGACAAACATTTGAGATGGATATTAAAAATATATAGCTGGCAAATGAACCTAGTCTCAGGCTCTCAACCCAGAGATTAACTACAATCTCTCCAGATTTACTTGCTGCTGCCAGGTCATTGGGGCTGAAGAGCCCTTCCAACAGTTTAGAACTGTAAGTGGAGACCTGACCACATGTAGGTCAGTAGTTGAACCCTTCTTAATGTAACCTTGAAGACTGAAGATTCCCTAGCTCTAAATCCTATTAGTAAAGCAATGTTGTGCTAATGAAAGTAGTGAATTTGGGAACTATGACAAAGTCAACATCATCTCAAGAAGAAATGAAGAGTCTACAAGGATGGGGGATGAAAAATGCTGCAAGAAATAAGCAAAAATAAAACTGAATAAACTATTGTAGGCAAAGACAGTTTGGCTAACCACACAGTATAATGAAAGAAGAGACTGACCTGTCTTTAGGACACAAGGCATGTGCTCCACAAGCATTTGTTAAACATATGAATGAATGCCTGTGACTGTGACCTGTTAAAATAATACCACCAAAAATGGAATAGAAGGAAACAAGGAAAAACTAAAAGTACATGAAACAGAAATCTAAGAAATAGAAGAAAGACCCAAGACAAGTAATAAAAGAAAGATTGTTAGAGATATATAATATATAACATAGCTTGACAGACTGTAAAGGATGGGAAAAAAAGAGAAAAAGAATCAAAATTGCTGCCCAGATTCTAAACAAGTGTAAAAAATTTCTCTTTTAGTTAGTGTAGAATTTAATTATAAAGATAACTACTTTATCTGGAAATTTGTTTTCAAGCCTTCTTTTTAGCAGACTTTGGCTAGCTGACAGCGGAGAAGAGCCAAACTCATGATGAGGTCATTTTTCTATAAACCCTTTCCTCAATTTCACAGGAATGGTGAATCACCTTATAGTATAAAATAATTTCCAAAGCCAATGGGAAAGAGATGTTTCCTGGTCCTGCCACAGTACTGATCCAATTTCCAAACTGAAAATAGATTATTTACTGACACTGATTCAATTCCTTATCCATATGCTATCTAATCTGGTCTCCACAGTGAGGCACAGTTTCATTTGTGTTTAATTGGTTAATAAAACCTCTGACATGTTAGGCTTATAATGTTTTTGATAGTTACAAGTGCTTATGTCAAAATAAAACAAGAAGCCAGGCATGGTGGCTCATGCCTATAATCCCAGCAATTTGGGAGGCCAAGGCAGGCGGATCACTTGAGGTCAGGAGTTTGAGACCAGCCTAGTAAATATGGTGAAACCCTGTCTGTACTAATACAAAAATTAACTGGGCATGGGGCCACATGCCTGTAATCTCAGCTACTCAGAGGCTGAGGCAGGAGAACTGCTTGAACCCGGGAGGCGGAGGTTGCAGTCAGCCGAGATTGTGCCACTGCACTCCAGCCTGGCACCTGGCGACAGAGTGAGACTCTGTCTCAAAACAAAAAACAAAAACAAACAAACAAAAAAATAAAATAAAATAAAAAATAAAACAAGAGAGAGAAAGCAACAACTCTTTTCAGAAAGCCAGATTCTAATTTAAAAAAAATAAATAAAAGGGAAGGGGAACAAAAGGAATTTAAAAAGAAAAACTTACTGATCCACAAAGCATGCTAGTTCTCCTATTTACCCCTTACCATTCATTAACCTTTCTCTTCCCTGCAATAGGCCTAAGGATGTCGACTTCTACAGATGATGTCACTAAGATTCTTTGCCTTTTGGCCTCTGGTTGGGATCAGCTAATGTGAGGCTCTGGCAGAAAACCAGAGAATAGGAGAAGAGAATGGTCAGGGTATTTTTCCTAGCAGCACCCTCCCTGCCATGCCAAGGTTTTGCAAAGTGGTTGTGTTCTTCTCTCTAAAACCAAAGTTCCTATCCAGCATCCCCTCTCTTGTGCCTGAAGCTCTTACTGAATTCTGGTCAAACCTCCCTTTGTCCCCTGGGCCTAAGTGTGATGATGATGGCCAGATTTTTGTTGTTTCCCTTAAATATTACCACATCTGTCTAAATAAGCTGTCTAATAAATGATCTTCAATTAAGCTTTCAGAGTGCCATTCCTTTCCTTCCAGGTCTCTGACTGATACATAAAATTATTTAACTTTAGTGTATAAACTTTATAAGCTAACAATAATATTAGCTAGCATTTATTTACTGTTCTATATATGGCAGACTATAGAGAGTACTTTATATGACTTATTTCATCATTTAATCTTCACACACAAAACAATACTATTGTTATTATCATTTTCCCTATCATGGCTAACATTATTATTCAGACATTAACACCATTTGCCTCACTTCCATGAGACGGATATACTTACTCCATTGATGTTGGGCTTGGTCCTGTGAGTTGGCATATAGAATAGGGAGAAAGTAATGATATGCCAATCTGAACCCAGGGTTTTTTTTTTTCATTAAATTCTGGGGTACATGTGCAGATTGTGCAGGTTTGTTACATGGTATACAAGTGCCATGGTGATGGTTTGCTGTATTAATCACCCCATCATCTACATTAGGTATTTCTTCTAATGCTATCCCTCCCCAATCCCTCCACCCCCTGCTATTCCTCCCCTAATCCCTCACCCCCCAGCCATGGTGTGTGATGTTCCCCTCCATATATTTGTGTGTTCTTATTGTTCAACACCCACTTATGAGTGAGAAGATGTGGTGTTTGTGAACCCAGGTCTTAAGAGGCTGTCCAGCCTCCTATATTTACCATCATCATGAAAAGGACATGCCCAGATCAGCCTCTCAGTTCCAGAAGATAGAGACATGTGCCAGATCCACCTCAGTCAAATACAACACATCTCGATCCACCCACAAAAATGTGTAACATGAGCACAGCCAAGATATCCCAGCCAATCTAAGTCCAGCTCAGATAATCCTGAGCCAACCCACAGATCCATGAGAACAAAAGGTTGTTATCTTAAGCCACTGAGTTTTGGGATGGCTTATTATGCAGCAATTTTACAGTAATAGCAAACCAATAAATTCCAAATTTATATATGGACCACAGACTCCATATTGGGGTTTTCTACCAAAAAAGTTTAACATGAAGTCAATAAAAAGTCATTCTCTAGTAAAACCAAGTTATCAACTATTAAACTATCAATCTGCATAAATCATTTCTAATTGTAACTAAGAAAAGATTTCCAGTGGAGGAGCCCCATGGGTCGCCAGCGTGACTCTTGTGGCCAGCGCAGCAGTTTTGCCATCGCCTCGGCGTGGCAGCTCTTTGTGCAGAGTAAACGGGACTGGTTCCCCTACTGACTGGTGTTTGGAGCTCTGGGAAGGCAGAGCCGCTTGTTGCGGACTCAAGAAGGAAACCAGACCAGAGATTCCCAGGCAGAAGAGCACCAACGGTCTTATCGCTGCTGTTGTGGCCGGCGCAGTGGGTTGCTCGGATTCCAGCACTGGGAATCAATAAATTGGACGTCCACTCGGAAACCTAATTAGAAAGGCGGTAATTGTAAAGACAACAGATGGATAAATTCATAATAAAGGGAAAAAAACAGCCTAAAAAGGCCGAGAAAACCCAAAATCAGAACCCCTCTCCCTCTACAGGGGATTGCAATTCCTCATCAGCAACGGAACAAGCCCTGATGGAAAAGGACTGTGTTCCATTATCTGAAGGAGGTTTCAAAAGGTGGATGATAAGAAACTTTTGGGAGTTGAAAGAACTTGTTCTAACCCAATGTAAAGAAACTAAGAACTTTGAAAAAAGGTTTGACGAAATGCTAAAAAGAATGGACAATATAAAGAGGAATATAAATGAACTAATGGAGTTGAAAAATACAACACGAGAACTTAGTGAACTATGCACAAGTTTGAATGGCCGAATTGATCAAGCAGAAGAAAGGATATCAGAGGTCGAAGACCAACTTAATGAAATAAAACGGGAAGACAAGAATAGAGAAAAAAAGATAAAAAGGAATGAGCAAAGTCTCCAAGAAAAAGAGGGGGACTATGTGAAAAGACCTAATCTACGTTTGATAGGTGTACCTGAATGTGATGAAGAGAATGAATCCAAGCTGGAAAATACTCTTCAGGGTATTATCCAGGAGAAGTTTCCCAATCTAGCAAAGCAGGACAGTATTCAACCCCAGGTAATACAGAGAACACCACAAAGACGTTCCTCAAGAAGAGCAACCCCAAGGCACATAATCGTTAGATTCACCAGGGTTGAAACGAAGGAGAAAATACTAAGGCAGCCAGAGAGAAAAGTCAGGTTACCCACAAAGGGAAGCCTATCAGACTTACAGCAAATCTCTCAGCAGAAACCCTACAAGCCAGAAGAGAGTGGGGGCCTATATTCAACATCCTTAAAAAACAGAACTTTCAGCCCAGAATTTCATATCCTGCCAAACTAAGCTTCACAATTGAAGGAAAAATAAAATCTTGTATGAACAAGCAAGTACTCAGAGATTTTATTACCACCAGGCCTCCTTTACAAAAACTTCTGAAAGAAGCATTACACACAGAAAGGAACAACCAGTATTAGCCTTTCTAAAAATATACCAAAAAATAAACAGCATCAACATAAAGAAGAATTTACATCGAAGAATGGATAAAATAGCCAGTTAACATCAAATGGCAGTAACCCTAAACTTAAATCAACTAAATTCCCCAATCAAAAGATACAGCCAAAACCTAATGGTATACTACATCCAGACCCATTTTATATCCAAAGATACACAAAGATTCAAAACAAAGGGTTGGAGAAAGATTTACCAACCAAATGGAGAGCAAAAATAAATAAATAAATAAAAAGCAGGAGTTGCAATCCACGCATTTGATAAAACAGATTTCAAAGCAACAAAGATACAGTGGTATAAGGATCAATGCAATAATAAGAGCTAAGGATCCTAACACCCAGATACATAAGACCCATAAAGAGATTTAGACTCAACGAGACAGAAAATTAATAAGGATATCCAGAATTTGAACTCAGATCTGGAACAAGTAAACTTAATAAGTATTTATAGAGCTCTCCACTTTAAATACACAAAATATACATTCTCCACTTTAAATACACAAAATATTGATCAGCCATTATTAATACCCATTCATAGAATAAAGCAATATTCCTGTTCTCTCTCCCTCTTTTTCTTCCTCTTTCTTCCTCTCCTTCTCTCCTTTTTTTTTTAAAAAAAAAAAAAGGTGTGTGGTCATCTCATAATCTGTCCCCAACTTACACCCCAGCCTGCCAGCACCTTCCATCACTTTCCCTCCTCCACTCCCCAAATCACTGCACTTTTCCAATCCTTCTCTTCCAAGCCCAAATGCCTTTACAAAAAAAAAAAAAAAAAAAAAAATTCCAAAAGACATTTAAATGAAATACATACTCATTACCATAAAATACAAGGCCCTATCCAGTACTTTGGGAGGCCAAGGCAGGCGGATCACAAGGTCAGGAGATAGAGACTATCCTGGTCAACATGGTGAAACCTCGTCTCTACTAAAACATACAAAAATTAGCTGGGTGTGGTGGCACCTGCCTGTAGTCCAAGCTACTTGGGAGGCTGAGGCAGGAGAATTGCTTGAACCTGGGAGGCGGAGGTTGCAGTGAGCAGAGATGGCACCACTGCACTCCAGCCTGGTGCCTGGCAACAGAGCAAGACTCTGCCTCAAAAAAAAATAAAATAAAAAATACAAGGCCCTTCATAACCTGCTTATGTTTTTATCCCCACAACCTGATATCCTCTCTGTCCCCTGCCCATCACTAGAGACACACAAATTTACCTAAATTTATTTGGGCATGCTGTCTCTCAGCTCAGTTTCTTTACATGTACTGTTCTCTCGCTCTGAAAATTTTTTCTAACTCTTATCCCTTAACTCACCTCTAGTATCATCTTACCATGATGTCTGCAGGCTGAGTCTGATGCCCTTGTTCTGTGTTCTGTGTTTGCCTTTGCTTATCTCTCCTATAACCATTATAGCACTGTATTTTAACTGTGAGTTTCTTGAGGGCCAGGACTTAGCTTTCTGTTTATCACCATATTCCTACTAATAACATGCTATCTGGCACATAGTAGTCTCTGAGATGCTGATACAATCATTTTAGAAAGCTATAAACCATCCAATTGTGTTGAAGGGAATAGTGCATTGGTGACTAATAAGAAAAGGAATTGAAGGGTTGAGTTTGTCAGTCTTAATTCATCACTATGTAGAAGGAAAGGTACTCTGACTCCTGGTTCTTGATACAAATTTCCCTAGAGTAGACAAAGGTAATCCATTAAACGGCCTTAGCTTGAGGTCCATATTTCTTGAGAATGTCTAACACCCTTTGTCTAATTCCTTGCTCACTAAGCATTCTTCTGCTGGCAAATCTGGTGTCCTGGGTGGACCAAATATTGGTGGGGAAGATAGAAGAAGAAAATAGTAAAGATAACCAATCCCTTATTTTGGAGTTAGCCAAATAAAGGCTAACCTATTTCTATAAAGTGAAATAGGTTAGTATTAGTCTTTATAGAAATAGGTTAGTATTAGTCTATTTTCAGAAATTAATCTCCATTGAATGAACTAAAAATAACTGTAGGATTTCCAAAGCTAAGGTCCAATTCTGACTTATAAAACATCCACCAAGGGACTGTACCTTCACCCAAGAGGCCTAAAACAACCAGCAGATGTCTTGGGCATCCCTTTCCCTGTAGTACTCTACAGTGGTAGCAACCGCTAAGGGGGAGAAAAAGTAGAAAAATCAGACTGGTAGGATAGCAAACCCAGATGCTGTCCTCCCTGTTGCTAATGGTAACAGGATTAGACTAGATGGGGAACTGTAATTAGGCACTTGGCTTTTATATGTGACATGTTTACAGCCATCGTGCTATTCTGGGCTCTTATATAACATTTATATCTGATGCTATAATAGGCATTTTTGTAATCCTACTTTCTTCCTCTTCCATCTAAGTGGCTACAACAAGCAAGCACTTCTTTCTTCTTCCAAGTTTGGACCTGAAATGCCCCACTCATATATGTATGCTGTAAATATCTGCTTTTTAGCCTTAATTTTTTAATAAACACAGATGCTTAATCGATTCTATGCTGTTATTTATTTGATTAATTTCTCTATTCACATAAATTAGAAATTGGCAAATTATAGTTCATAGACAAACCTGCCCCCACAGTCTGTTTTCATATGGCTTGTGAGCTAAGAATGACTTTTACATTTCTCAAATGTTGTACAATACAAACAAACATAAACAAAGAAAAGTATGCAGCAATGTATGTGACACATAGCCTAAAATATTTGCTATTTGGCCCATTACAGAAATGTTTACCAACTCTTGACCTATATCAGTGTTGTCCATTACAGATGGGGCTAATTTATCTAGCATTTGATGATGGTGGTGAGGATGAGGATTAATATTTGTAGGATTCTTACCATATGCCAGAAACTAAGCACTTTCCATTTATTATCTCAGTTAACCTTCACAAACACTCTTTGAGGACAATGCTGTTATTAGCCTTATTTACAGATGTAGGAAGTTTAAATAACTTGCCATGGTCACACCTATAGTAAGTGGTGAAGCCCAGATTCAAATCCACACAGTCCAGTTAAAGAGTCCATGCTATAATACTTCCAAAAATCAATAGAATCATAACATCTTCCAGTAAGCATATAATCCCCTTTACATGATAATCTGACAAAGGATTACTTAGTCTCTGACTACCTATACTGAGGCAAACTGTCCCATCATTAAATAGCTCCAAATTCAGAAGTTGTTTACATTTTGAAATGAAACCTTATAGATAACTTTTATCTTTTAGTCTTATTTATTTCCTCTGGACCATACAGACTAAATTCATACACTTTACTACATGCCCTTCAAATATTGAAGATAGCTCAGATCTTTCCGAAGTCCTATTTCACTCTACACATTCCCCTAGAACTTTTCAAGCATTCTTCCTTATTTTTTATTCAATAGAATTTCAAAGCCTTCTCGCCACTTTAGTCACACTCATTGGTATAGTATAATGTATGCTACTAAGAAGCACGAAATACCAAATATCTCTGTTAGTCTCTAGTTACACATACCTAATCAACCCTCACTAAACACACCATTCTTTTCCACGACCCTGGCCCATGCTATTTATGAGGAAAGTTCTCCCTTTTCTTTAAGGGCCAAACTTCTAAATATTTTTCAAAAGTCAACTATCTCTGTGTTTTAACCATACTCTGTAAATTTCTTTATAGTAAAATGTGCCACACAATATTAATTATCTCACATGCAAGATTGAGGCTTCTTAAGAAAAAAAGATTGTGTCTTATTTGGTTTTGTATGAATAAATATATTTGCAAATCAAGAATGGAAAACACTTCATTTTGTTATAGAAACATCCATATTACTTAGGCAGCCAATATTAAACCTATGTAAGGAATTCTTAAAATGATATCTCTCAGCTTTGTAAAATTTTAAATTATTATAATTTGTTATAATTATATAATGATAATTTATAAGCTTATAAGTATATAATTATAATTTATTATCTTGTAAGTATATAATTATAACTTCATAATTATATAAATTATATGTAATATATAATTATATTTAAATTATATGTAATATATAATTATATTTAAATTATATGTAATATATAATTATATTTAAATTATAATTTACCATATTTAACATTCTTTGAGATGTTATAAATATTACATTTGATCATGATCATTATTTTTATTGAGATATGATTCATTCATGCTGAAAGCATGAAAAGATTTTCAAATTCCTAAAGTCCCCAAATCCTAAAGTTCCAGTTTGACTCTGACAAACAAAATTCTGACTTTTTAAAAATACTTTTAAAAAATACTTTCATTCACCTACGAGCTTGACAAAGTAAATTTTATAGACTTTAAAAAACTTCAAAATAACTTGGGTTCTTGTGAGAGATTGTGTTCTGTCTATGAAGGGTGATATCTACTCCAACTTCTTTTCCATAGAGCAAGCACTTTTTATCTTTAAATTGATGGATTGTGTGACTTTGGTAAGAAAAACATTTAGAAAAATATTGAGAAATGATTAACTTTTAAAACTACCCTAAACTTATTTAGGATTAAAACACTCTTTAGGAACTGACAGAGATTTCTAGCAGTTACCAAAACCCTTTTGGACATACATCTAGGTCATACTTCCTGGTTCCTTTGCATTTGGCTGAGGCTATGTTACTGAATTCTGGCTTTTGAGATGAGACCATACATGATATGTATCACATCCAGACCTGATCAATAAAAAATTTTTCACAGGTTCAGGGAAGCTGTGTTTAGAAAGAAAAAAATAATAGTTTTTAAAAAGGGGAAAGAAACTTTTCACAGGTGATTCTACCTCCTTCTTTACCCTTTTGACTAGCTAGAATGAAAACTATCCAAAGGGTGACTTTCAGAGCCCCTTGATCTACTTGTTGAAGATGGCAAAATCATAAGATGATAAAGATTAAAGTTTTTGAATTACTGCTGAAGGGAAAACTACCTAACCATATACATCCATTCACATTAGACTTTGACATAAACAAGAAAAAAATACTTATTGTGTATAGCCACAGAGATTTTGGGATTTATCTGTTACAGCAGCTAATGTTAACAAATACAAGGATAAATCAACTTGCACAGTTTCCCAGCAAATGAAAACACCTCCATATCTCTTCATGGACTTTTAAGTATATTACAAAACTAATAATATAACATAGTCTATATCCAATGGTCAATGTGTTTATAATTTTTTTCACATAAAACAGGTGATGCATGGAGAAAAGAATAAAAATTTACAAAGGCCATTATATAACTCATATTTAAATGTGAATGATCCTATTTATTCAGAATTGAAAACTACAGTATCACTGAAGGTAAAAGAATTTACTTCTTGGTTTTTGTTTCTCGTATTTGTATATTTATGTATCTCTCTTTTTTTGGTATTAAGAATTTAAAAACTCTTGAACAATAACTGTGCTCCCACTGAGATAATATCTTCCTGCAAATATGCATGACCTCTATTGCAAAACTCATTGAGTCTCTCCAAAGTAATTTAAAAATCAATCTAGGCAAAACCATTCAGGACATAGGAATAGGCAAGGACTTCATGACTAAAACACGAAAAGCATTGGCAACAAAAGCTAAAATAGACAAATGGGATCTAATTAAACTCCAGAGCTACTTCACAGCAAAAGAAACAATCACTAGAGTGAACTGGCAACCAACAGAATGGGAAAATATCTTTGCAATCTACCCATCTGACAAAGGGCTAATATCCAGAATCTACAAAGAACTAAAACAGATTTACAAGTAAAAAACAAACAAACCCATTCAAAAGTGGGCAAAGGATATGAACAGACAATTTTCAAAAGAAGACATATATGAGGCCAACAACCATATGAAAAAAATGCTCATCATCAGTGGTCATTAGAGAAATGCGTATCAAAACCACATTGAGATACCATCTCACACCAGTTAGAATAGCAATCATTAAAAAATCAGGAGACAACAGATGCTGGAGAGGATGTAGAGAAACAGGAACACTTTTACACTATTGGTGGGATTGTAAATTAGTTCAACCATTGTGGAAAACAGTGTGGCGATTCCTCAAGGACCTAGAAATGGAAATTCCATTTGACCCAGCAATCCCATTACTGGGTATATATCTAAAGGATTATAAATCATTCTGTTATAAAGACACATGCACATGTATATTCATTGCAGCACTGTTTATAATAGCAAAGACCTGGAACCAACCCAAATGCCCATTGATGACAGACTGGACAGGGAAAATGTGACACATATACACCATGGAATACTATGAAGCCCTAAAAAATTATGAGTTAATGTCCTTTGTAGGGGCATGAATCAACCTGGAAACAATCATTCTCAGCAAACTGATACAAGAACAGAAAATCAAACACCACATGTTCTCACTCACAGGCAGGTGATGAACAATGAGAACACATGGACACAGGGAGGGGAGCATCACAAACTGGGGTCTGCTGGGGGTTTTAGGGGAAGGAACAGCAGGGGGTAGAGAGTTGGGGAGGGATAACATGGGGAGAAATGCCAGATATAGGTGATGGGGATGGAGGAAGCAAACCACATTGCCATATATGTACCTATGCAACCATCCTGCATGTTCTTCACATATACCCCAGAACCTCAAGTGCAATAAAATATATGTGTTAAAAAAATAAAAAATATAAATAAATTTTTAAAAATTGTATAACCAAACTCCCTCTGTGTTTAAAATTTCACAGCAAACGTTGAATATGAGGAAAAGCTTTATATAAAACCTAAGCAGTGGCCCAACATGAAACAAAACTTAAAGAAACACTAGACTGCTTCTAAATTTTAATGGCCCGACATTATTATATTTGTTCAAGGAACTTTTATTGAGAACATGCAATGTGCCAGGCTCTGTGCTAAGCAACATGATGGCTACAAAATTGGCTCCTGATTTTCTGGATAGTATAGCAGATAAAAACACAAAGTAATTAATTGTTTTCTCTTGGTATTCTGAACTCTAAAATATTTTTGTCTAACATGATAGAAAAATAAAGTAATTCTCAAGTTTATTTCTAATAGAATATCTTTAAAAATATCAGTAACTGAAGATAGGATTAGATGTTATATGAAGGGAAGAATAGATCAGCTAGTAAAATATTAGAAAATAGAGATTCATATAAATATGTATACATTTTCAGATATATATACATATATACAAATATAAATACAAATTTCAGATGATGGTGCTATATCTTAGCTCAAGTCTCCTTTAAATTAGAGCCTGAGGCAAATTAAATTTCTGGTACTTTATTTTAGGGGGTAAAAGCCCTTTATTTAAGAGGAGCAATAAGGGAAATACAATAGAAGGAAATGAACAAAGAAACATGCAAAGCAATGTAATGTAATGCATAATTGCATTGGCTTTGTGAAAAGCCATGAATCACGCTAGCAGCTCTCTTAGCACAGGATACTTCTTTGGAAGATTTTCAAGGAGAAACTATACTGTGGAACAGTTCACAGAGGGGAGAAAGGAGAGACACAGTTTCAGCCTAGTATCATACCTTCATCTCCCATTTCATCTTCATACAGAACCAATTTCCCCATACTTCCATGTTGTGTCATCCAGCCTACCAGTGGTTACTTCACAAGCCAGATTTCACAGGCTCTGTGTCATTTCATCTAAGGCTGGAAAGTGAGAGGCAACTCAGGGCACATGAGATTGGCATGAGAGAATTATGAGCCAGCTAGGCCCAAGACTCTGATCTTTTAGGGTTGTTGGGAGGAATTAGAGCAAATATAAAAAATGCCTGTTCTAAAATAAGATTCCAGCCCAGAAAAGACAGTTAAGGAAGTAAGTAACAGCAACAGCACCAAAACAAGTCCCTGGCAGACTCATTACTGAGTTCACAGCTTCCCCAAGTGCTTTTCACCTCAAGAAGTGTCCCAGGCTAGCATTATTGATTCTGACTATTCTGCTACCTTACCCTGTCTTAGCATGAGCCAACTTTAACTCAATCCAATCCTGTCTTGCCATCCTGTCCTTCTTACCAGATCTTATATAAGGTTGGTAAACAACCATCCTACCTGCAAGGACTCCCTGGATCATTCATTCTGAGATGGAGATCATAAAAAGCTCAGTTCTGCTAACAAGTTCTCTTCCACCAGAGGACTCAGCTGTGAGATAACCCTGGAGTCTAAATTAACCTGGTGTAAGACTGTTCTACAACATGCCACTATGTATTCCTGGAATGTTGTGCATGCAGCACGCTGATACCGTCACGCCTTCCAATGTAGGGAGCAATAGTGAGCGTCACGTATCAAGCCACACCAAAGATGTCGATACCTCAACCCAGGATAGAGACAGGATACCTGTTAAGGCAGCTCTCATGCTTCTTTAAAACCAAAATTGCTTACTCAAACTGCCTACTCTATAGTTGTATTATTACCGTTCTAATTACCTAACACTCAGTCCACATAGGAGTAAGTCTACCTTGTTTCTTACTTCCTCCCAGGAGGCTGTGTAGGATATTTAAAAACTGCATTCACCTCTCTCAGTCAGAGTAGTAGTTTCAGATCTGGAAAAATACAAGGATTTCCCTGTCTCCTCTGCTCTGGAAAAAATAAAATGTCCCCTGATCGCAGGGTGAAAGGTTCTCCCTCACCTGAATTCTCTGCCAATGTCCAGCTGTGTCCCTCCCATCTCTGAGGAAGATTTGACCCCAATTTATATCAGGAAAAACTTTTAAATAAAATAAAGGCTCAAATTACAGCTTATTATATTAGCTGGGCTTGAGCCATGAACAGGTCAAACAAAAGATTTTTTTTTAAGAATGTGAATCCAGTCAGATTTATCTACAAATAGATTAAATAAACAACTACTATTTAACAGATGACTGTTTCTTATTAGTTGAAACTTTGTTCTAAAATAACTATTCTCAATGTTGTTAATATAATTAATTTAAAATGCTACTTCTATTTATAAATAACTCTCATCAACTAGAAGGACATATTTTTATAGTCTAAATACTGATTTAAGCTATCCTGATGTTCAGTTGTTTGAGCATGAGGTGAACAGAATAACAAGACTTATATTTTTAAATATCTGGTACTGTCTCCTACCAAGTGGGAGCCATATTGGGTTGATACATTACCTCAAAATCTCAAAGGGACACGATTATGGAGCAAGGTGGGTTACGGGTAGAAGGAAAGAAGATGAATGAATGACTACTATAGATGATGCAGCAGAATAAAAAAGAAAGACTGTTTTTTCTTTCCTGTGCCTATTTGCTGCTCTTAGCCAATGCTTCTCATGTACAAAGGTTAAAGATGGGATATAACTAGGTATTTGAATAGAGTGACTAGAACAAGCTCAACCATATCTGTGTACAGGGCTTGCTATTTTATTCACATAAAAATAGAAAATCTTCTTTGACAGAAAAAAAAAAAAAACAGGCAAAATACAACTGGGTTTTATTATTTCAACAAAATTTGGATATCTCTTTGTCCCAGGGACTACGCAAGAAACTAAGGATAAAATGATAAATAAAAGAAGTCCCCACCATCCTAGAATCTACAATCTTAAGGGAGAAACAAAACTAATCAAATATGTTCTTTAATAAATCAAAACTATAGCAAAGGCAACATAAAGAAGGTACAACATAGCCCAACTAGGGAACATGACCTGTTCTGAGGTATCAGAAATGGCTTACTTGTTCCCAGTTGTGATCCAAAGTATGAGTATAAATTTTCAAGGTAAAAGGGGGCAGAAGTAGAAAATTAAATACAGAGGCATTGTATTACAGGCAAGTAAACATCTTGTGTAAAAGCTCTGAGGCAGAAGAAACATAATTTGTTTGAGGACCTGAAAGAAAGCCAGTGGCCTGACAACAATTAGGAGAGGATGTTGTAAAGCTGTAGACATAGACAGGGGCCCCATTTTAGTCTTCATTTTAAAATAATGTAAAGCTATTGAAAGCATTCAGTATTAATCCTTTATGCTATCGAAAAACACTGAGTGACTAACATGCCAAGTTCTCTAGCTACAAATTATAGGTACTCCAAATAACTGAAAAGGAACAACATCCACAAAAACTCAGTCATCACCGAAACCCTAAATCAAGCAGTGGAATGAATCATCACTCTGAAGGCAGCCTCATGATTTTTATGCTTCAAAAACATTAATGTGTCCAGTATGTAGTAGGCCCTAACCTAGAAAGAACCATGTAAAAGAAAATTCAAGAATCTGCTCTCCAATATTTCATGGTCTGATGGTAGAGACAGGGTCTTATTGGAAGAAAATACACTGAGTTCTAAAATAGTGGTATGTGCTGGATGCTATGAGAGTAGTCTTTTGTTCTTTCCTCCAAGGGAAGAACTGAGCATTTCAGAGGATCCCATTAAGATCCCTCCTAGTTTTAGAGACTGGACAAAATAATAGTAAATAAACAATAGTATAAGAACTCAATGATGAGAACACATGAACACATAGATACACTGGGGCCTATCGGAGGGTAAAGGCTGGAAGGAGGGAAAGGATCAGGAAAAATAACTACTGAGTACTAGGCTTAATATCTTAGTAATTAAATAATCTATATAACAATCCCCATGACACAATTTTACCTATGTAACATACCTGCATATGTATCCCAAACTTAAAAAAGTAGCAGCCAATTTAGGATACATTTCATGTAAGTGTGCACATCTGTGTGTCTGTTCCATAATACCCATAATGAAGAGATACCACACATCTAAAGATAATTTTATGGGCCAACATAATCATATTTCCATACCAACTAACTAAAGCTACTGCTTTATGCTAACTAAAGCCACTGAGTCACTAACATGCAAACTTCTCCAGCTACAAATTATAGGTACTCCAAATAACTGAAAAGGAACAACACAATTTTCTTCTTTTTCTTATTTACCCTACTTTTCTAGTATCCAAAGTAAAAAAACAAAATAGCAGAATCAGTATTTAATCTGAACTTTTCAAATTTATAAAATGTAGTTTCAAAACCAGCTGCATGTGAAATAAGCCAGCATACTGGTATCCCTAAATGATCACTGATTCAGAGAACTAATTCTTCCTATGCTAAATGGACTTCTAGCCAAGTAAAATGCTAATGCAATTTTTCACGGTGGCCAAATCCTTCTCCAGGAATTGCACTTTGAGAACTAGAGGCTCCTGTTTAATGTTCATCAAGTCCTAACAAAAGAGAATAAAGCAGAAGAAACCCAGTACACTCATGATATAAATAGCTCATAACATTAATGAGTAGAAAAAAAAATGAAAGTATGTTCTACATTTTGAAAGATAACAGTGCAAAAAAGAAACCAGGCAACCTTATCTTGGCTAAAGCTCTCATTTTCCATCATCTTTGAGCTGTTAAAATGCTTCCTGAATGGCTTTGTAAATTCTACTTGGTTGAAATGTAAGAGAAGAGAAAGGGGAGTAAATATGAAGCCAATTGGACTAGAAAATATTAGAGAAGGAGGAAATGAAAAGGAAGGAAGGAAGCAAATGGAAAGAAGAGTTCTAATATAAAACAATTTCATTATTCAGAAGGTAAGGAAAGACCATAAGGAAACACGAAAGTTGAACAATACTGTTGCAGCATCTTCACTTTCCAACTCTTATCCCTTCCTTCCCAGCAAACCTCTAAAACACTTCTGCCATTAAGACCAACTGTTGAGGTTAAGAATCCATAACAACTATGGATTCAAGGTATTAAAGCTTGTCACATTATACAAAGACTACATAACAATTTGCCACTGTTAGTTTCATTCAGAATTAAAGCTATCACTAACAAAAGAAACACAAGCTAATCTTTACTATTGTGTAGATGACAGTAAGTTATTTCAAACAAGAACACCTCACAAATGACTAGTTGTATCTCAATTTTTAAATAAAAATGTTATTTTTTAAATGACTCATAACTTCTCTGGTTCTTTTTCTACATCCCTACTTCAGGATAATATGCAGGTAAGCCATTTCTTTAAGTTCAAATGAAACCATGTAATAGGATATTTCTTAACAATCTCAAACCACAAAGACTTATAAAAAAAAATGAAAAAATTCAAGAATGCTTTTAAATATTTCCTTTTCCAAAAATTAAGTTGAAAATAGTAATTTCTCTTTCAAACCCATCGAAATCTATAAATATTAATGTTTACAATAGTAACCTTGGAGAATAGTTTCAATAGATTATTAACTTAATGAAATGTTTTAATAGATGGTTCCTTCCTTGTGGTTTTCTCTGTTGCTTTGTAATAGCATAAATATTTATTCACAAAATTCTAAAATTCTTACTATATAAATGTTTTACGGCTACATCATACAATTTGTGTAAATACTATCCTCTATATTTTGAAGAAAAGCCTCAGGTCACTGAGGCATCATCCCTGGAGAATGTCCAGTATGCATTAACATAACATATTCAACACAGTATAACTTTACTTAAATTCTCTAATTCCTAAGGAGACATAAGTCTTTAAATCCTATGTGTCTCTGATTACCTTCTCAATTGTAACTTAAAATCTGGAGAGTCAACCCCATAAATTTTGTTTATTTCTAAGTAGTTCAGATCTTAAATCACTCCTAAATCAAAGTTCACAGCTTGGCTATTTTAGTTTTTGTGAAAAAAAATGGCATCATATTTGGGTACTCAATCATGTTTCATTCCTTCATATCAGGTGAAGCCCATGACCCGGAAGTAGGTAGAAAAATTTCTTAAACCATGTTCTTAGAGACTCCCATATATTTATAGATGCATGAACAAAGCCATGTGCTACCAGCACATGCCATCTTATAGACTGCATCCCTCAGCATCATCCTGTAGATAAGTTACCATATGCTGTGATAAAAACATTACTGAAAAAAGGTGAAAGCTCAAAGAATGAAAATTCATAGAATCACAAGTATTATTTAGGGATAGAAAGGTCCTTAGCAATCATCTAGTCCAGCAACCATATTTTACAAATAATAGAGCTAAAGAAAGTAAGAGAAATTAAGCAGCTTGTCTAAATTTTCAGAGCATGTAAGTACCAGAGCTAGCTTAGGAAATCGGGCCCATATAATTCTCAGTTCAGCATTTTTATTTGTGTATTATGTAGTCTCTTAATCAAAAAGAGGCATTTATTCATTCAAAAAAAAAACTATTGAGAGGCACAGGAATTATAGTAGAGCATGAAAAAAAAGATGGTATTCCTATTCTAATAAAGCTTACATTCAATTGTGAGGAAAATATACAAAACTATATAAACAAAATAAATACATATGTCAGGTAGTGACAAGTTCTCTGGAGAAAAATTCAAGAGGCTAAAGGGATGGACAGTGAGAAAGATTATTTTACATCAATTAGTAAGTAAAGAGGTAAAAAGTAGACAGAAAAGGAAAAGATGAAGCAAGTCATGTAATTATCTAGGAATAAAGTACTGTAAGAAAAGGCAACAGAGAGTGAAAATATCTTCAGGCAGGAATGTGCTATACATGCTCAAGAATCAGCAAAAAGCTGCAGACACTGGAGCAGAGTGAACAAAGGTGAATCATAACAGAAGAGAATGTTGGAAACATGGCATGGTGGCATATTGTTTAGACCTTTGAATTTTGTTTTTTCAGTGAGGAAAATCAATGGAAGGTTTGAGTAGAGAAATTTTATGATCTAACTTCCATTTTAAAGTGTCCCTCCTCAGTCTCATATACAGTCCAAAAAATAAAATAAAATAGTCTCTCTCCAGCTACTGTTTAGGGACTAGAAAGCTATTCAGTGCTATAGGTAAGAAATGATAGTAACTTGAATTACTGTAATAAATAACAAGGTGATGAAAAATTATTGGATATATTTTGAAGGTAGGGAGAAGGAGATTTTGCTTATAGACTACATGAAGGCTAGGAGAGAGAAAATATAATATTTAGCCTGAGCAAAGTAGAAAACTTGAGTCACTACTTATTAAGATGGAAAAAAGTGGGAGAAATTGAATATCAAGGGTTCAGTATTGGCTCTTATAAACCTGAGATGCTTGTAAGTTATCCTAAGGTAAATACTGAGTAGTGTTTGGTTTTATAAGTATAGAGCTTAAGAGAAAAATTATGACTAGAGATATAGATTTAGAAGTTGGTATTATATAGATTCCATTTAAGTCACAAAACTGGATAAAATAATCTAGGGAGTACATACAGCTGGATAATACAGAATGAGAAGGATAGGGTACATAAGAGAAGCAATGAACAAGCAAATCTATAGTTGTGAGTCCTAGAACAGTTCAATATTTAGAGATCTGGGAAAATAGAAAGGAAGACCTAAGTAAGATGAGTAAGAAGGAAAAGCCAGTGAAGTAGGAGGACAATCAAAAGATTGTGGTATCCAGGAAGCCAAATAGAGTTAAGTGTATCAAGGAGGAGGAAGCGATCAACTATGACAAAAGATTCTGATAAGTCAAGTAAGATGAAGTCTAGGACTAAATCAATGTATGGTTATTGATAACACTGACAGGATCTTGCCAGGACAGATTTAGTGACATGGTGGGCAAGAATAATGAGTTCAAGAGAGGATCAGAGGAAAAGAAGTGCAGACAATAAGTGTGTATAAATTTGTTGAGTCTGGAGTAAATGCGAGCAGAGAAATGTGGCAGTTCTGAAAGAAAAAAGAGATTGATGTCATATCAAGACTTTGAAAGTCAACCAAGAAATGTGTGGCAGCAGTTCTCTTTTATTACATTTTACTTCATTATATTCAGTAATATTCTCCTTTAATCCACTTTTATATCTACTCCCTAAACCTTATCATCTCTCAAAACTGCCCTATTATAGATCATAAATAGATACACACCACCTCTGGTTACCATATCCTTTTCTTGCCTCATCTGTGCTTTGACTCTATTGGTACCTCCAGTTTATTGATTCCTTTACTTCACTGCCATGCATAAGCCCTTTTTTGTGTTAATTTTCCTCTCCATTCAGCTTATATTCCCTGGTCCATCACTTCAATCACTGTCATTAATAAGATTCTAAACTCCTTTCCTCTATTATCATTCCATTTGGTATAGGAAACTCAATCTTGAAAATTCTGGATGAAAATCATTTGCCTAACCTATACTAGCATCTTGACTGCTGAGCACAGTTTAAAGAAAATCATACAATGGGAAAGATCTGTATTATTATAAGTGATTATCAACCTCAGATAAGCCCCCAATAACAGCTGTTATTGCTTTCCTATATAGATTGTTTCCTCATCTTCCACAACGGAAATTTTCAAAAAACACCTTAACCACATATCCTTAATCTTCTCTTACTGTTTTGAAACAGTAAATGGTCACATAACCAAAAACAAAAGCAAAAATATTATTCTCTTCCACCACTATTTCTTATATCCAGAAATATTTCCTCTGATCACCCAGTTGCTCTGTCAGAGGCTTCAAAGACATCCTTTACACCTCCCTCTCTGTTATTTTCCCTCTCCAATCAATTATCAAGTCTATAAGTTCTATATAATAAATATCTCTTGATTTGTAATTTTTTCCCATTTCTGCTGCTAGCTAAATCCAAGTAACCAATACCTGATACCTGCACTACCACAAGAACCTATGATTCCTGTTTCTACCCTTTACACAGAATAATCTTTTAAAATTATAAGTCTGATCTTGATGCACATAAAACTCTAATTTGTTCAATTTTTAAATGACTGTTCATTGCATTTATTAACAAAATAAAGTTTAAAAATCATTAATATGGCCTGCAAGGACTCCAATAATCTGTATTCTTTCTCTTTTTTAAAAATTTTTTTATTGGGTTTTAGGTTTTAGGATACATGTGCAAAACATGCAAGATAGTTGCATAGGTACACACATGGCAGTGTGTTTTGCTGCCTTCCGCCCCTTCACCCACATTTGGCATTTCTCCCCATGCTATCCCTCCCCTGCTCCCCGCCACCGCTGTCCCTCCCCTATTCCCCCCAATAGACCCCAGTGTGTAGTACTCCCTTCCCTGTGTCCATGTGTTCTCATTGTTCATCACCCACCTATGAGTGAGAATATGAGGTATTTCATTTTCTGTTCTTGTGTCAGTTTGCTGAGAATTATGTTCTCCAGATTCATCCATGTCCTTACAAAGGACACGAACTCATCATTTTTGATCGCTGCATAATATTCCATGGTGCATATGTGCCACATTTTCCCAGTCCAGTCTATCATTGATGGGCATTTGGGTTGGTTCCAGGTCTTTGCTATTGTAAACAGTGCTGCAATGAACATTCGTGTGCATGCGTCCTTATATTAGAATGATTTATAGTCCTTTGGATATACACCCAGTAATGGGATTGCTGGGTCAAATGGAATTTCTATTTCTAGGTCCTTGAGGACTCACCACACTGTCTTCCACAATGCTTGAACTAATTTACACTCCCACCAGCAGTGTACAAGTGTTTCTATTTCTCCACATCCTCTCCAGCATCTGCTGTCTCCAGATTTTTTAATGATCGCCATTCTAACTGGCATGAGATGGTATCTCAATGTGGTTTTGATTTGCATCTCTCTAATGACCAGTGATAATGAGCATTTTTTCATGTGTTTGTTGGCCTCATTTATGTCTTCTTTTGTAAAGTGTCTGTTCATATCCTTTGCGCATTTTTGGATGGGCTTGTTTTTTTTTATTATTATTTTCTGTAAATCTGTTTGAGTTCTTTGTAAATTCTGAATATCAGCCCTTTGTCAGATGGGTAAACTTCAAAAACTTTTTCCCATTCTGATGGTTGCTGATTCACTCTAATGACTGTTTCTTTTGCTGTGCAGAAGCTGTGGTGTTTGATTAGGTCCCATTTATCTATTTTGGCTTTTGTTGCCAATGCCTTTGGTGTTTTGGTCATGAAGTCCTTGCCTACTCCTATGTCCTGAATTGTTTTACCTAGATTTTCTTCTAGGGTTTTTATGGTGCCAAGTCTTATGTTTAAGTCTTTAATCCACCTGGAGTTAATTTTAGTGTAAAGTGTCAGGAAGGGGTCCAGTTACTGCTTTCTGCACAAGGCTAGCTAGTTTTCCCAACACCATTTATTAAACAGAGAATCCTTTCCCCATTGCTTGTTTTTGTCAGGTTTATCAAAGATTGTATGGTTGGAGATATGCTGTGTTGCGTCCGATGTCTCTGTTCTGTTCCATTGGTCTATGTTTCTGTTTTGGTACCAGTACCACACTGTTTTATTACTGTAGCCTTGTAGTATAGTTTGAAGTTCAGTAGTGTGATGCCTCCCGCTGTGTTCTTTTTGCTTAGGATTGACTTGGCTATGTGGGCTCTCTTTTGGTTCCATATGAAGTTCACGGTGGTTTTTTCCAGTTCTGTGAAGAAAATCAATGGTAGCTTGATGGGGATAGCATTCATCTGTAAATTACTTTGGGCAGTATAGCCATTTTCATGATACTGATTCTTCCTAACCATGAACATGGAATGTTTCTCCATCTGTTTGTGTCCTCTCTCATTTCGTTGAGCAGTGGTTTGTAGTTTTCCTTGAAGAGGTCCCTTTGTTCCTTGTAAGTTGTATTCCTAGGTATTTTATTCTCTTTGTAGCAATTGTGAATGGCAGTTCATTCTTGATTTGGCTCTCTTTAAGTCTGTTTTTGGTGTATAGGAATGCTTGTAATTTTTGCACATTGATTTTATATCCTGAGACTTTGCTGAAGTTGCTAATCAGTTTCAGGAATTTTTGGGCTGGGACGATGGGGTCTTCTAGATATACTATCATGTCATCTGCAAATAGAGACAATTTGGCTTCCTCCTTTCCTCTTCGAATACCCTTTATTTCTTTTTCTTGCCAGATGGCTCTGGCTAGAACTTCCAGTACTATATTGAATAGAAGTGGTGAGAGAGGGCATCCTTGTCTAGTGCCGGATTTCAAAGGGAATGCTTCCAGTTTTTGCCCATTCAGTATGATATTGGCTGTTCGTTTGTCATAAATAGCTTTTATTATTTTGAGATACGTTCCATCAATACCGAGTTTATTGAGGGTTTTTAGCATAAAGTGCTGTTGAATTTTGACAAAAGCCTTCTCTGCATCAATTGAGATAATCATGTGGTTTTTGTTTTTGCTTCTGTTTATGTGGTGAATTACATTTATAGACTTGTGTATGTTGAACCAGCCTTGCATCCCCAGGATGAATCCTACTTGATCATGATGAATAAGCTTTTAAACCTAGAAGAAATGGATAAATTTCTGGACACCTGTGTCCTCCCAAGCCTAAACCAGGAGGAAGCCAAAACTATGAATAGACCAATAACAAGGTCTGAAGTCGAGGCAGCAATTAAGAGCATACCACGCAAAAAAAAGCCCAGGTCCAGATGGGTTCACAGCCGAATTCTACTAGAAACACAAAGAGGAGCTGGTACCATTCCTTCTGAAACTATTCCAAATAATCCAAAAAGAAGGAATCTTTCCCAATTCATTTTGTGAGACCAACATCATCCTAATACCTAAACCCGGCAGAGACTCAACAAGAAAAGAAACCTTCAGGCCAATATCCATGATGAACATAGATGCAAAAATCTTCAATAAGATATTGGCAAGCTGATTGCAACAGCACATCAAAAAGCTAATCTGTATTCTTTCTAGCTGACCTGTCACTTTTTTCTGCACTCTGTATTCGGTCATTGTGAGGAGCTGAAGGAAACGTTCCTCTCTCTCTTGCCTGTAGGCCTTTGACCTAATATTAGTATTCTACCCTCTCCCAACCATTACTGTCACTATAGTCTTCTAAAATATCATCAGCTGAAATGTCAACACTGAAGGATCTCTTTCCTAACTAGGCAGAATGAGTTAACACCATGAACTTCCCTTCCAAAGCATTTGTTGCACAGATAATTACTTACTAAATGCCCTTCTTTCTTTTTTATTTTTTGTTAACATAATTGTACATATTTATGGGCACATATATTTGGATACACGCATAGGGTGTGAAATGATCAAATAAGTGAAATTAGAATATCTACAAACACAAATATTTGTCATTTCTTTGTGTTGAAAACATTCCAAATCTTCTCTTCAAGCTACTTTGAAATATATAATGAGTTGTTGTGAACCATTGTCACTCTACTGTGCTATCAAACACTAGAATTTATTCCTTCTACCTAACTGTATTTTTTTATGCATTAACCAACCTCTCTTTCTCCTCTTCTCCCTACTACCTTTCTCAGCTTCTACTAACCACAGTACTCTCTGCCTTCATGAGGTAAACTTTTTTAGCTCCCACATGTGAGTGAGAATGTACAGTAGTTGTATTACTGTGTCTGACTTCTTTCACTTAACATAATATCCTCCAGTTCAATCCATGAACTGCAAATGACAGAATTCCATTCTTTTTATACCTGAATAATATTCCATAATATACCATTGTGAATATATACCACATTTTCTTTATCCATTCATCTGTTGATGGACACTTAGGTTGGTTTCATATCTTGGCTATTGTGAACAGTGCTGCAATAAACATGAGCATGATAATCTTCTTTTCCCTCTGTTGCCCAGGCTGGAGTTCAGTGGCATGATCTCAGCTCACTGCAACCTCCGCCTTCCAAGTTCAAGTGATTCTCCTGTCTCAGCCTCCCAAGTAGCTGGGATTACAGGTGCCTGCCACCATGCCTAGCTAATACTCATATTTCTACTAGAGACTTGGTTTCACTAAATTGCACAGGCTGGTTTCAAACTCCTGACCTCAAGTGATATACCCACCTCAGCCTCCCAAAGTGCTAGGATTACTGGCATAAGCCACTGCACTCAGCCAGGTATGACAATTTTTTTTCAATATATTGATTTCCTTTATTGTGGATGTATATACCCAGCAGTGGAATTTCTGTAACATATGGTAAATCTATTAGCTATTTGAGAAATATCCATGCTGGTTTTTATAATGGTTGTATTAATTAACATTCCCTAGCATTTCCCATTCTCTGCATCCTTACCATCATTTGTTATTTTTTGTCTTTTATTTTTAATTTATTTTTTATTGCATTTTAGGTTTTGGGGTACATGTGCAGAACATGCAAGATAGTTGCATAGGTACACACATGGCAGTGTGTTTTGCTGCCTTCTGCCCCTTCACCCACATTTGGCATTTCTCCCCATGCTATCCCTCCCCTGTTCCCCCCCACCACTGTCCCTCCCCTATTCCCCCCAATAGACCTCAGTGAGTAGTACTCCCTTCCCTGTGTCCATGTGTTCTCATTGTTCATCACCCGCCTATGAGTGAGAATATGCGGTGTTTCATTTTCTGTTCTTGTGTCAGTTTGCTGAGAATTATGTTCTCCAGATTCATCCATGTTCCTACAAAGGACATGAACTCATCATTTTTGATTGCTGCATAATATTCCATGGTGCATATGTGCCACATTTTTCCAGACCAGTCTATCATCGATGGGCATTTGGGTTGGTTCCAGGTCTTTGCTATTGAAAACAGTGCTGCAATGAACATTCGTGTGCATGTGTCCTTATAGTAGAATGATTTATAGTCTTTTGGATATATACCCAGTAATGGGATTGCTGGGTCAAATGGAATTTCTATTTCTAGGTCCTTGAGGACTCACCACACTGTCTTCCACAATGGTTGAACTAATTTACACTCCCACCAACAGTGTGAGAGTGTTCCTATTTCTCCACATCCTCTCCAGCATCTGTTGTCTCCAGCTTTTTTAATGATCGCCATTCTAACTGGCGTGAGATGGTATCTCAATGTGGTTTTGATTTGCATCTCTCTAATGACCACTGATGATGAGCATGTTTTCATGTGTTTGTTGGCCTCATGTATGTCTTCTTTCATAAAGTGTCTGTTCATATCCTTTGCGCATTTTTGGATGGGCTTGTTTGTTTTTTTCTTGTAAATCTGTTTGAGTTCTTTGTAAATTCTGGATATCAGCCCTTTGTCAGATGGGTAAACTGCAAAAATTTTTTCCCATTCTGTTGGTTGCCGATTCACTCCAAGTATGCATCTGAGTTTTGAATTACAGAAAATCCAACAAGGAATTTGATACTTCCCATGGATTGTGCCCCTGTAGCACTATGGCACCAGCCAGACTCTTCACCATGGCATCCCTGCTGACTAGAGCAAAGGATAGCTGCCAAGGTCTCTGCACCAGTTACTGTGATCAGTACCCTGCTCTTTTCCAGTTCACCACAAGTGGCTTAGCTGTCTTGGTACTTCCAATTGTTCCCATGTATGTGGATGGTAGTAGGCTTCCAGAAAAGATTCTCAGACTGGTGGGGAGATTGAACATCTACATCCAATTCTCTCCTCTCACCTCAGAAATCATGGGTCTAAAGAAGTTCTCTGTCAGTAACATTATCCTGGCTTGGGGGAAGGGGTTCCACAGTGTGAAATGACCATTTATTTATGTTACCAGATGAGACTTCTCTTGATTCTATAGGCCCAGGGAGTTTTTCCACTTCCCCCCCTAATTTCACCAGAATTCCTGTCTTTGAATAGCTTCTAGTTGTACTTTTTGGGTGGGGTGATGCCAGGAGATTTTCTATTCCACCACCTTGTTGACATCACACCTTCTGTCCAGCTTTCCTGCTAGATAGACTATAAGTTGCATAGAGGGAGCTTTATATTTCTGTCATAGATATATCCTTAGCTCTCACTACATAGTTAGCACTCATGATGTGTATGTTGAGTTGAATTTAACATCTTATTTTACCTTTAAGATTTTCATCCAAAATTGAGGAAAGACTAAAATCATCTGAACAGCTGATTACTGAAACATTGGTATTATTAAACTTTCAGAGTATCATCTCTATTTCCTAAGGAAAAGTAAAAGCTGAAATCCAGATTTTTCTAAACATTTCTCTGTCTAATAGTTTCTAACATACCTAAAAACTGCTGCCTACAGAAAAAAAAAAAAAGCTACATAAGAGGTTTTGAGGTTTTCTGTATTTATGAAGAATTCAGGACAAAAAAGTAATTTTTAGGTGACTGAAAGATGGTGTGACTAAAGAAGAAAAAAGTTGAGAAGTAAATTTATTTCATATCTTTGTCATAATCTACTCAAATTCTCATACATAAACCCCTACTTCCACCTGGTGGTTTCTCGCAACATGGAAAGTGATTATTGGTATTTCCCATGTATACTGAGTGTTACTGTACTTGAAATGAATCACAGTGACATGCAAGGATGATAAAATATAAGCTATTTGAGACATAAAGCTTTATGTCTCATAAAGCTTTTAAAAACTTAATGCTCATCTGCATTAAGTTTACAATTAAATATGATAAAATTTAAAAATATGCCCAAGTACAAAAATAAACCCATAATATTGACACTCACTTTATTTTGTCCAAGCATATAAATTGTTTTCTAAAGATCTCAACCTGATTTTTTACTAAGCTGTCATGGCATATGAACATGTGGCATAGGTTTCAACTAGCAGGCCAAAAACTTTTAATGAGAACACTAATATGCCAAAATATGTTAATAGATAGCCAACTATAAAAAGATTTCCTGGCCGAAAAAAGTTTATAGTTTTCAATATTTATATGTCTTAGAGGTAAATATACCAATGCATGTTTACTTTTAAAGATGCTAATGGTAATAAAACCATTTAACTTTTTTTCTTTTGTGCCTTGCCCTTCTTTTTCTTTCTTTATTATTATTATTGTTATTATTATTATTATTTTGTTAATTCCAAAAGCCTGGTTTTCTTTTTTTATTTCTTTTTCAACTTTTACTTTAGAATTGTGGTGTGCAGGTCTATTACATGGGTAAATTGCATGTTGCTGGGATTTAGTGTACAAATAATTTCATTAACCAGTGAGTAACCATAGTGCTTAATAGGTAGTCCATCAATCCTCACCCCTCTGCCACCCACCACCTGAAGCAGTGGGCCCCCATGGCTATTATTTCCCTCTTTGTATCAATATGTACCCAGTGTTTAGCTCCTGCACATAACTGAGAACATGAAGTATTTAGCTTTCTGTTTCTGGTGTTAGCTTGGTTAGGATAATGACATCCAGCTGCATACAAGTTGCTGCATTTGACATAATTTTGTTCTTTTATGGCTGCATAGTATTCCATGGTGTATATGTACCACATTTGCTTTATCGATCCATCACTGTGGGCATATATGTTGATTCCATGTCTTGCTATTATAAATAGTGCTACAATGTACATACAAGTGCACATGTCTTTTTGGTAGAATAGTTTGTGTTGCTTAGAGGTATATACCCAGTAATGGCATTGCTGGTTTGAAGGGTAGTTAAGTTCTTTGAAAAATCTTCAAACAGCTTTCCATGGTGGTTGAACTAATTTATATTAACACCAACAATCTTTAAGAATTCCCTTTTCTCTGCAAACTTACCAAAATCTGTTATTTTCTAATTTTTCAATAATAGTTATTCTGACTAGTTTGAGATGGTATTGCATTGTAGTTTTGACATGTGTTTCTACAACCATTACTGATAATAAACATTTTTTCATGTGCTTGTTGCCCATAAGTATGTCTTTTTTTAAAAAGTGTCTGTTCGGCTGGGCGCAGTGACTCACGCCTATAATCCCAGCACTTTGGGAGGCTGAGGCAGGTGGATCACAGGTCAAGAGATCAAGACCATCCTGGTCAACAAGGTGAAACCCCGTCTCTACTAAAAATACAAAAATTAGCTGGGCATGGTGGTGCATGCCTGTAGTCCCAGCTACTCGGGAGGCTGAGGCAGGAGAATTGCTTGAACCCAGAAGGCAGAGGTTGTGGTGAGCCAAGATCATGCCATTGCACTCCAGTCTAACAACAGCGAAATTCCATCTCAAAAAAAAAAAGTGTCTGTTCATGTCCTTTGTCCACTTTTTTAAAGACTGTTTCTTGCTTGTTAATTTGTTCAACTTTTTATAGGTCTTGGCTATTAGACCTTTGTTGAATGCACAGTTTGTAAATATTTTCTCCCATTCTGTAGGCTGTTTGCTCTCTACGGGTCTTTTTATTGTGCAGAAGCCTTTTAGTTTAACTAAGTTCCTCTTGTCTATTTTTTCTTTTTGTTGCAATTGTTTTTGGAGACTTCATCATGAAATCTTTGCCAGGGCTGATGTCCAGAATGGTATGTTTTAGATTTTCTCCTAGAGTTTTTACACTCTTAGATCTTAAATATAACTCTTTAGCCCATATTGAGTTAATTCTTGTATATGGTGAAAGGAAGGGGTCCAGTTTCAATCTTCTGTGTATGACTGGCCAGTTATACCAGTACCATTTATTGAATAGGGAGTACTTTCCCCATTGTTGTTCTTGTCAGCCCTCTCAAAGATCAGATGACTGTAGATGTGTGGATTTATTTCTAGGTTCTCTAATTTGTTACACTGATCTATCTGTTTGGTTTCTTGCAAGTCCTATGTTGTTTTGGTTACTGTAGACTTGTAGTATAGTTTGAAGTCAGGGAGTATAATACATCCAGCTTTGCCCTTTTGGATTAGTATTCTTTTGGCTATTTGCACTCTTTTATGTTTAATATAAATTTTGAATTTTTTTCCTAATTCTGTGAAAAATGTCATTGCTAGTTTTATAGGAATAGCATTGGATCTGTACGTTGCTTTGGATCATGTGGCCATTTTTACAATATTGATTCTTCCTATCCATTAGCATGGAATGATTTTCCATTTGTTTGTGTTGTCTCTGAATTCTTTCAGCAGTGTTCTCATTGCAGAGATTTTTCACCTCCCTGATTAGCTATATTGTTACTATATTTTATTCTTTTGTGGCTATTGTAAATGGGATTGTGTTCTTGATTGGCTCTCAGCTTAGAGGATAGTGATATATAGAAATGCTACTAATCCCTGTACATTGATTTTGAATCTTGAAATTTTATTGAAGTTGTTCATCGGTTCTAGGTTCTTCTTGGCAGACACTATAGGGTTGTCTATGCACAAATTCATATCATCTGTGAAACGAGATAGTTTGACTTCTTCTCTTCCTATTTGAATGCCTTTTATTTCTTGTTCTTGCCTGGTTGCTCTGGCTAGGATTTTCAGTACTCTATTGAATAGGAATGGTGAGAGTGGAGATCCTCCTCTTGTTCCAGTTCCCAGAGGGAATTCTTCTAGCTTTTTTCCATTTAGTAGGATTTTGGCTCTGGGTTTGCCATAGATGCCCTTATTTTGAGGTATGCTCCGTTGATGACTAGTTTGTTGAGGGGTTTTGACATGAAAAGATTTTCAATTTTATCAAAAGCTTTTTCTGAATGTAGTGAGCGCCTCATGCAGTTTTTGGTTTTAGTTCTGTTTATGTGATGAATTAAATTTCCCTATGTTGAACCAACCTTGCATCCCAGAAATAAAAGCCTATTTGATTGTGGTGGATTTGAATTTTGATGTGCTGCTGGATTCATCTGGCTAGTATTTGGTTAAGGTTTTTTTGCATCTAATGACTTAGAGAGGAGTCCTCCTCCTTGCTTTTTTGAAATAGCTTCTGTAGGATTTGTATCAGATCTGCTTTATACAGCTGGTAGAATTCAGCTGTGAGTCTATTTCATCCTAGGCTTTCTCTGGTTGGTAGGTGTTTTACTATAAATTCAATATCATAATTCATTATTGGTCTGTTCAGGATTTCCATTTCTTTCTAGTTCAATCTTGATAGATTCTATGTATCTAGGGGTTTATCCACTACTTCTAGGTTCTCCAGTTTCTGTGCATAGAAGTATTCATAATAGTCTCTGAGGATTGCTTGTATTCCTTTGGGGTCAATGTTAATGTCTCCTTTGTCATTTCTGCTTGTGTTTATTTGGAAATTCTCTTTTTTTTCTTTATTACTCTAGCTAGCAGTTTATCAATCTTATTTATTCTTTCAAAAAACAATTTTTTGTTTCATCTATATTTTGTATAAATTTTCATGTCTCAATTTTGTAGTATTTAGTTCTGATTTTTATTTCTTTTCTCCTGCTAGCTTTAGCATTGGTTTGCTTCTGTTTTCTCTAGTTTCTCTACATATAGTGTTAGGTTCTTCATTTGAGATCTTTATAATATGTTGATGTGGACATTTGGCACTATAAACTCTCCTCATAACACTGCCTTAGCTGTGCCCCAGAAATTTTAGTATATATTTTTTCATTACTTTTAAAGAATTGTTTGATTTCTTCCTTAATTTCATTTTTTTAATGAAATTCAGGAAGTTCAGGAGCAGATTACCTAATTTCCATATAATAATGTTGTTTTGAGAGATCTTCTTGGTATTAATTTCTATTGTTATTTCACTGTGGTCTGAGATTGTGGTTGATGTGATTTCATTGTTTCTTAAATATATATTTTATTGCATTTTATGTTTTGGGGTACATGTGAAGAACATGCAAGATGGTTGCATAGGTACATACAGGCAATGTGGTTTCCTGCCTTCCTCCCCATCACCTATATCTGGCATTTCTCCCCATGTTATCCCTCCCCAACTCCCCACCCCCCACTCTCCACCCTCTAGTTCCCCCCAAAAGACCCCAGTGTGTGATGCTCCCCTGCCTGTGTCCATGTGTTCTCATTGTTCAACACCCACCTATGAGTGACAACATGTGGTGTTTAACTTTCTGTTCATGTCAGTTTATTGAGAATGATGGTTTCCAGGTTCATCCACGTCCCTACAAAGGACATGAACTCATCCTTTTTTATGGATGCATAGTATTCCATGGTGTATATGTGCCAGGTTTTCCCTGTCCAGTCTGTCATCGATGGGCATTTGGGTTGGTTCCACGTTTTTGCTATTATAAACAGTGCTACAATGAACATTGGTGTGCATGTGCCCTTATAATAGAATGATTTATAATCCTTTGGATATATACCCAGTAATGGGATTGCTGGGTCAAATGGTATTTCCATTTCTAGGTCCTTGAGGAATTGCCACACTGTCTCCCACAATGGTTGAATGAATTTACACTCCCACCGACAGTGTAAAAGTGTTCCTATTTCTCCACATCCTCTCTAGCATCTGTTGTCACAAGATTTTTTTAACTACATTTTTTATTTTATTACTACAATGAGTTGAGTACTAATTTTTTTAATGCATTTTAGGTTTTGGGGTACATGTGAAGAACATGCAAGACTGTTGCATAGGTACACATGTAGCAGTGTGATTTGCTGCCTTCCTCCCCTTCACCTATATCTGGCATTTCTCGCCATGCTCTCTCTCCCCAACTCCCCACCCCCACTGTCCCTCCCCTATTTCCCCTCAACAGACCCCAGTGGGTAGTGCTCCCCTTCCTGTGTCCATGTGTTCTCATTGTTCAACACCCACCTATGAGTGAGAATATGTGGTGTTTGATTTTCTGCTCTTGTGTCAGTTTGCTGAGAATGATGCGTAACAGGTTAATCCATCTCCCTACAAAGGGCATGAACTCATCATTTTTGATGGCTGCATAATATTCCATGGTATATATGTGCCACATTTTCCCTGTCCAGTCTATCATCGATGGGCATATGGGTTGGTTCCAGGTCTTTGCTATTGTAAACTGTGCTGCAATGAACATTCATGGGCATCTGTCCTTATAGTAGAATGATTTATAATCCTTTGAATATATACCCAGTAATGGGATTGCTGGGTCAAATGGAATGTCTACTTCTAGGTCCTTGAGGAATTGCCACACTGTCTTCCACAGTGATTTTTTAATGATTGCCATTCTAACTGGTATGAAATGGTATCTCAATGTGATTTTGATTTGCATTTCACTAATGACCAGTAATGATGAGTATTTTTTCATGTTTGTTGACCTCATAGATGTCTTCTTTTGAAAAGTATCTGTACATATCCTTCACTCACTTTTGAATGAACTTGGTTTGTTTTTCTCTTTTAAATCTGTGTGTTTTTTGTAGATTCTGGATATTAGCCCTTTGTCAGATGGGTAGATTGCAAAAATTTTTTCCCATTCTGTTGGTTGCTGATTCACTCTAATGATTGTTTCTTTTGCTGTACAGAATCTCTGGAGGTTAATTAGATCCCATTTGTCTATTTTGGCTTTTGTTGCCAATGCTTTTGGTGTTTTAGTCATGAAGTCCTTGCCTATGCTGACGTCCTGAATGGTTTTGCCTAGATTTTCTTCTAGGGTATTTATGGTGTTAGGTCTTATGTTTAAGGCTTTAATCCATCTGGAGTTAATTTTAGTGTACGGTATCAGGAAGGGTCCAGTTTCTGCTTTCTGCACATGGCTAGCCAATTTTCCCAACACCATTTATTAAACAGGGAATTATTTCCCCTTTGCTTGTTTTTGTCGGGTCTGTCACAGATCAGATGGTTGTAGATGTGTGGTGTTGCTTCCAAGGCCTCTTCTGTTCCATTGGTCTATATCTCTTTTTTGGTACCAGTACCATGCTGTTTTGATTACTGTAGCCTCATAATATAGTTTGAAGTCAGGTAGTGTGATGCCTCCAGCTTTGTTCTTTTTGCTTAGAATTGACTTGGCTATGAGGGCTCCCTTTTGGTTCCACATGAAGTTTAAGGTGGTTTTTTCCAGTTCTCTGAAGAAAATCATTGGTAGCTTGATGGGGATAGCACTGAATCTATAAATTACTTTGTGCAGTATGGCCAATTTCACGATATTGATTCTCCCTAACCATGAGCATGGAATGCTTCTCCATCTGTTTGTGTCCTCTTTTATTTCATTGAGCAGTGGTTTACAGTTCTCCTTGAAGAGTTCCTTTACATTCTTTATTAGTTCTATTCCTAGGTATTTTATTCTCTTTGTAGCAACTGTGAATGGCAGTTCATTCTTGGTTTGGCTCTCTTTAAGTCTGTTATTTGTGTATAGGAATGCATGTAATTTTTGCACATTGATTTTGTATCCTGAGACTTTGCTGAAATTTCTTATCAGTTTCAGGAGATTTTGGGCTGAGACAGTGGGGTCTTCTAAATATACAATCATGTAATCTGCAAATAGAGACAATTTGACTTCAATTTGTAGAGAATTGCTTTACAGCTGAGCATGTGGTCAATCTTTTAGTATGTTTCAAGTGTCTATAAAAATAATGTATATTCTTTTGTTGTTGGGTAGATGTAGATGTCTGTTAGGTCCTCAGGTCAAGTGTTAAGTTTAGGTCCTGAATGTCCTTGCTGGTTTTCTCAATGATCTACCTCCAATATTGTCAATGGGTTACTGAAGTCTCCAACTATTACAGTGTAATTATCTAAGTCTCTTCATAGATGTTGTTTGTAAGAACTTTCTTTGTGAATCACAGTGATTCAGTTTTGGGTGAATATATATTTAGAATAGTTAAGACTTCTTGTTGAATTGAACCCTATATCATTGTGTCCTTTGTCCTCTGATCATTGTTAGTTTAAAGTCTGTTTTGTGTGAAATAATATTTGCACCCTTGCTCTTTTTTTGTTTTCTGTTTGTTTGATAAATCTTTTTCCATCCATTTACTTTGAGCTATGGTGTCATTACATGTGTGACAGGTCCCTTAAAGATAGCATACAGCAGACAGCATACAGGGTCTTCTTTATTCAATTTGCTGCTCTTTGCCTTTTATTAAAAATAGTGAATAGACTGCCTCCTAGCTGGGTAGGACAGTACAATAGATACTCATAAAGAAGGCCCCAACTCCCTGAGACAAAGCATCTAAGGGGGAAAAAAGGGGGGGTTTAAGAGTTCTGTTGCAGCAGACATAAACACATCCTCCCAACAGCCCTGGATGAACAACGGAGCTCACAGCACAGCACTGGAGCTCCTATAAAGCACAGACTATCTCCTCAAGCAGCTCCCTGACCCCTGTATATCCAAAGAGTCACCCCAAAAAAGGACTAATCAGACTGACATTTGGCGGGCATCATTCTGGAACAAATATAGCAGAAGAAGAAACTGGTAGCATCCCTCACTGTTCCACAGCTGCTACAGGTGTACCCCAGAAAAGCAGGGCCTGGAGTGGACCTCAGCACTCATATAGCAGAGGGGCTAGACCATTAGAAGGAAAACTAAGTAACAGAAATACCTCATCATCAACAATCTGGGCATCCACACAGAGACCCAATTGAAAAATCAGCAACTACTAAGACAACAGGTGGATAAATCCATAAAGATGGGAAGAAACCAGCACAAAAAGGAGGAAAACACCCAAAACCAAAACACTTCACTTCCTACAAAGGACCAAAACTCCTCACCACCAAGGGAACAAAGCTGGATGGAGAATGAATGTGACAAAATGACAGAATCAGACTTCAGAAAGTGGATAATGAGAAACTTCAGTGAGCTAAAAACACATGTTCTAAATCAGTGCAAAGAAACTAAGAACCTTGAAAAAAAATTTGAAAAAAGATTCGAGGAAATGATAACAAGAATGGACAACTTAGAGAGGAATATGAATGAATTGAAGGAGCTGAAAAACACAACACGAGAACTTCGCAAACCATGCACAAGTTTCAACAGCTGAATTGACCAAGCAGAAGAAAGAATATCAGAATTTGAAGATCAACTCAATGAAATAAAATGAGAAACCAAGATTAAAGAAAAAAGCACAAAAAGGAATGAACAAAATCTCCAAGAAATGTGGGATTATGTGAAGAGACCCAACCTACATTTGATAGGTGTACCAGAAAGTGATGAAGAGAATGAATCCAAGCTGGAAAACAGTCTTCAGGATATTATCCAGGAAAATTTCCCCAACCTAGCAAGACAGGTCAATACTCAACTCCAGGAAATACAGAGAACACCGCAGAGATACTCTGCAAGAAGAGAAACCCCAAGGCAAATAATTGTCAGATTCACCAGGGTTGAAATGAAGGAGAAAATACTAAGGGCAGCCAGAGAGAAAGGTTGGGTCACCCACAAAGGGAAGCCCATCAGACTCACAGCAGATCTCCCAGCAGAGACTCTACAAGCAAGAAGAGAGTGGGGCCAATATTCAACATCCTTAAAGAAAAGAACTTTCAACCCAGAATTTCATATCCAGCCAAACTGAGCTTCATAAGTGAAGAAAAAATAAAATCCTTCACGAACAAGTAAGTACTCAGAGATTTTGTCACCACTAGGCCTGCTTTACAAGAGCTCCTGAAAGGGGCAGTACACATGGAAAAAAACAACCAGTACCAGCCATCCTAAAAGCATACCAAATGTTAAAGAGCATAAACAAAATGAAGAATCTATATGAACCAATGGGCAAAACAGCCAGCTAGCATCAAAATGGCAGTATCAAATTCACACATAACAATATTAACCCTAAATGTAAATGGGCTAAATGCAACAATCAAAAGACACAAACTGGCAAATTGGATAAAAAAACAAAACCCATCGGTGTGCTGTATCCAGGAAACCCACCTCACACGCAAGGATACACAAAGGCTCAAAATAAAGGGATGGAGGAAGATTTACCAAGCAAATGGAGAGCAGAAAAAAGCAGGAGTTGCAATTCTCATCTCTGATAAAATAGACTTTAAAGCAACAAAGATCAAAAGCGACAAAAAACGTCATTACATAATGGTAAAAGGATCGATACAACAAGAAGAGCTAATGATTCTAAATATATATGGACCCAATACAGGAGCACCCAGATATATAAGGCAAGTTCTTAATGACTTACAAAGAGACTTAGACTCCCACACAATAATAGTTGGAGACTTAACACTCCACTGTCAATATCAGACAGATCAACCGGACAGAAAATTAACAAGGATATTCAGGACATGAACTCAGACCTGGAACAAGCAAACGTGATAGACATTTACAGAACTCTCCACCCCAAATCCACAGAATATACATTCTTCTCAGCACCACATCACACCTACTCCAAAATTGACCACATAATTGGAAGTAAAGCACTCCTCAGCAAATGCAAAACAACTGAAATCATAACAAACAGTCTCTCAGACCATAGTGCAATCAAGTTGGAACTCAGAATTCAGAAAATAACTCAGAACCGCACAGCTTCATGGAAACTGAACAACTGGCTCTTGAATGTTGATTGGATAAACAATGAAATGAAGGCAGAAATAAAGAAGTTCTTTGGAACCAATGAGAACGAAGACACAGTGTACCAGAATCTCTAGGACACATTTAAAGCAGTCTGTAGAAGAAAATATATAGCAATAAGTGCCCACATGAGAAGAGTGGAGAGATCCAAAATTGACACCCTATCGTCAAAATTGAAAGAGCTAGAGGAGCAAGATCAAAAAAGCTCAAAACCTAGCCAAAGACAAGAAATAACTAAGATCAGAGCAGAACTGAAGGAGATAGAGACAAGAAAAACCCTTCAAAAAATCAATAAATCCAAGAGCTGGTTTTTCGAAAAGATCAACAAAATAGACCGCTAGCCAGACTGATAAAAAAAGAAAAGAGAGAACAACCAAATAGAAGCAATAAAAAACGATAAAGGGGAAATCACCACAGATTCCACAGAAATTCAAACCATCATCAGAGAATACTACAAACAACTCTATGCACATAAACTAGTAAATCAGGAAGAAATGGTTAAATTCCTGGACACCTGTGTCCTCCCAAGCCTAAACCAGGAGGAAGCCGAAACTATGAATAGACCAATAACAAGGTCTGAAGTTGAGGCAGAAATTAAGAGCCTACCACACACACAAAAAAAGCCCAGGTCCAGATAGGTTCACAGCCGAATTCTACCAGACACACAAAGAGGAGCTGGTACCATTCCTTCTGAAACTATTCCAAATAATTCAAAAAGAGGGAACCCTTCCCAATACATTTTATGAGACCAACATCATCCTGATACCAAAACCCGGCAGAGACTCAACAAGAAAAGAAAACTTCAGGCCAATATCCATGATGAACATAGATGCAAAAATCTTCAATAAAATACTGGCAAACCAATTGCAACAGCACATTAAAAAACTTATCCATCATGATCAAGTAGGATTCACTTCGGGGACGCAAGGCTGGTTCAACATACTTAAGTCTATAAATGTAATTCACCACATAAACAGAACCAAAAACAAAAACCACATGATTATCTCAATTGATGCAGAGAAGGCATTTGACAAAATTCAACAGCCCTTTATGCTAAAAACCCTCAATAAACTTGGTATTGATGGCACATATCTCAAAGTAATAAAAGCTATTTATGACAAACCAACACCCAACATCATACTTAATGGGCAAAAACTGGAAGCATTCCCTTTGAAATGTTGCACTAGACAAGGATGCCCTTTCTCACCAGTCCTATTCAACATAGTACTGGAAGTTCTAGTCAGAGCAATCAGGCAAGAAAAAGAAATAAAGGGTATTCAAATAGGAAAGGTGGAAGCCAAATTGTCTCTATTTGCAGACGACATGATAGTATACGTAGAAGACCCCATCACCTCAGCCCAAAATCTCCTGAAACTGATAAGCAACTTCAGCAAAGTCTCAGGATATAAAATCAATGTGCAAAAATCACAAGCATTCCTATACACCAAGAACAGACTAAAAGAGAACCAAATCAAGAACGAACTTTGTAGCCATTCACAATTGCTACAAAGAAAATAAAATACCTAGGAATACAACTCACAAGGAATGTAAGGGACCTCTTCAAGGAAAACTAGAAACCACTGTTCAACGAAATAAGAGAGGACACAAACAGATGGAGAAACATTCCATGTTCGTGGTTAGGAAGAATCAATATCATGAAAATGGCTATACTGCCCAAAGTAATTTACAAAATCAATGCTATCCCCATCAAACTACCATTGAATTTCCTCACAGAACTGGAAAAAAACACCAGGAACTTCATATGGAACCAAAAGAGAGCCCGCATAGCCAAGTCAATTCTAAGCAAAAGGAACACAGCAGGAGGCATCACACTACCAGACTTCAAACTATACTACAAGGCTACAGTAATCAAAACAGCATGGTACTGGTACCAAAACAGAGATATAGACCAATGGAACAGAACAGAGGCATCGGAGGCAACACAACATATCTACAACCATATAATCTTTGATAAACCAGACAAAAACAAGCAATGGGGAAAGGATTCCCTGTTTAATAAATGGTGTTGGGAAAACAGGCTAGCCATGTGCAGAAAGCAGAAACTGGACCCCTTCCTGACACCTTACACTAAAATTAACTCCAGATGGATTAAAGACTTAAACATAAGACCTGACACCATAAAAACCCTAGAAGAAAATCTAGGCAAAACCATTCAGGACATAGGAGTAGGCAAGGACTTCATGACCAAAACACCAAAAGCATTGGCAACAAAAGCCAAAATAGACAAATGGGACCTAATCAAACTCCACAGCTTCTGCACGGCAAAACAAACAGTCACTAGAGTGAATCGGCAACCATCAGAATGGGAAAAAATCTTTGCAGTTTATGCATCGGACAAAGGGCTGATATCCAGAATTTACAAAGAACTCAAACAGATTTACAGGAGAAAAACAAACAAGCCCATTCAAAAATGGGCAAAGGATATGAACAGACACTTTACAAAAGAAGACATACATGAGGCCAACAAACACATGAAAAAATGCTCATCATCAGTGGTCATTAGAGAGATGCAAATCAAAACCACATTGAGATACCATCTCACACCAGTTAGAATTGCGATCATTAAAAAATCTGGAGACAGCAGATGCTGGAGAGGATGTGGAGAAATAGGTACACTCTTACACTGTTGGTGGGAGTGTAAATTAGTTCAACCATTGTGGAAGACAGTGTGGTGATTCCTCAAGGACCTAGAAATAGAAATTCCATTTGACCCAGCAATCCCATTACTGGGTATATATCCAAAGGACTATAAATCTTTCTACTATAAGGACACATGCACACGAATGTTCATTGCAGCAGTGTTTACAATAGCAAAGACCTGGAACCAACACAAATGCCCATCGATGATAGACTGGACTGGGAAAATGTGGCACATATACACCATGGAATATTATGCAGCAATCAAAAATGATGAGTTTGTGTCCTTTGTGAGGACATGGATGAATCTGGAGAACATAATTCTCATCAAACTGACACAAGAACAGAAAAAGAAATACCGCATATTCTCACTCATAGGCGGGTGAGAAAAATGAGAACACATGGACACAGGGAGGGGATCTACTACACACTGGGGTCTATTGGGGGGAAGGGGGGAGGGACAGTGGGGGGAGCTGGGTAGGGAAAGCCTGGGGATAAATGCCAAGTGTGGGTGAAGGGGAGGAAGGCAGCAAAGCACACTGACATGTGTGTACCTATGCAACTATCTTGCACGTTCTGCACATGTACCCCAAAACCTATAATGCAATAAAAAATTTAAAAAAAAGACAACATCTCTTTTTTGCTAATGTTCCAATGGATCAGGAACATAAGAAGGAATCAGCTAGACAGCTGCCTCCAGTAGCATTAAGAAGTACCCAGCTGGACAGCTGCATCCTGTAGCATTTCTTCCTTTGCTTCACTGGAAGGTACAAAAAGTTTACTCACATGTCGGGAGCCCATGTAATCCTTCATGTGTTCTCTTCCTCACCATCTGGGAAAACTGGGCTTCCTCACAAAATGGTGGTCACCTGGATTTCTTAAATGACATCTGTCTTCCAAAAGGGGGTGTACCAACATAGGTGACACAAGAAGCTGCAAATACCTTTAGGCCCAACCTTGGGAGACATACAACGCCACTTGTGATCATTATATTGGTCAAAGTCAGTCTTCGGGCCTGCTCACATTCAAGGGGAATAGAAACCCCTCATCTCAATGGAAAGGAAAAAATAATTTGTGGCCATCTTTAATCCATTATGTTGTTTAGGCTATATTTCTAATATGAAATAGTTCTGATATTTCTGTTCATATTATATTCATTTGCATAAGTTCAATAAGAATCTGCACTCTTTGTAACAGAACATAATGGAAAACACTGGTTGTATTACCAAAGCTTTAACTACAATGTCACATTTTCTGATATGACCAGACAACTTTAAAGAACTAAGGTTGACTTTATGAAGCCAATAAAGCCATTGGGGGAAAAAAACTGGCCTGGAATCTTGAATATGTGGTTCATATGGTTTTTCAAAAGGTAGGTAAGAAACCACACTTCCTGGCAGACCCAGAAAACTCAGGGTATTTGAAGTATCTCAAGAAAGAGATAACCATCCAAATCTACAAATATTATAGAAAGTTGGATGGTGAATTATTGGCTGGGTTTTCTAGCCTTGAGAGGCTTTTAAAAAGTTCAAACTGAGATTCCTTATTAAAAATTCCAGCAAAGAAAACTTAAAAGAGCCTATGAGTCACTATTCTTGCTATACTTTTGAAAATAATAAGGCACAATCACAGTCCTGAAAACTGCTCTACAATGCTCCTGGGCTCTCTTCCTGCCCAAGACTCTCTGAAATCTTGGGTCGTCCTTTGTAATACAAGACTTGTTGTCTCCCAGGATTAACGCAAACACCATCACTAACTTTCTCCAATATCAATTGCCATAGGTCAGGTTCATTAGAAACAGAACCTTAGAGGAGGATTAATATGTGTGCAATTCATTAAGGAAATGCTTTCAGAGGAAACCAGAAGGAGATTCAGAAAAATAGGACAGGGGAGGAAAAGTCACTATACAAGAACTTGTTGAATTCAGGTGCAATCCTCAAACAGTCTTATCAGGCCCTTTGGGGATGGAACAAGTACAAGTTCAATCTGCTCATCAGGTCACAAGTGTGAGACACTACTTCACTTACTACATCTGTATCAGATGGAGTATAGGCACGACAACTAAACTGTTAAAGTAATTCCCAGGGAATCTGTGTGTAGCACCAATAATCATCCACTTTTTATCAGACCTCTAATAGCATGATGTATCCAGCAGATATCAATAAATATTAGCCAATGATAATCAAACTATAATCAATCAAGCCTGAACTAATACAAGAATGGAGCTCCTTAGCTAAGTCCTCAATTACTTTCCACTAGATTTAACTAGGTAGTATAACGATAACACTTCAGAGTTCAAAATGCACTTTTTTCTCTCAATTTTTATTTTAGGTTGGAGTACATACACAGGTTTGTTGCATAGGTAAATTGCACACAGCTGAGGTGTGGTGTATGAACAATGCCATCACCCAGATAGTGAACATAGCAGCCAATAGGTAGTTTTTCAACCCCCTCCTCATTTCCTTCCTCCCCACCACCAAGTGTCTGTTGTTCCCATCTTTGTGTCTATACATATTAAATGTTTAGCTCCTGCTTATAAGTAAAGTATTTAGTGTTTGGTTTTCTGTTCTTGCATTAATTTAGTTAAGATAATAACCTCCAGCTCCATCTATATTGTTGCAAAGAACATATTTTCATTTCTTGGTATGGTTGCATAATATTTCTTTTATATAATTTTCTTTATCCAGTCTACCATCAATGGGCATTTATATTGTTTGGCTCCGTATTCCCATACAAATCCCATCCAAATTTTAACCCCCACAGGTCAAAGGAGGGTGGTAATTGGATCATGGGGGCAGTTTCCCCCATGCTGTTCTCATGATAATGAGTGAGTTCTCATGAGATCCAGTGGTTTTATAAGTGTTCGGAAGGTCCTCATTCTCACTTCTCTCTCCTGCCACCTGTGGAGATGGTGCCTGTCTCTCTCCTGCCACCTTGTGAAGATGGTGACTGTCTCTCATATTCTTGTTCAGTAAAAATATATAGGAAGCAAAAGTGGTGACATTTGTGTTAGGGGGAGGGAGTTCCAATGACAGACAGCAAAATCTCCATCTGCCAAAGAGACATATTAGTAGATAATCCTTTGAAAAACATATTTAAAAGATCAAAAGTAGACTTGTAAGTGTGCCATCTGTGATAATAGGATAGATGTAAAAATTAAAATAATAAGCTAAAAAAATCGAAACTGGCTACCTCTTCAGGACAAAAGATAGCAAGAAGAAGAGTCATAAACCTGAACTTATAGAAATATCTAAGTCATTAACCTATATATAACTTAGATTTTTTTTAAGTAAAAACTAAATTAAAAATGATTAAAAGAAAAACTATGTATTAAAATCTGTGACAGAAAACTTTCTTATGCTTTGTGGCTTATAAAAACTAAATCATAATAGAGTCACTACAGTATTTCACTTGGAGGAATTAGAGGTGTGCTTAGGTGCTCTCCCATTATTCGTTTTCTTCTATGCCTCTTCTTTTGTGCTCCACTACCCTATATCTCCATAAAATAAAGGAGAAGAAAGAAAAGTAATTCCCAACTTTTAGTCTTTTAGTTTCATAGCACTTTTAAGCCAAAAGTAATCTCATGTCTTGGAATTATTCCAAGACATAAAAAATTTATAACATAAAAATTGATATAAATTAAAACTAACATTAAAAAATGATTTAAGTATTTATTGATTTCTATACACCAACCACCCTCATCAGATATTATGTACATTTATTCATATATGTTATTACTGAAAACTCAGATATATGAAAGTCACTCTCCTGCATGAAGAGAACAAAGGGGGAGACCTATAAATCTTCACAATGACACTTTTTATGAAGTCATTATTTCCTTCCCCTTGTTCTTCAGGGGTATTCCAAGTCTCCAGCTTTGACAATTACTGGGTCTTATCTCATGAAGAAACTAATACATGTTTTTTTCATGATAGCAAATGTGCCACATCTATAATCTGATTTGGATCTAATTTATTTGAGGGTTGAATATCATCTTGATCTTTGATTTAATTATTGGTATGTTGACACTTTGTTGAGCGACTGCTAAATCATTACCAGGAACATCACATTTGACTGGTATTCAAGGTCACTGTTTCTCTCTCTCTCTCTCTCTCTCTCTCTGTCTGTCTTGCTCTCTGTCTCACTCTGCCTCTTTCTCTCTCTCACACACACACACACACACATACATATACACATGTGCACACTTACCCATTCTCATGAATATTAACTTATCAAATGCTCTTTTGGCTGGTCTTTCCCACAATTCACATACCTCTTCGAACAAAAAAACAGAGAACACTACAAAACTGAAAGATAATTAACTGCTGTCTCTTCCTTCACAAATTAAAAAAAAAAAAAAAGCAGAGATACAATTTCTTGCCCAAGGACTATAGCCCAGTACTTTGGATTTTTAATTTTAAAATTTTGTGACATCATATTTTTGGCAAATTTTGACAATGTTTTCTATTTATAATATGGCATTGAATAAATCAGGCTTTTAATATTATTATATATTAAATTCTTGTGGGATATGCACAATTTATACTAAACAGCTCAGTGCTTAGCACAAGAAGATGATCAACTGATTAATCTATTGAATAAAAGATTGAATATTCACTTAGTTTTTTTTTTTAATTTTTATTGCATTATAGGTTTGGGGGTACATGTGCAGAACGTGCAAGACAGTTGCATAGGTACACATATGGCAGTGTGCTTTGCTGCCTTCCTCCCCTTCACCCACACTTGGTAGTCATCCCCAGGTCATCCCCCCCAGCCCCCCCCTTCTGTCCCTCCCCCATTCCTCCCAACAGTCCCCAGTGTATAGTAGACCGCCTCTCTGTGTCCATGTGTTCTCATTTTTCTCACCCACCTATGAGTGAGTATATGCGGTATTTCTTTTTCTGTTCTTGTGTCAGTTTGCTGAGAATGATGTTCTCCAGATTCATCCATGTCCCTACAAAGGACACAAACTCATCATTTTTGATTGCTGCATAATATTCCATGGTGTATATGTGCCACATTTTCCCAGTCCAGTCTATCATCGTTGGGCATTTGGGTTGGTTCCAGGTCTTTGCTATTGTAAACAGTGCTGCAATGAACATTCGTGTGCATGTGTCCTTATAGTAGAACGATTTATAGTCCTTTGGATAGATACCCAGTAATGGGATTGCTGGGTCAAATGGAATTTCTATTTCTAGGTCCCTGAGGAATCGCCACACTGTCTTCCACAATGGTTGAACTAATTTACACTCCCACCAACAGTGTAAGAGTGCTCCTATTTCTCCACATCCTCTCCAGCATCTGCTGTCTCCAGATTTTTTAATGATCGCCATTCTAACTGGTGTGAGATGGTATCTCAGTGTGGTTTTGATTTGCATCTCTCTAATGACCAATGATGATGAGCACTTTTTCATATGTTTGTTGGCCTCATGTATGTCTTCTTTTGTAAAGTATCTGTTCATATCCTTTGCCCATTTTTGAATGGGCTTGTTTTTTTCCTGTAAATCTGTTTGAGTTCTTTGTAAATTCTGGATATCAGCCCTTTGTCAGATGTGTAAACTGCAAAGATTTTTTCCCATTCTGATGGTTGCTGATTCACTCTAGTGACTGTTTGTTTTGCCGTGCAGAAGCTGTGGAGTTTGATTAGGTCCCATTTGTCTATTTTGGCTTTTGTTGCCAATGCTTTTGGTGTTTTGGTCATGAAGTCCTTGCCTACTCCAATGTCCTGAATGGTTTTGCCCAGATTTTCTTCTAGGGTTTTCACTGAGTTTTTATTATGTGAAAGGTATTTTTCTAGACATAAAATATTTGATAAGTGCTTTTATTGAAATTAAATCAAATATATGAAAAATGACCTGTCAATTACTTTAAAACATTTTTAAAAGGAGCAGGGATTGCTCTGGATTATTATCCATTATTTTTCTTTACTATTTTACTTTCTTTTTTCCAAAAACACCTATCTTTTAAATGACAATCAAATGTACTCCTTTTGAATTTAATATATTAAAAATACTTATCAAGATTCTTCCTAAATTTTGATTAGTTGGTTGCTCATGTTTAAACGAAATAGTCTAATCAACATTAAATTATTCTAGGTTTCTCATAACAGTTTTGTTGCTGATAAGAAGCGTAGTTGAGATTTATGTGTTTAACAATAAAGGAAAAGGTGTACTTTTGTTTGAGGCATGTGCTTTAAAGATAAAAGGTCTATTTTTTATTTTTAATAACATGTTAATGAAAATTTCTAGATAGTCCAATATCAGCCATCCCAGACTGCAGCAAAGGCAGTAATAGGATAACAAATTTCCATTATTCCTTGTTAATGTGCCCTGTTTGCCATCCAAGACTAAGAGTTTAATCTTAGTTGAGTCACCTTTGGGTTTCCTCTAAAGACAAAATTGCTAAGCTAGCTAATGAGATTGTCCTTTTCCATCATTTGTCAACTATTTACTGATCTACCTATCTGCCTTTGAGAAGATGGGCTATGATCCACCTTGCACAGATCACAAAATACCCATCAATGAGTAATATCTTTGGCTCTTTAGACCCAGAGCTTAGAGACAAAAGAATCTGAATCTCATTATAAACTGCCTGAGTTATCCATTTAATCAGATTAAAGCCAATTTCATATTGCCCATAACAAGTTATAAGAAAAAGAGTCAGAAGAGTCACAGAATCCCCATTTGGTACCTTTCTCTGGGAAACCATGCTCTAAATACACAGCCTTCATCTTCATCTGCTGTAGCTCATAGTAATTCCATATTCTTTTTTTTGCTCTTGCTTATACAATGCCCTTCCTGAATAATTTTTTCTCTTCAGATGCATTTTTCCCTTTAACACAGTATGATGCTTTATAGTCTGTTTGCCTCAAACTGAGGAGTAACAGAATTTGTCCTTCTTCTACATAGAGATGAGGAAAAGGGGTCTTATCATACTTGATACTGAGAGATGAAAATATAAATTGAAAATGCAAGCTCCTAGAATGTAAAGAAATATTTATGGAATTATGATGAGACAGAGGTCAAATTTTGATAAGGCTGGTGTAGACCTATTATACTGAGACATTCAGAACAAGAGAACCACAAACTATGTTTACTTACAACAAAGAATGGTATGAATTTCTACAGCAGCATTTTATTCCTTGAGCATGTACTAGTCCATTGATAAGTCAATGATCTCAAGCTTTTATTTTTTCATATTTACAAAAGAGGCAGAATTATTGCTTTTCAGTCTATGAGTTCCAAGAGGGCAGGAATCATGTCCACTTTGTTTACTACAGCATGCCCTACATCCAGAACATTTTAAGCACATGGTAGTGCCAAAAGAAACAATAGGTAAGTACATAGATAGATAGATAGATAGATAGATAGATAGATAGATAGATAGATAGATAGATAGACAGCTAAATAGATATAGACACACTCTCATTTCATTCAGTGAAATTTGTTTCACCTATTCTTCTTCCACTCCTCAACAGTGTGTTTCCAGAATGTGGTTATGGGACTTGGGAAACAGACTATTTTACTGGAAAGCTTCTGGGTTCTTATGTCAGTCAAACCTGTGTTTCAAATTCCTGTACATAATATTTGGCAATTTATGGAATTTAATTAGGCCTCTCTCTCTTATAGAAAATGGCACCAAAGAGGTGCTCAATGAATTGTAACTATTAGTATTATTTTTTGATGATTTTTAGAAGGTGAGGACAGGAGGAGAAGCAAGTCCCAGAGCAGCCTGTGTTTCCCTTTCACTATGCATACCTCCAAAAAGACAAGGTTTGAGAGCAACCTTTCAGATTCCTTTCAATACCCTCTCTCCTTTAAGTAGTTGGAGGTGGCACTGTTGTAATTGCTTTTATTCTTGTCTATGACTACAAGTCTTCTGATCTAGTGTATTGGCTTCCTCTTTCCCTGACACTTAAATGTCAATAATGGCTCATTTACTATTTAGCCAAAGGTTCTCTTTCTTGTAAGAATTTGGAGGCTAATATAGCTACTATATATGTACAATATGCCAGGAACTGTTCTGAATTATTATTTCATTTTTCCTCATGACAACGCCGGAAGTTAATATTATATTATTGCCCTCTTCCTCACAATTTGCAGATGAAGAAATTGAGGCACAGGGAGGATAATCCATCATCACAAAACTAGTAAACAGAGGTCTTAGGATTCAAATCAGGTAGCCTGGCTCCAAATTCTACCTATGTTCTTAGCTACTATTCTAAAGGGTATCTCTAAGAACTTAGAAATAAAGAAAAAGGATCAGCCTCTGAGAATTAAATTCTAAGGTGGTGATTAATAGATTAGAGAAGAAATATGGAAAATCACTGGAAAAAGAAAAAAAAGTAAAGAACAGAAGGGAAGGAAAGAAATGACTTTTCAACTATGGCACCTGACTGTAAACTATTTTTTAAAATACTTGGAATGAAAAATATTAGCTAACAAGGCAATTAGAAAGAAATCACAGAACTAAATAATGAAATTTTTCACTTCAACTAGATGGTATTCCAATGATATGATGGATGTACCAAGCTATTTTAGCCTGATGCCATTAGATGTTTTATTTCTCTTCTTTCAGGACACAGTATTATTATACAGTGGTTAAGACCCTAGCCTTTGGAGTTTCACTGCCTGGATTTCATTACTAGCTTCACCACATATTACACACATGACAACTGACTTGCCAATCTAACAATTACAAATTTTAACCTAAAATCAAATGGAACCAATAAGGATTTTTAAGCAAAAGAATAATTTGATCAGGTTTTCGTTTTACTAAAACTATTCAAGTGACAGAATATTTGAAGTGTGAGGAGTTATAATCTAAATTAATGAAACATCTTAGGAAATATTTTAAAGAAAATGGGTTATTACCTTTAAATGTGTGTAAGTGAAAACATGAACAATAACAAGTAGAAATTTTAAATAAACAGATCAGAATTATTTGAAATTAGCATATGGCTCAGAATTTTTGTTTTTAGTTCACTTTAATAAAATAGCTTTCTAGTGTAAGCTAAACATCTCACATTAGCCTGACTTGGTCTGAACTTCACATTTCAGATAAAGTTCTAAAATCAAAATAAATATGACTTTAATATTTGCAGTGTGCCTGGTATTGAAAATTTTGACAGCCACAGCTCCCTCACTCTCTCTTGTTTCCCATGTGGCTTTCAACTTTTACAAGCAGTCTTCACTGACTAATCCAAATCCTAGTCTTTTCCTTTAATTTTCTATAGTATTTAAATCTGGGCCATTCATGTATTTACACAGTCAGACAACAAATAATTGAGCACAAATCCATGCTCTAAAAATTATTGCAATATTCAAAACCAGAGACAATGAGGTGCTGAACCAGGGCAGTGAAAGGGATGATGTTAAAGCCTGTAAAATCAGAACCAACATAATTAGCACATACTCTATATTGTCTTGTAGTGTTCCAAATTGCTTCAAGTGGTATCAATAATGTCTTCTCAAGCAGATATAAACTCCTAGCTGAAACCAGACACTGAATCTTAAATTCTTTCAAATACTCAGCATAGTGAGACAATTAGTAGATATTTGATAAATAATCGCTGACTCAATGTATAGATACAACTTGAGGAGCAAATACCCTTCTCTTTATGAGACAATTGTAGATTTTAACAACTCATTTGCTTCTTCAGTTTAAAAAAAAATGGCATCTATTTCCTCATAACTAATTACTTTTTTCCTTTATCTTACCTAAGTTTTTTCTCCTCAGAACTCCCTACTCTGCACTTTATCTAAAATTTATACTAAATTTGCCATTTGTTCACATAAGAATCAAAAATTTAAAAACCTCCAGGAATGCAGTTTTAGCAAATTATTTAGTGAGAAGCAGATAAAGCCTTGATCTTCCTTAGACTATGCAAAGACATTGTTACCACACGAATAATTTACACAGTCTCATTAAGTTGGCTTTTAACCTCATGTCCCAATGGGTAGAGTTCAATTCAGAATGCCTAATGAACACATCTTCAAACTCAAGATAGCTCAATGCTGAGTGGTAATTAGGATTAGATAAATGGAAGGAATTCTCTTCAGTGTATGTCTTCACTCTATAAAATTCCACCAAGTGCCCAAGTATAAGCAGATCAATTAAAGCCTACTTTTTAACCAGCAATTAACAAAAACAAACCATAAGTTCTCAACCTTAAAAAGAAAAATAAATTGTCTTTTCTGAGAACAAAGCAAGATGAGAGTAAGAAAAACTACTTTACTAAAATCTATACCCTTTCAATATTAACTTGGTCATTATAATTTTTTCAAGAAACATTTAATCATAAGTCTGATAGTGCTATGCTGAACACTGTGGGAGAAACAAACAGTAAGACACCTCTCTTGCCCTTAAGCACCTCTTAATCAACTAGAGGTAATATGCACAACAAATGATTGTTTAACATGGTTGTAATTATGCTGCACTATAATTAGAGAGCTGACAGTTCAGGCAATGCTCTTTAATAATAAGAAACATGATATGACAGAACAAACATTATTGGGGAGTGTATAACAACATGAACAGAACAACAAGAAACTCTAATGACTTTTAAAGTAGGGTGGGGAAGGAGTACTACAGAGAAGTGGAATAGATCACAGCACAAAAAAAGGAAGAGGTTCTCCCCATCACACACAAAAGAAAAGAAGACTTGGGTGATGAGACAGGATCATGTCTAAAGAGCTATTTTATGACAAAAAATGGTTTATACAACCAAGTGTTCCCCAGAGGATGGAGGTTCCAGCAGGACAGATACTTCAGCTCAACATGAGGAATTATCAGAGAGACCCATTCTGTCTATACTCAGAGTATGTGCTAAAGCGGAGCAAAAGATTACCCACAGGATGGTATACAGATGATGCCTGTGCTGTGCAAAGGATTCAGTTAGACAGAAAATTCCTCGACAACTCAAAAATCATGTGGTATGATTTTTAACACACTGTTCAACGGTTTCTAGTCAGTTTAGAAAACAAGGGGTTTAAAATAAAAGTATGCAATCCACTGTAACAATTGAGAGTGTAGTTTGTAATGTCTGATAGGCTTCCATTCTGCCAATTACTAGGTGTGTAACCTTGAGTGTGGTTTAGCCTTCCATGCTTCTGTTTCCTCACCTGTAAGATGAGAATAATATTAGGACCTAAGTCACACAGTTACTCTTAGGATTAAATGATGCAAGACACGTAAGAAGCCTAACACAATGTCCTATAAGCATTTAGTACATGGTAAGTTTTATTATTAGCTGGGTCTTACCTTCACTACTATACTCCCACAACTCAGTCTATCCTTCTCATAGCTATAAGTCTTATTTTTGCTTAGAATCAGTCAGGGCCTCCACTCCACTGAGGAATGCTATCCTAACTGATTAGTTTGATCTGATCTTCTCACTGGAATCTTATCTTTGACTTTTATCCCATCACACAGGAAGCTCCTTCCAAATTGGTTGCAGTACTTAATTAGCAGGCTGCTTCACACTTTGCTCACACTGCCAACCTTACTGGAAGTGTCCTCCCCTTCTCCCAACCTAAGAGTGACTCATCTTCAAAATTCTCTTCTAGGATGCCCTCCTGATGTCAACATAGAATTGAATACACAGGGAATCTTCATCAAAGTGAGAAAATGAAAGCTCAGAAAAGTTAATTTAGCCAAAGTCACCAACTTATAAATGACTATAGTTGTAACAATAGTAGTAATAGCAAAAATACCTTACATATATAGAGTCTTATTGTATATAAAGCTCTTTCCTATAGTATTTCATTGTATTTTTATAGCATTATGAAAAAATATATAACTTTCTTCACTTGTCTTTTTTTGTACTTTAGGTTCTGGGGTACATGTGCAGATCATGCAGGATTGTTGCATGGGTACATACATGGCAATGTGGTTTGCAGCCTTCATCCCCCCCCATCACCTATATCTGGTATTTCTCCCCACGTTATCCCTCCCCACCCTCCCCACTCCCTACTGTCTCTCCCCTAGCCCCCTGCAACTGACTCCAGTGTGTGATGCTCCCCTCCCTTTGTCCACAGGCTCTAATTGTTCAACACCCACCTATGAGTGAGAACATGCAGTGTTTGGTTTTCTGTTCATGTGTCAGTTTGCTGAGAATGATATTTCCAGAATTATCCATGTCCCTGTGAAGGACACAAACTCATCGCTTTTTTATGGCTGCATAGTATTCCATGGTATATATGTGCCACATTTTCCCTGTCCAGTCTATCATCGATGGGCATTTGCATTGGTTCCAAGTCTTTGCTATTGTAAACAGTGCTGCAATGAACATTCATGTGCATGTGTCCTTATAGTAAAATGATTTATAATCCTTTGGATATATACCCAGAAATGGGATTGCTGGGTCAAATGGAATTTCTATTTCTAGGTCCTTGAGAAATCACTACACTGTCTTCCACAATGGCTGAACTAATTTACACTCCCACCAACAGTGGAGAAAAATGTTCCTATTTCTCCACATCTTCCCCAGCATCTGTTATCTCCTGATTTTTAATTATCACCATTCTAAATGGCGTGAGATGGTATCTCAATGTGGTTTTGATTTGCATTTCGCTAATGACCAGTGATGATGAGCATTTTTTTATATGTTTGTTGGCCTCATAGATGTCTTCTTTTGTAAAGTGTCTGTTCATATCCTTTGAACACTTTTGAATGGGTTTGTTTGCTTTTTTTCTGTAAATTTGTTTTGCTCCTTTGTAGATTCTGGATATTAGCCCTTTGTCAGATGGGTAGATTGCAAAAAATTTTTCCCATTCTGTTGGTTGCCAGTTCACTCCAGTGATTGTTTCCTTTGCTGTACAGAAGCTCTGGAGTTTAACTAGATCCCATTTGTCTATTTTGGCTTTTGTTGCCATTGCTTTGGGTGTTTTAGTCATGAAGTCCTTGCCTATGCCCATGTCCTGAATGGTTTTGCCTAAGTTTTCTTCTAGGGTTTTTATGGTGTTAGGTCTTATGTTTAGATCTTTAATGCATCTGGAGTTAATTTTAGTGTAAGGTGTCAAGAAGGGGTCCAGTTTCTGCTTTCTGCACATGGCTAGCCAGTTTTCCCAGCATCATTTATTAAACAGGGAATTATTTCCCCATTGCTTGTTTTTCTCAGGTTTGTCAAAGATCAGATGGTTGTAGATGTGTGGTGTTGCTTCTGAAGCCTTTGTTCTGTTCCATTGGTCTGTGTCTCTGTTTTGGTATCATTACCATGCTGTTTTGATTACTGTGGACTTGTAGAATAGTTTGAAGTCAGGCAGCATGATGCCTCCATCTGTGTTCTTTTTGCTTAGGGTTGTTTTGGCTATGTGCACTCTCTTTTGGTTCCATATGAAGCTTAAGGTGGTTTTTTCCAGTTCTGTGAAGAAGGTCATTGGTAGCTTGATGGGGATAGCATTGAATCTATAAATTACTTTGGGCAGTATGGCCATTTTCATGATATTGACTCTTCCCAACTATGAGCATGGAATGTTTTTCCATCTGTTTGTGTCCTCTCTTATTTTCTTGAGCAATGGTTTATAGTTCTCCTTGAAGAGGCCCTTTGCGTCCTTTGTTGGTTGTAGTCCTAGGTATTTTATTCTCTTTGTAGCAATTGTGAATGGCAGCTTGTTCTTGATTTGGCTCTCTGTTAGTCTGTTATTGGTGTATAGGAATACTTGTAATGTCTACACATTGATTTTGTATCCTGAGACTTTGCTGAAGTTGCTTATCAATTTCAGGAGACGATGGGGTCTTCTAAATATAACAATCATGTCATCTGCAAATAGAGATATTTTGGCTTTCTCTTTTCCTAAATGAATACACTTTCTTTCTTTTTCTTGACTGATTGCTCTGGTGATAGAGGGCATCTTTGTCTTGTGCCAGATTTCAAAGGGAATCCTTCCAGTTTTTGCCAATTCTGTATGATATTGGCGGTGGGACTGTCATAAATAGCTTTTATTATTTTGTGATATGTTCCATCAATACCTAGTTTATTGAGGAGTTTTACCATAAAGTGCTGTTGAATTTTGTCAAAGGCCTTCTCTGCATCTATTGAAATAATCATGTGGTTTTTGGCTTTGGTTTCATTTATGTGATGGATTATGTTTATAGACTTGTGTATGTGGAACCAGCCTTGTATCCTTGGGATGAAGCCTACTTGATTGTGATGAAGAAGCTTTTTGATTTGCTGTTGCATTCTGTTTGTCAGTATTTTACTGAAGATTTTTGCATCAATATTCATCATGGATATTGGCCTGAAGTTTTTTTTTTTTAGTTGAGTTCTGCCTTGTTTCAGCATTAGGATGATGTTGGTCTCATAAAATAAGTTGGGAAGGATTCCTTCTTTTGGAATTGTTTGGAATACTTTCAGAAGGAATGGTACCAGCTCCTCTTCGTATGTCTGCTAGAATTCGACTGTAAACCCATCTGCACCTGGGCTTGTTTTAGTTGGTAGGCTGTTAATTGCTGCCTCAACTTCAGCCCTTGTTATTGGTCTATTCAGGGTTTCAACTTCTTCCTGGTCTAGTCTTGGGAGAGTGCAAGTGTCCAGGAATTTATCCATTTCTTCCAGATTTACTTGCTTGCATGCATAGAGTTGTTTGTAGAACCTCTGATTTTTATTTTCCATGAAGCTGTGCAGTTTTGAGTTAGTTTCTTAATGCTGAGTTCTAATTTGATTGCACTGTGGTCTGAGAGACTGTTTGTTATGATTACCATTCTTTTGCATTTGCTGAAAGTAGTAGTTTGTATTTCTGTGGAATCAGTGGTGATGTCCCCTTTATGGTTTTTTATTACATTTATTTGATTCTTCTCTCTTTTCTATATTATTAGTCTGGCTAGTGGTCTACCTATTTTGTAGATCTTTTCCAAAAACCAGCTCCTGGATTTGTTGGTTTTTTGAAGGGTTTTTTTGGTTCTCTATCTCCTTCAGTTCTGCTCTGATCTTAGTTATTTCTTGTTCTGCTTGCTTTTGTGTGTTTTTGACTTTGCTCCTCTAACTCAATTTTCATGATAGGGTGTCAATTTTAGACCTTTCCTTACTCCTCATGTAGGCATATATTGCTATGAATTTCCCTCTAGAAACTGCTTTAAAGGTGTTCCAGAGATTCTGGTATGTTTTGACTTTGTTCTCATTGCTTTTGAAGAACTTCTTTATTTCTGACTTCATTTCATTGTTACTATGTTCAGGAGCCAGGTTTTTATTTTCCATGAAGCTGTGCAGTTTTGAGTTAGTTTCTTAATGCTGAGTTCTAATTTGATTGCACTGTGGTCTGAGAGACTGTTTGTTATGATTACCATTCTTTTGCATTTGCTGAGGAGTGATTTACTTCCAATTATGTGGTCAATTTTAGAGTAAGTGCAATGTGGTGCTGAGAAGAATGTATATTCTGTGGATTTGGGGTTGAGAGTTCTGTAAATGTCTGTTAAGTTCACTTGGTCCAGATCTGTGTTAAAGTCCTGTTTTCCCCTGTTGACTTTCTGTCTCATTGATTTCTCTAATATTGACAGTGGAGTGTTAAAGTCTCCCACTATTATTGTGTGGGAGTCTAAGTCTCTTTGTAGGTCATTAAGGACTTGCTTTATGTATCTGGGTACTCCTGTATTGGGTGTTTATATATTTAGAATAGTTGTTTTATTGATCCTTTTTCCATTATGTAATGCCCTTCTTTGTCTCTTTTGATTTTTGTTGGTTTTAAGTCCATTTTATCAGAGACTAGGATGGCCACCCCTGCTTTTTTTTTTTTTTTTTTTTTTTTTTTTTTTTTGCTCTCCTTTTGAATTTGGGTATTGTTTTTTCCAATTCTGTGAAAAATGACATTGGTAATTTGATAGAGATTGTGTTGAATCTGTAATTGCTTTGGACAGTGTGGTCATTTTAAGATATTGATTCTTCCAATCCATGAGCATGGGATTTTTTTCTCCATTTGTTCATGTCATCTATGATTTAGTTCTCTTTTTTCTTGAGACAGGGTCTTGCTCTGTCACTGAGGCTACAGTGCAGTGGTACAATCATTTTTGGCTCGCTGCAGCCTCAACCTTCCAGGCTCAAGTTATCCTTCTAATTCAGCCTCACAAGTAGCTGGGACTACCAGCATGGTCCACCACTTCTGGCTAATTTTTATATAGAGGGAGTCTCACTATGTTGCCCAGGCTGGTCTTGAACTCCTGGGCTCAAGCTATCTCCCACCTCGGCCACCCCAAGTGCTGGAATTACAGGCATAAGCCATCATGCCCAGCCTCCAGTGACTTCTTTATTAGGGTTTTGTAGTTCTACTTATAGAGATCTTTTACTTCTCTGGTTTAATATATCCCTAGGTGTTTCTGATTGTTTGTTTGTTCGTTTGTTTTTTGTTAATTTTCAGGGTAGCTACTGTTAATGAGATTACCTTCTTGATTTGGTCCTAAGCTAGATTGTTACTGGTATATAGAATTCTACTGATTTTTGTATGTTGATTTTGTATCCTGCAGCTTTACTATATTTATTTATCAAATCTCAGAGTTTTTTGGTGAACTCTTTAGGGTTTTCCAGACATAAGATCATATCATCAGTGAGCAGAAAAAATTTCATTTTCTGTTTTCCTATTTGGATGCTTTTTTTTTTTCATGCCTGATTCCTCTGGCAAGGACTTCCATGGACTTTTCTTTACAAAATATTCCATTTAGTAAATCGGTGAAATTATTCCTATTAGTAAATAAATGAAATTATTCTTTTTTTTATCTCTGACTTCTCAGGGATGATTTTTTCTCTTTTTTTGAAATTATTGAATAAATGAAAAAACAAAAATGACTCTATTTTGTTGATACTGAGTATCTCATTCTAAAACTTTGAGCATGTCAAGGACACAAGAATAAAGTTGAGGAGCAGCACTTCTTTAAAGCAAAATTTTCTTTCTAAAAATTACTGAGCTAACTGAAAAGTCATCACTATTTTGGAGGGACTATAGGTAGAGCTGGTTTAATGACAAGCATAGTACAAAGCTTACACACACTGTCACAGAAGATGTAAAATTTCAGTTAACTAACTAGGGTTGAACCCTAAAACAATTAATGAACAAAAGAATGTTGTGATTTCTTGAGCAGTAGGATTAGGAGTCCTTGGCAAATACAAAATTATTCACACCATTTACACATTTTAGAACATCTAAAGAGTAAGTGAAACCATGGTGATATTTACTAGGCATAAACTGACTTATCAATTAAATGCAATGTTCCACTAACAGGAAATGCAGAGACTGCTTCTGTGTGTAGTCTTCTATAAATTTCCCTGGAGTTTTTAGTGAGCTATTCTCCTATGTTTCTGTCAAACAGCTAGAATAATGAAGAGGAATGGAAAGGAAAGTAGGCTTGAACAAATAAAAGAAGATTTTTAGAAAGACAAACAAGTCTCTAAGCATTACATTAAAAATAAAGATTTCCTCTAATTGTAGGAACACTTCTATGGTTAATTACATTGCCTAATATTAGTAAGAAACTTAAGTTATTTATGTCTGCCAGATGATACACAGACTTTCATCTAGCTAAGCTTCTAAATTAACAGTGCCTAACATGTAGGAGCTCAATCTTTGAAAATAAATAAGAAGGGTCAATTTAATCCTGAAAGTTCACTGTGAATGGTAAGTACGTTTCAATTTTAAGTACCTACTATGTAATATACTTCATAGTAGAATCTAGCCATTTGGAACAAATTTTAAGTGCTTTGGCATTTTAATGTTCATAAGACATGAAAATGTTGATTAATCTTTTCATATATTTGTCAAAGTGTATCGATAATAACTGAAGATAAATTCAGAGTCCCTCTTCCCATGCAATGCAGGGAAATTATGCTTTGTATATTACAAGTTAACAGCATCATTTTGATTGCAGGATGATTTGTTCATAGGATTAAAAAGAGTCTAGTCTTTTCCAGTCTTAAAACGAAAGTCATGTTCCCTATTATTTAAAGATTTTCAGAAAGTATATATAATTGTATTAATACTTGGTGCTGAAGACCAGTGTTTTATAGATGAACTGAGATATAACAAGTTTCTTTAATTTCTGTAGTAAATAAGCACCTTGGTTGTGGTCCAGCTAAGTTTCTATGTATAGAAAAAAAACCCACAAATGCCTAAAAATATAGACATTAATATCTGTATCTAGAATGATCTTGCTACAATGGTATAGCAGACACTGTCTGTACCCCAACCACATTACCCAGAGGCTTTTCCATCATTGTGCAAGCCAGACTTCCAAACTGCCTTAGGGCTTTTTCTGGAGCTAAAGCCCACTCTGCCAGCACATACAGCAGATTGGAGTACCAGGGAATCAACAGATAATCCCTCACACTAAGGAATAGTCCTTAACTAATATCTGACAGGGATTTGTATATAATAGATACCCTAGCTGCTTTGTCACTGGGGGTGACAGAGATTAATTGAGGCTGACTGATTCTACACTGATACATGGAGTTGCCAATGAGATTAAGGTACTAGCTTGTTAATGCATCCTTTATTAGCTACCTTACCTTCATTGCCTTTTCTCCTTATTGCCCTTCTGATGCTTTCTGGGATCATCTCTGAAATAAACCACTTAAATCTAAATGTGAATTCATGTTTGGGGGCCTCTTCTAGCAGAACATAAACTAGACAGAATTGGTAAGCCCTTATAATATTCATTGTTATTTACTTTGATAGTAATACATTTAGCATTAAGAACTCCATGAAGCATGATATAGAATGTAATTTCAGATAAATTTTAAAAATAGCTTTACAGAAACATTATTTTAATTTAGTTTAATAACATAGTTGTTTTTTCCTCTATCCCTATGAACTTTTTTTTTACTTCAAGGTTGGTACCTTGTTTAACCATCATGTACCATATATGTGTGTGTGTGTGTGTGTGTGTGTGTGTGTGTGTGTGTGTGTGTGTGCATGCTTCCAACTCCTATAGAGGATTAGAATTAGAGATGGGGGTAAAAAAGAATGCCAGTCAGAATTTAATCTGGGAACATCACTTTATAGACAAAAAAGTAAAACCAAAAAATGATGAAATTAGTTTCCTAATATCATACAGCTAGTCAATTATTTAGTTACAAGAATTGTTTATAAAAATCTAACATTTAAAAAAATCAGTATCAGACCTAGGACAGCATCCCACTTTGCTGACTCTTAAGAGTAGCTCTTTTTGTGATACTGTCCTGAATGGCATTCTTGTTAGCACAGGTAAGATTAATGAATGGCAGAGAGTATCCCAGAAAGCAATAGAGTGAAAGAAAGTGAGCAGATAATATGCCTATATATAATTTATGAGTCTGATGCTTAAATAGGTCAAATTCTCTATTCTATGATTTGTTAACTTGCACACATAAGTCTTGTAGGAAGGGCTGAGATCCGCATAGTTGAATGACAAGAGGAAGGGCTATCTGCAATCTGTGTTAACCTTTAAAATTGAACTTCTGTATCTTCAATTGGACCAGGAGACTTAAGTCACACATTGTGGAAGACAGTTTGGTGATTCCTCAAGGATCTAGAACCAGAAATACCATTTGACCCAGCAATCCCATTATTGGGTATATGCTCAGAGAATTATAAATCATTCTACTATAAAGACACATGCACATGTATGTTTATTGCAGCACTGTTCACAATAGCAAAGACTTGGAATGAACCCAAATGCCCATCAATAATAGACTGGATTAAAAATATTGGCACATATATGCCATGGAATGCTAGGCAGCCATAACAAAGGATGAGTTCATGTCCTTTGAAGGACATGGATGAAGCTATAAACCATCATTCCAATCAAACTAACACAGGAACAGAAAACCAAACACCTCATGTTCTCACTCATAAGTGGGAGTTGAACAATGAGAACACATGGACACAGGGAGGGGAACATCACACACTGGGGCCTGTCAGGGGTTGGGGAACTAAGGGAGAGACAGCATGAGGAGAAATACCTAATATAGATGACAAGTTGATGGGTGCAGCAAACCACCATGGAACATGTATACCTATGTAACAACCCTGCACTTTCTGCACATGTATCCCAGAACTTAAAGTATAATAAAAATAAATAAGTAAAATAAAATAAGGATGGTGGAGTTGAGGATGGGGGCAGTCCTAAATATTATCAAAATGTAACCACTAGCTCCAGATTGCTGTAATTCTAAGAAAGACACAGTTGGAGGTATGGCAAATATGAGGAACCTGTTGATTCGTACATCTTCGAGTGAAGTAACATGTTTTCACCTTACCTTTACAAACACCAGTTTCATCACTAACTTTTTTCTATTTCATCCCACTCCTCTTCCCATAACTCAATAGCATATAGCTTTTGTTTCTTCTTTGCACAATATATATAAATAAATATCTAAAAATAAAAGTATTACTCGTGAGCATTATCAAGCCAGACTCAAAAATAAAAAGTCATTAATTTGTATGGGTCATTAGAAGCAGAAGAAACTTAGAAGTCCAATTTTGGTTAATTAATTCCTCCATGGTTTTCTAACAAATGGATATATCCTATTAAATGGACATTGCCGAGTTTAAAAACCAATATTTTGTTGTTAGACATTCAGGTTATATTTAATATTTGGCTATAATAAATAATACTAAAATTAACATTCTTATAAATTTTTAGCCATGTCTTAGGGTTTTCTTTGGGGGAGGGGTGAAGGATAAGTTCCTGAGGAATTTGCTAAGTAAGAGAGTTAAAGTAGAAGTTTTTGATGGATATAGAGTCATAATGGTTGGTTTATTTTCTTCCCACCAACAGGGAATAAATATTCCCATGTTAACATATTCCCATCAATCTTGAGTATTATTAATTATATAAACTTTGTAAACTTTCTTGAACTTTTCACTTTTTCAATCATCCATTAGTAACTATATTTTTGTGAATTCCTTGTTCATGATGTCACTTAAATTATGTATCACTGTGATTTTGTTTTTCTCATTGAATAATTTTCACATTTTTTATAGCATACTTTCAGAAAAGTTTTACTACAGATAGTGCTGACTAAATGAATCCATACCTTGTTACTGAATTTAATGGTAATATTGTACTGTTAACAAATTCCATGAAGTATAATATAGAATATAGAATGCAATTTTAGATCAATGTTTTAAAAAATAATTTCAAGGAATCATCCATTTAGTTTAATAACACAGTTTTTTGTTTGTTTGTTTCACATTGTTTTACTTCATTTATTATGAGAAATCGTTGTTCAAATGTTGTAGAGGCAGTATAGAAACTGCTCTGAAAGCAGATTGTCTGGATCCAAATCGTAACTCACTGCTTAGTAGCTGAATGATCCCGAGGAGTTTACTTAAACTTCCTCTACCTCACTATTCCTATCTGTAAAATGGGGATAATGATATTAACGTCTGCATCATATGGTTTTAGTGAGGATGAATTAATTCATTTAAAGTGTTTAAAGTAGTATCCACTATACAGTAAGCACTTGAAAATGTTATCCAATTATAAATATTATAGCACTATTACTATTGTTGTATATCGGGAGGCACTCTAACAAAGGGGCTTAATATTACATGTTCTTGTTTTCATACATTAGCTTTCTTATATACTAATTACATGCATTTGAGCAAGTTACTAAAGATTGTGTGTGTCAGTTTTTCTCATCTAAAATATGAAGATAAAATATTTCATGTGATTTTTGTATAAATACACTGAACCTATCTATACCTAAAGTACTTACAATAATGCCTAGAGCATACCTCATTATGGCATTCAACAAATGTGAGCCATTATTATCTATTTTGGTTGTATCTTGTATTTATTAGTGATATGCTATATTAGTAGACTTTCTTGTAGTAATTCCCATTGCATTTATAGAATAAATCTTTCTTGGAACTTTTTAATGTTCTCTTACATTAGATTTATTAGTTCTTTTATTAGTATTTTTAATCTATATTCATAAATAAGATTAATCTGTATTTTGTTTTCATGCTCAGTTTTTATATATGCTATTTTTCTAAAATTAGTTAGAAAGTTTCCTTGCTATTTAACTACTTTGGAAATGAGTGCCAATCATGAAAGTTAGCTACCTTTGAAAGTTTAAATGTATTTGATTTTAACCCTACCCGAGTTTGTATTATTAAAGTTAATTCTTTGACAACATTTTAGTGTATTCCAAGGTATGAGTCTATTCATGTTTTCAATTTCTAATTGGATCAAATTAGGTAATTTATGTGGTAGAAAGAGAAAATTACAAGCCCATATTCTTTAATTCAGCTAGAAATTGCAAATATAAGGCTACATTCTTCTGTTAATACAGCTGCTTTAAAAAAACAAAGCCCTGTGCTAGCCATCACTTCTCATTAAATTGATGAGGCAACTTTATTCTTCCAGTTGTTCAGGGCAAGATCTTTGAAGATATTCTTGATTCTTCTCTCTTGTGATATCTAATCCATCAGCAAATCATCTGACATATATCTGAAATTCAATTGCCTCACCATCTCTACTCTTCTCCTAAATTCCAACCTATCATTATCTCTCACCTGGAGTATTTCATTAATCTTCTGATGGATCTTCCTACTTTTTCTCTTGACTCTTGTAGTATAGACTGGGGTGCACTACCCAGACCTCCCAGTCAGAACCAAAGCTTTCAATTTCCTAGCTGCCAGGATTGTTGGCTGCTGACAGTGCATATTTGAGTCTCTCTCAAGAAATTTCTCTCAGCTCAAAGGGATTTCCTTCATCAACAGTTACACCTGTTTCCCAAAAGTAGACAGCTTCTAATTGAGACAACCAGGTGAGAGGGGCTCTGGAGAAACCCCAACCAGCCTGTCCACTGGGGTGGAACCTCAGCAAGTTCACAACATTTGCAGCAGGGAGGAGCCTGACCCCTCTTCTTCCTGTATGGAGCCTGGGATTCAAGTGGTGAGCAGTAACCACTCTATTAGAGAAATTCTGGATTTGCAAGAGTCCCTGTTTCCCCTTTTTTACCTTTTCACCCAATAAAATCCTGCTTTACTCACCCTTTAAACCATCTGTGAGCCTAAATTTTAATGGCTGTGGGATGAACAGAAACCCAGTCTTTAGCTGAACTAAGGAAAAGACCAGCAATAATTCTGGCTTCCAACATGGGGCTCAAAAAAATCAGTGAATTTAAATGGAGACTAAAAATCTCTCACTGTTGCTTCTAAGAATTTTCATCCTTGGACTTCTGAGGGTGACAGAAACATGCCACCAAACTCCATCACTCTTAGGGGTTGGAGGAAAGGCCCTTTTTTTCCTTTTTCAGGATGCACAGGTGAGTGAGGTCTCCTTGCTCCCTATACCCTCTGTGTGGGGGCTGTGTGCATGGCCCAAGGGTCCCACACAGTTGACTGGTTTGCTCCCAGACACAAACCACAGCAGGCTTCCTCCTCCCCAGCCAAGAAGTTCAGCTTTTCTGGAAAGTAATTAAGCTTTTCCCCTGGTTGAGGAATCTCTTTCATAAGAATAAGAGGTTCTTCCCCAGGTACTTTTAAACTGCTCTTCTTCCCCTTCTCTACCCATCAGCAGTTAACCTTTAACTTTTTTTTTCCTTTTAGAAGATGTTTCTACTAGGCCAGGCCCCCCAACTATCACTGTTTGTATGCTCTGTAAAGTTTTGGTTGTGTAAAAGGATTTGTGGGGCCAGTCTTTGGCTATGGCCAATCTGGTGTGCTTTTCATATTTGTATAATTTGTGCTACAAGCCTCTATCTTGCTTTACATTCTGGAGGCATGGCTGGTAATTGCTTAGCAAGGTTTTGTTTAGCAACCCTGCCTTAGGGGATAAGCCCTCTCTAGTTCAATATCTGCATGTTTTCCTAGCCTTGTCTCTTAAAGGTCCCACAGCCACTGGGTTTTCTCTTGACTGTCTGTGTGCATACTCTGTGTGATGTCTATAAAAAGAGCTGTGATTAATTTGGCCTAAAGAAAGATGCTTGGATCAACTAATTTTTTAAAGGGAAGATGAAAGCAGTGGTATCTTTCAGGTCACACGACTCTAATCTTTGAGAAATAAAAACAGTCTTAAAAGTTATTGGTAAAATTCAGGTGTCATTAAAATGTAAATAGGTGACCTAAACTATGCAGGTCAGATGCAAAGCTTGATAAGGGTTTTGAGGTTACAAATTGGTTTTGGGATTTTGAGAAGTATTTGACCTGCTGGCTTCACAACTGGAAGGCCTGGCAACATATGGAACTAACTATGCCCTTAATTAAAAAGGTAAACCTTGGCTGCAGTTAGCACACAATTAAAGCAACTTACCAAGTTTTACCTTAAAGTTAAACCTTGCTAAGAGTTAATTGAAACTACTAGAAATAGATTTACTTGAAAGGTGTGTAAGAACAGTAAAATGTGTTTTTGAGTAAAAGGTTATAAGAAGGCATGGAAATGTAAACTTTTGCTTGGGTTAAAAAATTGTTGTGAGTTCAGTTAGGAAAAAGCTAAAAGTTCACACAGGTAGTGGAACAATTGTCAAAAATAATCTTGCAGAAGACATTCTTCATGTGAACATATTGACTAAACTCATAAGAGGGTATTATATGCTTTTTCTGTAAAAAAAAAAAAAAAAAAAAAAAAAAAAAAAAAAAAAAAACATTTTCAGGGCTGGGCAGAGCAGCCCTGAAAAAAGGCAGCAGTACAACAGAAACTCAAAAATAAAGCCCTAACTCCCTGGGACAGAGCACCTGGGTTAAAAAAAGAAGGTTTATGAGTTCTATTGCACCAGACTTAAATGTACCTGCCCAGCAGCTCTAAATGAACAACAGAGCCCACAGCTCAGCACCTAAGCTCCTATTAAGAACAGACTATCTGCTCAAGCAGCTCCCTGACCCCCATATATCCAAAAAGTCACCTTATAAAGGAGAGCTCAAACTGACACCTGACAGGTATCCTTCTGGAACAAAGGTAGCAGAAGAAGAAACTGACAGCAACCCTTACTGTTCTGCAGCTGCTGCAGGTGATCCCCAAGCAAGGAGGGCCTGGAGTGGACCTCAGCAGTCCTACAGCAGAGGGGCCAGACCATTAGAAGAAAAATTAAGAAACAGAAAGAAATAACTGCATCATCAACAAACCGGACATCCACTCAGAGACCCAATTTGAAAGTCGACAACTACAAAGACGACAGGGGATTAATCCACAAAGATGGGAAGAAACCACCACAAAAGGATGAAAACACCTGAACCAGAATGCTGCTCCTCGTACATGGGATCACAACTCCTCACCAGCAAGGGAACAAGGCTAGATGGAGAATGAATTTGATGAATTGAAAGAATCAGGCTTCAGAAGGTGGGTAATAAGAAACTTCTCTGAGCTAAAAGAACATGTTCTAACCCAATGCAAAGAAACCAAGAATGTTGAAAAAAGATTTGATGAAATGCTAATGAGAATGAACAACTTAAAGAGGAATATAAGTGAATCGATGGAGCTGAGAAAAATAATACAAGAACTTTACAAAGCATACACAAGTTTCCACAGCTGAATTGACCAAGCAGAATAAAGGATATCAGAGGTTGAAGATCAACTCAATGAAATAAAATGAGAAGGTAAAATTAGGGAAAAAAAAGTGTAAAAAGGAAGGAAAAAAGTCTCCAAGAAATATGGGACTATGTGATAAGACCTAATCTAAGTTTGATAGGTGTACCTGAATGTGACAGAGAGAATGCACCCAAGCTGGAAAATACTCTTCAGGATATTATCCAGGAAAACTTCCCAAACCTAGCAAGGCAGGCCAATATTCAAGTCCAAGAAATACAGAAAACACCACAAAGATATTCTTCAAGAAGAGCAACCCCAAGGCACATAATCGTCAGATTCACCGGGATTGAAATGAAGGAGAAAATGCTAAGAGAAGCCAGAGAGAAACCCACAAAGGGAAGCCCATCAGACTCACAGCAGATCTCTCAGCAGAAACCCTACAAGACAGAAGATAATGGGGGCCAATATTCAACATCCTTAAAGAAAAAACTTTCAACCCAAAATTTTATTTCCAGCCAAACTAAGCTTCATACGTAAAAAATAAAATAAAATCCTTTATGAGCAAGCAATTACTCAGAGATTTCATCACCACCAGGCCTGCTCTACAAGAGCTTCTGAAAGAGGCACTACACATAGAAAGGAACAACCAGTACCAGCCACTCTAAAAACATACCAAATGGTAAAGAGCATCAACACAATGAAGAAACTGCATCAACTAATGGGCAAAACAGGCAGCTAGCATCAAAATGGCAGGATCAGATTCACACATAACAATATTAACTATAAACATAAATGGGATAAATGCCCCAATCAAAAGACACAGACTGGCAAATTGGATAAAAAGCCAAAACCCATCAGTGTGCTGTATCCAGGAAACCCATCTCACATGCAAGGATATGTAAAGGCTAAAAATAAAGGGATGCAGAGGGAGGAGGCAAGATGGCGTCATAGAGGTGACTCAGGATTGCAGCTCTCGGTGAAGGCGCAGAGGGTGAGTCCTAGCTGCATTCTCGGATGTTCCTTTTATGCCCACAGAGTGTTGAAAGTCCCAGGTGTGGGAGAGACATGGGACGCTAGCAGCCGGCTAACGCAACCAGCTCCCGCCGCCTCTTCGGCCGGCGCCGCAGCGGGACCCGGCATGGAACTCACTGGTCTGGGTGCCCTGTTAAACCGGCAATCTGAGATTTGGAAGGGCAGACTGGCATGTCCATCTGATTGAACGGGACTTGGACAATGAGCCAGACCAGGAGTTTCCTGGGAAGCATGATCTGAGCCGGGGTAGTGGGCAGCGGCACAGGAGATCGCACGGATCCCAGTGCCCTATCAGCAGGCTCCTGGGGCGCCAGTGAGAGAGTCAACCTTTCAGCTGGGGAGAGGAAGAGAGAGAGAGAGAGGACGGACTCTGAGGCAGGGAGCTGGGTGATCGGGCTCGGCGGGTCCCACGCTCACGGGGACAAGCAGGGCGGCGACTGGAGGTGCTTGGGGCTGAGAGTTTTGTTACCGGCATTTAGGATGGTGCAGCCCGGTCAGAGAGGGGCGTCCACCATTGCTGACGAAGTGCACCCCCACTTAAGTACCGCCCAGGACTGACGCAGCCTGCCGTTGCCGAGGCAACCTGCCATAACAGAGAGAGTCCACCAGGCAGCAACAGGGCGGAACCGTGTTAGCAGGTCAGAGCCCCGGCAGGCAAATAGTGAATAGACTGCCACCTAGTGGGGCAGGACAGTGCAACAGATACTTATAAAGAAAGCCCCAACTCCCTGAGACAGAGCATCTAAGGGTGAAAAAAAAAAAGAGTGGTGTTTTATGAGTTCTATTGCAGCAGACATAACCTCCCAACAACCCTGAATGAACAACGGAGCTCACAGCTCAGCACTGGAGCTCCTATAAAGCACAGACTGTCTCCTCAAGCAGCTCCCTGACCCCTGTATATCCAAGGAGTCACCCCAGAAAAGGACTATTCAGACTGACATTTGGCTGGCATCATTCTGGAACAAGGGCAGCAGCAGAAGAAACTGGTATCATCCCTCACTGTTCTGCAGCTGCTGCAGCTTTACCCCAGACAAGCAGGGCCTGGAGTGGACCTCAGCCCTCATACAGCAGAGAGGATAGATAATTAGAGGGAAAACTAAGTAACAGAAATACTTCATCATCAACAATCTCAGTGTCCAAACAGAGACCCAATTGAAAAATCAGCCACTACTAAGACGACAGGCGGATAAATCCATAAAGATGGGAAGAAACCAGCGCAAAAAGGAGGAAAGCACCCGAAACCAAAACACCTCACCTCGAAAAAAGGACCAAAACTCCTCACCAGCAAGGGAACAAAGCTGGACGGAGAATGAATGTGACGAAATGATGGAATCAGACTTCAGAAAGTGGATAATGAGAAACTTCAGTGAGCTAAAAAAACATGTTCTAAACCAGTGCAAAGAAACTAAGAACCTTGAAAAAAGATTTGAAAAAAGATTCGAGGAATTGATAACGAGAATGGACAACTTAGAGAGGAATATGAATGAATTGAAGGAGCTGAAAAACACAACACGAGAACTTCGCGAAGCATGCACAAGTTTCAACAGCCGAATTGACCAAGCAGAAGAAAGAATATCAGAAGCTGAAGATCAACTCAATGAAATAAAACGAGAAACCAAGATTAAAGAAAAAAGCACAAAAAGGAATGAACAAAATCTCCAAGAAATGTGGGACTATGTGAAGAGACCCAACCTACGTTTGATAGGTGTACCAGAATGTGACGAAGAGAATGAATCCAAGCTGGAAAACACTCTTCAGGATATTATCCAGGAAAATTTCCCCAACCTAGCAAGACAGGTAAATACTCAACTCCAGGAAATACAGAGAACACCACAAAGATACTCTGCAAGAAGAGCAACCCCAAGGCACATAATCGTCAGATTCACCAGGGTTGAAACGGAGGAGAAAATACTAAGGGCAGCCAGAGAGAAAGGTCGGGTCACCCACAAAGGGAAGCCCATCAGACTCACAGCAGATCTCTCGGCAGAGACTCTACAAGCCAGAAGAGAGTGGGGGCCAATATTCAACATCCTTAAAGAAAAGAGCTTTCAACCCAGAATTTCATATCCAGCGAAACTGAGCTTCAAAAGTGAAGGAAAAATAAAATCCTTCACAAACAAGCAAGTACTCAGAGATTTTGTCACCACTAGGCCTGCTTTACAAGAGCTCCTGAAAGAGGCACTACACATAGAAAGCAACAACCAGTTCCAGCCATCCTAAAAGCATACCAAATGCTAAAGACCATCAACAAAATGAAGAATCTACATGAACCAACGGGAAAAACAGCCAGCTAGCATCAAAATGGCAGTATCAAATTCACACATAACAATATTAACCCTGAATGTAAATGGGCTAAATGCACCAATCAAAAGACACATACTGGCAAATTGGATAAAAAACCAAAACCCATCGGTGTGCTGTATCCAGGAAACCCACCTCACATGCAAAGATACACAAAGGCTCAAAATAAAGGGATGGAGGAAGATTTACCAAGCAAATGGAGAGCAAAAAAAAGCAGGAGTTGCAATTCTCATCTCTGATAAAATAGACTTTAAAGTAACAAAGATCAATAGGGACAAAGAAGGTCATTACATAATGGTAAAAGGATCAATACAACAAGAAGAGATAACGATTCTAAATATATATGGACCCAATGTAGGAGCACCCAGATATATAAGGCAAGTTCTTAATGACTTACAAAGGGACTTAGACTCCCACACAATAATAGTGGGAGACTTTAACACTCCACTGTCAATAGCAGACAGATCAACCAGACAGAAAATTAACAAGGATATCCAGGACTTGAACTCAGACCTGGAACAAGCAAACCTGATAGACATTTACAGAACTCTCCACCTCAAATCCACAGAATATACATTCTTCTCAGCACCACATCACACCTACTCCAAAATTGACCACATAATTGGAAGTAAAGCACTCCTCAGCAAATGCAAAACAACTGAAATCATAACAAACAGTCTCTCAGACCATAGTGCAATCAAGTTGGAACTCAGAATTCAGAAAATAACTCAGAACCGCACAGCTTCATGGAAACTGAACAATTGGCTCTTGAATGTTGATTGGATAAACAATGAAATGAAGGCAGAAATAAAGAAGTTCTTTGAAATCAACGAGAATGAAGACACAATGTACCAGAATCTCTGGGACACATTTAAAGCAGTCTGTAGAGGAAAATATATAGCAATAAGTGCCCACATGAGAAGAGTGGAGAGATCCAAAATTGACACCCTATCATCAAAATTGAAAGAGCTAGAGGAGCAAGATCAAAAAAAGCTCAAAACCTAGCCGAAGACAAGAAATAACTAAGATCAGAGCAGAACTGAAGGAGATAGAGACAAGAAAAACCCTTCAAAAAATCAATAAATCTAAGAGCTGGTTTTTCGAAAAGATCAACAAAATAGACCACTAGCCAGACTGATAAAAAAGAAGAGAGAGAACAACCAAATAGATGCAATAAAAAACGATAAAGGGGAAATCACCACAGATTCCACAGAAATTCAAACCATCATCAGAGAATACTACAAACAACTCTATGCACATAAACCAGTAAATCAGGAAGAAATGGATAAATTCCTGGACGCCTGTGTCCTCCCAAGCCTAAACCAGGAGGAAGCCGAAACTATGAATAGACCAATAACAAGGTCTGAAGTTGAGGCAGCAATTAAGAGCCTACCACACAAAAAAAGCCCAGGTCCAGATGGGTTCACAGCCGAATTCTACCAGACACACAAAGAGGATCTGGTACCATTCCTTCTGAAACTATTCCAAATAATCCAAAAAGAGGGAACCCTTCCCAAATCATTTTATGAGACCAACATCATCCTGATACCAAAACCTGGCAGAGACTCAACAAGAAAAGAAAACTTCAGGCCAATATCAATGATGAACATAGATGCAAAAATCTTCAATAAAATACTGGCAAACCGATTGCAACAGCACATTCAAAAACTTATCCATCATGATCAAGTAGGATTCATCCCGGGGATGCAAGGCTGGTTCAACATATGCAAGTCTATAAATGTAATTCACCACATAAACAGAAGCAAAAACAAAAACCACATGATTATCTCAATTGATGCAGAGAAGGCATTTGACAAAATTCAACAGCCCTTTATGCTAAAAACCCTCAATAAACTTGGTATTGATGGAACATATCTCAAAGTAATAAAAGCTATTTATGACAAACCAACAGCCAATATCATGCTTAATGGGCAAAAACTGGAAGCATTCCCTTTGAAATCTGGCACTAGACAAGGATGCTCTCTCTCACCACTTCTATTCAACATAGTACTGGAAGTTCTAGCCAGAGCAATCAGGCAAGAAAAAGAAATAAAGGGTATTCAAATAGGAAAGGTGGAAGCCAAATTGTCTCTATTTGCAGACAACATGATAGTATACCTAGAAGACCCCATCACCTCAGCCCAAAAGCTCCTGCAACTGATAAGCAACTTCAGCAAAGTCTCAGGATATAAAATCAATGTTCAAAAATCACAGGCATTCCTATACACCAACAACAGACTTAAAGAGAACCAAATCAAGAACGAACTGCCATTCACAATTGCTACAAAGAAAATAAAATACCTAGGAATACAACTCACTAGGAATGTAAGGGACCTCTTTAAGGAAAACTACAAACAACTGCTCAACGAAATAAGAGAGGACACAAACAGATGGAGAAACATTCCATGTTCGTGGTTAGGAAGAATCAATATCGTGAAAATGGCTATACTGCCCAAAGTAATTTACACAATCATTGCTATCCCCATCAAACTACCATTGAATTTCTTCACAGAACTGGAAAAAACCACCATGAATTTCATATGGAACCAAAAAAGAGCCCGCATAGCCAAGTCAATTCTAAGCAAAAAGAACACAGCAGGAGGCATCACGCTACCAGACTTCAAACTATACTACAAGGCTACAGTAATCAAAACAGCATGGTACTGGTACCAAAACAGAGATATAGACCAATGGAACAGAACAGAGGCATCGGAGGCAACACAACACATCTACAACCATATTATCTTTGATAAACCAGACAAAAACAGGCAATGGGGAAATGATTCCCTATTTAATAAATGGTGTTGGGAAAACTGGCTAGCCATGTGCAGAAAGCAGAAACTGGACCCCTTCCTGACACCTTACACTAAAATTAACTCCAGATGGATTAAAGACTTAAACGTAAGACCTGACACCATAAAAACCCTAGAAGAAAATCTAGGCAAACCATTCAGGACATAGGAGTAGGCAAGGACTTCATGAACAAAACACCAAAAGCATTGGCAACAAAAGCCAAAATAGACAAATGGGACCTAATCAAACTCCACAGCTTCTGCATGGCAAAACAAACAGTCACTAGAGTGAATCGGCAACCATCAGAATGGGAAAAAATCTTTGCAGTTTACGCATCTGACAAAGGGCTGATATCCAGAACTTACAAAGAACTCAAACAGATTTACAGGAAAAAAACAAACAAGCCCATTCAAAAATGGGCAAAGGATATGAACAGAAACTTTACGAAAGCAGACATACATGAGGCCAGCAAACATATGAAAAAGTGCTCATCATCATTGGTCCTTAGAGAGATGCAAATCAAAACCACATTGAGATACCATCTCACACCAGTTAGAATGGCGATCATTAAAAAATCTGGAGATAGCAGATGCTGGAGAGGATGTGGAGAAATAGGAACACTCTTACACTGTTGGTGGGAGTGTAAATTAGTTCAACCATTGTGGAAGACAGTGTGGCGATTCCTCAGGGACCTAGAAATAGAAATTCCATTTGACCCAGCAATCCCATTACTGGGTATCTATCCAAAGGACTATAAATCTTTCTACTATAAGGACACATGCACACGAATGTTCATTGCAGCACTGTTTACAATAGCAAAGACCTGGAACCAACCCAAATGCCCAACGATGATAGACTGGACTGGGAAAATGTGGCACATATACACCATGGAATATTATGCAGCAATCAAAAATGATGAGTTTGTGTCCTTTGTAGGGACATGGATGAATCTGGAGAACATCATTCTCAGCAAACTGACACAAGAACAGAAAAAGAAATACCGCATATACTCACTCATAGGTGGGTGAGAAAAATGAGAACACGTGGACACAGAGAGGCGGTCTACTATACACTGGGGACTGTTGGGGGGAATGGGGGAGGGACAGTGGGGGGGGTGGGGGGGATAGCCTGGGGATGAATACCAAGTGTGGGTGAAGGGGAGGAAAGCAGCGAAGCACACTGCCATGTGTGTACCTATACAACTATCTTGCTCATTCTGCACATGTACCCCCAAACCTATAATGCAATAAAAATTTAAAAAAATAATAAAAAATAAAGGGATGGAGGAAGATTTACCAAGCAAATGGAGAGCAAAAAGAAAGCAGAAGTTGCAATTCTCATCTCAGATAAAAGAGACTTTAAACCAACAAAGATCAAAAGAGACAAAGAAGGACATTACATAATGGTAAAAAGATCAATGCAACAAGAAAAGCTAATGATCCTAAATATACATGCACCCAATATAGGAGCACCCAGGTACATAAAGCAAGTTCTTAATGACTTACAAAGAGACTTAAGCTCCCACACAATAATAGTGGGAGACTTTAACACCCCATTTTCAATATTAGACAGATCAACCAGACAGAAAATTAACAAGGATATCCAGAACTTGAACTCAGATCTGGAACAAGCAAACTAACAGACATTTAAGGAACTCTCCATCCCAAATCCACAGAATATACATTCTTTTCAGCACCACATCACACCTACTCTAAAATTGACCATATAATTGGAAGAAAATCACTCCTCAGCAAATGCAAAAGAATGGAAATTTTAACAAACAGTCTCTCAGACCACAGTGCAATCAAATTAGAACTCAGAATTCAGAAACTAACTCAGAACCACACAGCTTCATGAAAACAACAACTGGCTCTTGAAGGTTGACTGGATAAACAATGAAATGAAGGCAGAAATAAAGATGTTCCTTGAAACCAATGAGAACAAAGACACAACATACCAGAATATCTGCAACACATTTAAAGCAGTGTCTAGAGAAAACTATATAGCAATAAATGCCCACATGAGAAGCAAGGAAAGATCTAAAATCAACACCAAATTGTCAAAATTGAGAGCTAGAGGAGCAATATCAAAAAAACTCAAAACGTACTAGAAGACAAGAAATAACTAAAACCAGAGCAAAACTGAAGGAGGTAGAGACACAAAAAACACTTCAAAAAATAAATAAATCCAGGAAGTGGTTTATAGAAAAGATCAACAAAATAGACAGACCACTAGCCAGATTAATAAAAAAGAAAAGAGAGAAAAATCAAATCAATGCAATAAAAAATGATAAATGGGATATCACCACAGATTCCACAGAAATACAAACCACCATCAGAGATTATTACAAACAACTCTGTGCACATAAACTAGTAAACCTGGAAGAAATGGATAAATTCCTGGACACTTGTATCCTCCCAAACCTAAACCAGGAAGAAGACGAAACCCTGAATAGACAAATAACAAGATCTGAAGTTGAGGCAGCAATTAAGAGCCTACCACACAGAAAAAGCCCAGGTTCAGATGGGTTTATAGCCAAATTCTAGCAGACATACAAAGAGGAGTTGGTTTCATTCCTTCTGAAACTATTCCAAACAATCCAAAAAGAGGGAATCCTTCACAAATCATTTTATGAGATCAACATCATCCTGATACCCAACCTGGCAGAGACTCAACAAGAAAAGAAAACTTCAGGCCAATATTCATGTTGAACATAGGTGCAAAAATTTTCATTAAAATACTGGCAAACTGATTGCAACAGCACATCAGAAAGCTTATCCATGATGATCAAGTAGGCTTCATCCCAGGGATGCAAGGCTTGTTCAACATACACAAGTCTATAAACATAATTCATCACAAAACAGAACCAAAGACAAAAACCACATGATTATCTCAATTGATGCAGAGGACTTTGACAAAATTCAACAGCCCTTTATGCTAAAACCCCTCAATAAACTAAGTATTGACAGAGCATATCTCAAAATAATAAAAGCTACTTATGACAAACCAACAGCCAATCTCATACTGAATGGGCAAAAACTGGAAGCGTTCCCTTTGAAATCTGGCACTAGACAAGGATGCCCTCTCTCACCACTCCTATTCAATATAGTATTGGAAGTTCTAGCCAGAGCTATCATGCAAGAAAAAGAAATATTCTAGGAAAGGAGAAAGTCAAATTGTCTCTATTCGCAGATGACATGATTATATATCTAGAAGACCCCATTGTCTCAGCCCAAAATCTCCTGAAACTGATAAGCAACTTCAGCAAAGTCTCAGGATACAAATCAATGTGCAAAAATAATAAGCATTCCTATACACCAATAACAGACTTAAAAAGAGCCAAATCAAAAACAAACTGCCATTCACAATTGCTAAAAGAGAATAAAATACCTAGGAATACAACTAATAAAGAATGTAAAGGATCTCTTCAAGGAGAACTACAAACCACTGCTCAACAAAATAAGAGAGGACACAAACAGATGGAGAAACATTCCATGTTCATGGTTAGGAAGAATCAATATTGTGAAAATGGCCATACTGCCCAAAGTAATTCATAGATTCAATGCTATCCCCATCAAGCTACCAATGACCTTCTTCACAGAACTGGACAAAAACACTGTAAACTTCATATGGATCCAAAAGAGAGCCCACATAGCCAAGTCAATTCTAAGTAAAGAGAACAAAGTGGGAGGCATCACACTACTGGGCTTCAAACTATACTACAAAGCTACAGTAATCAAAACAGCATGGTACTGGTACCAAAACAGAGATATAGACCAACGGTACAGAACAGAGGCCTTGGAAGCAACACCACACATCTACAACCATCCGATCTTTGACAAAAGTGACAAAAACAAGCAATGGGAAAATGAGTCCCTGTTTAATAAATGATGCTGGGAAAACTGGCTAGCCATGTGCAGAAAGCAGAAACTGGACCCCTTCCTGACACCTTACACTAAAATTAACTCCAGATGGATTAAAAATCTAAACATAGGACCTAACACCATAAAAACCCTAGAAGAAAACCTAGGCAAAACCATTCAGGACATAGGAATAGGCAAGGACTTTGTAACCAATACACCAAAAGCATTGACAACAGAAGCCAAAATAGACAAATGGGAACTAATCAAACTCCACAGCTTCTGCACAGCAAAGGAAACAGTCATTGGAGTGAATCGGCAACCAACAGAATGGGAAAAATTTTTGCAATCTACCCATCTGACAAAGGGCTGATATCCAGAATCTGCAAAGAACTAAAACAAATTTACAGGAATAAAACAAACAAGCCCATTCAAAAGTGGACAAAGGATATGAAGAGACACTTTACAAAAGAAGACATATATGAGGCCAACAAATATATGAAAAAATGTTCATCATCACTGCTCATTAGAGACATGCAAATCAAAACTACATTGAGATACCATCTCACACCCGTTAGAATGGTGATCATTAAAAAATCTGAAGACAACAGATGCTGGAGATGACGTGGAGAAACAGGAACACTTTACACTATTGGTGGGAGTGTAAACTAGTTCAACCATTGTGGAGGACAGCGTGGCAATTCCTCAAGGACTTAGAAATAGAAATTCCATTTGACTCACCAATCCCATTACTGCATATATATCCAAAGGATTATCAATCATTCTACTATAAGGACACAGGCACAGGAATGTTCATAGCAGCACTGTTTACAATAGCAAAGACCTGGAACCAACCCAAATGCCCATCGATGATAGACTGGACAGGGAAAATGTGGCACATATACACTATGGAATAATATGCCTCCATCAAACACGATGAGTTCGTGTCGTTTGTAGGGACATGGATGAACCTGGAAACCATCATTCTCAGCAAACTGACACAAGAACAGAAAGTCAAACACCACATATTCTCACTCATAGGTGGGTGTTGAACAATGAGAACACATGGACACAGGGAGGGGAGCATCACACACTGGGGTCTGTCAGTGGGAAATAGGGGAGAGACAGTGGCGGGTGGGGAGTTGGGGACAGGTAGCATGGGAAGCAATGCCAGATACAGGTGATGGGGAGAAAGGCAGCAAATCACACTGCCACATGTGTACCTATGCAACAATCTTGCATGTTTTTCACATGTACCCCAAAACATAAAATACAGTTAAAAAAAAAGAAATAAAAAATTTCTGAGTCATTATTTTGGCAAAATTATTAACATAGTTGTCTGGAATTTTATTTTATATTATCAAGTGGTTTATACCTCAAACACTTAACAGCCTTCCCATAATCAAACTTCTGTTTCAAAATTGTCTTCCCTGGCATCTGGCTTTTTGGGTACCTCAGAGGTCCCCTGGAGTATCCAGAAAAGAGAGGTAAACAGGATTACTTGACATGTTTAGGTACATGGGATTGCCAAAATGATGTTCAATCTTCTTTAGGTTATATCTTGGTGAATAATGCTAATATATGTTCCAAAATTGCATGGGATTTCTAAAATTCTTACGTCTAAGTATATGCTGCTAATCACAATTAAGGTTATTATGGTAGTTATTGTAAGCCACGGAGTTAACCAAACTTCTTTGACAAGCATGTTTCTAACTGTAACTACCCTGGACATTTTATTATTCACAGACAATTGTTGTCTTGTTTTAATCCTTTTCCAGAATGGTTTATCATGAGCTATAGAACTTTAACAGGTGCTCTCAAATACAGGCTTCTGAAAACTTTAGCTATTGTGACAGTAATATACAGGAACATGCTCAAGACTCATAAAGAGCTGAAATGTTCACATGAATAGCAAGCAAAACAGGAGTTAACTAAATGGACTGAACTCAGGAAACTGAAGCAAACTTTTTGACTTTTGCTTGGAATATTGCTAATCCATGTTTTGTTTTTCAGAATCAAGGAAACTTATTTTGGACTAATTATGGCCTTTAATAATTTTGAGTAAGGTATACTCCCATAAACAATATTTGAAGCATATTTATTTCTCTCTGCCTGTTTCCTCCAGAATTTGGAAACAATCTGTGAGTATTTTTATGTCAATATAGTTACATGCATCTGTGCAATAGGAATCCATTTTTCTTTTGCAACACAACACAATTGAAGAAAGTGGTTATTCTACCAAGGCTTTGGCTGGCAGGGCATGCTTCCCTTTAAGGATTCAAGCTCAACTCACAGAGCCAATAAAAGCCCCATGAGGAAACTGGCTTCATACCTCTGTCTATGCAGTCCCTGTACAGGGTTCCTGACTTGTGGTCAGTAAAGAATGTCACTTTCTAACAGGGACAGGAGCTCTAAGTTTATCTTGGGAACTTAATAGGAGAGGATCATCCAATTCACAGGTATTTGAGGATGCAAATCCATGTTTGGGCTTGGTTTTAAAAGGTCTTTTCTGTGATTCCTTTTGTACACACTTCCATCAAAGCCAATCCAAAAGGCCAATGTAGAAATAGTTATTCTTACTGTACCTTATGCAAATAATCAGGCAAAGTATAAAACTAAAGCCTATTTTGCAAACCACTCAGTCCTATCATAATTTTGTTCAACAAAAATGAGAACTAAAGAGAGAGAAATTATGTTTCCAAACTTATATATTTGTCATTAAATTCTAAACTCATTAATTGGTTTTAAGTTTTTGCCTACATTTTAGACTAGCTCTGCTTGTTCCTGTGAACCAACCAGCAATCTTCAGCTTTAACTTCAAAAGAACACAGGGATGGGTAATACAAAATTCTGGATCAATATTCTTGTTCTGACCAATTATCCTGAAAATCCTTCCAGGTGATAGGAATAAGCAGAATACCTATCACTCACAAGTTTCCTTTTTGGGAAAGTAAGACCAAGGGAGCTAACCAAAGCCAAGCATCAGGCACCCAAATCCTAGCAAGCATAACTATAGCCACCAATTATCTTGATGTGTAATAATACATCCTTTTCTCTCCCTTGGAGGGGGACTCAGTTCCATAGCTTCACTTAGCATTTGGTTTATGATAAGGAGTCCAAGCAACCCCTCTACCCCCAGCCAAGATACATTTTTGTCTCAGACTCAATTCCAAGCTTTGGGTCAAAGCCATAGGAAAGAAAACTGGACCTCAGGGATCCAGAGGCAAATGACAATGAAAAACACATAGCACAGGTGAGCATGGCTGCTTAATGCCAATTAAGTCAACCCCAAACTTCCTGTTTCATGGATAAAAGCCACATTAATATCCATGGCATAAATGAGGTTTATGAAACTCTAAGACTACTGATAGTAGGTGGGAAAGACACATAGTTGAGAATGAATAACTCCTATTCTCTAGGCCCTCTCTTCTTCATGAGTACAAGCCTGTTTGCCATTCATGGCAGCACCTGCCAAGGTCACCAGAACTCAGGAATACAAGAACAGAAGAGGGAAAGAGGATGCTCCTCCCCTTCTTCCTGAAGTACCCTGGGTACCTGTTAGGAAGAGATGGGAACCAGGGATGACTGCCCCCTCTTTCTAGATGGGTAGCCATTCATCTTCAGTCTGTATGCCCTTCAAATACATCCTGAACCCTTGGGACTACTTTAAAAAATGCTTTATTTTTCCTTTCTCCTCCTCGGCTCTCTCTTTACAAATAGCTAAAGGACACTACAGTGTCCCTACTACAGGACACTCCTAAGGATTCAAGCTCAACTTACAGATAACTAAAAAGAGAGTAGGAGTGTCCCTACTACAGGACACTCCTAAGAATTCAAGCTCAACTTACAGCTAGCTAAAGAGAGAGTAGGAGTGTCCCTACTACAAGACACTCCCCTCAAATGCATCCTCCAAACCAAAAAGAGTTGATTTCCCAAACCTTAAACTGGTCAACTTAGGTTTGGTCTCAGGGGAAGGGAACCCAGAAGCCCAATATTCTGGCCAAAGGGTAAAGGTTGTTTTAATCAGTCAGGATTTTTTGCCTCCCTCTCCCTGTACAAACTGATAAAAAGCCTTGGAATTTTTGAGCTGTTCTTACCGCTCCCTTTGTTTCATTTTGATACATGCCTTTTAATAACTCAGTTTGTCTGTTCTTGCATTCAGGCCATCAAACTGCAGTCATGCAACCAAGCCTCTGAAGATGGCCGCTTCTGCCAGGTACCCTTAGGCCGTTAGGGAAGGGTAGCAGCTGCCATTTCCCCAAAACAGCGCCCGCTGCCAGCAGGAAACATTTAAGATCTGTCTTCTTCCTTACCCTTAATCTAACAGCAGTTAGAAGTACTTCTTTAGAAAGAGGAGTGAGACAGTCAGATAGGAGGGGGAAACTCCAACCAGCCTGCCCACTGGGGTGAAGTCTTGGGAAGTTCACTACATTTGCAGCAGGGAGGAACCTGGCCCCTCTTCTTCTTGTGTGGAACCTGGGATTCAAGCGGCGGGCAGGAAGCACTCTAGCAAAGGGACTCTAGCCTTGCAAGAGTCCCTGTTTTCCATTTTTTTTCCTTTTTCACCCAATAAAACCCTGCTTTACTCACCCTTTAAACTATCTGTGAGCCTAAATTTTTGTGGCTGTGGAACAGACAAGAACTCCATCTTTAGCTGAACTAAGGAAAAATCCTGCAACATAATGACTGGTCAGTGTAAGATCTGGCCCATTCGCCTCAACTTAGAGCAACTCCGAAAGGATATCTGAGCTCCAGAGCTCCTAGGGATCAATGGAGGATGTTATGATAGCCACTTTGCATTCAACTCATCACTCTGCCCCATCCTACATTATCACTAACTCACAAGTATTGTTCCTGAGCACATGCCCTAATAAACTTTCTATGTGCAAATTCTGCATTTCAGAATCTGCTTTTCAGGATCACTGACCTAAGATACTTGGTACAAGGAATCATATGAATAAAAAAAGAAGAATGCAGACAATTTTTGAACTGCAACACCAGTGGCTGTCTGGCCAATGAGAACCTCATTGGTGGTGTAAGTAAAAACTGATCATTCTTAGGGTAAAATAATGATGAAATTACTAAAACTTTCACCTGTGATAAACTGGGTGAAAAAAAACAGAGGGAAGGAATGCACTGGTAGTTATATCAGTTATCCAAGAGGTTTGGGAAAAATAATAATTACAAAAAACAAAGGATTTGAATGGATGTTGTTGAATGTGATCAAAGGTTTAGAGAAAGACTGCAAGACTAAAGGTCTTCAGATCACCCATTTGAGGCCAGAGCTATAAAAATACTTAAGTCCTACAGCCAGAAAACAGAAAAAAAATGGAGATCGGGCGCAGGACCCAATTATAAGAATAGCAGAACTCTAGCAAAGGTTGAATTCACTTATTGGGGATCATGGGGAGAGAGAAAGAAGACAGACACAACTGGGAAGTGAAAGATTCTTACAGGCTTGACCCTGAAAGGAAAAAAAGAAGCAAATGGTAGAAATCAAAGCTCATAGAGATGCAATCAAAAGGCACTAAATAAGCTAAATTTAGTTAGCCCTGCCTCCACCCTATAAAAATTACCACATATTTTTATTTTTATTTTTATTTTATAGATTGATTGATTTTGAGATGGAGTCTCACTCTGTCACCCAAGCTGAAGTGCAGTGGTGCAATCTCAGCTCACTACAACCTTCATCTCCTGGGTTCAAGCGATTCTTCTGCCTCATCCTCCCAAGTAACTGGGACTACAGGTGTGTACCACGATACCTGGCTAATTTTTGTGATTTTAGTGGAGACAGGGTTTCATCATGTTGGCCAGGCTGGTTTCAAACTCCTGACCTCATGTGATACACCATTCTCAGCCTCCCTAAGTTCTGGCATTACAGGTGTGAGCCACCACACCCAGCCAAATATTTTTAAAATAAACTTACCACACAAATAAAAGAGGGCACTGGCACTCAAAACCTAGAAACCACTCAAGAGCCTCATCCTAACTACAAAGAATCTTCTATTATTGCTGATTCAAGAAAAGTTTAAACATTTCCAAATGAAAAGAAAACCAAAAACAATAATTATGTATATCTATAATAAGAAAGAAACAGAAAATGTGATAGTGGTATTGAGGTTCCGTCAAAGACTATCCTTGTTCTTATGAGATATATACTAAAGCTCTTAGGGCTAAAATGTTATGATACTTTCAATTTAATTCAAATTATTCAGCAAGCACACACACAGAGAGTAAATGTTGCAAAATGTTAACAATTGAATAATATAAGAATGTATGTTTTTGTTTTTCCATATTTCAAATTCCCTGTAGGTTTTAATCTTTCAAAATAAAGAGTTTTTTCAAAAAAAAAAAGGGAAAAATCTGAACTTGAAGTATGAACACCCATCATTTTTTGTGATATTTACAGAAATCCCTGATACAGAGAAGCATTCAGGTCATCATAAAACAATGTATTCAGTATCCAGTGCACTATGGGAACAGAAATTGAACAATAAGATGTGAAAGGTGAATCTCAGACCAGACCAGTATGGAGTCATTTTTCAAGGCCGGACATGATTAAATATTTTCACCAATTTACTAGTAATTAAGAAATGAACATTAAATAATAGAAACCCAATACATATTATTTAGAAGTTAGTGTATACAATTACAATAAACTTTGTAATAAACAATTTATCCTTTATGCTCCATTAAGGGAGTTGTTCCTTTGGTGGACTTTATAAATTCTAAATTATTAAACATCTTGAAGGACTTTTAGAGATGGGTTGCAAGATGGAGTAGACCTTAACTGAAAATTACAATAAAAAGTTACTACCAACAGATCATATAAACAGAAATATGTCTAAATAAAATCTCAGAATTTCTGGGGTCATAGCACAGCTTCATAGTTTACTAGCTGCAAGACTTATAGCAAGTTACTTTACTTCTTTGTTTCTTTGTAAAATAAAAATAATAATGGTACCTACATTTCACCTAATGATCATCATAATGATCAAATTTAAAATATTTAGAATGTTGTATTGCATATAGTAAACCCTAACTGTTCATTATTAAACATAGTTAATTGTATTGTATCTTACACATGCTCACATACACATACACACATCTCTCTGAAAAGTAGTTAATAACCCAAAGACACTCTACTGTTTAAAGGACTTTCAGTGATGTTTTAAGCCTGTTGCATTGACAAGATCTCATTCAATCATTTATAACTATTTATAGTTCACATATTATATTTGTTATAGTTCAGTACCAGCTAACAAATACAAATATCTAGGTCTTTTTACTTCATTTTTCCTTATCATTTCTTTTCTTTTCCCTTTGTTCCTTCATTTTTTTTTTTTTTTTTTTTTTTTAGAGACGGAGTCTTGCTCTGTCGCCCTGGCTAGAGCTCAGTGTCATGACCTCTGCTCACTGCAACCTCCACCTCTCCAGGGTTCAAATGATTCTCCTACCTCAGCCTCCAGAGTAGCTGGAATTACAGCCGTATGCCACCATGCCTGGCTAATTTTTTGTATTTTTAGTGGAGATGGGGTTTCACCATTCTGGCCAGGCTGGTATCAAACTCCTGACCTCAGGAGATCCACCTGCCTTGGCCTCCCAAAGTGCTGGGATTACAGATTCTTTTCTTTTTTGCATCCTGGAACATTTTCTACATTCACAAGTAAGGTGTTACTTCTCTAATTGTAATGATACTGAATATAAACATCCTCATTCTGACCAAACTGATAACATATCACAGAATAATAATTGTATGACCATGTAGAATATTGGAGAATAAGCAAAATGCATTAAATAACTACCAGGGACTATGTTGAAAACTTTTAAAAGTTCAATATACATAGATTTTTACAATTAATAAGAAGTGATGTGTAGTTTAGCCTAAAGAAGTAGATTAAAAACACAAATCTAAAACTGCTCTTTTTACAACTGGGCATGGTGGCTCATGCCTAACCCCAGCACTTTGGGAAGCTGAGGCAGGAGGTTGAGACCAGGAGTTTCAGACCAGCCTGGGCAGCATAGCTAGATCTGATTCTACAGGAAAAAGCAAAAACAAAAGCTATCTTTTTTTCAGTCATCATTCCCAAGAAAAGTTGCTATATAGTCAATCAATATAGTTTTTTTTTTCAATAGTTTTCAGCAGACTTCATAAGTATACCCACACAAGTATTTCCTGCTTATGCTACAAGTCTAAAAGTCACTGATCTAATTATTTAATCCAATTTGAACAGTAATAAGGACAATATCACTTGCAAAGAAGCATTTGATAATGATTTTTGACTGTGCTCTTGTAAAGCAGAGACCATGATGATTTGATTTAGATAGCAGTTATGACAATACAACTTGCATTCAGGAACTTAATAAATACTTTAATCATGGTCTTGATTGACTCCAAGATATTTAGAGATACAGAGGGAAGTCTGAGTAAACATAGGAGGCATATGTTAGTAAATAAAGCCAATGAGAAAGAAAAGTACCAAGTATACATAGATATTAATATTTTACATTTCAATATACTGCCAGTTAACAAAGCACCATTGCACTAGTTTAATCTAATAAGTAATTATGGACCACATACTCAAGGCACTATACCATACAGTCTATGAAAAACAAAAAATGAATACATCCCCATAAAGGATTGTAAACCCATGGAGGGTTTACAATCCAGTGGAAGGTATATTCCTCTTGACTCAAAGAAATAGAAATTATAGAGATGCAAATTGTTATAGGAATATAGAGGGAGAAGAGATGAAATCTAACTGGAGGTGTCAGGAAAGACTTCACTGAGCAAGCAGTATTTGAATTTGGGCCTTGAAAAAAATAAAACATTATATGATTAAAATCAAACATTATAAAACAATCATAGAATTCACTATTATGTCAATGTCATAGGTCATGAAATTGAGACTGAAAGAGGCTAAGAGGACTCTCCTACTCATGGTGTCACAACTGTTAAATGTCAAGTGGCCTGAACACAAGTTATTTTATTCCTTTATCTAGTGCTCATATACTACATGACTCTAAAAAAGTGATCTTAATCTGGGCAAGACAGCAGATGTTCTTTCAGTATAGTTAAAATTCTTTTAAAAAGACTACTCATTTCTGCTATAATCAACTTGGTTGTCCTTCGAAAATCATATGAAGATAAATGTTCTTATCCTCTAAATATTAATGCTATTCTCTACTGTAAGTACAGAAAATTCCTTACAGTATTTCAAATATAAGTACTGGAAAAATCAGATCTTTGTTTAAAGATTAAGGAACCAACTGTTAGAAAAGGAAAACCAACTTCATCAAGATAATAAGTAAACTGCAGAATGATAGTGAGAGTGCTAACCCACAAGTAGTCTTTGCATCTTCGGAGGATAGAACAGGAGAGGAAAACAGGATTAAGCTACACTGAATATAAGATAAATTTTTTCCAGTGGGAATGAATACCCAAGAAAATAATAACATGTGAGGTTTACTATATGTCGGGCACTCTTCTAAGAACTTCATACTTACTATTTCTCGAACAACTCCATGAGATAGGTAGTATTATTATTACCCTTTATGAATAATAAATCTAAGCCACAGAGATGTAGCCAAGGTCATGTAAGTATAGTGGTAGCATATAAACTCTGTCTGGCTATAGAACTCTTGTTATTAACAATTCAACTCTATCATCTGCCAAAAAGTGAGATTGCATACTCTTTTTGAAGACGGTTTTAAAATATTAATGCAAGCACATATTAAATCTATAAGATAAAATGGAAGTTTTAGTCCTAGAAAGCAACAGCTTAGCAGGCATGTAATAACATAAATGTTGGCATCAAGCATACCAGGTTTTAAGATCTCAATCAACCTACCTGTGTGAACTTGGGCAACTTATTTAACTTCTTTAGTTTCTACCTTCAAGAGGAGGTAACAATGACTGTTTTGAGATGGAAACGGGAGCAACAGCACAGTACGGTAAGAAAAGCAATGGGCTGGAATGTCTAAAAATTCAGATTATAGCCTCAGCTACTAACCAGCCCTGTTAAATAAAACAATCAACCCATGAATTAACAAATATTTATAAAGCTTTATAGATGACACTGTTGTATATACTCTAGGGATGCAGCATTTTAAAAAGACATTGTTCCTTACTTTCTGAGGGCTAATTCATTCAAGTTTGCTCATTGCTTTCCTTCATAATTGGACTCAAGCCACAAATTAAGGCTTTCTGGCAGTTATAGTCTATGATTCTGAGACAGAACTTGAATAACAATACCATAGTGGCTCTGTTTCTTTGCTAAGTGCGATGTATGTGTGTGTATACACAAATATATGTATACAAATATATTTGTGCATATATATACACACATATATATTTCAATTTCCCCTTTTATTAGTTACAAGGAGATGTGTACAGAAAGAAATAGAGACTGAATTTCCAGTTACTACCTACAGCTGCTATAAACAGCTGTTCCCACATATTTTTGCCATGGGACAACATTTTTTGGAATGTAGATTAATACATGACACTTTGTTGAGCCACTGTAAAAGAAAGCAGGATCAATGTGATTTACAGAAACTTTGTGGAAAATATTGTCCTTTTTTCTCTTCCTCTGAAGGGAGCTCAGTGACAAGTCCAAACAATTCATAACAGAAATTGAAGAAATAATTTTCACATCTCAAACATATTTCCATTCCTCTAGTTGTCAGAGATTGGCAATACTACTGTGAGTTTTTTGTGATTATTCATGAAATGCAGACTTATAATGGTAAAAGCATCAGCTTTGAGGTCATATTGACAAGCACAGAGATAAATACAAATATACATAGATATAAATCCCAATTTTATCACTTACAAGCTTGAAGACTTTAACTGTTTTGAACTTTAGTTTCCTTATAGGCAAAATGAAAATGATCCTATCAATCTCCTAAGGTTACTAAATTAGATAAGATTTGGTATATAGCACTTGATTTAACTACAGCCATTAATCTTATAATCATCCTTAGCTACTAAATATCTATATATATGTGTGTGCTAGAAGAAAGAAAGAACTATCATTTTCAAAAAGAACTATCATTTTTGGACAAGAAAAACTACCACTTTAGCTATTTTACATTAAATTACCACTTAGGAAATAAAATAGACAACACCTCCTAAATTCCTTTGTAGGCAAATCATTATTTAATACATATCATTAAAATATTTTACAGTTTAGTGCTAAAATCCACCAAAACTGCAAACCAAATTACAAGTTTATTCTCGATATTTACACAATTTCAAACATAACAAAAGTTTGAATACATCTTTCCATGTACTTACTATTAAAATTATACTCTAGGTATTCTGACAGGAGAAATATACATACAATTTATAAGTACCACTTCAAGTTACTAGCTCTGATTTTGCAGCCCCTTTAACAGCATTTAAACTGCTGACTTTATAATCATAAATGTAGGAAAACCAAGCAAAACAAAGTAAATAATATATAACTCCAGAATACAATATTTGTGAGCAAATCATTAAGGAATTATTTCAAGACACCAGTCATCTTCATTCACCATGAAGAAGTCAGTAGAAAAGTAAATTAACTTACAATGAACAAGAACTTCCTTGGACTCCATGAAAATGCTGAGAAGAGTGGGGTGAACTTAGATTTTTACACATAAATGCCTGCTACTCGTTGGTAGACTCTCTACTTCTGTCTCTTCCTCATACCACTTCAGCAAACATACAACCACAGACACTCCTTCCTAACAGCTGACTTTTAATCCTGTCTTTAGGTTTAAACAAGATCCTTTCAAAAATATGTAGCATGTGACACTAACGTCACCAAGAAGAAAATTATTTTTAAAATTCATTTCCTAGTACAGGAATGCTCTATCTCCCTACATGTTCCTGAGAAAAAGCAGACTGGCTTAACTTGGGAGAGGAATGATAATTTGCTTTCACACCAGTGGCTCCATTGAACATTAAGACTACCCAACACAATTCTCTTCTTTGAGCTGGAGAATGTGCACTCTGGGATATAATAAAAATGTCAAAGCCATTTGGGTACCACTAAAAATGAAACATTAATGTTATAAAGTCAACTGTTATAATCAGGGTATATTACTTCCAGGAAGTTAATAAACACTATCTAATCCAGGCTCTCCCACAACACAAAGGCCTAGAGCCAGTGGATTGGCAGTGATTTTATAGAGATTCCAAAGATGCTTCTGGCTGCTGCCTTTCTCTACAATACCATGTAAGATATGAAGGAATCATTTTCACCTAACTTGCTAAAATGCTAAATGATGGTGGTAGTTTTTACTCACAGAAAATAATTTCAATTCCAAAAATTTACTAGCTGTTTCTCTTTTTTTATATGTCACAAAATATCAAGTTTTCTGATTTACAAGCTTATTCCTTAGAAATATTTGAGAATAATTACATAAAAGATGAACATTATTTCCTTATGACTATCTACATCAACAAAATATAAAAGTACTATATTGGATTTTCCACAAAATATTGCCCCCAAGGTTTTTATACACATAAGAACTCCTCATCTAAATATTGCCAACAGCTAACATTCACTTGACACATAGCTACTGAACCTAGCTGTGCTAGATTCTAAAGATACAAAAAATTTAAGACACGTTCCTTAGTGAAAAAGTTTACAACATATATAGTGTTTATTTCACTTATAAAAGTGTTATGCAATAATTTTACCCCATTAAAATTCTCAATTTTTTTTAGAAATCTCTGCATTCAAGTGAATTTCATACTATTTTATTTCATTAAGGTAAATTCTGGTCAACTATATTGAATATAAGAATATCTAAAAGTGAACATGGAGGAGTGACAGAGAAACATCATAACTAATTAACTATGCATCAATTGGATTTGCACATTGAATGCCAGTTCATTTCTACATAGGCTATTGAGTATAATCCAAGGAATCACACCATTTATAGGAATCCAGAATTCTTACTAGACTGGTCTAAACATTTAAGTCCTCCAGGTGTCTAATCAGAGTAGATCTCCTGAAGCAGCAACCACAAACTCAAAACCCTAGCAAGACCAAGGGAAAAATGTAAATGAGTAGCATCAGCTAGGAGTTACAGAAAAATCACATGAACTTTTTGGTTTATCTTCTATTTCCCAGAAAATCTTAAGTCAAAATGAATCGTTCTCTACTATAAGAAAAGAAATATTGAGTGCAAATGCAGGCAACCTATACTCTGCCTCAGTTTAAGAAATACCATCAGGAGTGCTAGCAACTGTAATCATATGAAAAAAAACACACCCATGCATATAAAAGATGCAGCAGTCATTGCCATGTACAAATGTAAGCCAAGCATTGTTATTAGACTTTCTGGTTTTTCAAGTGAAGCCAGAAATTCATATTTTTGTGTGAAGTTTCCTAATTTTTGTATGTTAGTTAAATGTTTTTTTAAATAATCATAGGTTCAAATGAATCAATCTGTATAATAAATCTAGCTCTTCAACACAAATAAAAGGTGTATATGAAAAACTCACAGCTAACATCATACTTAATGGTGAAAGACTGAAAGGTTTTCCCCTAAGATCAGTAATAATACAAGAAGGGCTGCTCTCTTCATTTCTTTCCAAATTAGACTGGAGGTTTTAGCCAGGGCAATTAGGCAAGAAAAAGAAATAAAAGACATCAGACTGAAAAGGAAGAAATAAAATTTTATCTAGTTATAGTTGACATGATCTCATATATAGAAAATCCTGAGGAATTCACACACAAAAAAGAAACTATTGGAACTAATAAATGAGTTCAACAAGGTTACAAGACTTGTTGTAAGATACAAGACTAATATACAAATATTAATTGTATTTTATATACTACCAATGAACAATCTGAAAATAAAATTTAGAAGACAATTCAATTTGTAAATTTAAAAAAAAATAATTAATAAGTTTAACAAAAGAAAAGCAAAGCTTGCACACTAAAAACTACAAAACACTGTTGAAATAAAGATGTAGATAAATAGACATTCCATATTCATGAATTAGAAGGCAATATTGTTAAGATGGCAATACACCCTAACTGATTTACAGATTCCACATGACACTTATCAAAATCCCACCTGAGTCTATGGCCATAACACCCTGAAAAAAATAAATCCTAGATGACATTTTTCTAGACATTGACTAGCTGATCCCAAAATTCATATGGAAATGTATGGGACCCAGAGTAAACAAAACAATCTTGAAAAAGATGAATGAAGCTGAAGAACTCACACTTCCCTATTTCAAAACTTACTTCAGTAATCAAGACAGCATGGTACTGGCATAATAAAAGTTATGCAGATGAATGGAGGAGAATTGTGAGTTCAGAAATAAACTCTTACATTAATGGTCAGCTTATTTTCAGCAATGGTGCCAATTCAATGTGACAGAATAATCTTTTCAACAAATGATTTGGGAACAATTGAATATTCATAAGCAAATGAATTAATCTGAACCTTTATCTCATACCATATGCAAAAATTAACTCAAAATGAACTAAATACTGAAATTTAAGAGCTAAAACTATAAAACCCTTAGGAAAAAAATTAAGTGTAAACCTTTATGACTTTAGGTGAGCCGTCTGTTTCTTAAACATCAAAAGCATAAGCAACAAAAAATATAGACTTTGTAAAAATTTGTGCTTCAAATGAAACTATGAATAAAATTGAAAGACATCCACAGATGAAAAATAATATTTGTAAGTTATTTTAATAAGGGTTTATAATTGAGATATATAAAGAACCATTACAACTCAACAACAGAAAAACAACTCAATTTTTTAAATGGGCAAAGATTTGAACAGACAGTTCTCCAGAGCAAATATACAAATGGCCAATAAGCACATGAAAAGATGTTCAACATTAGAGTAATGCAAATCAAAACCACAATGAGATAGCACTTCACACGAGAATATTGTGGCTACAATAATAATGACAAACAGTAAGTGTTGGTTAAGCTGTGGAGAAGCTGTAATACATTGCTGGTAGAAATGCAGAATAGTGCAACCACTTTGGAATAACTTGTCAGTTCCTCAAAAAGTTAAACATAAAGTTACCATATGAAACAGCAATTCTGATCCTCAGTATAGATCCAAGAGAACTGAAAACACATCCACACAGGAATCTGTATGCAAATGCTCATGGCAGTATTATTCATAATAAAATAGTAGAAACAACCCAACTGTTCATCAACTGATGAACAGATAAATAATATGTAGTATATCCATACAATGGAACATTATTCAGCAATGAAACAGAATTAAGTACTAATTTCTACTAAAACATGGATGACCTTGAAAACTTTCAGAGAAGCTAGTCATAAAAGACTATGTTGTATGATTTCACTTATCCAAATTCCAGAAGAGGCAAAGGTACAGCAAGTAGATTAGTGGCCAAGTGCTGAGGATAGAGGATGTGAGGAGTAACTACCAATGAGTCTGAGGTTCACTGGGGTTGATAAAAATGTTCTGGAATTAGATAGTAATAACTGCATAAGTTTGTAAACTTACTAAAATACACTAAATTGTATCATTTAAATGATAAATTTTATGGCATATGAATTATATCTCAATAAAGCTACTATTTAGAACAAAAATAAGTCCAGTCCAACCACTTTGCAACTTTGCCTAAAAAGGAGTTCCACATCAAAATGGCTCCTCACTAATATTTAAAAGGAGTTTTACAAATATTATCGTGGTAAGTAGAGTGCTTAGTTTTCTAAAATCAGCTGGCCTGCATATCCTATTTCAATATTTCAAATAAAACAGCCTGTAAAATTATAGTAATAACAATAATTTTCAGAAAAAGAATAGTTCAATGCTAGAAATTTCTTCCTTCTGACCAAGAAAGCCCTATGTTTAATCCACAATCTTATTAGCTAATCTTTCTGATTTTACAGCTTATATTAATAACTTCCCTATAAGCTTCCCTCACTTCAGTCAAGTTAGTTCCTTTTATGCCTTGAAAACACCTCCAGCTTTCTTAAACGTGCTCACACTATTTGGAGTGTCCTTCTTCCCTACGGAAATATCTGAAGAGTAGCTATTTCTCTCTTCAATGTTTGAAATGCCATCTCTTTTTCTGATTCTCCTCCTTCAAAATCAGTGTCGGACTGGAAGTAAACTTTCTCCTAGTTAATACTCTCTTATATTTTTCCTAGGATACTTTTTATTGAGTTTTTTGTGCACTTGTCTCCTTTCCCCTTACTGAACAGCAAATCCTATAATACATATGAAAAGTCCAGCATGTGCCAGGTACATCAGTTCTAATCCTCACAACAGCACTGCAAGGAAGGTTTTATGCTTATTCTCTCATAGATGAAGAAATTGAGGATTCAAGAGGATAAATTACTTATTCAATATCCAATAAGAGGTGAGAGGTCTGAGATTTGACATTGGTTCATCTCTGGTGGCATCTTTATTTCCCAGAAATTGACAAACTGATTCTAAAATTCATATGGAAATACAAGGACATTGGAAAAACAACCTTGCATTTAATAGGTCTTCAAAGATGGTTCATTGAACTATTAATTGGAACTCATACCAGAAAGCTAGTTATTTATCTTGAGCATTGGCTTTAGATTCATACTCACCTTGGTTCAAATTTTATCTCCCACATTTATAAACTGAGTGAAGTTACTAAACCTCTTTTTTTTTTTTTTTTTTTTTTGAGACAGAGTCTCACTCTGTTGCCCAGGCTGGAGTGCAGTGGCATGATCATGGTTCACTGCAACCTCCACCTCCTGAGTTTGAGTGATTTTCCTGCTGTATCCTCCTGAGTACCTGGGACTACAGATGTGTGCCACCACACTGGGCTAAGTTTTGTATTTTTAGTAGAAATGGGGTTTCACCATTGTTGGCCAGGCTGGTCTAGAACCCTCGACCTCAAGTTATCCACCTACCTCAGCCTCCCAAAGTGCTGAGATTACAGGAATGAGCCACTGCACCTTGGCAAGTTACTAAATCTTAACCTCAATTTCTCATTTGTAAATTGAAGATTATAATATTTAGGTAACTGCATTCTCATCAGGATTAAATGACAAAAAAAAATTATGATTACATTCTTCGCTCATAGTGGGAGCTTAATAGATATGGCTTTTCTTCCTGTTTATACTTTTTTGCCCTGTGCCCTTCCTCCTACTTATACTGGCTTAATGAGAACTAATTCTTTGAGGCCAGTAAATATGTTATACGTCTACAACTCTTTAGCTTTCTGACTCAGTCATTAGTACAAAATTATCTACCTTATACAAGGACTGTAAAAAATAAATTAATGAATTTGAGTCAGTGGCTCTCAAATAATATTTTAACAGCAGAGCCTGAGAGGGTTATTTTATGGAAGAAATGTGCTTAAATAGGAGATAAGAAGATAAGGGCTATAGCCCAGGTCAGAGCACATACCACTGTGTTCCACAGTCAGTTCTTTGTGGAAGGGTGGAAGGAGCAGCTAATAGGTTTTTTGTTTGTTTGTTTCGTTTTGTTTGTTTTTTTACCAAAGAGTAGGGAAGTTATTTCTTCCCATATTTTATAAGACTCTATATAAGATAAATAAATAGAAACTACATTCAGAAGGAAAAACACAAATGAATTATTTGTAGAGCAAACCTGTAAGTGGAGAAATTCCAATCTGATGATAAACGTCAGAAATCCAAAGGTAATCAGATCTCTAATGCAAGATCCAGCCAATATTTAAGAAATAAATAAGTATTTTAGCCTGTTCACATCACTAACTCCATGTCTTCATTCCTAAAATTTCTACTTAGGCAAGCTATGCTAAGGCTGTGAAACTGATTAATTTTTTTTTTTAATTTTTATTGCATTATAGGTATGCAGCAATCAAAAATGATGAGTTTGTGTCCTTTGTAGGGACATGGATGTATCTGGAGAACATCATTCTCAGCAAACTGACACAAGAACAGAAAAAGAAACTGATTAATTTTAAAGCTATTTTTCCTCCCCGGAGGCCAGAAGAGATTTTTGAATGAGGCAAGAAAGAAAGAATAATAGAAACAACAGGTGCTCTGAACAGCTGGGGAGAAAGAACTGAACTTTTCAAGATGATCTTAAGAACTAGCAAATTGTTAAATTCATGTTTGCAGAAGAGACACAATAAACAATGCATTTCTAAAATAATATTTTCCCTTCACTTCACCCCACATTCCCTGAAAACTGACATTACCCCTATTAGTTGAGGACTCTCTGAGATGTCAGAGTTCATCCTTGAGGAGAATTGCTTTATTAATTGAAAATCCTTTCTGCATGTGTTTTCTCTAAGAAACAAACAAATTTAATTAGCTACTAAAATTTTATTTTTTAAATTATGTGATCCAGAGACTTGAATATGTCTTGAAGGAAATATGAAATTGTGGAAGAATCACAGACTTCAGAATCTAAAAAATCAGGTTCTAATATTATCTGTGTGATTTCAGGATTGTAATAACAATGCCTACATACCACCTATTATTTTAACCACTTTCATATGTTAACTTATTTAACCCCCAGAATAACTCTCAATGTAGGTATTATTATTTATTTACTTTAAAGATTAGAAAACTAAAATTTGATAAGATGAAATAGCTTGATCAAAGCTTCACAATTAATAAGTGACAGAAATAGGATTTGAATGCTGACACCCTACCTCCAGAGACAACATTTCTATCTCATCACATTGATTTTTGTATACTTTTCTGATTTTTTTCTGTATTTTCTTTTTTCAGCTATAAAACAGGATGAATACATAGGGCCATTTTAAATACTAAATAAGATAATATATGTAAAGACTGTTCCTTGCACTCAGGTACATGACAAATAGATTTTAAATGATGATTATTAACATGGATCATGCCACAGGGTCTCAAATTAACCCCCTGCATGATTTGTAGAATTGTATTGTCTCTTTATTAAATAATTATGATATATCTGTTAAAAGAAAGGAGCTTATCTTTTTATTTCTGCTTGTAACCGTGACTGGCATAGAGAAGATGCTTAATAAATGCTAGTGAAAAAGAAGAAAAAGAAGTGGGAAAGGAACTAAAATAGGAAGGAAGGAGAGAAAAAGATGGTAAGACAGTAGGAAGGCAACCAGAAACTAATCAAAATAAGGTTACAATAAAGAACATATATATACACACACACACACACACACACACACACACATATTTATATTTAATATATATAACATATATATTAAATATATATTATATATATAATATATTTAATATATATTATATATTTTATATACACATATATTATATATAAATATATTTTATATACATATATATTATATATATTTTATATATATATATATATATATATATATATATATATATATATATATACACACACATATATATATTTTTTTTAGATGGAGTTTTGCTCCACCCAGGCTGGAGTGCAATGGCATGATCTTGGCTCACTGCAACCTCCGCCTCCCAGGTTCAAACAATTCTCCTGCCACAGCCTCCCAAGTAGCTGGGATTACAGGCACACACTACCACAGCTGGCTAATTTTTGGGTTTCTATACGGACAGGATTTCACCATGTTGGTCAGGCTAGTCTTGAACTCCTAACCTCAGGTGATCCATCTGCCTTGGCCTCCCAAAGTGCTGGGCTTACAGGCATGAGCCACCATGCCTGACCAGAATATCCTTTCTTAATGAAATATATTTTATCTTTGTGAAGAACATTCCAGTATACATCAACTATTGCAAATTATATTCTATGACACTTTTATAACATTTTATTGTCTTAATTTCAAGAAGTTGTTCCAGTAAAGCATAAGATGATATTTAGTCCATTCTACCTCAAGACTATTAACTTGTCTGAAAAGTAGGTAATACTTTTGGACTAAAGGGTGTTCTCAATTTTTCTGAAATATCAGTGTAAGGCTTAGTTTTATCATTTAAATATAAGTTTTACTAGTGAGTTCTCAACTTAATTACACTCAATTAGTAACATTTTGAAAAGTAAGGTTGAGGAAGGGCTGCAGTATAGATCCTAGCCCTGTCAAGTAACCATTCTGTCTTGCTGCTGTGGATGGTGAATAATACAACTAATGTAGCTGTCTGGAAGTCAAATATTTTGTTTATGACCCCAATAATGGATCAATGAGCATCAGCAAATTTCTGACCACCATGTGCAAAAGAGCATCCTCTTGCTTTCTGTCAAGCCAGTTAATATTTGAAGAAGGACATATTACTCTGAGTCAATAAATCTAAAATGATAGGCATAAAATCTTTATATTTAAAAGTGGAAAATTTAGAGGGGGAAAAAATGGCAGACAGGAGGCAGGACTAACTTCTAGCTCCTACTAAAAAGAACTGAGCAGCAAGTGGAAACCCATATTGTAAACTTTTCTCCAAGAACTACCACAGGAACAACCAGGAAAACCAAGAGAATCCACAGAGCATTTGAAGGAGGTGGCATGGCAATGCAGATTTCAAGGAACAGCTGAGGAACTGTGAGTCAGCTTGCTTTCTTAGTGGGGAGTCTTGTAGCCTGTGGCAAGTTCTCAGCTCTGCTCACTGGCTGGCTGGAAATAAATTTGGTTCTGTTGGTGGCGAGGGGACCATAGTTGGAGTGAGACTTGTCTTTGGGACTGCAGGTGGCATGGGAGCTGGTTGAGGCCTTGGCTGCTGGCTTTCCCCCACTTCCCTGGTGACCTTTGTGGCATAACACAAACAGCCATACTCCTCCTGAGAAGATAACTCCATTGGCCTGGGAACCACACCCCACAGCTCTTAAAGCAAAGCAAGCCCTGCCCAAGGAGAGTCTGAGCTCACACATGCCTAACCCTGTCCCCACCTGATAGTCTTTCTCTACCGGCCCTGGTAGCCAAAGAAAAAGGACATAATCTCTTGGGAGTTCTTTGGCCCTGCCCACCACCTAAGAAACGTGAATACTTATCCAACGGCTACCCTAGGAAAAGCTTGTATCACAGCTGATACATTCTTGTAAGCACCACCTTCTGGCTGGAGGCCAATCAAAAGGAAACCAGTGCACTTAACAAAGATACAACCAAAGTGCCCTTCACTCTCCTGCTCACTCCACCAGAGAAAGTGCTGATATCCACAGCTGAGAGACTTGAAGACAGATCACATCAAAGTACTCCTTGAAGACAGTCCCCAGTACCAGCCAGAAACCTCATAGCTCCTCTGGGTAGCTAGATCCAGAGGCGAGATAATAATCACTGCAATTCAGCTCTCAGGAAGCCCCATTCCTAGGAAAAAGAGGAGAGCACCACATCAAGGCAGCAGCCTCATGGGACAAAAGAATCTGAACAGAATCTCTTGAGTCCCAGATCTTCCCTCTGACAGTCTACCCACAAGAAGTAAACAAAAAAAAAAAAAAAAATTTCTGGTAATATGACAAGACAGGGTTCTCTACCACCTCCAAAAGATCACACTAGCTCACTAGCAATGAATCCAAACCAAGATGAAGTTTCTGAATTGCCAAACTGTAAAAAATTAAGAAGGGTGATTATCAAGCCAATCAAGGAGATAGCAGAAAAATGTGAAGTCCAACTTAAAGAAATTTTTTTAAAAAGAAGATACAGAATATGAATGGGGAAATCCCATCCCCAGTGAAATACATAGCATAAATAAAGCAAAATGCACTGAAAATTTCCCAGCAATAGAACTGAACAAGTCGAAGAAAGAACTTCAGAGATCAAAGACAAGGCTTTCGAACTAACCCAATTTAACAATGACAAAGGTAAAGCAATTTTTTTTTTTTTTGAGACAGAGTTTCACTCTTGTTGCCCAGGCTGGAGTGCAATGGTGCATTCTCGGCTCACCACAACCCCCGCCTCCTGGGTTCAAACAATTATCCTGTCTCACCCTCCCAAGTAGCTGGGATTACAGGCATGTGCCACCATGCCTGGCTAATTTTTTTTTTTTTTTTTTTTTGTATTTAGTAGAGACAGGGTTTCACCATGTACACCAGGATGGTCTCGATCTCCAAGAGAAAATAACTTAAAAAAAAAATAAACAAACCCTCCAGGAAGTTTGGGATTATGTTAAACAACCAACCAAAGAATAACTGATGCTTCCCAAGGAAAAAGAAAAATCTAAAAGTTTGGAAAATATATTTGAGGGAATAACTGAGCAAAGCTTCCCTGGCCATGCTAGAGATCTAGACATTCAAATACAAGTTCAAAGAATACCTAGAAAATTAATTACAAAAAGATCATCACATAGGCACATAGTCATTGGGTTATTAAAGTCAAGACAAAGGAAAGAATCTTAAGAGCTACAAGGCAAAAGCATCAGGTAAACTATAAAGGAAACCCTATCAGATTAACAGCAGATTTCTCAACAGAAACCCCATAAACTAGAAGAAATCAGGGTCATATCTTTAGCCTCCTTAAACAAAACAATTAACAGCCAAGAATTTTGTATCCAGAGAAATTAAGCTTCATAAATAATGGAAAGATACAGTCTTTTTCAGACAAACAAATGCTGAGAAAATTTGCCACTACCAAACCAGCACTATAAGAATTACTAAAAGAAGCTGTAAATCTTGCAACAAATCCTTGAAATACACCAAAATAGCATCTTCTTAACTCATAAATCTCACAGGACTTATAAAACAATAACATAATGAAAAAAATACTCAAATAACATAAATAGAATAGTACCTCACATCTCAATACTAATGTTGAATGTAAAAGCTGAAATGCTCCACTTAAAAGATACAAAACAGTAGCCTAATAAGAACTCACCAACCAAGTATCTACTGTCTTCAAGATACTCACCTGACACATAACAACTCATATAAACATAACATAAAGGGATGGAAAAAGACATTCCATGCAAATGGACACCAAAAGGGAGCAGGAGTACTTATTCTCATATCAGATAAAATACACTTTAAAGCAACAGCAGTTAAAAAAGAGAGAGAGAGAGAGAGACATTAAATAATAATAAGAGAACTAGTCCAACAGGAAAATATCACAATCCTAAATGCATATACACCTAATAATGAAGTTTCCAAATTTATAAAACATTTACTACTAGACCTAAGAAATAAGATAGGCAGCAACATAATAATAGTGGGAAACTTCATTACTCCATTGACAGCACTAGACCGGCCATCAAGAGAGAATATCAACAAAAAGACAGTGGACTTAAATTATAGCCTGAAACAAACAGATTTAACATATATTTACAGAACATTCTATCCAAAAGTTGCCAAATATACATGGAATATTTTCCAAGCTAGACCATAGGATAGGCCACAAAACAAGTCTCAACAAATTTAAAAAAATCTAAATTATAGCAAGTACTCTCTCAGACCACAGTGAAAAAAATAAAAAATAAACTCCAAAATGAATCTCAAAATTATGCAACTACATAAAAATTAAATAATATAATCCTGTACAACTGTTGGGTCAAAAATGAAATTAAAATAGAAATTTAAAAACTCTTTGAACTAAACAATAATAGTGACAAAACCTATCAAAACTTCTGGGAAAAAACAAAAGCAGTGGTAAGAGGAAAGTTCATAGTATTAAATGTCTATGTCAAAAATCTGAAAGAGCACAAATAGACAATCTAAGGTCACTTTTCAAGGAACTAGAGAAACAAGGACAAATCAAACCCAAACCCAGAAGAAGAAAATAAATAACCAAGATCAGAGCAGAACTAAATAAAATTAAAACAAAAAAAAGGAAAAGATAAATGAAACAAAAAAAGGCAAAAGATAAATGAAACAAAAAGCTGGTTCTTTGAAAAGATGAATAAAATTGATAGACCATTAGCTAGATTAACCAAGAAAAGAAGAGAGAAGATCAAAATAAGCTCAATTAGAAGGAAAACAGGTGATATTACAATGGATACCACAGAAACAAAAAAGATTATGCAAGGCTATTATGAACATATTTACCTCCATAAACTAGAAAACCTAGAGGAGATGGACAAATTTTTCCTAGATTAAAAAAGGAAGAAATAGAAACTCTGAACAGACCAATAACAAGCAGCAAGATTGAAATGTAATATAAAAGTTGCCAAACAATGACAAAAGATGTCTAGTACCAGATGGACTCACAGCTGAATTATATCAGACATTCAAAGAATTGGTACCAATCCTATTGACAGGATTTTAAAAGAGAGAGAAAGAGGGAATCCTCCCTAAATCATTCTATGAAACCAGTATCATCCTAACAACAAAAGCAAGAAAAAACAACCAAAAAAGAAAACTACAGATCAATATCCGTGATGAACACAGATACAAAAATCCTCAACAAAATACTAGCTAACAGAGTCCAACAACTTATAAAAAAAAAATCATACACCACAATCAAGTTGGTGTCATACTAGGGATTCAGGGATGGCTTAATGTGGCACATATACACCATGGAATATTATGCAGCAATCAAAAATGATGAGTTTGTGTCCTTTGTAAGGACATGGATGAACCTGGAGAACATCATTCTCAGCAACCTGACACAAGAACAGAAAAAGAAATACCTCATATACTCACTCATAGGCGGGTGAGAAAAATGAGAACACATGGACACAGAGAGGCGGTCTACTATACACTGGGGTCTATTGGGGGGAATGGGGGAGGGACAGTGGGGGGGGCTGGGGAGGGATAGCCTGGGGATGAATGCCAAGTGTGGGTGAAGGGGAGGAAGGCAGCAAAACACACTGCCACGTGTGTACCTATGCAACTATCTTGCAGGTTCTGCACATGTACCCCAAAACCTATAATGCAATAAAAATTTAAAAAAAAAATCCACAAGTTAATAAATGTGATACATCACATAAACAGAAGTGAAAACAAAAATCAGATGATCATCTTAATAGATACAGAAAAAGCATTTGACCAAATCCTGCATCTCTTTATGATTAAAATTCTCAGCAAAATCAGCATAGAAGGGACATACTTTAAGGTAATAAAATCAATCTACAACAAACCCACAGCCAATATTATACTGAATGGGGAAAGTTGAAAGCATCCCCGCTGAGAAATGGACAAAGAAAATGATGCCCACTTTCACCACTTCTATTCAACATAGCACTAGAAGCCTTAGCCAGAGCAATCAGACAAAAGAAAGAAACAAAGGGCTTCCAAATTGGTAACAAGAAAGTCAAACTCTCTGTGTTTACTGATGATGTGATCATACACCTAGAAACCCTAAAGCCTCCTCCAGAAAGCTCCTAGAACTGGTAAATGAATTCAGCAAAGTTTCAGAAAACAAAATTAAGGTATACAAATCAGTGGCTCTGCTATACACCAACAGCAACCAAGGTGAAAATCAAATCAAGAACTCAACCCCTTTTATAATAGCTGCAAAGAAAATAAAATACTTAGGAATATACTTCAGCAAAGAGGTTAAAGACCACTACAAGGAAAACTACAAAACATTGCTGAAAAAAATCATAGATGACACAAACAAATGGAAAAATATCCCATGCTTAAATATGGGTAGAATCAATATTGTGAAAATGACCATACTGCCAAAAGCAAGCTACAAATTCGGTGCAATTCCCATCAAAATACCACAATCATTCTTCACAGAAATTATATATATATATACATATATATATATGTATATATATATGAATTCCATATGAATGTGTGTGTGTGTGTGTGTGTGTGTGTGTGTGTGTATAATTCATATGGAACCAAAAAAAGAGACTGCATAGCTAAAGGAAGACAAAGCAAGAAGAACAAATCTGGAGGCATTATATTACCTGACATCAAACTATACTATAAAGCCATAGTCACCAAAACAGCATGGTATTTGTATAAAAACAGGCATATGACCAATGGAACAGAATAGGGAACCCAGAAATAAACCCAAATACTTACCGTCACCTGATCTTAAACAAAGCAAACAAAAACATGAAGTGGGGAAAAAACATGCTATTCAATAAATGGTGCTGGAATAACTGGCAAACTACATGTAGGAGAATGAAACTGGATCCTCATTTCTTACCTTATACAAAAATTAACTCATGATGAATCAAAGAGTTTAAATATAAGATCTGAAACCACAAGAATTCTAGAAGATAACCTTGGAAAAAACCCTTCTAGACATCGACTTAGGCAGACTTGATGACCAAGAACATAAAAGCAAATAAAATAAAAACAAAGATAAAAAGATGGAAGTTAATTAAACTGAAAAACTTTTGCACAGCAATACAAATAATTAGCAGAATTAACACAGATAACCCACAGAGTAGGAGAAAATATGCACAATCTATACATCCAGCAAACGACATATCCAGAATCTACAAGAAACTCAAATTAGCAAGAACAAAACAAAAAATCCCATCAAAAAGTAGGCTGAGGACATGAATATATAATTATCAAAAGAAGATATACAAATAGCCAAGAAACATATAAAAAATGCTCAACATCACTAATTATCAGGGAAATGCAAATCGAAAGCACAATGTGATACCACCTCACTCCTGCAAGAATGGTCACAATCAAAAAATAATAGATATTAGCGTGGATGTGGTGAAAGGGAACACTTTCATACTGTTGGTGGGAATGTAAACTAGTACAACTACTATGGAAAACAGTGTGGAGATTCCTTAAAAAACTAAAAGTAGATCTACCATTTGATTTAGCAATCCCACTCCTGAGTTTCTACCCAGAAAAAAAGAAGTCATCATATTTAAAAGATACCTATACACATGTGAGTATAGCAGCACAATGTGCAATTGCAAAAATGTGGACCAGCTCAAATGCCCATCGATCAACAAGTGGATAAAGAAAATGTGGTATATACATACATATGTATATATACAAACAAATAAATATACGTGTGTGTGTGTGTATGCACACACATATATATACACCATGGAAAACTAGTCAGCCATAAAAAGGAATAAAATAATGGCATTTGCCACAACCTGGATGGATTTGGAAACCATTATTCTAAGTGAAGTAACTCAGGAATAAAAAACCTAAACATTGTATGTTCTCAATCATAAGTAGGAGGTGAAATATGAGGATACAAAGATATAAGAATGATATAGTAGACACCAGGAACTCAGGAGAAAGACTGTGAGGGGAATGAAGAATAAAAGACTACACATTGGGTACCAGGTAAACCGCTTCAGTGATGGGTGCACCAAAATCGCAGGAGTCATGGCTAAAGAACTTATTCATGTAACCAAACTCCACTTGTTCCCCAAAAACCTATTGAAACTTTTTTAAGTGAAAAACATAGAAAAACATTCTATATATCAGCAGAAGACAGGCTGTTTCCCCTTAACTTCTATTCCTTTTTATCTTTTTGTTTAAACATCAAAATACTGTAAGATATATATACTTGAAGATAGTTTAAAACAAATGAGGTTTTATTTATTTTTTATTTTTTTAATTTTTATTGCATTTTAGGTTTTGGGGCACATGTGCAGAATATGCAAGATAGTTGCATAGGTACACACATGGCAGTGTGTTCTGCTGCCTTCCTCCCCTTCACCCCCATTTGGCATTTCTCCCAGGCTATCCCACCCCAGCTCCCCCCCGCTGTCCCTCCCCTTTTCCCCCCAATAGACCCAAGTGTGTAGTACCCCCCTCCCTGTGTCCATGTGTTTCATTTTTTTCACCCGCCTATGAGTGAAAATACAAGGTATTTTGTTATCTGTTCTTGTGTTAGTTTGCTGAAAATGATGTTCTCCAGATTCATCCATGTCCTTACAAGGCACAAAACCTCATAATTTTTTATTGCTGCATAATATTCCATGGTGTATATGTGCCATATTTTCCTTGTCCAGTTTATCATTGATGAGCATTTGGGTTGGTTCCAGGTCTTTGCTATTGTAAACAGTGCTGCAATGAACATTTGTGTGCATGTGTCCTTATAGTAGAATGATTTATAGCCCTTTGGATATATACCCAGTAATGGGATTGCTGGGTCAAATGGAATTTCTATTTCTAGGTCCTTGAGAAATCACCACACTGTCTTCCACAATAGTTGAACTAATTTACACTCCAACCCAAAGTGTAAGAGTGTACCTATTTCTCCACATCCTCTCCAGCATCTGCTGTTTCCAGATTTTTTAATGATCGCCATTCTAACTGGCGTGAGATGGCATCTCAATGTGGTTTTGATTTGCATCTCTCTAATGACCAGTGATGATGAGCATTTTTTCATGTGTTTGTTGGCCTCATGTATGTCCTCTTTTGTAAAGTGTCTGTTCATATCCTTTGCCCATTTTTGAATGGGCTTGTTTGTTTTTTTCCTGTAAATCTGTTTGAGTTCTTTGTAAATTCTGGATATCAGCCGTTTGTCAGATGGGTAAACTGCAAAGACTTTTTTCCAATCTGTTGGTTGACGAAGCACTCTAGTGACTTTCTTTTGCCGTGCAAAAGCTGTGGAGTTTGATTAGGTCCCATTTGTCTATTTTTGCTTTTGTTGCCAATGCTATTGTTGTTTTGGTCATGAAGTCCTTGCCTACTCCTATGTCCTGAATGGTTTTGCCTAGATTTTCTTCTAGGGTTTTTATGGTGCCAGGTCTTACGTTTAAGTCTTTAATCCATCTGGAGTTAATTTTAGTGTAAGGTGTAAGGAAGGGGTCCAGTTTCTGCTTTCTGTACATGGCTAACCAGTTTTCCCAACACCATTGATTAAACAGAAAATCCTTTCCCCATTGCTTGCTTTTGTCTGATTTATCAAAGATTATATGGTTGTAGATATGTTGTATTGCCTCCGATGCCTCTGTTCTGTTCCAGTAGTCTATGTCTCTGTTTTGGTACCAGTACCATGCTGTTTTGATTACTGTAGCCTTGTAGTATAGTTTGAAGTCTGGTAGTGTGATGCCTCCCACTGTGTTCTTTTTGCTTAGAATTGACCTAATTATGCAGGCTCTCTTTTGGTTCCATATTAAGTTCATGATAGTTTTTTCCAGTTCTGTGAGGAAATTCAATGGTAGCTTGATGGGGATAGCATTGATTCTGTAAAGTACTTTGGGCAGTATATCCATTTTCGTGATATTGATTCTTTCTAACCATGAACATGGAATGTTTCTCCATCTGTTTGTGTCCTCTCTTATTTCGTTGAGCAGTGGTTTCTAGTTTTCCTTGAAGAGGTCCCTTATGTTCCTTGTAAGTTGTTTTCCTAGGTATTTTATTCTCTTTGTAGCAATTGTGAATGGCAGTTCGTTCTTGATTTGGTTCTCTTTAAGTCTGTTATTGGTGTATAGGAATGCTTTTGATTTTTGCACATTGATTTTATATTTCGAGACTTTGCTGAAGTTGCTTATCAGTTTCAGGAGTTTTTGGGCTGAGGTGATGGGATCTTCTAGGTATACTATCATGTCATCTGAGAATAGAGACAATTTGGCTTCCACCTTTCCTATTGAAATACCCTTTATTTCTTTTTCTTGCCTGATTGCTCTGGCTAGACATTCCAGTGCTATATTGAATAGGAGTGGTGAGAGAGGGCATCCTTGTCTAGTGCCGAATTTCAAAGGGAATGCTTCCAGTTTTTGCCCATTAAGCATGATATTGGCTGTTGGTTTGTCATAAATAGCTTTTATTACTTTGAGATACATTTCATCAATACCAAGTTTATTGAGAGTTTTTAGCATAAAGAGCTGTTGAATTTTGTCAAATGCCTTCTCTGTGTCAACTGAGATAATCATGTGGTTTTTGTTTTTGCTTCTGTTTATGTGGTGAATTATGTTTATAGACTTGCATATGTTGACCCAGCCTTGCATCCCCGGGATGAATCCTACTTGATCATGATGGATAAGTTTTTAATGTGCTGTTGCAATCGATTTGCCAGTATTTTATTGAAGATTTTTGCATCTATGTTCATCATGGATATTGGCCTGAAGTTTTCTTTTCTTGTTGAGTCTCTGCCAGGTTTTGGTATCAGGATGATGTTGGTCTCATAAAATGATTTGGGAAGGGTTTTCTCTTTTTGAGTTATTTGAAATAGTTTCAGAAGGAATGGTACCATCTCCTCATTGTGTATCTGGTAGAATTCAGCTGTGAACCCATCTGGACCTGAACTTTTTTATGTGGTAGGCTCGTAACTGCTGCCTCAACTTCAGACCTTGTTATTGCTCTATTCATAGTTTTGGCTTCCTCCTGGTTCAGGCTTGGGAGGACACAGGTGTCCAGGAATTTATTCATTTCTTCCTGGTTTACTAGTTTATGTGCATAGAGTTGTTTGTAGTATTCTCTGATGATGGTTTGAATTTCTGTGGAATCTGTGGTGATTTCCACTTTATCATTTTTTTATTGCATCTATTTGGTTGTTCTCTCTCTTCTTTTTTATCAGTCTGTCTATTTTGTTGATCTATTTGAAGAACCAGCTCTAGAATTTATTGAATTTTTGAAGGGTTTTTTGTGTCTCTATCTCCTTCAGTTCTGCTCTGATCTTAGTTATTTCTTCTCCTCTGCTAGGTTTTGAATTCTTTTGATCTTGCTCCTCTAGCTCTTTCAATTTTGACGATAGGGTGTCAATTTTGGATCTCTCCACTCTTCTCATGTGGACACTTATTGCTATATATTTTCCTCTACAGACTGCTTTAAATGTGTTCCAGAGATTCTGGTACATTGTGTCTTCGTTCTTGTTGGTTTCAAAGAACTTCTTTATTTCTGCCTTCATTTCATTGTTTATCCAATCAACATTCAAGAGCCAGTTGTTCAGTTTCCATGAAGCTGTATGGTTCTGAGTTATTTTCTGAATTTCGAGTTCTAACTTGATTGCACTATAGTCTGAGAGACTGTTTGTTATGATTTTGGTTGTTTTGCATTTCCTGAGGAGTGCTTTACTTCCAATTATGTGGTCAATTTTGGAGTAGGTGTGATGTGGTGCTGAGAATGATGTATATTCTGTGGATTTGGTGTGGAGAGTTCTGTAAATGTCTATCAGGTTTGCTTGTTCCAGGTCTGAATTCAAGCTCTGGATATCCCTGTTAATTTTCTGTCTGGTTGATCTGTCTGATATTGACAGTGGAGTGTTAAAGTCTCCCACTATTATAGTGTGGGAGTCTAAGTCTCTTTGTAATTCATTAAGAACTTACCTTATGTATCTGGGTGCTCCTGTATTGGGTCCATATATGTTTAGGATCATTAGCTCTTCTTGTTGTATCAATTCTTTTATCATTATGTAATGACCTACTTTGTCTCTTTTGATTTTTGTTGCTTTAAAGTCTATTTTATCAGAGACAAGAATTGCAACTCCTGCTTTGTTTTGCTCTCCAGTTGCTTGGTAAATCTTCTTCCTTGCCTTTATTTTGAGCCTTTGTGTATCCTTGCATGGGAGATGGGTTTCCTAGATACAGCACACTGATGGGTTTTGGCTTTTTATCCAATTTGCCAGTCTGTGTCTTTTGATTGGTGCATTTAGTCCATTTACATTTATGGTTACTATTGTTATGTTTGAATTTGATACTGCCATTTTGATAATAGATGGCTGTTTTTCCCATTGGTGGATGCAGATTCTTCATTTTGTTGATGCTCTTTAGCATTTGGTATGTTTTTAGAATGGCTGGTACTGGTTGTTGCTTTCTATGTGTACTGCCTCTTTCAGGAGTTCTTGTAAAGCAGGCCTGGTGGTGACAAAATCTCTGAGTAGTTGCTTGTTGGCAAAAGATTTTATTCTTCCTTCACTTATGAAGCTCAGTTTGGCTAGATATGAAATTCTGGGTTGAAAGTTCTTTTCTTTAAGGATGTTGAATATTGGCCCCACTCTCTTCTGGCTTGTTGAGTGTCTGCTGAGAGATCTCCTGTGAGTCTGATGGGCTTCCCTTTGTGAGTGACCTGACCTTCTCTCTGGCTGCCCTTAGTATTTTCTCCTTCATTTCAACCCTGGTGAACCTGACGATTATCTGCCTTAGGGTTGCTCTTCTTGCAGAATATCTTTGTGGTGTGCTCTGTATTTCCTGAAGTTGAGTATTGGCCTGCCTTTCTAGGTTGGGGAAATTTTCCTGGATAATATCTTGAAGAGTATTTTCCAGCTTGGATTCATTCTCTTCATCACATTCTGGTACACATATCAAATGTAGGTTAGGTCTCTTCACATAGTCCCATATTTCTTGGAGATTTTGTTCATTCCTTTTTGCACTTTTTTCTCTAATCTTGGTTTCTTGTTTTATTTCATTGAGTTGATCTTCGGCTTCTGATATTCTTTCTTCTGCTTGGTCAATTTGGCTGTTGAAACTTGTGCATGCTTTGTGAAGTTCTCATGTTGTGTTTTTTAGCTCCTTCAGTTCATTCATATTCCTCTCTAAGTTGTCCATCTTTGTTATCATTTCCTCAAATGTTTTTTTCAAATCTTTTTTCAAGGTTCTTAGTTTCTTTGCATTGATTTAGAATATGTTTTTTAGCTTACTGAAATTTCTCATTATCCACCTTCTGAAATCTGATTCCATCTTTTTGTCACACTCATTCTCCATCCAGCTTTGTTCCCTTGCTAGTGAGGACTTTTGGTCCTTTGTAGGAGGTGAGGTATTTTGGTTTTGGGTGTTTTCCTCTTTTATGCACTGGTTTCTTTCCATGTTTGTGGATTTATCCACCTGGTCTTAGTAGTTGCTGACTTTTCGATTGGGTCTCTGAATGGACACCCAGAATGTTGATGAAGTATTTCTGTTACTTAGTTTTTCCTCTAACAGTCTAGCCCCTCTGCTGTATGACTGCTGAGGTCCACTTCAGGCCCTGCTTGTCTGGAGTACACCTGCAGCAGCTGTGGAACAGTGAAGGATGCTAACAGTTTCTTTTTCTGCTATCTTTGTCCCAGAATGATGCCCGTCAAATGTCAGTCTGATTAGTCCTTTTCTGAGGTGACTCTTTGGATATACAAGGGTCAGAGAGTTGCCTGAGGAGACGATCTGTACTTTATAGGAGCTCCAGTGCTGAGCTGTGAGCTCCATGGTTCATTCAGGGTTGTTGGGCAGGTGTGTTTAGGTCTGCTGCAGCAGAACTTATAAAACCCCTTTTTTTCCCTCAGATGCTCTGTCTCAGTGAGTTGGGGCTTTCTTTATGAGTATCCATTGCACTGTCCTGCCCATCTAGGAGGCAGTCTAGTCACTATTTGCCTGCCAAGGCTCTGCCCTGCTACCGTGGGGTCTGCCCTGCTGCCACAGGGCTCCACCCTACTGTGGTGGGCTCTGCCCTGTTGGCAGAGTCTCTCTGTTATGGTGGGTTGCCTCAGCAATGGCAGGCTGCTTCTGCAATGGGCATGTACCTCAGTAGGGGCAGAATGCATCCATAGTGGCAGATGCCCCTTTCCCACTGAGCTGCACCATATTGGATTCAGCTGAGCCCACAGTAAAACTCTCAACCCTGAGCATTTGGAATCGCCATTTTGTTTTTCCCTGTGGGGGTGGGACCCACCAAGACTGATCACCTGCCTCCCTGCCTCAGAGTCCTTTTTCTTTCCCTCTTTCTCTTTTTTTTTAAGTTTAATGGTTGACTCTCTCACAGGTGTTTCAGTCGCCTGCTGATAGGGCACTGGGATCTGTGTGATTTCCCATGCCGTGGCCCACTGCAACAACTCAAATCATGCTTCCCAGGAATCTCCTGGTCTGGCTCACTGTCCAAGTCCCATTTAATCAGATGGATATGTTAATCTGACCTCTCAAATCTCAGATTGCCAGTTTAACAGGGCACCCAGACCAGTGAGTTTTGTGTGGGGTGCCGCTGCACTGCAGCACCAGCTGAAAAAGCCATGCAAGCCAAAAGGGCTGCGCTGGTGTCCTGTGTCTCTCCTACACCTGGGAATTTCCCCATTCTGTGGGCAACAAAGGTTCATCTGAAAATGCGGCTAGGACTCACCCTCTGCACCTTCACTGAGAGCTGCAATCCTAAGTTGTTCCTAACACGCCATCTTGGAAATCCTTTGAGATCTTATATATATATAACATACATATGCTATATGTATATGTGGGAAATCACACAGATCCCCGTGCCCTATCAGCAGGCAACTGAAATATATATATATGATATATATATATATATATATATATATATATATATATATATATATATATGATATATATATATATATATCATATATATATATATATCATATATATATCATATATATTATATATAATTAACATATATGTTAATTACCTTGATTTAGCCATTCCACTATAGATCAACATATATCAAAACATCTTGTTGTACATCATAAATATATTTAATTTTTATTTGCCAATTTTTTAAGTCAAACACCTGCTTAAAAAAATTAGTACAACTAAAATCTTTTACATTGCCAATGAACATAGCAATAGCCTCTTTCAGAGAAAAAGAGTAAAGCTTTGAAAGCTAAAGCAACACACAGCAGGTGAGTGCCAACAAAAGACAACATTGATGTCTGTGCCACCTGCAGCAGATGTCAGGCCCTGACCCTGCCAGAACACACTGAAATGTGTAAATGTCTCTGATTTAGCACCAAAGTTGGTTAAAATAGTTGTCGACTTCTCAAAAAGCTGAGAAAGTGTAACTTAACATTCAGTATTTTATTAAAGACATTTATTGAGCAATGAATCACTGAATAAGGCTTAGCCATTTAAGAATATAATAAAACAAGTTCCCTATTCTCACAATCTGTTGTGAGATAGATATTATAATAACAGAAGTGACTCTGCTAATCTGCCATGTTGACTTCTGATTAGCCCCAGTAACATGAATGCCACTAATTCCTACTTTATTTACTATTCTTAGCATAAGAACATGTGAACCTTGTTGCTACCACACAAATTATAGGTTATGATGCATATAGCATTCTTGCCTGTTCTGGAGGGTTCCCTTTAATTTTTTTGCTGGAATATGTACACCCTTACACTATGGTATATAAGCCCTGGGTCTAAAGAATAACAGTACCAGAAATCTATCTGTCTTGCAGATGCCAGTGACCATGCTTCTGTCTGTAAGATCTCCCAATGAAACACTCTTACTGACAAACTGGATTCGTCTGCCTCTTGCTTTGTTTTATCTGTTCCTTTGGCACTTGGGGGAAACTTTGCATAAATAGCCCTTTCACAGAACATGTACATAAACATAAATTTAAAAAGTGTTGAGAGGTGGGATCCAAGATGGTCAATTAGGAGCAGCTTTGGATTGCAGCTTCTAGTGAAAGTGCAGAGGATGAGTGGACACTGCATTCCAGATAGATTTTTATTGCCTACAGACCAAGAGATTCCCAGGTGGAGGAGCCCCACAGGTCACCAGCACAGCTGTTTCGGTTGGTGTGGTGGGTCTTCGCACAAAATACTCACATGGGTCTGCACGCCATTCTAGCTAGTGACTGGCATGCCTGGGAGACAGAGTCACCTGTTCAACTCATAAAAAGGGGACTAAAACGGGGAGCCAAGCCAGGAGATTCCCTGGTGAAAAAGTGCCACGAATCTCCAGCGTGGCTGTTTCAGCTGGCACAGTGGGTCACTGCACAGGATATCACACAGATCTGTGTGCATTTTCAACAGGCAATTGGAACATCTGGGAGACAGAGTCACCCATTCAACTGAAAAAAAAAGGGACTGAAGCAGGGGGCCAGGCCAGGAGATTCCTGGGCAAAAAAAGTGCCACCAGCCCCCTGAAAACAACTAGAGACAGAGTCACCCATTCAACTGAAAAAAAAAAAAGGGGACTGAAACAGGGATCCAGGCCAGGAGATTCCCTGGTGAAAAAGCACCACAAGTCTCCAGCGGCTGTTTCAGTCAGTGCAGCAGGTCTCTACACAAGAAATCACACAAATCCAGGTGCCCTTTCAACTGGTGACTGGAATGCCTGGGAGACAGTCACCTATTCAACTGAAAAGAAAAGGGTCTGAGGCAGAGAGCCAGGTGATCAGGCTCAGCCAGTCCCACCCCCACAAAACCCAGCAATCTGAAACTTGCTGGATTGAGAGTTTCATAGCAAGCACAGCTGAATCTGGGATGGTCCAGCTTTGTGGAGGAGGGGCATATTCTATTACTGAAGCAGTCCACCACTACCAAGGTATCACGCCATATCCAGGGTGGCATGCCATCATTGCTGAGGTAGTCTACCATTACACAGAGAGTCCGCCATTGCCGAGGCAGTTATAACTATACCCCTATAAACAGGACTGCAGGGAAGTTCACAAAGCAGCTGGGCAAAGCCCACAGCAGCTCAGAACCTCTTCTGGCAGACTGATTAAACTGCCTCCTTGCTGGGCAAGGCAGCCTGTAAAAAAGGCACCAGCACCACAGAAACTTATAAATAAAGCCCTACCATCCCAGGACAGAGAACCTGAGAAAAAAAGGCAGTTATGAGTTCTGCTGCAGCAGACTTAAACATACCTGCCCAGCACTCTGAATGGAACAATGGAGCTCACAACTTAACACTTGAGCTCTGATAAAGGACAGACTGTCTCCTCAAGCAGCTCCCTGACCCCAATATATCCAAAGAGTCACCTCATAAAGGAGAGCGCAGACTGGCATCTGGCAGGTATCCTTCTGGGACAAAGATAGCAGAAGAGGAAACTGGCAGCAACCCTTACTGTTCTGCCACTGCTGCAGGTGATCCCCAGACAAGCAAGACCAAGAGTGGACCTCCAGCAGTCCTACAGCAGAGGGGCCTGACTGTTAGGAGAAAAACTAAGAAACAGAAAGAAATAACTTCATCTTCAACAAATGGGACATGCACTCAGAACCCCATCTGAAAGTCACCAACTACAAAGACTACAGCTAAATAATCCACAAAGATGGAAAGAAACCAGTGCAAAAAGGATGAAAACACCCAAAACCAGAACGCTTCTACTCCTCCAAGGGATCACAACTCCTCACCAACAAGGGAATAAGGCAGAATGGAGAATAACAAACAGTCTCTCAGACCAGAGTGATATCAAGTTAGAACTCAGAATTGAAAACCTAACGCAGAACCTCACAACTTCATGGAAACTGAACAGCTGGCTCTTGAATGTTGACTGGATAAACAATGAAATAAAAGAAGAAATAAAGATGTTCTTCAAAACCAACGAGAACAAAGACACAACATACCAGAATCTGTGGGACACATTTAAAGCAGTGTATAAATGCCCAAATGAGAATCAAGGAGAGATCTAAAATTGACACCCTATGATAAAACTTGAAAGAGCTAGAGGAGCAAGATCAAAAAAACTCAAAACCTAGCAGAAGACAAGAAATAACTAGGATCAGAGCAGAACTGAAGGAGATAGAGACACAAAAAAACCCTTCAATAAATCCAGGAGCTGCTTTTTTGAAAAGATCAACAAAATAGACAGATGACTAACCACATTAATAAAAAAGAAAAGAGAGAATAATCAAATAGATGCAATAAAAAGCGATAAAGGGGATGTCATCACAGATTCCACAGAAACACAAACCAACATCAGAGTTTACTACAAACAACTCTATGCACATAAACTAGTAAACCTGGAAGAAATTGATAACTTCCTGGATACTTGAATCCTCCCAAGCTGAAACCAGAAAGAAGTCAAAACCCTGAATAGACCAATAACAAGATCTGAAGTTGAGGCAGCAACTAATAGCCTACCCACCAAAAAAAGCCGATGTCCAGATGGCTTCACAGTCGAATTCTAGAAGACATTTAAAGAGGAGCTGCTACCACTACTTCTGAAACTATTCCAAACAATTCAAAAAGAGGGAATCCTTTGCAAATCATTTTATGAGACCAACATCATCCTGATACCAAAACCTGGCAGAAAGAAAAGAAAACATCAGGCCAATATCTATGATGAAAATAGAAGCAAAAATCTTCAATAAAATACTGCCAAACCAATTGCAACAGCACATCAAAAAGCTTATCCATCATGATCAAGTAGGCTTCATCCTGGAGATGCAAGCCTGGTTCAACATATGCAAGTCTATAAATGTAATTCACCACATAAACAAAACTAAAGACAAAAACCACATGATTATCTCAATAGATGCAGTGAAGGCCTTTGACAAAAAATCAACAGCACTTTATGCTAAAAACTCTCAATAAACTAGGTATTGATGGAACGTATCTCAAAATAATAAAAGCTATTTATGACAAACCCATAGCCAATATCATACCAAAAAGGCAAAAACTGGAAGAATACCTTTTGAAATCTGGCACTAGACAAGGATGCCCTCTCTCACCACTCCTATTCAATATAGTATTGGAAGTTCTAGTGAGAGCAATCAGGCAAGAAAGAGAAATAAAGGGTATTCAATTAGGAAAGGAGGCAAACTGTCTATATTTGCAGATGACATGATTGTGTATCTAGAAGATCCCATCATCTTAGCCCAAAAGCTCCTGAAACTGATAAGCAACTTTGGCAAAGTCTCAGATACAAAATCAATGTGCAAAAATCACATGCATTCCTATACATTAATAACAGACTTAAAGAGAGCCAAATCAAGAACAAACTGCCATTCACAATTGCTACAAAGAGAATAAAATATCTAGGAATACAACTAACAAAGACTATAAAGGATCTCTTAAAAATGAACTACAAACCACTGCTCAATGAAATAAGAGAGGACACAAACAGATGGAGAAATATTCCATGTTCATGGTTAGGAAGAATCAATATTGTGAAAATGGCCATACTGCCCAAAGTAATTCATAGATTCAACACTAACCCCATCAAGCTAACAATGATCTTATTCACCAAACTGGAAAAAAACTACCTTAAACTTCATATGGAACCAAAAGAGAGCCCACATAGCCAAGTCAATTCTAAGAAAAAAGAACAAAGCTGGAGGCATCACACTTTGATGCCTATAGACTTCAAACTATATTCCAAGGCTACAGTAATCAAAACAGCATGGTACTCTTACCAAAACAGAGATATGGGCCAATGGAACAGAATAGAGGACTTGGAGGCAATGCCACACACCTACAACCATCTGATCTTTGACAAACCTGACAAAAGCAAGCAATGGGCAAAGTATTTCCTGTTTAATAAATGGTGTTGGGAAAACTAGCTAGCCATTTGCAGAAAGCAGAAACTGGACCCCTTCCTGACACCTTACAGTAAAATTAACTCCAGATGGATTAAAGATCTAAACATAAGATCTAACACCATAAAAACCCTAGAAGAAAACCCAGTCAAAACCATTCAGGACATAGACATTGGCAAGGACTTCATGAGTTAAACACCGAAATCATAGGCAACAAAAGCCAAAATAAACAAATGGGATTCTAATTAAACTCCAGAACTGCTGCACAGCAAAAGAAACAATCATTAGAGTGAATCAGCAACCAACAGAATGGGAAACAAGTTTAGCAATCTACCCATCTTACCAAGAGCTAATATCCAGAATCTACAAAGAACTAAAACAGATTTACAAAAAAAAAAAAAAAAAAAAAAAAAAAAAGCCCACTCAAAAGTGGGCAAAGGATATGAACAGACACTTTACAAAAGAAGACATATATGAGGCCAAAAAACATATGAAAAAACACTCATCATCACTGGTCATTAGAGAAATGCAAATCAAAACTACATTGAGATATCATCTCCCACCAGTTAGAATGGCAATCATTAAAAAATCTGGAGACAACAGATGCTAGAGAGGATGTCGAGAAATAGGAACACTTTTACACTGTTGGTGGGAGTGTAAGTTAGTTCAACCATTGTGGAAGACAGTGTGGTGATTCCTCAAGGACCTAGAAATGGAAATTCCATTTGACCCAGGAATCCCATTACTGGGTATATACACAAAGGATTATAAATCATTCCATTATAAGGACACATGCACACTAATGTTCATTGCAGCACTGTTTACAATAGCAAAGACTTGGAACCAACTCAAATGCCCATCAATGATAGATTGGACAGGGAAAATGTGGCGCATATACACCATGGAATACTATGCAGCTATAAAAAACCATGCATTAGTGTCCTTTGTAGGGAATGGATGAACCTGGAAACCATCATTCTCAGCAAACTGACACGAGAACAGAAAATCAATATCGCATTTTCTCACTCATAGGTGAGTGTGGAACAATGAGAACACAAGGACACAGGGAGGGGAGCATCACACACTGGGGTCTGTGGGGGCAAACTGCAGGAGGGACAATGGTGGGTAGGGAATTGGGGAGTTCTTGCATGTTCTTCACATGTACCCCAAAACCTAAAACACAATAAAATGCATATTTTTTAAAAAAAGAAAATGGAACAAGAATTAATTTATTACAAATTTTCCAATGATACTAATTATTATATTATTATTGACCACCTAATACAGACCAATCATTGTAGGTACCAGGGAGTAGAGATTATAAAAATTAGTATGTTGGCCGGGCGCAATGGCTCAAGCCTGTAATCCCAGCACTTTGGGAGGCAGAGGTGGGTGGATCACGAGGTCAAAAGATCGAGACCATCCTGATAAACATGGTGAAACCCCATCTCTACTAAAAATACAAAAAATTAGCTGGGCATGGTGGCGCGTGCCTGTGATCCCAGCTACTCAGGAGGCTAAGGCAGGAGAATTGCCTGAACCCAGGAGGCGGAGGTTGTGGTGAGCCAAGACTGTGCCATTGCGCTCCAGCCTAGGTAACAAGAGTGAAACAAAGCAAAAAAAAAAAAAATTAGTATGTTAAAGTTTCTGTGCAAGGACTGCTCTCTAATGGGGTTCACAGACAAGCTGAGAGACACTTGCAAAACTGTTGCATAGGTGCTACAATAGAATAACTTACATGGTGGAAGGAGAGTACAGGACAGCATCCATTTAAAGGACAATGAAGAAAAACTATGCAACCAAGAGAAAAGAGCTTATCAAAAAAATAGCATCAGCACTGTCACATGTGATCTCTGTACAGATGTTATCAAAAGTTGAATGTTGGTATTTATAGTCTGTATCAAGTTGCTCCTTCCGGTAAAACATGCTGACTCTTAACCCTCAAAATATTTTTAGTGGTCACTTTACACATTCTATCATAATGTATCACAGAGCAATCAGACACATCTGAAAGGCTGTGAAAAGGAAAACAATCTTGTTTTATAATTTACACACTCAAATTAATACTATTTAGACATAATACTTGAACAGTCAGGAAGTTCTAGAAAATCCCTTGAAGTTCCATAGATACTGTATTTTTCCCCTATAGATTTATAAGAGTGGTACAAGAGGAAAAACAATGGCTAATATATTCAAAAAAAGTTGCTGATTGACATTCTGTTTGGTAAGGCACTGAGCAGTCCCTGAATACACAGCAAGGCAGGCAGTGTGGTTTGACACTGCCAAGCACTATGAGATTTGTGCTCAGTCCCAGCTCTCCCACTTGCATGCTAGATTTTAATGTTTCATTTTGTAAAATTAATAATTTGAATAGAATACTCAACATTTTGTGGCTCAGTGAACCTAACCTGTATAAAGAAAAGATACAGTCTCTAATAAACAAAAATGTACAACATGGCCAAGAATTCCTTCTGTATAAGATTTTGTACCCCATGAATTATTTGTTTAATACCAATTTCAGGTAATAAATGTTAAAAACCTAAAAATCACTAAAGAGCATACAGAAAATTAAGGTTTACATGGAGAATAAAGGAGAACATGCAGATTATTTCTAGCCAGCACACACATGCATTTTCTGTTTATATTTTAAAACAGTTAATGTGCACTGACTACTTATCACCTGCCAGACACTATGCTAAATATTCCATATACAATATTTCTAATCTCTATAACAACTCAGTTAATTAGGAATTATTATGATTCCCATTTACAGATTAGGAAAGGGCTTAAAGAGGTTAAATATCTTGTTCAAAGTTACAAAGCTAATCACTGGCAGTAATTGGTTCAAACACAATTTATCTAAATCCACAGCCCATGTTCTTCACCATTTCACAGTACTATTTATAAATCATGGTAACTACAAAGAAGGTTAAAGAAAAGTATTGAATCCAGACATGTACCAACAGATTAAAAATTATGTAAAGTGAATCAGAGAAAGTCTCACAAAGGAAACAGATCTGAAGGTATGGTTTAAAGTTACATTATCAAGAGACATTACCACAATACTGACTAAATAATCCAAAGGTGTTTCATTTTCTTGGAGGAAGAAACTAAATTAGATACATTCATTTTAAGTCAACAGTTATCATCTAATCACCACAGTAAATTGTACCTCATAAGTCATAGTGAGTACTGAGTTTCCACACAATATATTATTCAATTATAGAGTTACACAACATATACAAGAGGGTAGACTGATGGATATCAAACCTCAGATTCTGAATGAAAAGTTTATTCAGGAGATCATTAGACAATTACATCCAGTTATCTATGACACTGATAAGAAACCAGACTGAAATTTAACAAATTCCCTCTAACAGAGACAGTAGGAGAAAAAAAAAAAGGAAAAAAGTAAGGTGTCTGTACAAATTGAGAAAAATATTACTGAGAAAAGAGAGTCAAGCTGCATGAGAGAATCTCAGAGTCAGCATTCTTGGGAAGTGGAGGAAATTCTCAAAGGAATTTTTAAAAACCCGGAACAAGTTAGAATACTGAAAGCACATTCAACAGCATTGAACAACCTATCAAAACTGAATTCTGTTAAATCTAAGCAGCTGCTGTGATGTGTCATTATGTTGCTCAGACAGAAGACCCGATTACAACTTTAGTGCCTAAACTATGACTGGTGAAGGCTGGGGAAAAAATGCTGAGAGTCAGAAAAACTATTTGATAGAATTTCTCTTCCTCTGATATTCAATAATAACACTCATCAGCATGACTTTTATTCATTCATTCTTTAACAAATATTTAATGAGGCCACTGTTTTGGGTACCAGAAACACAGTAAGTTAAATAAAACAAAAATCTCTGCTCCTGCAGCACTTAGATTCTGGTCCAATAAACCATTTTTAAGTGAAAAATATATAGTTTAAAGATGGTGCTAAGATCTATGAGGAAAACTAGAGGAAGGAAGTGAAAATGAGAAACATGGGAGACAAGCACAAGAGAGATGCAGTTTTTAAAAGGAATGAGAGGAAAGGCTTTTACAAGCAGATAACATTTAAGCATAAACTTAAAGAAGACAGAGAAAAGAGCTATAGAGATATTAGAGGAAAAACACAGAACAGCCAGTGCAAAGGCCCTGAGGCAAGAGTATTCTTGGAGGCTTAGAGAAAAAGCCAAATGACCAGTATGCCTATATCAGAGTGAGAGAAGGAAAATGCATAAGAATGAAGTCAAAAGAGTAATGGAGGTAGAAGGACCAAATCATGTGTGATGTTTTAGGCCATTATAAGAATTCTACTTTAACTTAAATAAAATGGAAAAATTTCACAAAGTTTTTAGCAGAGAAATAACATAATCTGTTCTACATGTTAAAAGGTAGTAAATGCAAGCATAGAAGAAAACCAGTTAGAAGGTTAATAGGTATATTCATGAACACCTTAAAATTGCTAACCATTCTTAAAGAATAATGGTTAAAGCTTAGTCTCTGGAGTCAAACCTGTGTTCAAATCCTGACTCAACTATATACCCAAGCTTAGATTTCCTCCTACGTGAAATAAGAATGAAAAAAAAAAAGATGTATTAAACAACCAAACAACTGCTGTGGGTCAGACTCTGTTCTATCATGTATAATGTTAGATTTCCTTCAGAAATGGACTAGAAGGCAAGAATTTGAGTGTAATTTGCCTGTTGGGGAAGAAGAGGAATCATATCACAGGAGTCAGGAAGCAGTAGAAGCAGGGAACGGCAGCCAGTGCAGGGTATGTTACCATACCAACTACTGCAGTGGACAGCAGAAATTTAATCACACAGAGAAACTCTGAGAAACAGACTAGAACACAGAATTGTCCCACCAACAAGCAGGGAGAGGGAATAATACTCCAAGTTGAGTCGGTTATGAGTTATAGGCAGCTGCAGAGAGGTGTTAATTTCCATGTACTTCAGTCTGTCCCTGTCTTTCATTAGCAGAATGGCTTTCCGTGGTTCTTGAAAAAGCCCTCAAGCACAGAGAAGCACAAAAGGCTGTTGGAAGTCTTCTGGAGTACACTGTAACAGTTGATCTCAGGGATACAGATCAGGCACTGACAGCAACTGCTACACAGACATAAGAAAAAAAAAGACTGATAGTATATACCACAAAATGCAAAAAGTATTTATTTCTGAAGAGGAAGAATTATTTGTGTCCTGTATACTCTTTTCCATGCACTTTTTTATCTCTAAAATTCTGAAACAAATAATTGTTATTCATAAAATCTAATACATAATATCCAATATTTATAGAAATCTTCAATAGCATCTTGTGTCTTACTGAGCTCTTATAACAACTTAAGGAGGAGAAGGAAATGTTATTATTTCAATTTTACAAAGAAAATTGAGTCATTGAGAAATTGAATGGATTTCTCCAAGTTGCACCAGTAGTTACTGGTTAAGACAGCTTGTGTAGATGTCATGATTCCACTACTTTTTAACATCTATAGACTCACCTTAGCAAGAGAAAGGTGAGTCTATTCACATAGCCAGAGAAAAATGAAAGCTACAGGCCTTTCGAGTCCTGGTTTACATAGACTCTGGTTCACACAAGGTTATGAACATGGACTCTGTATCCATGCTATCTGGGCTCAAATCCATCCAGAGCCACTTTGGCAAAGTTATCTTGAGCAGTTTTTCTTCCCAGAAAAGGAAATATAAAAATGTCTACAACAGGGAAATGGCAAACATTAAAATAATTAAGACTTGAAAACTCTGGACAAGAGTATCATATAATAATTGCTATTAATAAAGGAGAAAAAAATGGATACAGAAAAGAAACTGCCTAGGATTAAGGATTTCAATAGATCTTAGAAGGAAAGAGTTTTAGCATTTGTAGCGTAGTCCTGTTACACAGTAAAGAATCTTGAAAGTACTTTCAAAACTTCTGACTAAGGTCATCAAGAATAATGCCAATGGGAGGCAGTTATATATTTGGGGGAAAATACAGATTGCTAGGCTTGAACTCTGGTTCTGACAGAGCTACTTGACCTTCAGCAAATTATTTAAACTCTCTGTGCAAAGATTTTCTCATCTACAAAACTGAAACAACAGAAGTACCTAAAAACTCAGAACAGTGCCTACACTACCTAGGAAGTAATCAGTAAATTTTGCTCATTGTTATTACTAGATGTTGGAGCTGCTCAATTCAATACATATTAAATTAAAAGAGAAAAACAATGACTGAATATAACAGGATTTCATGTTGGAGACAAAGACAAATTTTGATACTAGGTAGGCATATTTAAGGTGGTGGGTCTAGGTTTTAGTACAAAATGGCATAGCATATTAGAATCTTTTATTGTCAGCAGCATTATACATATGTGCTAAAGTAAATCACTACTGCAATATTGACAGACACATAAAACAAGAATAAGAAGTTGGCAAGTTAATGAAAACAAAGAGGAAACTGTACATGTAAAGGAGTAAAGGAGAAGAAACATTTTCTCTCCCAATATGAGAATCAGCACCTCATTTTTTATATTACAGATACACAGCATTTCATCTTCTTCAAAGTGTTAGAGCTGTTTTGAACAAGATAAATTAATTGTAATCCTTGTGAAACTGAATATTAATATATCTAGTAGTATGAATATCAATAAATATAAATTAAGTACAAATCAGGACCAATAGTAGCCTATATAAGTCACTTTTCAGTAAAGTAGAAAAAGGTCCTCATTTCTCAAAAGAATTTACTTTTATCTGTTAGGAAACTGTCATAATATAATGATTTTTTTTATAACTAAACACTTAACTACAACCTGCCCCCAAATCATAATAAATGTACAAATTTAAAATGTGAGTGATTTTAGTGGCATGCCCTAGGATTGTGTAGTGAAACATGAACAACCATATACCACTGTGCCCGCTTAATGTCTGTTCTCACTCATAGGTGGGTGTTGAACAATGAGAACACATGGACACAGGGAGGGGAGCATCACACACTGGGGTCTGTTGGGGGGAAACAGGGGAGGGACAGCGGGGAGTGGGGAGTTTGGGAGAGATAGCATAGGGAGAAATGCCAGATATAGGTGATGAAGAGGAAGGCAGCAAATCACACTGCCATGTGTGTACCTATGCAACAATCTTGCATGTTCTTCACATGTACCCAAAAACCTAAAATGCAATAAGAAAAAAGAAGAAGAAGGTAAGTGAAAGGGACATAAAAGCAAGAAATTTGAAGAATATTCTTCAGAGCAGAAAACAGAAAAGCAGAAGTATAAAGAGAAGTACAAGGGAGGTTGAATAGTGGAAAAGAAGATAAAGAAGTGACATGATCAATATAATACCTTATTACATGCATGCAGGATATACCTGCAAAGTTTAAAAGTAAAGGAAAAATGAGGACAAAAAAAGAGGAAGCATAAAATGAGAAAGAAAAAGAAAACTTGGAAATGAAGAGAGGGAACATGGCAATTAGCTAGACCCCAAGCACTTAGAAGAGTAGTCTATGAGTCTCTCGCAGCATTAAAAATAATGTAAAACCATCTCATTAATAATGGTTATGTTGATTACATGTTTAAATGAGTATATTTTAGATGTATTTGCATTAGATAAAATAAATTATTAATGTTTTCCCCTTTTTAAAAGAAAAGAAAGGATATAGCTGGGATACTGAATTCTCAAATTGCTTTGACCTCAAGTTTATCAGGTTGAATTTGCAAATATTAATAAAAAATTTGTTGAAATATTAGTCTGCAGCATAGCTGTTTTGATACCACTAATTTCTGTTGTTTCACATCTGTAAAATATAGCCACTGCAAATTGTGCCCAATTGTGATGATCAGTATCATTTGGTCATATGCATGCATCCACATTTGGAGCATAGGAAATAGATAATTATTCTGTCACTAGATAGATCTGTAAAATGACAGATGACACATTTATTTGATTGATCAGAGTGAGAAGTGGTATTGAGGAAAATAGTGATTTCAGCCTCATGGAAGTATTATTCAAATAGAAATATGAGAATTCCAATACAAAAGATAGCTCTAATTCTAGCCTAAAATAAGAACAAGAAATATAACCAATTTGCTTATGCATACTGTCACAAATAAGAAAAAGCCTCTACTTCTACACCTCTGACTACAGTGACTTTTCTGATTCTCCAAACTTATCTAAATTTAAATACTTCAAGGCTAAAACAAAATTCTCCTCTGCAAATCCATTCTATTCTCCCTTATGCTGTATCACCAATGTGGTTTTGTTAATAATTCAGGTCCAATTTGAGCTCTGATTAGTCTAAACCAATCATGTTCAAATCATGTCCTATCTCCTTTTCCAGGCCTGAGCAAATCAACCCATGTCATTCCATGGATGATATTTTAGAGTTAGGGATAAGCATATGGCCTAAGTCTGCTCAATAAGATTGAAGAAAATTATTTTTGTTCAGGCAGGAGGCATCCTTTCCTTTCTGTCGGATAAAATAAGGACCTGTATAGTCATAGTACTCATTGCTCTGGCAGGTAGCTGACCACAGACCCAGAATGAAACAACTTGATGGATGGTAGGTAGGTAAGACAGAGGACCCTGGATTCCTGATGACATTCTCTTTTTTCCCATATGTTATTGGGGAAAAGGTGGTGTTCAGTTACATGAGTAAGTTCTTTAGTGGTGATTTGTGAGATTTTGGTGTACCCATCACCCAAGCAGTATACATTGCACCCTGTTTGTACTCTTTTAGTCTCACCCACTTCCCATTCTTTCCCAAGTCCACAAAGTTCACTGAGTAATTCTTATGCCTTTGCATCCTCATAGCTCAGCTCCCACTTATGAGTGAGAACATATGATGTTTGGTTTTCCATTCCTGAGTGATTTTACTGAGAAAAATAGTCTCCAGTCTTATCCAGGTCACTGTGAATCTCATTGACTCATTCCTTTTTTATCTGAGCAGTATTCCATCCTATATACATACCACAGTTTCTTTATCTACTTGTTAACGGATGGGCATTTTGGATTGGTTTCACGTTTATGCAATTGTAAATTGTGCTGTTACACACATGCTTGTCCAAATATATTTTTTATATAATGACTTCCTCTGGGTAAATATCCAGTAGTGGGATAGTAGTTCCACTTTTAGTTCTTTAAGGAATCTTCAAACTGTTTTCTTAGGTCTATTTGTAATTGTTTTATAAATTTGGGAGCTCCAGTGTTAGATGCACATATGTTTAGGATTGTGATATTTTCCTGTTGGACAAGGCCTTTTGTCATTATATAATGTCCTTCCTTGTCTTTTTTTTATTATGATTATACTTGAAGTTCTGGGATACATGTGCAGAATATGCAGGTTTGTTACATAGGTATACATGTGCCATGATGGTTTGATGCACCCATCAACACATCATATACATTAGGTATTTCTCCTAATGCTATCCTGCTATCCCTCCCCTAGTACCCCACCCTACAACAGGCCCCCATGTGTGATGTTCCCCTCCCTGTGTCTATGTGTTCTCATTGTTCAGCTCCCACTTATTAGTGACAACATGCAGTGTTTGGTTTTCTGTTCCTGTATTAGTTTGCTGAGAATTATGGTTTCCAGCTTCATCCATGTGTCTGAAAAGGACATGAACTAATCCTTTTTATGACTGCATAGTATTCCATGGTGTATATGTGTCACTCTTTCTTTATACAGTCTATCATTGATGAGTATTTCAGTTGGTTCCAAGTCTGCTATTGTGAATAGTCCTGCAATAAACATATGTGTGCAAGTGTCTTTACAGTAAAATGATTTCTAATCCTTTAGGTATATGCCCAGTAATGGAATTGCTGGGTCAAATGGTATTTCTGGTTCTAGATCCTTGAGAAGTCGCTGCACTGTCTTCCACATGGATAAACTAATTTACACTCTCACCAACAGTATAAAAGCATTCCTATTTGTCCACATCCTCTCCAGCATCTGTTGCTTCCTGACTTTTTAATCATTGCCATTCTAACTGGCATGAGATGGTATCTCAGTGTGGTTTTGATTTGCATTTCTCTAATGACCAGTGATCACATATCTCAGTGTGGTTTTGATTTGCATTTCTCTAATGACCAGTGATCACAAACTTTATTTCATATGTTTGCTGGCCACATAAATGTCTTCTTTTCAGAAGTATCTGTTCATACACTTTACCCAATTTTTAACGGGGTCGTTTATTTTTTTTTCTTGCAAATTTGTTTAAGTTCTTTGTAGATTCTGGCAATTAGCCCTTTGTCAGATAGATAGACTGCGAAATTTTTCTCCCATTCTGTAGGTTGCCTGTTCACTCTGATGATAGTTTCTTTTGCTGTGCAGAAGCTCTGCCATTTAATTAGATCCCATTTGTCTATTTTAGCTTTTGTTCCCATTGCTTTCAGTGTTTCAGTCATGAAGCCTTTGCCCATGCCTATGTCCTGAATAATATTGCCTAGGTTTTCTTCTAGGCTTCATATGGTTTTAGGTCTTGCATTTAACTCTTTAATCCATCTTGAGTTAATTTTTGTTTAAGGTGAAAGGAAACGGTCCAGTTTCAATTTTCTGCATATGGTTAGTCAGTTTTCCCAGCACCACTTATTAAATAGGGAATCCTTTCTCCATTGCTTGTTATTGTCAGGTTTGTCAAAGATGAGATGGTTGTAGATCTGTGGCATTATTTCTGAGGCCTCTGTTCTTTTCCATTAGTCTATATATCTGTTTTGGTACCAGCACCAGGCTGTTTTGGTTACTGTAGCCTTTTAGTATAGTTTGAAGTCAGATAGCATGATGCCTCCAGCTTTGTTCCTTTTGCTTATAATTGTCTTGGTATATGGGTTCTTTTGTGGTTTCATATGAAATTTAAAGTAGTTTTTTCTAATTCTGTGAAAAATATCAATGGAAGCTTGATGGGGATAGCACTGAATCTATAAATTACTTTGGGCAGCATGGCCATTTTTGCAATTTTGATTCTCCCTATCCATGAGCATGCTGTTTTTCAATTTGTGCCCTCTCTTATTTCCTTGAGCAGTGATTTGTAGTTTTCCTTGAAGAGGTCCTTCACATCCCTTGTAACATGTATTTTATCCTCTTTGTAGCAACTGTGAATAAGAGTTTACTCATGATTTGCTTCTCTGTTTGTCTATTATTGGTGTGTAGGAATGCTAGTGATTTTTGCACATTGATTTTGTATCCTGAGATTTTGCTGAAGTTGCTTATTAGTTTAAGGATATTCTGGACTGAGATAAGTGGGGTTTCTTAAATATACAATCATGTCATCTGCAAACAGAGACAATTTGACTTTTCTTCCTATTTGAATACACTTTATTTCTTTCTCTTGTCTGATTGCCCTGGCCAAAACTTCCAACACTATGTTGGATAGAGGTAAGAGAGAGCATCTTTGTCTTGTGCCCATTTTTAAAGAAAGTGTTTCCAGCTTTTGCCCTTTCAGTATGATACTTGCTGTGGGTTTGTTATAAATAGTTCTTATTATTTTGAGATGTATTCTACCTGTATGTAGTTTATTAAGAGTTTTTAGTATGAAGGAGTGTTTAATTTTATTGATGGCCTTTTCTGCATCTATTGAGATAATCTTGTGGTTTTTGTCATTTTATCCATTTTAATGGGTTGTTGTTTTTTTTTACTGTTGAGATGTTTCAGTTCCTTGTTTATTCTTGATATGTCTCCTATTGCATGAGCAACTTATAAACATTTTTCCCTATTCAAGAGACTGTCTCATCACTCTGTTAATTGCTTCTTTTGCTGTGAAAAAGGTTTTTATTTTGAGTAAGTTCTACTTGTCTATTTTTTTCATTTGTTGCCTGTGCTTTTGAGATCACAGACATAAAAATCCATACTAATGTCCTAAAACGTTTTCTCTATGTTTTCTTCTAGTGGTTTTATACTTTTGGGTCTTATGCTTAAGCCTTTAATCCATTCTGAGTTGACATTTGTATAAGGTGAGAAATAGATGCCCAGTTTTATTCCTCTGCATATGGTTATCCAGTTTTCTCAGCACCATTTATTTTAAAATGTCCCCTTTCCACAGTATATATTCTTGGTGGCTGTCAAAGATCAGTTGGTGTAAATGTGTGGATTTGTTTCTGTATATTTCATTCCATTGAAATATTTGCCTAATTTTATACAAGTAACATCCTGCCTTTGTTACAATAATCTTTTAATATGTTTTGAGTTCAGGTAGTGTGATGCCTCCAACATTGTTCCTTTTTGTTAGGATAGATTTGGTTATTCAAACTCTTTTGGTTCTATAACTAATTTATAATTTTTTCTGGTTCTGTGAAAAATTATATTGATATTTTGATAGAGATTGCATTAAATCTGTAGATTTTAGGGGGCAGTACAGTCATTCTACTAAATTCTTCTAATTGATGATCATGGGTTAGCACTCTTAGCAGTTTTCTCCTGTATCCCACAGGTATTCGTTCAGGTATTCTTTCAATTTGTTTGTGTCCTCTTCAATTTTTTTCAACCATGTTTTATAGTTTTTCTTGTAGAAATTTTTCACCTCTAATATGGTTCAGATCTGTGTCCCCACCCAAATCTCATGTTCGATTATAATCCCCAATGTTGGAGGTGAGACTTGGTGAGAGGTAATTAGACCATGGGGGCAGATATCTCATAAATGATTTAGCACCATCCCTCAGTACTGTTCTCGTGATAATGAGGGAGTTCTCATGATATCCGGTCATTTAAAAGTGTGTATCATCTCCCTCCTTGCTCTATTGCTCCTGGTGTGGCCATGTGACATGCCTGCTTCCCCTTCATCTTCTGCCATGATTGTAAGTTTCCTGAGACCACCACAGAAGCCAAGTAGATGCCAGCATCATGCCTCCTGTACAGCCTGCAGAACTCTGAGCCAAATACACCTCTTTTCTTTATAAATTACCCAGTCTCAGGTATTCTTTTATAGCAATATGAGAACAGAAAAATACAACCTTTTTTGTTTTAGTTTTGTTTTTATAGTTATAATAAATGGGATTACATTCTTGACTTCGTTTGTGGCTATTTCATTTTTGGTATATTGAAATGCTACTAATATTTACTTGTTGATTTTTATCCAGAAAATGTACTGAGTTTGCTTATTAGTTCTGAGAATTTTCTGGTGGAGTGTTTTGGTTTTTCTAGATATAAGATCATGTTCTATGCAAACATAAATAATTTGACTTTCTCTTTTCCAAATTGGATGCTTTTATTTCTTTTACTTGTCTAATTACTCTGCCAGGCTAGAACTTCACTACTATGTTGAATATGAGTGATAAAAGTGGGTATCCTTGTCTTGTTCCAGGTCCTAGAGAAAAGACTTTAAACTTCTCCCCCATTAGTATGATGTTAGCTGTGGGTTTGTCTTACATGATGGCCTTTTATTATTTTGTCATATATGGTCTTTATTATTTCTGTGCCTAGTTTGTTGAGTGTTTTCTCATCAAGAGGTGTTGAATTTTGTCAAATGCTTTTTCTGAGTCTATTGAGATGATCATATTGTTTTTGTCCTTTATTCTATTTGTATAATGTATGACATTTACTAATTTGCATATGTTGAACTACCCTTGCATCCCTGGATTAATTCCCACTTGATAATAGTGTATTATTTTTGTTGGATTTAGTTTGCTTGAATTTATTGAGGATTGTTTTATCTATGTTCATCATAAATACTAACCTATAGCTTTTTGTTGTGCCCAACTGTTTGGGTATCATGGTAATTCTAGCCTCATAGAATTAATCAGAAAAAAATCCCTCCTCTTCACTATTTTTGGAGTAGATTGAGGAGGACTGGTATTAGTTCTTCTTTACATGTTTGGTAGAAGTCTGCAGTAAATCTATCCAGTCTTAGGCTTCTCCTTGTTAGAAGACATTTCATTAGTGACTCAATCTCATTACTTGTTATTGCTCTGTTCAGGTTTTCTATTTCCTTCCTGGCTCAGTACTGAGAGGTTGAATGTTTCCAGAAATTATCCATTTCCTCTAAGTTTTCCAATGTGTTAACATATAGTTGTTCATAATATTCTCTAATTTTTTTTGTATTTCTGAGTTATCAGCTCTACTGTCTAAATTTTCATTTCTCATTTTGTTTATTTAGGTCTTCTCTCTTCTTGATTAGTCTAGTTAGATGTTTATTAATTTTGTTTGTCTTTTCAAAAACCCAACTTTTCATTTTGTTGATCCTTTGTATTTTTTAATCTCTATTTCATTTAGTTCTGCCCTAACCTTTGTTATCCTTTTTCTGCCAATTTGGGGTTTGGTTAGTTCTTTCTTTTCTAGTTCATTGAGGTGCATCATTACATTATTTGAAATTTTTCTGTTTTTTTTCTGTCAGTATTTATTGCTATAAACTCCTCTCTTAGCACTATGTTTTTGTATCCCACAGGCTTCGGTGTGCTGTGTTTCTATTTTCATTTGTTTCAAATAATGTTTTATTTCCATCTTAATTTTTTGACCCAGAGATTGTTCAGAAGCTGGTTGCTTATTCCCATGTATTTATGTAGTCTCCATAGCTCCTCCTGGTATTGACTTTTAGTTTTATTCCCCTGCCGTCTGAAAAGATTGATATATTTACAATTTTTTAAAATTTGTTGAGACTTGCTTTGTGACCTAACATATGGTCAATCATAAAGAATGTTCCACATGCTGATAAGAAGAATGCATATTTTGGGCTGAGCACATTGGCTCATGCCTATAATCTCAGCACTTTGGGAAGCCAAGGCAGACAGATCACCTGAAGTCAGGAGTTCAAGACCAGCCTGGACAACATGGAGAAACCCCATCTCTACTAAAAACATAAAAATTATAGGGTGTGATGGTGGGTTCCTGTAATCCTAGCTACTCAGGAGGCTAAGGCAGGAGAATCACTTGAACCTGGAAGGTGAAGTTTGCAGTGAGCCAAAATCAAGCCACTGCACTCCAGCCTGGCCAGCCTGGGCAACAGAGCAAGACTTCATCTCAAAAAAAAAAAAATGCAAATTCTGTGGCTGTTAGACAAAATGTTCTGGAAATGCCTGTTAGGTCCACTTATTCTATAGTCTAGTTTAAGTCCAATGTGTCTTTGTTAATTTTCTGTCTAGAAGATCTGTCTAATCTTGAGAGTGAAATGAAATCCCCCAGTCTATATCCTTCTTTAGATATAGTAATATTTGCTTTATGAACCTAAGTTATACAGTGTTCCATGTACATATATTTAGAACTGTCGTAGCCCCTTTCAGGATCAATCCCTTTACATCATATAATGACTATTATTTGTCTTTCTTTTTTTCACTTTTTTTGACTTCAAGTCTTTTTTTTCTGATATAAGTATAGCTAATCCTGCTCACTTTTGGTTTTCCTTTGTGTAAAATGTTTATTTCCACTCCTTTACTATCAGTCTATATGTATCTTTACAAGTCAGGTAATGTTCTTGTAAGCAACATATATTTGGATCATGTTTCTTTTTATCCATTCAGCCGATATCTTTTAAGTGGGTAATTTAATCTGTTTGCATTCAGGGTTATTATTGATAAGTGAGGTTTTTTCCCACCATACTGTTAATTGTTTTCTGGTTGTTTTGTACATTCTTTGTTCTCTTTATCTTATTAATTGTCCTTGTGGTTTGCTGATTTATGTGGTGGTCCATTTGAGATCTTCCCTCATTTGTGTGTCTGCTTTACCACTGAGTTTTACACTTTCATGGATTTTCTTCATGGTAACTATTGTCCTTTTGCTTCCAGGTTGAGGACTCCCTTGAGATATTCCTGTAAGTCTGGTCTATTCACCATCTTACAAGATGGTGAATTTCTTTAGCATTTGCTTGTCTGGAAATATACTTTATTTCTCCTTCATTTATGAAGGATAATTTTGCTAGATACAGTATATTTGGGTGACAGTTTTGGTTGTTGTTTTGTTTCCCTCAGCACTTTGAATACATCTTCTCATTCTCCCCTGGCCTGTAAGGTTTCTGAGAATAGAGCTAATCCAGGCCAAAATCCCAGCTGTTAGTCTGGTGGGGGCTCCTTTATAGGTGACTCCATGCTTTCCTCTTGCTGTTTTTTGGTATTTTCTCTGTCATTGCCTTAAAACTCTTTGACTATAATGTGCCATAGGAAAGACTGTTTTGCATTGTATCTGTTTGGGGATTGCTAAGTCTACTGTATCTGGATGTCTACATCTCTTACTAGACTTGGAAGTTTTCATCTATTATTTTATTAAATAGGTTTACAAATACTTTCATTCTTCACCTTTGGGGATACTGATAATTTTATATTTGGTTGCTTTATGGTGCTCCATATATCACAAAGACTTGGTTCATTCTCTTTTATTCTTTTTTCCTTTATTTCTGTCTTATGGGGTTATTTCAAAAGACCTGTCTTCAAGTTCTGAGATTCTCTCTTCTGCTTATCTAGTCCATTGCTGAAGTATTAAGGCTTTCTAGTGTATTTTGTATTTTATTCAAGTTCTTCAGTTCCAGAATGTTTGCTTGGCTTTTTCTTTAATGCTACCTATCTTTCTGGCAAATTTCTTATTCATGTCCTAAATTGTTTTAATTATTTCTTTGTATTGCTTTTCAGAATTCTCCTATATTTCACTGAGCTTCCTTGGTATCACAACTTCTAATTCTTTTTCCAGGATTTTGTGAACTTCCTTTGTATTGGGATCTGTTGCTGCAGAATTATTTTGTTACTCTGGACAGGTCAAATTTCATTGTGTTTTCATACTTCCTATAGCCTTACATTGAGATCTGTGCATCTGGTGTGACAGCTGCTTGTTCTAATGTTCTTTTAATTTGCTCATTTAAGAATGGGCTTTTTTCTGAAGATGTATCAATGGTATTGGTTAATTAGGGTCCTTTGGCTTTGATTCTGGGTGCATGTAATAGTGTATTATCTATGATTCCTTCAGCTGTAAACAGCATCAATGGTACTGTTGATTTTCTCAGTGATTTAGGGTATGGTTATTATTGGAGGCTATGGTAAAGTTTTGCTGAGGACAGGGATGCTAGACAGGCAGGTCACCAAGCCCCAGTCATGGCAGTAGTGGGCTAATGGCCCCAGGGCAGTGTACACTGGCCCCAGTATTAGGAGGGCAAGGCAGGCCAATTTGTGGGCCTCCAGATGGTTTTCTCTGATGCTAGTAGTGGCAGTGTTGGGCCAGGTTGATGAATCGAATGTGTTTTTGGGTCCCTAGTCAGTCAGCATGGTGTCAACAATGGCAGTAGCAATGGTATGACCTTCTGGGTCCAACATAATATGCACTGGTGTTGGTTATGGCTGCAGTGCAGGGTCACTTCCCATAGCCCCAGACACTCAGTTCTCAGGTTCACCCATTCTCTGTGGCAGCAGCAGTGCTGTACCACACATGGGAGAAGAGACCCTATTCTTCATGCATGAGCCTTGGCATGGAAGCCACATAACCAGTAGGGGTGTAGCCATCACATATATCCTAAAACAGGCAGCACTCCATATCACTTGCCCTAGACCCCAGAGGCAGGAGAAGCAGCTGTGCCTGCAGCAGTAAACAAAGACAAAGATGGGGTCCCACTCACTACACAGGAGCCCAAATACAAAGGCTACTTCATCTGTGGGAGATGATTTCACCTCTCTGCTTGAAAGGCTATGCACAGTTTATGCTGCTGCTGAGAGTGGGATCACTTCTCATAGCCCCAGACAAAAAGCTCTTAGGCCCTGGAAAGCAAGTGCTTAGGTTTCCTTTGTCCCAGGGACTGCCTTTTTGATATGCTGTGCTATCTTTTCCCCAAGTAGTAATACTCCCTGTGGGATAAGAATACTGTGGACTTCATAGTACCTAGGAGTTCAGCCAGTGCTGTACCACTGTAGTCCTCCAGGTGGACACTGAGGGATGTCAGTGAGGGCTCCCAGGGTGTGGAGATATAGAGGCTGTGGTTTCCATGATAGGATTCAGTTTTGTGACAGCTGTGCCCTCACAAGGGTGCCCTGCTACAGTCACTTAGATCTTAGGGAAATGAGTGACCCAGCACTAGCTCCCTGTCTGGGGCAAAGCCCTCACAGGGTTTCCCAATTACTACCCATACTACTGTGAGGATTCATGTGGGTAAAGGAGCTCTCCATGGTTCATATTTCAGCAGTCTATGGTGCAGATGTCAACCACTGAAGTTTTCTCAGCTACTCTGTCCCTGCAATACCAAGCCTCATTGCCCCATTCAGTTACAGATATAATCAACTCCAAAGCCCATGTTTATTCTACTATATTATGCTAGTTTATTTGTTTCTGTTATGTACTGAATATTTCTGCTCCAATCTCACCTCTTATTTATATGTTGATGTACTAACACCCAATGTGATTGGAGTAGAAGGTGGAGAGGAGGCTCATAAGAGTGGAAGCCTCATAAATGAGATTAATACCTTTAAAACCAAGAGACACAAGGCTAGGCACAATGGGTCATACTTGTTATCCCAGCACTTCGGGAGGTCAAGGTAAGTAGATCACTTGAGCTCGAGAGTTTGAGACCAGCCTGAGCAACATGGTAAAACCCCATCTCAACAAAAGGTCCAAAAAAATTAGCCAAGTGTGGTGGTGTGCACCTGTAGTTTCAGCCACTCAGAAGGCTAAAATAGGAGGATCACTTGAGCCCAGGAGGCAGAGGTTGCAGTGAGCTGAGAATTACACCACTACATTCCAGCATGGGTGACAGAGGGAGACCCTGTATCAAAAACATAGAGAGAGAGAGAGAGAGAGAGAGAGAGAGAGAGAGAGAGAGAGAGAGAGAGAGAGAAAGTGTGTGTGTGTGTGTGAGAGAGAGAGAGAGAGACAGAGACAGAGACAGAGACAGAGACAGAGACAGTGGAAAGGTTTGCTTCCTCTCCCTGCTCTCTACAATGACAATGTGAGGATACAAAGGAAAAACAGTCCTCCACAAATCAAGAACAATTCCCTTGCAAACACTGGATCTCCCAGCACCTGTTCCTAGACTTCCCAGCCTCCAGAATGGTGCAAATAAATTTCTATTGCTTAAGCCACCCAATCTATGATATTCTGTTATAAGATCCTGAACTGACTAAGAGTTTTCATAGTTGCCTTAATCCACTGAAGTGAGTAGCTCTAGAGCACAAATATATATATATATATATATATTTAAATTTATGCCTTACTTTATAAACCAGGGGAAAAAATATGGGAATAACAGATTGTAAGTTACAGGAAGCAGAATAAACTATTTCCGAGTCTTTTGATATGTTATTTTTCTAAGGTTTAAATAAAGATGTTATTTTTCTAAGGTTCCAACATCTCAAAGAAAATGTGGTTAAATACATAAAATTTGAAACTTCAGTGCTTATATATAATACTAATACAAAAAAGAAATGCAACAGAGATAAAAAACATTTGCTCTATAAATCACAAAAGGTTAATATCTATAAGTTTCAAAAAGTTAATTTAAATACTGTAAAATACAACAATATGGAGGGGCTAGCAGTAAAAAAAAAACAAGGATATAAACAGAAAATTTACTATAATGAATATATATATATTGTAAATAGTAAATATTTAAATATGTATATCCAATGTTTTTGAGGTTATGGTAAAATTAGAACACTCATACATTACTGGTAATACTTTAAATTGAAAAATAATTTAGGAGTCATGAAAGTACCTGTATTCTCTGACCTAGTAATCTTACTTTCTGAAATGCATATCAAAAAAGAATTTGAAACAAGAAAAAAATCTACATTATTGAAAATGTTATTGTGGTATCATTTATTAACATAAAAAATGGAAAAAAATCTAATTATCCTATTATAGCAGTCCAGTTACAAAAATCATTACATTTCTATTGAATATAATATTCTCAATCCATTAAAAATCCAATTTTTTAAATTTAAACTAAAAATAGTAATGATATCTTATGAGCTAAAATATAAAAAGCAAAATGTAACAATTCTGGTTATTACATAGAGCTCCCAAAATATTTGCTTTGTAGCTCAGATTTAATCTCATTTCACTGGTTTTGGCTGCAAACAAGATAGTGTTATTTGTCATTAAATGCTTTTTTCTGGGCAACTTTCACACATGTAACTGAATCCAGTTTTTAAGGGGCACTAAACCAAAAAGCACAATACTCAATCAGGAAAACATTCTGAAAATCATTCTTGAGTTTTTTAATAATGGAAAAGCTAGTCAGTCAAAAAAAAATAGCTGAGGCACATGAATCACTTGAACCTGAGAACCAGAGGTTGCACTGAGCTGAGATTACAACACTGCATTCCAGCCTGAGTGACAGAGTGACACTATGTCTCAAAAACAAACAAACAACAACAAAAAAAGTATAAAAAACTGCTTTGGACTTTAAATAATTGGTCTTTTTTAAAAAAAATCATTTTTTTCATTTCTATACATCAAACATGTATAAAGACCCAATTCTATTGGATTAAATAATCAAAACCCATTTATTATGTGATTGCTTCTCTTAGTTTCTCATGCATACAGTTTTCTTTCCTTATTGAATGAAGAACCATTTAGTTAACACTAAGTTAACAAAGGTTGTCTCACTCAAAATGGCACACTGTGATCTATGTAGTAGAGATATATATAACCATTCATTCATTCATTTATATATTTGTGCATTATTCTAGGCAATGGGATAGACACTAGAGGGATAACAAATAAGACATGGTTCTTAGTAATCATATTTTAAAAAGAAGTGAAACATTTATAAAAAGTATTATTTATTGAGATAAATACTATACTACAAGTTATGTGTGATGGGTTATAAGGCTATCATTAGAAAAAGAATTAATTACACCTAGGGTATTTAGAAAGATTTCATTTGTAGATATAGAAGGTAACATTTAAACTGGATCTTAAGGTACTTTTTATTATTATTATTATTCAGAGAATTTCTGCCTACCTCTCTCTCTTCTTTAACAAACTGTCATTGATTTTCCACAGGTTCAGAATTGTTACTAAGTATAAGACTACCATATATCTTCTCTTCAGTACTTGTTATAAAAAAGAAACAATGGGTCGGGGCCAAGATGGCCAACTAAAAGCAACAAAATCCAAGGATCCCACCAAAAATATCCAAAATAGTGTGCGAATCCTGCACCAGCAACTGAGGTATCCAGGTTCTGTCATTAGAATGACTAATGACAGCGGGTGTGACCCACAGAGAGGAAGAAAGAGCACTGTGGTACAGTGGCCCACCTGAAAGCCACATGAGACAGGGGAGCACCTACCCCTAGCCAAGGTAAGTGGTGAGTGAGCATGCTACCTAGCCTAGGAAACCATGCTTTTTCCACTGAACTGTGCAACCCACAGATCAGAATATTGCACTCATGAACACAGAACACCAGGATCTTGGCTCCCAATCACAAAGTCCTGCAGATTCTCAACAGCCACATGGCTAGAATGTGAGCCTGCTGAGTTCCTAGGGGTAGGGGCAGTCATTACCACTGCTGTGGCTGCCTACTGTCTAAGCCCACTGAGCTCCTTGGGGGAGGGGTTGGCAGTCAACACTGTGGCTGCAGGGCCTCCCTGGAGAAACTCCAACTCTAGCCAGGGGCTCAGGAACAGGCTTCTAATCTCCCTGAGCCTGAGCTTCTAGGGGGAAGAATGGCCATAGTCTCCATGAACCAGCAGACTTAGTCTTTCCTCCTGCTAGCTCTGAGGAATCTAGAGAGCCCAGATAAGTGGGCTTCCCCAAACACAGCACACATCCTCCACCAAGGGACAGCCAAAGTGCTTCATTAAATAAGTACTGCTTCCTATGCCATCCAACTGGGTGAGAACCCCCACAGGGGTTATCACATACCCTATATAGGAGTGTTCCTGCTGGCATCAGGTCGTTGCCCCTTGAGGTCAAGAACCCAGAAAAAGGAGCAGGCATCCATCTTTGCTGTTCTCCAGCCCCCTCAAGTGGCATCTCCAGGCACAGAAGCAAAATAAATGAATAGGGCCTGGAGTGAACCCCCAGTACACCACAGCAGCCCCACAGAAGAGAAATCTGACTATCGAAATAATAAAAAAAAAACAGAAAGCAATAATAGCATCAATGACAAAAGTCCCCACAAAAACCTCATGCAAAAATCAGCAGCCTCAAAGACTGAAACTAAACAAATTCATAAAGATGATGAAGAATCAATGAAAAAAACACTGAAAACCCAAAAGGCCAGAATACCTCTTCTCCAAATAATTGCGACAGCTCCCCAGCAAGGGTGCAAAACTGGACAAAGAATGAGATGGATAAACTGACAGAAATAGGCTTCAGAATGTGGGTAATAACAAACTTCACTGAGATAAAGGAGCATTTTCTAACCCAATGCAAGGTTTTTAGCAAAGAAGTTAAGAACCTTGATAAGAGGTTACAGGAGCAACTAACTAGAATAACCAGTTTAGAGAGGAACATTAAATGACCTGATGAAACTGAAAAAAAAAACAGAATGAGAACGTTAAAAAAAAATACACAAGTATCAAAAGCCAAATCAATCAAGCAGAAGAAAAAATATCAGAGAGAAACTGAAGACTATCTTGCTGAAATAAGGCAGGCAGACAAGATTAGATAAAAAAGAATGAAAAGGAATGAAAAAAACCTCTGAGAAATATGGAACTATGTAAAGACTGAACCTACAACTGATTGGAGTACCTGAAAGAGACAAAGAGAACAGAACCAAGTTGGAAAACACAACTCAGGATATTATCCAGGAGAACTTTCCCAACCTAGCAAGATATGCCAACATTCAAATTCAAGAAATACAGAGAAGCTGACTAAGATACTCCATGAGATCATCAACTCCAAGATATATAATCATCAGACTTTCCAATGTTGAAATGAAGAAAAAAATATTAAGGACAGCCAGAGAAAAACGCTATGTCACCCAGCATCAGAGTAAGAGCAGATCTTTCAGCAGAAGCCCCATAAGTGAGAAGAGAAGATGAGCCAATATGCAGCATTCTGAAAGAAAAGAATTTCAACCCATAATTTTATAACTGGCCAAACTAAGCTTTATAAGTGAAGGAGAAATAAAATCCTTATTAGACAAGCAAATGCTGAGAGAATTCATCACTACAAGGCCTGCCTTGTAAAAGCTCCTGAAGGAAGCATCAAATGTGGAAAAGAAAAAATAATACCAGCCACTGCAAAACACAAAATAATGTAAAAACCCATGACACCATAAAGAAATAGCATCAACTAGTATATAAAATAACCACATACTATCATGATTACAGGCTCAAATTCACACATAACATTAAACTTGTATATAAATGGGCTAAATGCCCCCACTTAAAAGACACAGACTGCCAAATTGGATAAAACGTCAAGACCCATCAGTGTGGTGTACTCAAGAGACCCATTTCATGTTCCAAGACACACATAGGCTCAAAATAAAGGGATGAAGGAAAATTTACCAAGCAAATGGAAAGCAGTAAAAAACACAGACTAGTTTTGTTCTAGACTGTGACAAAATAGACTTTAAACCAACAAAGATCAAAAGAGACAAAGAAGGACATTACATAATGGTAAAGGGATCAATTCAAAAAGAAGAGCTAACTATCCTAAATATATATGCACCCAATACAGGAATACCCATATTTATAAAACAAGTTATTACAGACCTACAAAGAGACAGATTCACATGCAATAATAGTAGGAGACTTTAATACCCACTTTCAATATTAGACAGATCAACAAGACATAAAATTAACAAGGATATTCAGGACTTGAACTCAGTTCTGCATCAAGTGGACCTAACAGGTATCTACCGATCTCTTCACCCCAAAACTACAAAATATACATTCTTCTCAGTGCCACATGGCACTTACTCTAAAATTGAACATATAATTGGAAGTAAAACACTCCTTAGCAAATGCAAAATAACTGAAATCATAACAAATGGTCTCTCAGACCACAGTGCAATCAAATTAGAACTCAGGATTAAGAGTTATAACTCACTCAAAACCACACAACTACGATGGAAATTGAAACATCTGTTCCTGAGTCACTCCTGGGTAAATAACAGAATTAGGGCAGAAATCAAAAAGTTCTTTGACCCCAGTGAAAACAAAGAGACAACATATCAGAATCTGGGACATAGCTAAAGCAGCATTTAGAGGAAAATTTATAGCATTAACTGCCCACATCAGAAAGCTAGAAAAATCTCAAATAGACACCCTAAGAACACAATTAAAAGAACTAGAGAAGCAAGAGGAAACAAATTCAAAAGCTATCAGAAAATGAGAAATAACTAAGATCAGAGCAGATCTGAAGGTGATAGAGACCTGAAAAAATTCTTCAAAAAATCAATGAAGCCAGAGCCGATTTTTTGAAATGATTGACAAAATACATAGACCACTATCCAAACTAATAAAGAAGGAAAAAGAGGAGCAAATAGACACAATACAAATGATAAAGAAGATATCACCACTGAACCCACAGAAATACAAACTACCATGAGACAATACTATAAACAACTCTATGCACATAAACTAGAAAATCTAGAAGAAATGGATAAATTCTTGAACACGTACACCCTCCCAAGACTGAACTAGAAAGAAGTCAGATCCCTGAGTAGACCAGTAACAAATTCTGAAATTGAATTAGTAATAAATAACCTAAAAATTGAAAAAAGCCCAGGACCAGATAGCTTCACAGCTGAATTCTACCAGAAATACAAGGAGGAGCTATTATAATTCTCTCAGACTATTCCAAACAATTGGAAATGCAGGGCTCCACCCTAAATCATGTTATGAGGCCAGCATCATCCTGATACCAAAACCTGCCAGAAATACAACAAAAATAGAAAACTTCAGGCCAGCATCTCTGATGAACATTGATGTGAAAAATCCTCCAAAAACTACTGGCAAACTGAATCCAGCAGCATATCAAAAAGCTTATTAACCAAGATCAAATCAACTTCATCCCTGGCATGCAAGTCTGGTTCAATATATGCAAATCAATAAATGTAATCCATCACATAAACAAAATCAATGACAAAAACCACACAATTATCTCTATAGATGCAGAAAAGGCCTTTGATAAAATTTAACATCCCTTCATGTTAAAAACTTTTAGTAAACTAGGTATTGATGGAATATGTCTCAAAATAATAAGAGCTATTTATAACAAATCTACAGCCAATGTCATACTGAATGGGCAAAAGCTGGAAGCATTCCCTTTGAAAACTGGCACAAGACAAGGATGCCCTCTCTCACCACTCCTATTCAACATAGTATTACAAGTTCTGTCCAGGGCAATCAGGCAAGAAAAAAAAAAATAAAGTGTATTCAAATGGGAAGAAAGGAAGTCCAAATGTCACTGTTTGCAGATTACATGATCCTTTATTTAGAAAATCCCATTTTTTTAAGCCCCAAAACACCTTAAACTGATAAGCAACTTCAGCAATAGACAAAAAGAGAGCCAAATCATGAATGAACTCCCATTCACAATTGCCACAAAAAGAATAAAATACCCAGGAATACAGCTAACAAAGAGGTGAAGAACCTCTTCAAGGAGAAATACAAACCACTCCTCAAAAAAATAAGAGAGGACATATACAAATGGAAAAATATTTCATCCTCATGGATAGTAAGAATCAATATCATGAAAATAGCCACATTGCCCAAAGTAACTTATAGATTCAATGCTATTCCCATCAAACTACCATTGACATTCTTCACAGAATTAGAAAAACTTCTCTAAAATTCATATGGAATCAAAAAAGAGCCCTTATGGCCAAGACAACCCTAAGCAAAAAAAAAAACAAAGCTGGAGGTATCATGCTACCTGACTTCAAACTATACTGCAGTTTGAACAGCATAGTACTGGTACCAAAACAGATATATAGATTAATGGAACAGAATAGAGATCTCAGAAATAACACCCACATTTACAACTATCCGACCCTCAACAAACTTGAAAAAAACAAGCAATGAGTAAAGGATTCCCTATTTAATAAATGGTGTTGGGAAAACTGGTTAGCCATATGCAGAACACTGAAACAACTCCATCAAAAAGGGGGCAAAAAATATAAATGGATGCTTCTCAAAAGAAGACATCATTACAGCCAACAAACATAAAAAAAACCTCAACATAATTGATCATTAGAAAAATGCAAATCAAAACCACAATGAGGTACCACCTCATGTCACTCAGAATGGCAATTACTATTAAGTCAGAAAATGATGATGACGAAGCTGTGGTGAAATAGGAAAGATTTTGCTATGTTGGTAGAAATGTAAATTAGTTCAACCATTGTGGAAGATGGTGTGGTGATTCCTCAAGGATTTAGACCCAGGAATACCATTTGACTCAGCAATCCTATTACTGAATATATATATACCCAAACAAATATAAATCATTCTTTTATACAATACACATGTTTCTTGCAGCACTATTCATGATAGCAAAGATATGAAACTAATCCAAATGTCCATCAATAATAGACTGTATAAAGAAAATGTGGTACATATTCACCGTGAAACACTAGCAGCCATAAAAAGGAATAAGATCATGTCCTTTGAAAGGACATGGATGAAGCTGGAAATCATGATGCTCAGCAAACTAACAGAGGAACAGAAAACCAAACACAGTGTGTTCTCCCTCATGAGTAGGAGTTGAACACATGGGCAGAGGGAGGGGAACAACACACACCAAGGCTGTTAGGGAGAGGTGCAAAAGGAGGAAGAGCATCAGGACAAATAGTTAATCCATGTATTTCTTAAAACCTAGATGACAAGTTGATAGGTGCAGCAAACCACCATGCTGCACATATACCTATGTAACAAAGTTGGATGTTCTGCTCATGTGTCCTGGAACTCAAAGTAAAAATAAATAAATAAATAAACAAACAAACAAAAAGAAGAAACAATGACATATATTTTCTAAGAAGGGTCGGAGGTTCCAAGATGGTGCTGTAGAAACAACTCAGGATTGCAGCTCTCAGTGAAGGCGCAGAGGGTGAGTCCTAGCCGCATTTTCAGACGGACCTTTGTTGCCCACAGAATGAGGAAATTCCCAGGTGTAGGAGAGACACAGGACAGCAGCGCAGCCCTTTCAGCTTGCATGGCCATTTCGCCCAGCACCGTGGCTCAGCAGCAGCCCCCACAAAGCTCACTGGTCTGGGTGCCCTGTTAAACTGGCAATCTGAGTTTTGGGAGGGCAAATTGACATGTCCATCTGATTGAACGGGACTTGGATGGTGAGCCAGACCAGGAGATTCCTGGGAAGAGTGATTTGAGCCAGTGCAGTGGGCTGCCGCAGGGGAGATCGCATGGATCCCAGTGGCCAATCAGCAGAAATCTTGGAAAGAGAGAGAGAGAGAGAAGGGACTCTGAGGCAGGGAGCCAAGTGATCAAGGTCACTGGGTCCCACCTTCATGGGGACAAGCAGGGCAGTGATTTGAGGTGCTCAAGGTTGAGAGTTTTGCTGCTGGGTCAGCTGAATCCAGGACGGTGCAGCTCAGTGAAGGAGGGGTGTCTGCCACTACAGACACAATCCACACCTAATGAGGTACCAACCACTGCTGATGCAGCCTGCCATAGTCGAGGCAATCAGCCATAACAGAGAGACTCTGCCAACAGGGCGGAGTGCACCACAGTAGAATGGAGCCCCACGGCAGCAGGGTGGACCCGTGCTAGAGGGCAGAGCCCTGGCAGGCAAATAATGAATAGACTGCCTCCTAGCTAGGCAGGACAGTGCAACAGATACTCATAAAGAAAGCCCCAACTCCCTGAGACAGAGCATCTGGGGAAAAGAAAAAAGAAAAAAAGGGAGTTTTATAAGTTCTGCTGCAGCTGACCAAAACACATCCGCCCAGCAACCCTGAATGAAAAACGGAGCTCACAGCTCAGCACTGGAGCTCCTATAAAGTACAGACTGCCTCCTCAAGCAGCTCCCTGACCCCTGTATATCCAAAGAGCCACCTCAAAAAAGGACTAATCAGACTGACATTTGGCGGGCATCATTCTGGGACAAGGATAGCAGAAGAAGAAACTGGCAGCATTCCTCACTGTTCTGCAGCTGCTGCAGATGTACCCCAGACAAGCAAGGCCTGAAGTGGACCTCAGCACTCATACAGCTGAGGGGCTAAACCATTAGAAGGAAAACTAAGTAACAGAAATACTTCATCATCAACAATCTGGGCATCCACTCAGAGACCCAATCAAAAAGTCAGCAACTACTAAGAAGACAGGTGGATAAATCCACAAAGATGGGAAGAAACCAGTGCAAAAAGGAGGAAAAAACCTGAAACCAAAACACCTCACCTTCTACAAAGGACCAAAACTCCTCACCAGCAAGGGAACAAAGCTGGATGAAGAATGAGAGTGAGGAAATGATGGAATCAGACTTTATAAGGTGGATAATGAGAAACTTCAATGAGCTAAAAGAACATGTTCTAAATCAATGCAAAGAAACGAAGAACCTTGAAAAAAGATTTGAAAAAACATTCGAAGAAATGATAACAAGAATAGACAACTTAGAGAAAAATATGAATGAATTGAAGGAGCTGAAAAACACAACACGAGAACTTTGCAAAGCATGCACAAGTTTCAACAGAAGAATTGACCAAGCAGAAGAAGAAATATCAGAAGTCAAAGATAAACTTAATGAAATAAAAAGAGAAACCAAGATTAGAGAAAAAAGTGCAAAGAGGAATGAACAAAATCTCCAAGAAATGTGGGACTATGTGAAGAGACCTAACCTACATTTGATAGGTGTAACAGAATGTGACAAAGAAAATGAATCCAAGCTGGAAACCACTCTTCAGGATATTCTCCATGAAAATTTCCCCAACCTAGCAAGGCAGGCCAATACTCAACTCCAGGAAACACAGAGAACACCAAAAAAGATATTCTGCAAGAAGAGCAACCCCAAGCCACATAATCATCAGATTCACCAGGGTTGAAATGAAGGAGAAAATGCTAAGGGCAGCCAGAGAGAAGGGTCGGGTCACCCACAAAGGGAAGCCCATCAGACTCACAGCAGATCTCTTGGCAGAAACTCTACAATCCAGAAGAGAGTGGGGGCCAATATTCAACAACTTTAGAGAAAAGAACTTTCAAACCAGTATTTCATATCCAGCCAAACTGAGCTTCATAAGTGAAGGAAGAATAAACTCTTTTGCCAACAAGCAAGAACTCAGAGATTTTGTCACCACCAGGCCTGCTTTGCAAGAGCTCATGAAAGAGGCACTACACATTGAAAGGAATGACCAGTACCAGCCATTCTAAAAACATACCAAATGCTAAAGAGCATCAACAAAATGAAGAATCTGCATCAGCCAAGGGACAAAAATTCCAGCTAGCAACAAAATGGCAGTATCAAACTCACAAATAACAATATTAACCCTAAATGTAAATGGGCTAAATGCACCAATCAAAAGACACAGACTGGAAAATTGAATAAAAAACCAAAACCCATTGGTGTGCTGTATTCAGAAAACCCATCTCGCATGCAAAGATTCACAAAGGCTCAAAATAAAGGGATGGAGAAAGATTTACCAAGCAAATGGAGAGCAAAAAAAAAAGCAGCAGTAGCAATTCTCATCTCTAATAAAATAGACTTTAAAGCAACAAAGATAAAAAGAGACAAAGAAGGTCATTACATAATGGTAAAAGCATCGATACAACAAGAAGAGCTAATGATCCTAAATATATATGGACCCAGTGCAGGAGCACCCAGATATATAAGGCAAGTTCTTAATGACTTACAAAGAGACTTAGACTCCCACACAATAATAGTGGGAGACTTTAACACTCCACTGTCAATATCAAACAGATAAACAAGAGAGAAAATTAACGAGGATATCCAGGGCTTGAACTCTGACCTGGAACAAGCAAACATGATAGACATTTACAGAACTCTCCACCCCAAATCCATAGAATTTACATTCTTCTCAACACCACATCACACCTACTCCAAAATTGACCACATAATTGAAAGTAAAGCACTCCTCAGCAAATGCAAAACAACTGAAATCATAACAAACAGTCTCTCAGACCATAGTGCAATCAAGTTAGAACTCACAATTCAGAAAATAACTCAGAACCACACAGCTTCATGGAAACTGAACAACTGGCTCTTGAATGTTGATTGGATAAACAATGAAATGAAGGCAGAAATAAAGAAGTTCTTCAAAACAAACGAGAACGAAGACACAACATACCAGAATCTCTGGGACACATTGAAACCAGTCTGTAGAGAAAAATACAGAGCAATAAGTGCCCACATGAGAAGAGTGGAGAGATCCAAAATTGAAACCCTATCAACAAAATTGAAAGAGCTAGAGGAGAAAGATCAAAAAAACTCAAAACCTAGCAGAAGACAAGAAATAACTAAGATCAGAGCAGAACTGAAGGAGATACAGACACGAAAAACCCTTCAAAAATCAATAAATCCAAGAGCTGTTTCTTCAAAAAGATCAACAAAATAGACAGACCACTAGTTAGCCTGATAAAAAAGAAGAGAGAGAACAACCAAATAGATGCAATAAAGAAGAATAAAGGGGAAATCACCACAGATTCCACAGAAATTCAAATCATCATCAGAGAATACTACAAACAACTCTATGCACATAAACTAGTAAACCAGAAAGAAATGAATGAATTCCTGGACACCTGTGTCCTTCCAAGGCTAAACCATGAGGAAGCCGAAACTATGAAGAGAACAATAACAAGGTCTGAGGTCGAGGGATCAATTAAGAGCCTACCACACAAAAAAAGCCCTGGTCCAGATGGGTTCACAGTCAAATTCTACCAGACACACAAAGAGGATCTGATACCATTCCTTCTGAAACTATTCCAAATAATCCAAAAAGAGGGAACCCTTCCCAAATCATTTTATGAGACCAACATCATCCTGATACCAAAACCTGGCAGAGACTCAACAAGAAAAGAAAACTTCAGGCCAATATCCATGATGAACATAGATGCAAAAATCATCAATAAAATACTGGCAAACCGATTGCAAAAGCACATCAAAAAACTTATCCATCATGATCAAGTAGGATTCATCCCGGGGATGCAAGACTGGGTCAACATACACAAGTCTACAAACGTAATGAACCAAAAACAAAAACCACATGATTATCTCAATTGACGCAGAGAAGGCATTTGACAAAATTAAACAGCACTTTATGCTAAAAACTCTCAATAAACTCCATATTGATGGAACATATCTCAAAGTAATAAAAGCTATTTATGACAAACCAAGAACCAATATCATACTTAATGGGCAAAAACTAAAAGCATTCCCTTTGAAATCCAGCATGAGACAATGATGCCCTCTCTCACCACTCCTATTCAACATAGTACTGGAAGTTCTAGCCAGAGCAATCAGGCAAGAAAAAAAAAAGGGGGCATTCGAATAGGAAAGGAGGAAGCCAAATTGTCTCTATTTGCAGATAACATGATAGTATACCAAGAAGACCCCATCACCTCAGCCCAAAAACTCCTGAAACTGATAAGCAATTTCAGCAAAGTCTCAGGATATAAAATCAATGTGCAAAAATCACAAGCATTACTATACACCAATAACAGACTTAAAGAGAACCAAATCAAGAATGAACTGCCATTCACAATTCTACAAAGAGAATAAAATACCTAGGAATACAACTTACAAGGAACATAAGGGAACTCTTCAAGGAAAACTAGAAACCACTGCTAAATGAAATAAGAGAGGACACACACAGATGGAGAAACATTCCATGTTCGTGGTTAGAAAGAATCAATATCATGAAAATGGATATACTGCCCAAAGTAATTTACAGAATCAACGCTATCCCCATCAAGCTACCCATGAATTTCCTCACAGAACTGGAAAAAAACACCATGAACTTCATATGGAACCAAAAGAGAGCCCACATAGCCCAGTCAATTCTAAGCAAAAGGAACACAGCAGGAGGCATCACACTACCAGACTTCAAACCATACTACAAGGCTACAGTAATCAAAACAGCATGGTACTGGTACCAAAACACAGATATAGACCAATGGAACAGAACAGAGGCATCAGAGGCAACACAACATATCTAAAACCATATAATCTTTGATAAACCAGACAAAAACAAGCAATGGGGAAAGGATTCCCTATTTAACAAATGGTGTTGGAAAAACTGGTTATCCATGTGCAGAAAGCAGAAACTGGACCCCTTCCTGACACCTTACACTAAAATTAACTCCAGGTGGATTAAAGACTTAAACATAAGACCTGGCACCATAGAAACCCTAGAAGAAAATCTAGGCAAAACCATTCAGGACATACGAGTAGGCAAGGACTTCATGACCAAAACACAAAAAGCATTGGCAACAGAAGCCAAAATAGACAAATGAGACCTAATCAAACTCCACAGCTTTTGCACAGCAAAGGAAACAGTCACTAGAGTAAATTGGCAACCAACAGATTGGGAAAAAAACCTTTGCAGTTTACGCATCTGACAAAGGGCTGATATCCAGAATTTACAAAGAACTCAAACAGATTTACAGGAAAAAAACAAACAAGCCCATTCAAAAATGGGCAAAGGACATGAATAGACACTTTACAAAAGAAGACATACATGAGGCCAACAAACACATGAAAAAAATGCTCATCATCACTGGTTATTAGAGAGATGCAAATCAAAACCAGATTGAAATACTATCTCACGCCAGTTAGAATGGTGATCATTAAAAAAGCTGGAGACAACAGATGCTGGAGAGGATGTGGAGAAATAGGAACACTCTTACACTGTTGGTGGGAGTGTAAATTAGTTCAACCATTGTGGAAGACAGTGTGGCGATTCCTCAAGAACCTAGAAATAGAAATTCCATTTGACCCAGCAATCCCATTACTGGGTATATATCCAAAGGAATATAAATCATTCTACTATAAGGACACATATACACGAATGTTCATTGCAGCACTGTTTACAATAGCAAAGACCTGGAACTGACCCAAATGCCCATTGATGATAGACTGGACTGGGAAAATGTGGCACATATACACCATGGAATATTATGCAGCAATTAAAAATGACGAGTTTATGTCCTTTGTAAGGACATGGATGAAACTGGAGAACATCATTCTCAGCAAACTGACACAGGAACAGAAAATGAAATACCACATATTCTCACTCAAAGGCGGGTGAGAAAAATGAGAACACATGGACACAGGGAGGGGGGTACTACACACTGGGATCTATTGGGGGAATAGGGGAGGGACAGCAGGGGGGGAGCTAGGGTGGGATAGCCTGGGGAGAAATGTCAAATGTGGATGGGGGGAAGGCAGCAAAACACACTGCCATGTGTGTACCTATGCAACTATCTTGCACGTTCTGCACATGTACTCCAAAACCTAAAATGCAATAAAAATTTAAAAAAAAAAAAAAAAAAAAGAAGGGTCACATGGGATGTTTCATGCATTGACTACCAAAAAGTCACACAAAATGGAAAATTAACTTATTAGAACTAATGTGGCAACATCAATCTGTAAAATCAATTATTCATTAAGCACCTATTGTGTACCTAAGGTCTTGCTAAGTATTAGGAATAAGAAAGAGACAAGATAGCGCCCTGTTCTCAGTGATCTAGTAGGGGTAACTGATATATTCTACTCAAAAAATGAGTATATTTTACAAACTCTGCTTAATCATTGAGTTATTAGTTTCTTCACATAAGGCTTTAGAGCACAAATTTTAGAGTGAGTGAAATAAATCATTTGTTTTTTAACTAGTGCAAAAATTTTTAGTTTTTTCTTTATAATAGAACTAATATAAGTTAATTTTGGAAACACAGAAGATATATATTATTAAAAGTAAAGGAAATAAAGAAAAATAAAGTAAAATAAAGTGAATCCTTCATCTATAGATAACTTTCATGAAAATTTTGGATGTACTCATACTATCTTCTAAAAATATATAAACATATAGAGAACAATACTTAGTCTATTTGTGTTGTTATAAGGAACACCTGACGCTGAGTAACTTATAAAGAATAAATGTTTATTTGACTCTTGGTTCTGCAGGCTGTACAAGAAGCATGGGACCAGCATCTGCTTCTGGTGAGGGCTTCAGAGAGTTTCCATTCCTGGTGGAAGGCCAAGGGGGATGAGGCACTACATCGTGAGAGAAGAAAGAGAAAGATGGGAAGGAGGTACTAGGCTCTTTTTAACACAGAAATCTGGTGAGAAGTATAGAGCAAGAACTCACTCATTACTCTAAGGATGGCATCAAATTGGTCATAAAACATCTGTCCCCATGACCCAAACACCTCCCAATAGACCCCGTCTTTCAACATTGGGGATCAAATCTCAACATGAGATTTGGAGAAAACAAATATCCAAACTATATCAAATTCTGTCACATATTTTTTTTTTTTTTTTTTTGAGACGGAGTTTTGCTCTTGTTACCCAGGCTGGAGTGCAATGGCGCGATCTCGGCTCACTGCAACCTCTGCCTCCTGGGTTCAGGCAATTCTCCTGCCTCAGCCTCCTTAGTAGCTGGGATTACAGGCATGTGCCACCATGCCCAGCTAATTTTTTGTATTTTTAGTAGAGACGGGGTTTCACCATGTTGACCAGGATGGTCTCGATCTCTTGACCTCGTGATCCAGCTGCCTCAGCCTCCCAAAGTGCTGGGATTATAGGCTTAAGCCACCGCGCCCAGCCTCTGTCACATAATTTTTTTAACTTAACTGCTGTTTTTCTTGTCTTTATTTTCTACAGGAATATTCATGCCCTGATGTATTTTTAAATTGGAATTTTTGTTTAGATAATTATAGACTCACATGCAAGTTAAAATACATATACACATATAATATATAGCCACTACATTTTGTTTTGTTTTGTTTTTTGAGACAGAGTTTCACTCTTGTTGCCCAGATTGGTGTGCAATGGCACAATATTGGCTCACAGTAACTTCCACCTCCCAGGTTCAAGCGATTCTCCTGCCTCCACCTCCCAAATAGCTAAAATTACAGGCATGCACCACCACACCCTAGAAACTACTTTTAATAGCAAAAACCACAATTACTTTTGCACCATCCTACAATATACAGAGATGTCTTGTACACTTTACACAGTTTCACCCAATGTAAACATTTCATAAAACTACAGTACAATATCACAAACAGAATACTGACATTGATACCACACACTGATATTACTCATATTTCCCATTTTATTTGTTCTTATCTTTATGTGTATGTACACATTTGTATCATGTGTGCATAGGAGAATTTTGTTCTATACAAGTTTATCATGTATGCAGGTTCTAGTATCTACTATCAGAGTCAAGATACTGAACAGCTGAATTCATTCAAGAACACCACTTGTCCTTTTATATCTTCACCCATCCCATTTCATCCCCACCTCCATCTCTACTGTCTGGTAACCATAAATCTGTCCTCTATTTCTAAAATTTGTCATTATAAAATGTTATGTAAATGGAATCAATTATATATTATTTAACCTTTTGTTTGGCTTTTTCCATTCAGCATAATTCCCTGGAGAGTCATAGTTTCCTGGAGAGTCATCAAACTTGTGTGTGTATACACAAACATACTCACACACACACTTTTTCTTCCTTTTTGTTGCTGAGTAGTATTTCATGGTACCACAAGTTGTTTAACCATTTACCTGTTGAATGAGCTGATTCCAGTTTTTGGCTACTAAAAAGAAACTGCTGTGAACATTCACATATAAGATTTTGTGTGATCATATGGTAACTGAATATTTTGTTTTATAAGAAAGTATTCAACCTTTTCCCATAATGGCGGTGCCATTTTACATTCCCACCAGCAATGAATGAATAACCCAAATATAGTTTCAAGTCCTGGATCTGCTATGAGTTAACCAAGTAATCTTAGGCAAGCTACTTTATTACTTTAAGCCTTTGTTTCCTCAGCTTTTAACCCAAGAATCACAGTAAGTTTTCAATGCTGTTCCTTGGATTAAAAGATACATATGTGTGAAACAAAAAGTCAACAAGTCATAACAGAGTATAGAATAATTACTAAGGTGGCACATTGCAAATGTACCCCAGAACTTAAAGTATAATAAAAAATATATACATACAAAAAAAGAAGGCACACTGCATATTTAAAGGTTTTATTTTATGAATAAATGCTTGCAGTAAGGAGAAAAATGCTTGGAATTAAGCAGGAAGACTGAATATTAGACAAAAGGAGAATATAAATTACAGGTTAGTGTCATCTTTGCCTAATAAGATCATAAATGCTAGACAGTGGTATTTTATTTTGATGTGTAAAATGCCTAGGCTCTGAAATGAGACTGTCTGAATTTCAATGCCACCTCTATCTCTTACTATATGGCTTAGGTAAATTACTTATTCTATTTGTGCTTTAATAATTTTATCTGGGTGGGTGGAGCAAGATGGCCATTTAGGAACAGCTCAGGATTTCAGCTCCCAGTGAAAGCACAAAGGGTGAGTGGATGCCACATTTCCAGATGGATCTTTATTGCCCACAGACTAGGAGATTCCCAGGAGGAGAAGCCCCATGGGTCACCAGTGCAGCTGTTTTGGCCAGTGCTACTGTTTTGCTGGTGCCCCTGTGTGGCAGTTCTCCATACAAAACACACTGGTCTGGTTGCCCTTTTAAGCTGGCAATTGGTGCTCCAGGAAGGCAGATTCACCCATTCATCTGATTAGACAGGGGACTCAAACAGGGAGCCAGGCCAGGAGATTACCAGGCAAAAAAGCACCATGAATCTTAGCATCATTGTTTCAGCCAGTGCACTGGGTCACCACACGAGAAATCACACAGATCCCAGTGCCTTTTCAGCAGGTGACTGTAACACTAGGAAAAGAGTCAACTGTTCAACTTTAAAAAAAAAAAAAAGGCTCTGAGCAGGAGCCAGGTGATCAGGCTCGGTGAATCCCACCCCTACAAAAAAAAAAAAAAAAACAGCAATTGGAAACGCTCAGGGTTGAGAGTTTCACAGCAAGCACAGCTGAACCTGGGATGGTGCAGCTCTGTGGGGGAGAAGCATCCGCCAATACCAAGGCACTCCACACCTATGGAGGTAGTCTGCCATTGCTGAAGCAACCTGCCATTGCTGAGGCAGTTCTAACCACAACCATATAAACAGAACTGCAGGGAAGTTCACAGGGCAGCAGGGCAGAGGCCACAGCAGCTCAGCAAAGCCTCTGTAGGCAAACAGTGACTAGGCTGCCTCCCTGCTGGGCAAGGCAGCCCTGAAAAAACAAAGGCAGCAGCACAACAGAAACTCATAAATAAAGCCCTTACTCCCAGGGACAAAGCACCTAGGGGGAAAAAAGGTGGTCTATGAGTTCTGCTGCAGCAGACTTAAACATAACTGCCAGCAGCTCTGAATGAACAACGGAGCTCACAGCTCAGCACTGGAGTGCCTATAAAGGACAGACTGTCTCCTCAAGCAGCTCCCTGACCCCCATATACCCAAAGAGTCACCTCACAAAGGACTGAACAGACTGACATTTGGCAGGCATCATTCTGGGACAAAGATAGCAGAAGAAGAAACTGGTAGCAACCCTTACTGTTCTATTGCTGTGGCAGGTGATTGCCAGGCAAGCAGGGCCTGGAGTGGATCTCAGCAGTCCTACAGCAGAGGGGCCAGACTATTAGAAGGAAAACTAAGAAACAGAAATAACTTCATCATCAACATTCTGGATGTCCACTCAGTGACCCAATCTGAAAATTAGCAACTACACAGATGACAGGTAAATAAATCCAAAAAGATGGGAAGAAACAAGTGCAAAAAGGAGAAAACACCCAAAACCAGAATACCTCTCCTCCTACAAGGGATCACAACTCCTCACCAGTGAGGGAACAAAGCTGGATGGAGAATGAGTGTGATGAAATGACAGAATCAGACTTCAGAAGGTGGGTAATGAGAAACCTCTGTGACCTAAAAGAACATGTTCTAACTCAATGCAAAGAAATTAAGAACTGAAATAAGATTTGATGAAATGCTAATGAGAATAAACGACTTAGAGAGGAATATGAGTGAATTGATGGAGCTGAAAAACACAACACGAGAACTTTGCAAAGCATGCACAAGTTTCAACAGCCGAATTGACCAAGCAGAAGAAAGGATATCAGAGGTCGAAGACCAACTCAATGAAATAAAATGAGAAGGCAAGATTAGAGAAAAAAGCACAAAAAGGAATGAAAAAAGTCTCCAACAAATATGGGACTATGTGAAAAGACCTAATCTACGTTTGATAGGTGTACCAGAATGTGATGAAGAGAATGAATCCAAGCTGGAAAATACTCTTCAGGATATTATCCAGGAAAACTTCCCCAACCTAGCAAGGCAGGCCAATATTCAAGTCCTAGAAATATGGAGAACACCAAAAAGATATTCATGAAGAAGAGCAACCACAAGGCACATAATCGTAAGATTCACCAGGATTGAAATGAAGGAGAAAATGCTAAGGGCAGCCAGAGAGAAACATCAGGTTACCCACAAAGGGAAGCCCATCAGACTCACAGCAGATCTCTCAGCAGAAACCCTACAAGACAGAAGAGAGTAGGGACCAATACTCAACATCCTTAAAGAAAAGAACTTTCAACCCAGAATTTCATAACCAGCCAAACTAAGCTTCATAAGTGAAGGAAAAATAAAATCCTTTGCCAACAAGCAAGTACTCAGAGATTTTTGTCACCACCAGGCCTGCTTTACAAGAGCTCCTGAAAGAGGCACTACACATAGAAAGAAACAACCAGTATCACCCACTCCAAAAACATACCAAATGGTAGAGAGCATCAACAAAACGAAGGATCTACATCAACTAATGAGCAAACTACCCAGGTAGCATCAAAATGACAGTATCAAATTCACACATAACAATACTAATCCTAAATGTAAATGGGCTAAATGCACCAATCAAAAGACACACACTGGCAAATTGGATAAAAAGCCAAAACCCGTCAGTGTGCTGTACCCAGGAAACCCATCTCACATGAAAGGACACATAAAGGCTCAAAATAAAGGGATGGAGGATGATTTACCAAGCAAATGGAGAGCAAAACGAAGCAGGAGTTGCAATTCTTGTCTCTGATAAAATAGACTTTAAAGCAACAAAGATCAAAACAGACAAAGAAGGACATTACATAATGGTAAAAGGATCGATACAACAAGAAGAGCTAATGATCCTAAACATATATGTACCCACAGGAGCACCCAGATAATAAGGCAAGTTCTTAATGACTTACAAAGAGACTTAGACTCCCACACAATAATAGTGGGAGACATTAACACTCCACTGTCAATATTAGACAGATCAACTAGACAGAAAATTAACAAGAATATCCAGGACTTGAACTCAGACCTGAAACAAGCAAACCTGATAGACATTTACAGAACTCTCCACCCCAAATCCACACAATATACATTCTTCTCAGCACCACAACACACCTACTCTAAAAGTGACCACATAATTGGTAGTAAACCACTCCTCAGCAAATGCAAAAGAATGGAAATCATAACAAACAGTCTCTCAGACCATAGTGCAATCAAGTTAGAACTCAGAATTCAGAAACTAACTCAGAACCACACAGCTTCAAGGAAACTGAACAACCGGCTCTTGAACATTGACTGGATAAACAATAAAATAAAGGCAGAAATAATGAAGTTCTTTGAAACCAACAAGAATGAAGACACATCATACCAGAATCCCTGGGACACATTTAAAGCAGTCTGTAGAGGAAAATATATAGCAATAAGGGCCCACATTAGAAGAAAGGAGAGATCCAAAATTGAAACACTATTGTCAAAATTGAAAGAGCTAGAGGAGAAGACAAAAAAAAACTCAAAACCTAGCAGAAGACAAGAAATAACTAAAATCAGAAGATCTTCTAAGATGGCTTCGTAGAGGCGACTCAGGATTGCAGCTCTCAGTGAAGGTGCAGAGGGTGAGTCCTAGCCACATTCTTGGATGGACCTTTTTTGCCCACAGAACGTTGAAAGTCCCAGGTGTGGGAGAGACATGGGATGCCACCGCAGCTGGCTCACGTGGCCGGTTCAGCTGGCACCGCAGCGCAGCAGCACCAGGCACAAAACACTGGTCTTGGTGCCCTGTTAAACCAGCAATCTGAGATTTGGAAGGGCAGCTTGGCATGTCCATCTGATTGAACGGGACATGGACAATGAGCCAGACCAGGAAATTCCTGGAAAACATGATCTGAGCCGGTGCAGTGGGCAGCGGCACGGGAGATCGCACAAATCCCAGTGCCCTATCGGCAGGCTACTGGGGCACCAATGACAGAGTCGACTGTTCAGCTTGTGGAGAGGAAGAGAGAGAGAGAGAGAGAGAGAGAGAGAGAGGACGGACTCTGAGGCAGGGAGCTGGGTGATCGGGCTCGGTGGGTCCCACCCTCATGGGGACAAGCAGGGTGGCGATTGGAGGCACTCAGTGCTGAGAGTTTTGCTGCCAGCACAGTTGAATCTTGAATCTAGGATGGTGCAGCCCGGTGGGGGAGAAGCATCTGCCAATATGGACGCAATCCACCCCTACTAAAGTACCGCCTAGTGGTGATGCAGCCAGCCACTGCAGAGGCAACCTGCCATAACAGAGACACTCCACCAGCAGAGCGGGGTGCACCACAGCAGAACGGAGCCCTGCGGCAGGAGGGCAGACACGCAGTAGCAGGGAAAAGCCTTGGCAGGCAAATAGTGAATAGACTACCTCCTAGCCAGGCAGGAGAGTGCAACAGATACTCATAAAGAAAGCCCCTACTCCCTGAGACAGAGCATCTAAGGGGGAAAAAAAGGGGGTGTTTTATGAGTTCTGTTGCAGCAGACATAAACACATACTCCCAACAACCCTGAATGAACAACGGAGCTCACAGCTCAGCACTGGAGCTCCTATAAAGCACAGACTGTCTCCTCAAGCAGCTCCCTGACCCCTGTATATCCAAAGAGTCACCCCAAAAAAGGACTAATCATACTGACATTTGGTGGGCATCATTCTGGAACAAAGATAGCAGAAGAAGAAACTGGTAGCATCCCTAACTGTTCAGCAGCTGCTACAGGTGTACCCCAGACAAGAAGGGCCTGGAGTGGACCCCAGCACTCACACAGCAGATGGACTAGACCATTAGAAGGAAAACTAAGTAACAGAAATACTTCATCATCAACAATCTGGGCAAACCACTCAGAGACCCAATTGAAAAATCAGCAACTACTAAGACAAGAGGTGGATAAATCCATAAACATGGGAAGAAACCAGCACAAAGAGAAGGAAAACACTCGAAACCAAAACACCTCACCCCTACAAAGGACCAAAACTCCTCACCACCAAGGGAACAAAGCTGGATGGAGGATGAATGTGATGAAAGGACGGAATTACACTTCAGAAAGTGGATAATGAGAAACTTCAGTGAGCTAAAAGAATATGGTCTAAATCAGTGCAAAGAAACTAAGAACCTTGAAAAGAGATTTGAGGAAATGATAACAAGAATGGACAACTTACAGAGGAATATGAATAAATTGAAGAAGCTGAAAAACACAACACAAGAACTTCATGAAGCATGCACAAGTTTCAACAGCCGAATTGACCAAGCAGAAGAAAGAATATCAGAATTCGAAGATCAACTCAATGAAATAAAATGAGAAACCAAGATTAAAGAAAAAAGCACAAAAAAGAATGAACAAACTCTCCAAGAAATGTGGGACTATGTGAAGAGACCCAACCTATGTTTGATAGGTGTAACAGAATGTGATGAAGAGAATGAATTCAAGATGGAAAATACTCTTCAGGATATTATCCAGGAAAATTTCCCCAACCTAGCAAGACAGGTCAATACTCAACTCCAGGAAATACAGAGAACACCACAAAGATACTCCACAAGAAGAGCAACACCAAGGCACATAATCGTCAGATTCACCAGGGTTGAAATGAAGGAGAAAATACTAAGGGCAGCCAGAGAGAAAGGTTGGGTCACCCACAAAGGGAAGCCCATCAGACTCACAGCAGATCTCTCGGCAGAGACTGTACAAGCCAGAAGAGAGTGGGGGCCAATATTCAACATCCTTAACGAAAAGAACTTTCAAACCAGAATTTCATATCCAGCCAAACTGAGCTTCATAAGTGAAGGAAAAATAAAATCCTTCACAAACAAGCAAGTACTCAGAGATTTTGTCATCACTAGGCCTGCTTTACAAAAGCTCCTGAAATAGGCACTTAGAAAGAAACAACCAGTACCAGCCATCCTAAAAGCATACCAAATGCTAAAGACCATCAACAAAATGAAGAATCTATATGACCAATGGGCAAAACAGACAGCTAGCATCAAAATGGCAGTATCAAATTCACACATAACAATATTAACCCTAAATGTAAATGGGCTAAATGCACCAATCAAAAGACACAGACTGGCAAATTGGATAAAAAACCAAAACCCATCAGTGTGCTGTATTCAGGAAACCCACATGCAAGGATACAAAAAGGCTCAAAATAAAGGGATGGAGGAAGATTTACCAAGCAAATGGAGAGCACAAAAAGCAGGAGTTGCAATTCACTTCTCTGATAAAATAGATTTTAAAGCAACAAAGATCAAAAGGGACAAAGAAGGTCATTACATAATGGTAAAAGGATTGATACAACAAGAAAAGCTAACGATTCTAAATATATATGGACCCAATGCAGGAGCACCCAGATATATAAGGCAAGTTCTTAATGACTTACAAAGAGACTTAGACTCCCACAAAATAATAGTGGGAGACTTTAACACTCCACTGTCAACATCAGAAAGATCAACCAAACAGAAAATTAACAAGGATATCCAGGACTTGAACTCAGACCTGGAACAAGCAAACCTGATAGACATTTACAGAACTCTCCACCCCAAGTCCACACAATATACATTCTTCTCAGCACCACATCACACCTACTCCAAAATTGACCACATAATTGGAAGTAAAGCACTCCTCAGCAAATGCAAAACAACTGAAATCATAACAAACAGTCTCTCAGACCATAGTGCAATCAAGTTGGAACTCAGAATTCAGAAAATAACTCAGAACCGCACAGCTTCATGGAAACTGAACAACTGGCTCTTGAATGTTGATTGGATAAACAATGAAATAAAAGGCAGAAATAAAGAAGTTCTTCGAAACCAACAAGAACAAAGACACAACGTACCAGAATCTCTGGGACACATTTAAAGCAGTCTGTAGAGAAAAATAAATAGCAATAAGTGCCCACATGAGAAAAGTGGAGAGATCCAAAATTGACACTCTATCATCAAAATTGAAAGAGCTAGAGGAGCAAGATCAAAAAAGCTCAAAACCTAGCCGAAGACAAGAAATAACTAAGATCAGAGAAGAACTGAAGGAGATAGAGACAAGAAACACCCTTCAAAAAATCAATAAATCCAAGAGCTGGTTTTTTGAAAAGATCAATAAAATAGACCACTAGCCAGACTGATAAAAAAGAAAAGAGAGAACAACCAAATAGATGCAATAAAAAATGATAATGGGGAAATCACCACAGATTCCACAAAAATTCAAACCATCATCAGAGAATACTACAAACAACTCTATGCATATAAACTCGTAAACCAGGAAGAAATGGATAAATTCCTGGACAAGAGTGTCCTACCAAGCCTAAACCAGGAGGAAGCTGAAACTATGAATAGACCAATAACAAGGTCTGAAGTTGAGGCAGCAGTTAAGAGCCTACCACACAAAAAAAGCCCAGGTTCAGATGGGTTCACAGCCGAATTCTACCAGACACACAAAGAGGATCTGGTACCATTTCTTCTGAAACTATTCCAAATAATTCAAAAAGAGGGAACCCTTCCCAAATCATTTTATGAGACCAACATCATCCTGATACCAAAACCTGGCAGAGACTCAACAAGAAAAGAAAACTTCAGGCCAATATCCATGATGAACATAGATGCAAAAATCTTCAATAAAATACTGGCAAACCGATTGCAACAGCACATTAAAAAACTTATCCATCATGATCAAGTAGGATTCATCCCGGGCATGCAAGGCTGGGTCAACATACGCAAGTCTATAAATGTAATTCACCACATAAACAGAAGCAAAAACAAAAACCACATGATTATCTCAATTGACGCAGAGAAGGCATTTGACAAAATTCAACAGCCCTTTATGCTAAAAACCCTCAATAAACTTGGTATTGATGGAACATATCTCAAAGTAATAAAAGCTATTTACGACAAACCAAGAGCCAATATCATATTTAATGGGCAAAAACTGGAAGCATTCTCTTTGAAATCCAGCACTAGACAAGGATGCCCTCTCTCACCACTCCTATTCAACATAGTACTGGAAGTTCTAGCCAGAGCAATCAGGCAAGAAAAAGAAATAAAGGGTATTCAAATAGGAAAGGTGGAAGCCAAATTGTCTCTATTTGCAGATGACATGATAGTATACCTAGAAGACCCTATCACGTCAGCCCAAAAACTCCTGAAACTGATAAGCAACTTCAGCAAAGTCTCAGGATATAAAATCAATGTGCAAAAATCACTAGCATTCCTATACACCAGGAACAGACTTAAAGGGAACCAAATCAAGAATGAACTGCCATTCACAATTGCTGGAAACAAAATAAAATACATAGGAATACAACTCACAAGGAACGTAAGGGACCTCTTTAAGGAAAACTACAAACCACTGCTCAATGAAATAAGAGAGGACACAAACAGATGGAGAAAGATTCCATGTTCGTGGTTAGGAAGAATCAATATCGTGAAAATGGCTATACTGCCCAAAGTAATTTAAACAATCAATGCTATCCCCATCAAACTACCATTGAATTTCTTCACAGAACTGGAAAAAACCACCATGAACTTCATATGGAACCAAAAGAGAGCCCGCATAGCCAAGTCAATTCTAAGCAAAAGGAACACAGCAGGAGGGATCACACTAGCAGACTTCAAACTATACTACAAGGCTACAGTCATCAAAACAGCATAGTACTGGTACCAAAACAGAGATATAGAACAATGGAACAGAACCGAGGCATCAGAGGCAACACAACATATCTACAACCATATAATCTTTGATAAACCAGACAAAAACAAGCAATGGGGAAAGGATTCCCTGTTTAATAAATGGTGTTGGGAAAACTGGCTAGCCATGTGCAGAAAGCAGAAACTGGACCCCTTCCTGACACCTTACACTAAAATTAACTCCAGATGGATTAAAGACTTAAACATAAGACTTGACACCATAAAAACCCTAGAAGAAAATCTAGGCAAAACCATTCAGGACATAGGAGTAGGCAAGGACTTCATGACCAAAACATCAAAAGCATTGGCAACAAAAGCCAAAATAGACAAATGGGACCTAATCAAACTCCACAGCTTCTGCAAGGCAAAAGAAACCGTCACTAGAGTAAATCGGCAACCATCAGAATGGGAAAAAATCTTTGCAGTTTACGCATCTGACAAAGGGCTGATATCCAGAATTTACAAAGAACTCAAACAGATTTACAGAAAAAAAAAAAAAAAAAAAAAAAAACAAGCCCATTCAAAAATGGGCAAAGGATATGAACAGACACTTTACAAAAGAAGACATACATGAGGCCAACAAACATGAAAAAATGCTCATCATCACTGGTCATTGGAGAGATGCAAATCAAAACCACATTGAGATACCATCTCACGCTAGTTAGAATGGCGATCATTAAAAAATCTGGAGACAGCAGATGCTGGAGAGGATGTGGAGAAATAGGAACACTCTTACACTGTTGGTGGGAGTGTAAATTAGTTCAACCATTGTGAAAGACAGTGTGGCAATTCCTCAAGGACCTAGAAATAGAAATTCCATTTGACCCAGCAATCCCATTACTGGGTATATATCCAAAGAAATATAAATCGTTCTACTATAAGGACACATGCACACGAATGTTCATTGCAGCACTGTTTACAATAGCAAAGACCTGGAACCAACCCAAATGCCCATTGATGATAGACTGGACTGGGAAAATGTGGCACATATACACCATGGAATATTATGCAGCAATCAAAAATGATGAGTTTGTGTCCTTTGTAAGGACATGGATGAATCTGGAGAACATCATTCTCAGCAAACTGACACAAGAACAGAAAAAGAAATACCGCATATTCTCACTCATAGGCGGGTGAGAAAAATGAGAACAGATGGACACAGGGAGGGGGTCTACTACACACTGGGTTCTATTGGGGGGAATTGGGGAGGGACAGCGGGGGGGCTGGGGAGGGATAGCCTGGGGATAAATGCCAAGTGTGGGTGAAGGGGAGGAAGGCAACAAAACACACTGCCATGTGTGTACCTATGCAACTATCTTGCACGTTCTGCACATGTACCCCAAAACCTATAATGCAATAAAAATTTAAAAATTTAAAGAAAAAAAAAAAAGAAAAAGAAAAAGCCCAGGTCCAGATAGGTTCACAGCCGAATTCTACCAGACACACAAAGAGGAACTGTTACCATTCCTTCTGAAACTATTCCAAATAAATCAAAAAGAGAGAATCCTTCCCAAATCATTTTATGACACCAACATCATCCTAATACCAAAACCCGGCAGAGACTCAACAAGAAAAGAAAACTTCAGGCCAATATCCATGATGAACATAGAAGTTAAAATCTTGAATAAAATACTTGCAAGCCGATTGCAACAGCACATGAAAAAGCTTATCTACCATGATCAAGTAGAATTCATCCTGGGGATGCAAGGCTGGTTCAACATACACAAGTCTATAAATGTAATTTACCCCATAAACAGAACTAAAGACTAAAACCACATGATTATCTCAATAGATGCAGTGAAGGCCTTTGACAAAAATCAACAGCACTTTAAGCTAAAAACTCTTGATAAACTAAGTATTGATGGAATATATCTCAAAATAATAAAATCTTTTTTTCACAAACCCACAGCCAATTTCATACTAAAAAGGCAAAAACTGGAAGCATTCCTTTTGAAATCTGCCACTAGACAAAGATGCCCTCTCTCACCACTCCTATTCAATATAGTATTGGAAGTTCTAGCAAGAGCAATCAGGCAAGACAGTGTGGCGATTCCTCAAAGACCTAGAAATAGAAATTCCATTTGACCCAGCAATCCCATTACTGGTTATATATCCAAAGGACTATAAATCATTCTACTATAAGGACACATGCACACGAAAGTTCATTGCAGCACTGTTTACTATAGCAAAGACCTGGAACCAACCCAAAGGCCCATCGATGATAGACTGGACAGGGAAAATGTGGCACATATACACTGTGGAATATTATGCAGCCATCAAAAACGATGAGTTCATATCCTTTGTAGGAACATGGATGAACCTGGAGACCATCATTCTCAGCAAACTGACACAAGAACAGAAAATGAAATACCACATGTTCTCACTCATAGGCGGGTGTTGAACAATGAGAACACATGGACACAGGGAGGGGAGCACTACACACTGGGGTCTGTTGGGGGAATAGGGGAGGGACAGCAGGGTGTGGGGAGTTGGGGAGAGATAGCATTGGGAGAAATACCAGATATAGGTGAAGGGGAGGAAGGCAGAAAATCACACTGCCACATGTGTACCTATGCAATTATCTTGCATGTTCTTCACATGTACCCCAAAACCTAAAATGAAATTTAAAAAAGAAAAAATAATAATAATTTTATCTATAAAATTATAATATGACTAACATTTACTTCATCAATCTGTTGTGAAAATTAAAAGTGTTGATACACAAATGAAGTTAGACTTGTGCCTACAAAAAAATAATTGTTAGCCATTATCATTTTTAAATGTCTTTTTTTTCTCCCTTCTATGTATTAGCTGTACGACCCTAGATAAATCATGTAACAATTGCTGTGTCTCATTTTCCTTATCTGTACAGAAGAATATAATATTTTAGAACTATGTTAAAGATTAAATGAGATAACATACTTAAGATGCTTGGTACATAGCAAACGTGATATAAATGTTAGTTCCCTTCTCTTCCTAATCATCAATTATGTTACTATATTGTAATCAGACATTTTTCTCATTTCTCCCATAAGTAAGGCTGTCTGTCACCTGTCACTTTTGCCAGGAACATGCCTTTGTACAGCTTATTAACTTACTGCATTAAGTTTAGAGTACAGAAGCTTTGCAGCAAAGTATACTTTAATAGTTCACACGTGTTTATGTTCAATTTCTGGTAATAGACTATTTTTGAAAATTGAGTTCTAAAAATTTGCATCTCTCAATTAGGACAAAGTTGTTATAGTGATGATTACTTATTTTTTCTATAGTGAAATAAATTAAGTAAACACAACCATATTATCATCTTGTCTAACAGTGTATTAAAGAAGAAAGACTAGGCTCTTTATAAGTGGGTATAAAGCCAGCAGGTAGAGTGGAGATTCCTCGGGAAACCTATAGGCACTGCTGTTATAAATTCCATGAAACATGGGGTATAGGCAACCCTATGAAGTGGGTAATTTGGGTCTGAAACTCAGAATTAATAAGATCTCAAACAGACTTCCCCTAAAGAAGCATGGCGATACCTTGTCATGTTCATTTGACTCAGTATTTTGATTCAGGGGTCTTTTGATATTGGGGCATTTTAATACCTCCTAAAAGCAAACAATTAAGATTTCAGCTTTTATGATAACTGTGAAACTTGTATAAAAACAGGAACAACATCCCTAAGTCTCAACCCTTTGTGATGGGGTCAAGGATGAGGTGGAGGAGAGGGATGGGGTCAGAAATTAAAACTCAGATTGGTTTAAAAATGGAGATAGAATATGCGAATTGAGTAATTAAAAGATAGAATAAACCTCAATACTGGTAGGAGATTCAGAGATAAAATGAGGGACAAACAGAATGAGAATGATGACCTAAGCTTAGAGCACCATCTACTAAAAAGGCCACCTATCATTTTAAGCAAAGGTCTCTGAATTCTCTGTATTTTATTTATATCTTGAGCAGTATACATTTGCATCTCCAAAGTTATTTCTCCTTTAAATGTGCAACAATTATCATTTATAATTACTTTGCATTTTTTTAAAAAACCAACTGCTTAATGTGACTTTTTAAATATTTTATTTGAAAATCTGAATGATAAAATGAAAGTCTCTATAACAGATAAGCAGTCAGACAGAAACACTGAGGACAGAATATAATGAGTGCAATAGGCTTAAAAGAAAGAAAGTTTATACCTGCTTGGAGAAGAATCAGAATAGGTGCCAAAAAGGAAGTGGTATTTGTAAAAGACTTTGAATAATGAATTCTATCCTGTCTTTGTGACTAAGTAGCTTCCTAACTACTCAACTGGAATTGCTCTCCTAAGGTCACCAATGGCTTTAAACTTGAAAAAAAAAAATCCATCAGAATCTGTTCAAATAAAAAGAAGAAATTGAAAGTAATTAATTCAAAAATTATTTTTAAAATTCAATGAACACTTTTCAAACTGTTTATCATTTGATACTGTTAAACATTCTTTCATGCTTATAATTTCTCTCTCAGCTATTGTGATATTTTCCCTCTCTTTTATTTTTCCACCTTCCAGAGGAATCTGCCTAGTGTCCTTTGTAAGCTTCTTTTCCTGTATTTACCCTTAAGATTCCCTAGGGATTATGCCCTTAACCTTTTTCTATTCTCCACTCTAGACACCGACTGTGTTCTGTCTCTATATCAATCAGTTTTTACTAGATTATGTGTGCTGTAACAACATACAATCCCATAATCTCAATAGTTCATAACAAAGCCTTATGTTTCACTCCTGTGTTATGTATTTTATAGGTCCACAATTGCAGCTTAGCTCTGCATCTTCTCCACTAAAGGAGTAGCCCCTGTCTGGAACATGCTGGTCTTGTAACAGAAGAAAAAGATGGTATACCACAAGATGTTTCTTAAATCTTATTCCTAGAAGTGGCACATAACTTCACAGTTTATTAGCCCAGGGAAGTCAAATGGCTGAAACTGACTTCAGTAGAGTAGAAGTTTATTCCTCCCTCAAGAAAAGACTGGTGGAGTTGCCAGTAAGGAATGAAAATAAGACAATTGATCACAGTGTTAAATACCCAAATACCACCTATATATCTTATCAAATTATAAGACCAGCTTAAACATCTTACAAGAGCACCAAAGTATGTATTTTATTAAGATTTCTTCTGTATATCACACAGACATCACAGCTCAAGAGGCAAATCTAAACTCATCACTTTCTCCCCTGATTCCACTCTCATTTCTCCACATTATCCAAGCCTACTCCAAATATGTTTTTCCTTATATTTGTAAATGGTACTATCATTCACACTTGAACGTTGAAAGGGTGAATGATGGTACCATTTACAAATATAGCCAATCCTTTATAATAGGCACTGAGGCTTCTCTAGTATATTTTCTATGTGCTTCTTAAATCTCTCATTTCCTTTTCATACCTTCTACCAATGATTTTGCTAAGGTCCTCATTATCTTTCAAATGATCACTGCAATAGTCTCCAAAGTGTTCTCTCTGACTCCAGTCTCAATCAATGATCACTTATTCATTCAGTCAACAAATATTTATTAAATTATTATTATATGTTAAGCTCTATATGAATATACAGTGGTAAGCAAGGTAGCCATGGTTCCCACTCACATGGAATTTATGGCTTTCATTAAAAGAGAATTAAATTATTGATAGCATGAAGTATGGTAAATGCTATGATTCATTCATCTAAAAACTACTGTTGAGCAGAATGTACTAATGTATAAAGGCGCAGTTCTAGTCTCTGAGGATATAGCAATAATTGACAGACAAGGATCCTGTCCAGAAATAAGTACATAATTTAAAAAATAGGATAGTTTCAAGTAATGGCAAGTTCTATTTAAAACATAATAAATAGCAATATGATAGAGTATAAGTGAAAGATGTAAGGACAGCTAAGTAGTCTGAGTGGTAAAAGAAGGATTTTCTGACTTAAGCTAACACCAGAATGATAAGAAAACCAGCCATGAAGAGATCTGGAGGAAGACTATCTCATACAGAAGAAAGAATCAATGTAAAAGCTGTCAGAGACAAGCTGAGACACAATGAGCAAGAAAATAAGTGGCAGGAGATGAAGTCAGAAAGCTCAATATAGAATATATTATGTATATCTTTACAAAACATGTCAAAAGATTTGGATTTTATCTTAGGTGTAGTAGAAGGCCATTGGAAGGTTTAAAACAGAGAAATTACATGATCAAATTTACATTTTTAAAGAGGCTTCTGACTGGTGTGGGAAAAATGGATTACAGGAGCAAAAGTAGAATTAGGAAGGCCAATAAGTCAACTACTAAAGCAATCTAAGCAAGAGATCATGGGTGCTTGGACTAGGATAGTAGAAGTGGCATGTTTAAGAAGTGTAAATACGGTCAAGTTATATTTAGAGTTAAAGACAGTTAGACTTGATGATAGATTGGATGTGTGGATGAAAAGAGAGAGGAATCAAAACAACTTAGAGTTCAGCATGAGAAATCAGGGTATACGGTGATGCTGTTACCAGGGATGAGGAAGTTACAAATCAGAGGATGCAAAAGAGAAATCAAAGGCTTTCTTTTGGGCCAGACACAGTGGCTCCTGTAATCCCAGCACTTTGGGAGGCCAAAGAAGGAGGATAGCTTGAGGCCAGGAGTTTGATACCACCCTTGACAACATAGCAAGACCTGTCTCTACCAAAAAAAAAATAGCCAGACATGGTGGCAGGTACCTGGAGTCTCAGCTACTCAGGAAGCTAAGACAGGAGGATTACTTGAGGCCAGGAGTTCAAGGGTGCAGTGAGATTTCATCACCCTACTACACTCCAGCCTTGGCAAAAAGAACAAGACCCTGTCTCAAAAAAGAAGGAGAAAGGAGGAGGGAGGAAGAAGAGGGAGAGGAGGAGGGAGAGGAGGAGGAGAAGGAGGGAAGATGAAAAGGTTTGAAAATGTTTTCTTTTTGGACAAGTTAAGCAAGTTGTTAGGCAAAGCACAGTGGTATGACAATATACAACAAGGGGAAATATAATAAACAAATGGTGTCAGGAAATGTTTCCTATAGAAAAGAAGATGTGAAATGTTTACTAAATAGAGAAAAACAGAATTTTTTAAATCCTCCATAATAGTCAGTGTAATATTTATAAAATACACATTTGATTAGAACATTTCTTTCCTTAAGATCTGCCACTAGTTTTTTTTTTTATCTACTATAGCATGATTTCTCTGAATACCCTTTAAGATGTCAATCTCCCCCATCAGACTTTACCCTTGGGTAAAGAATTCATTGTTATTCATTCAGAACTTACCACAGTAACTAGAAAATAGTAATTGTTACTACAAACTAAAACACAGTACTTGGTACATACAACATAGAACATACCTATGTGTTAAGTGGATAAACTAACTGTGTAGTAGTCAAGTTGCTTTGTCTCTCCGAGGTTATTTCTTCAATTATGAAAGGCAGAACCTCTTTAATATCACTGCTTTAATATCACCATAACAACTTTAATATTCTATAAGTTTCTCTGAGATATGTGAAAACATTACATTTGAAAGTCATCAGCAATCAATTAGAATTCCAATCCTGACTTGCATGACCCTTAAATGTGCTACACAGTTTAACACCTCTGTGTGTGAAATAAAAAATTAAAATATTACTCCACTTAATAGAAAATCTCATTGATAATATAAACCATATTTAAATGTCAAATGATGAAAATAGTAAAAGAAATTAAGTAAATGAAGGAATATTTTTTCTTAAATGATTTGTGATCAGAAATGAGGCTCGTTGCCTGCTAAATTATGCCTTACTACATTTGGAAGGAATATGGTCATAACTAATGATTCTCTTTGTTTGATCTTTTACCAAGCTGTTTGGTGTGTGTGAATCATTATAAGAACAACAACTATGCCCTAATTTTTTCAAGAGTATATTTATGGAAATATAACTCAAATGTACAACCTCTTCCAGATTTTGTATTTCTTCACCAGCCTTCTCTATTTTGTTTTTACCATTGTATCAAATCTCCAATTTTTAAGTATTCACTAATGGCAAAGTACGATTTTATGTAGAACCAACTTTTCAAGAACATATCTCCCATTATATGATATTCACTCTGTTCAATAGTTTTACTTCATTCACTTATTACCTTAATGTGTTTTACAGTGAAAAATTTTATTCTCAACTTTAAAAAAAAAGCTACCAAATTCAAAAATCTCTTGAAAACACAATAGAAATGAAACATGTTCAAGCAATCTAAAAATATAAACTGGGAAAGCATATACTGAAATGGAGTGAAAAGGGGTAGGAGTACCAGCATTGGTAGGAGTTATCCTTGACCAAAACATTTACAGCTACAGCTGGGCAAGAAAAAATGTTAATCCTAGTGGAATGCTCTATGGCTAAAAGGCAGTATGTAAAGAGTGGTAAAATATCAGTTTCTTTTCAGAATTGTTGTTCATTCCAGGTTCTTTTAAAACCTAGACATATTTTGGTGGAAACTGGCCAATGCTCACATTCTTGTTACCTTTGCTTCTTTAGGCACAGTTAGATGTTACTACCAAGATCCTTTGGAGCTAGGTGCAGCCAGATGTCCAAATTGTGGCCAGTGGAATACGGATAAATCTCTATGGGACAACATGCATGCCCCTGACAAAAGATGTGCCCACCTCTTCTGGCTGCCAGGCCAGTAAATTAGGGTTAAATTCTAGCATAATCTAAGTGATGACTGCTGAGACTGGCCAGGGAAGAAAGAAACTATACATCTAAAGAATTATTTAAAAACTAGCTGGCATGTAATGGCAGGAGCAAGGAAACAAACCCAGGATTCTATTTTGATGGTGCTTGATAAGAGGGCTAGAATATAGGGGTAGATAAGCACAAATTCATTAATTTAGAAACACTCAGACATGGGATTTAACACCTTAACTGGAACCTCCATGGATAGGGCAAACTTTTTATTGGGTTGGCTCTTAGAAGTATAGGAAAAATACAGAAGCATAGGTAACCTTCAGTAAAGTAAAAATGTTTGTGCTTCTCTGGGAGATGGTAGAAGCAGGAACAAAGAAAGAGGTTGAGGGAAGTGAGCATACTGGAATGATTATATTTCAAAATGCAAGACAAAAGATTATATTGTATAAGAAGGCCCAGGGAACATATCATTCACCAAGGCCTTTAAGAAAATAATAGTAAAAAGGTCACCAGCATTACTAAGAAATTCAACAGTGGCTCTTTTTGTGGCCAAAGACAATGAAAGGACAGATAGTAATAGATTTGCAAAAATGGCAACATTTAACTGCCAGAAGCCAGGAAGTCTACAATTATATAGTGACTGACAATGTCAGATGAACATCCAAGAAGGCTTCACACACAGAAAGTTTTGGAAGTGGTTAAGGGAGCATGGTACTCCTACGGGCAAAATAGAGGGGCAGCCAATATGGGTGCTGCCCTCTCCCATAGATATTTCATTACTTTCAAGAAGGGTTTCTTTAAAAATATTTCATTCCAGGTGACTCAAAAGATACAGAGGTTTACATTCTTCAAGCAATAATTATTCTTTCTGTGCAGAAGGCCCACTTGCTTTAATGTAGCACTACTATTTTCTGACATCTCATACACTCGACCTCTCATTGGAAACTGAATATTGTGAACACACACACGAATACACACACAAACATGACATATATAACCATTAGATTTTGAAGGCACTGTGCCAGTGGCATGGTCTAATCCAAATGAAAAATGGTAGGCAGGAGGTGATTTTCCGGAAAAGATCTCTGGTCTGTCTTCATGAGACAGATGGTGGAAAGGAACACAGAAGTTACCTGTTACAAGCTTCCATATTTTTTGCATAACTATGCTTCTAATATATTTACTAGAAAGTTAGTTTGGTGCAAAAGTAATTGCGGTTTTATAATTACTTTTAATGGCAAAAGCTGCAATTACTTTTGCACCAACCTAACAGTGTCTACTGCCTTTCTCAGCAAAAACTGTACTTGCCAGAACCATTGATGAGATTTACAACTTTGGTTATGAAGTTAAAAATAAAATATAACCATGAGAATACAAAGGATTGGGAGATTGAGTTTAAAACATTAAAAACTAAAATAAAATAAGAAAAAGAAAAAGAACAGACAAAACAACATAAATCTGGGGAATAAAAGCATACTAAAACAATGATAGACCAGCCTCTACAAATTCTACAAAAAAACGCTGTACCTGGTAGATAGTAAATAGCACATGCTGTTGAGGAATTCAGTATCTTGAAAGCAGACAAATACTATCTGCAAAGGGGAGTAGTTAAAAGATTTAAGGTAAAGGATTTCGGATGGTGATGAGAAACTATTACAAGGAAGTCAGCAGAAATTAACCCCCAATGTGTTTTTGAGTGGGTTTGGACTCTGTCACCTCCTGGACAAATCCAGGAGAAGCTATAACACTGAAGAAGAGCCACGGCAAAGCCCATTCTGATAGGAGTCTCAACATTCAAAGCACTGGCCAGGCACAGTGGCTCATGTCTGCAATGCCAGCACATTGGGAGGCTGGTGCGGGTGGATCACCTGAGGTTAGGAGTTTGAGACCAGCGTGGCCAACATGGTGAAGCCCCATCTCTACTAAAAAAATACAAAAAATTAGCTGTGTGTGGTGGGATGTGCCTGTAATCCCAGCTACTAAGGAGGCTGAGTCAAGAGAATCACCTAAACCTAGGAGGCAGAGGTTGCAGTGAGCAGAGATCACACCACTACACTCCAGCCTGGGCAATAACAACAAAAAAAGATTCAAAGCACTAATCAGAACAGGTACACCTCATTTTAAAAAGAGACATCTAAAAAAGTGATACACAGTTTCATTTTTATTTTTTCTTTTAAACACACAAATTCTTTTTTTAGAACCTAACACAGTAGGCATTCTAAAAATAGGCTCTCCACGCATTACTCTCACATCACTCTGTAAAATATGTACACTATCTCTAATCTATAGATGAGAAATTTTAAGCACAGAGATATTAAATAACTTGCCCGAAGTCACATATATGTCTGCTGATTCTAAAACCTACTGTTTATAACTTGCAGCTTTGTTTTTTAAAGGATCCCTTCCTCTTTAAATAAAAGAGCAAATTTTACTTTACAAACCATCAGACTCTAAACCCGCTTGAAAAATAAAATGTTGGTATGGTGTTTTGAGTTGCTTTAAAGTGAGACACATTAAGGATAAAGTGTTTGAGAACATTTAAATGTCTTTTAACTTCACTAGGCATTTTAAGTTTGATAGATTTAGCATGCCTCTACAAAATGTACAATCTAATCATGTTGAAAGATCAAATCCAGAATAAGCCCTGTTAGCACAAGAAATAACAGTGCCATTTGTTGACATTGAAGGAAATGATTTTGTTATAGATTTCTAAGGGAAATTAGTTAGATTTTACTTTGAAGGCCATAAAACGTTGTTTATGCTCTTTTTTCAAATAACAATTCTTGTAATGAGATAATAAAGACACACTGCTTTGTGATTCTTATGAAAATAAATTTGTTAATAATCACCTAAAATAATAACTTCCATTTATTTAGTAAATATCAATCAGGTAAATGTTCTAGGCACTTTATAAGCATCTTATTTAATCCTTGGTACAACTCTTTAAGATAAAACACTATTTTTCACATTTTACAGGTTTATTAAGACTTAAATAACTAATATAACATAGCATGAGTAACACAACCACAGATGTATCTAGCTCTGAAGTCCATGCTTTCTCCACTGTGTCCCAGTTGGAGCTACCGCTACCTTAAAAGAAATATTACTCAATGACAACTCCAGTTTGAAGGGATATATGTATATGTGTGTGTTCATATATTTATATATATAATATTTTAAAATTTATAATGCAAATTTGTTTTAAAATGAAAAATTTAAGAAAAAGCTTTATATATCAAAGACAATAAATACATTCTGCCATTTGAAAAAATCTTATAGTCAAATGAATCATGGCAATTTTATATTATTTAAAAAGAGAAAAGCAACACAGAGTGCATCAGTCATAAGTTAAAAATATTGCATTGTAAAGTCAAAAAATCATAAATGGAACCATTATAAATTGGAGTCCAACTGTATGGAAGTGCTAATCTATCATTTAATTGACCAGCTGTATAACTCATCTTACAATTTTCACTTTAAGTCTTCATACATCTTCCATACTGATAATTTAGCTTTCATTTCTTTATTTAACAAATACTGAATTCTAGAAACATTGACAGACTCCAAGAACAAAATGATGAACAATGCATTTGTTGTGCACTGAATTGTGTCTCCCCAGCCCCCTACTCAAACTAATATGTTGAAATTCTAGCTCCCAGTACTTCATGATATGACCATATTTAGAGATATAGTCTTTAAAAAGGTAATCAAGTTAAATGAGGTCATTAGGGTGGGACCTAACACAATATGACTGGTGTCTTTATAAGAAAAGGAGATTAGGACACAAATACAAAAGAAGCAAGACCATGTGAAGATAAAAGGAGAAGATAGCCATCTGCAAGCCGAGAGACGTTCTGAAGAAACCAAACTTGCCAACACCTTGATCTTGGACTATTAGCTTCCAGAACTGTGAGAAAATAAGTTTCTGTTGTTTAAGCAGCCCAATATGTGATATTAGCTCTAGAAAATTAATACATGTTTCATGATTTATTTGTGTTCCCTCACTCATTACCCTAAACATTAATGTAAAAATTTGAAGCTTAAAGCTTCTGAAAAGAAAAACTATGAAAAGGTTAAACCCCAAGAAACTAGAGAAACCATTAAGTATTTTTATTTTGGAACTTTAACTGAAATTAGAGTTGTACATCAACAAATTTGAGGGGGATAAAGAATGAATTTGAGATAGAAAAAGCAATTGTTTCCCAAACTGATCTTAACCACTTTCCTTGAAATTGTTTTCCCAAAAGTCAGATAATTCCAGGAACTCTGAACTTGGGGGCAGATTAGAGCAATGGACAGATCATTGACCTTACAGACAGTTAACTCTCGGCAGCTAGCTGACTCTGGCCAAGTTATTTAGCATTTCTTAGCCTTGATTGCTAATATGAAAAGTAAGAAACTCATAGTTTGACTAAAATGAAATAATCCAAATTAAAGCAATTTTTATACTTGAAAGCACCTTACAAAGATGAGGAATAATTTTCCTGCTCTAGCTATCTAAAAAACCCTATCCGAAAAGGATATCAATAAATTTCTAATCTAAACTAGACTATTTCTAAGAGATAACATTAAGTTTACCAGTTCCTGGAAACTATTCCTTTTAAAAACACTATATTTTGTATTCTGGAATTTCCACAATTCTCCTAGAACATTCAAATGATGAGCAGAGACCTTGAGACAAGATTTGGGGTGAGAAAGTAAAAATAAATTCAGACACCAAAAAATCTGCCCTGACATTCATCAGGATGGAATAATAGGCACAGATAAAGCTGGCTGGAAAGTTAAAAGCAAACACTATTTCTCCCAAGGACATGCTGCCATTATAAAGTATCATCACAACCCCTTTCTTTGAATGCCTACTGCTTTCTTACTAAGAAACTTTGTTCTATAAAATCAAAGACAATCAGAGACTTTGCTTCTGAAATTCTATCAGTAAAAATGAAATATCCCATTCTTGTATAGAGGTTCTAAGTCACTTTGACATGGAGAAGTAGCCTCTGTTTAGGATCCAGGCAATAGCTTCAGATAAGGGTTTGGGGACACAATATTCAACATCTATCTTAGCTTTATTGCTTCCAAGGAAACAGGTCCATTGCCACATCAATATCTAAACCATTTATACATAGCCTAGCTACTTCCTTTCCTTTGAGCCTATCAAACACTAATACATTTAAAGTAGTTCCCATTTTTCATTTCTAACTGTGCTTACTTATGCTTCTCTCTCCCTCTCTCTCTTCCCCTTCCTTCCACTCTCCATTAAATCAAACATACCAGAAGTTTTTTACCTTAATCTTATCAAATAAAACTCACTCATTATTGATCTTTATTCTGTGTTTTGTTTGTTTGATCAATATATTCTCTATTATTTCCTTTTTTCCATTTTATTGAATTTATTCTGTTGTTTTTCTAACATCTTAAACTGGACACTTGGCTTATTAATTTCCTTCCTTTTCTTTTTCTATTTATTTTCCTTGGTTGGAATTTTTGTGCTTCCAGAAACAGAGAATTATGTCTTCTATCAATTCTGGAAATTTTTCATCCAGGATTTACAAACCGCTTCTGTCACATTAATTCTCGTCTCTTCTTCTGGGAATCCAGTGGATGATATTGGCTCTTGTCACTCTAACCTCCACATCTCTTAACAACTCTTTCATGTTTTTCTTCTCTTCAGGATAATTTAACTCTATCCTTTATTTCATTAATTTATAATTTTCTTTGGTCTAATCTTCAATTAAACCATCCACTTTTTAATTATTATAATTTTCATTTTTAGAAGTTTTATTTTGTTATTTTTTATTTCCCCATCTTTTTCACTGTATCTTATTCTTTTCTTAGAGAGTACACGCTTTCTTTAAACATTGTAAACATATGAACTGTTTAGTGATGTTTTCTGGTAAGTTTGACTTACAGTGATTATTTCTCATATATTTTGTAGATTTTATTCTCAATTCATGTTTTATTAAAGCTTTTTTAAGGTTAACTCCCTGAAGCGTTGGTTGAAGCTACATTCAGTGAAAGATGATATGCATTTGCTACTGCCAATCACCTGAGTGCTTTCAAATTGGAACAATCTAAGGTTTTTTTCTCAGCTCTAGACTATAAAAATGACATAAATTTTAACTTCAAAGTGATATCATGGCAGCCTTTGTGGTTATCAATTTTCAAAGCATATGTTTCTATTGTTTTCTACTGAGAGCCCAGTCTAACAAACCTTGCTACTGAGTTGTCTTGTGCATCTTCCTCATTTGACAGACTTTTTTTTTCATCTCAACCCTCACATTAATCACAGAGTTAATTCTTGGCTCTTTATGGGTTCTCAGAGATATTTTCCCATCTGTGTAAATACAAGGCTTTTTCTCCTCCACTGAGTGGTCATTAAAACAGGATTACCAAAATTAGCAAATGCCTCTAGATAGCTATGGTATCAGCAACCACCTATAATTCTATTTCCAACTCATCTTTTTTTGGCCCCCAGAGAATTCCCTTACTTATTTGTGAGCTCACTTAGGAATTTTAAAATACTGTTGCTATTCCATCAAATATTTGTAAATATCTTATAATAGAGATTTTTTCAGGAGATTTTATCTGCAATTTTGCTGGTAAAGAAAGTCAATTCACTCCTCAACCTACTCCAATCTGGCTTTGACTCTCATCGCTACATTGAAACTATTCTCACAAAGATGAAACTTAGCTATAATTTTGTATGAGTCTCAATTTATTTGGCCTCTCAGAAGTTCAGTGGAATTGAGTTCTCTTGCCTTCTTTTCTCAGCTTCCATAACTCTATATTCTATTTGTTTCCTCCTACCCTTCTAGCTTTTCTTTTTCTGCCTCCTTTGCCTGCTTTTCCTCTGTATTTCTAAACATTGAAACTGCTCAGAGCTTGTTTCTAATCTTCTCAATCTACGTTCTCATCCTAGGAAATCTCAACCACATCCATAGCTTTATATTGTCTACATGCCAACAACTCCTAAATGTATAACACAAACCCAAAATGATCTTCTAAATTCCAAATCTACACCTCTAACTATCTACATATCTACCCAAATGATAGCATCATTTGGGCACACACCAAAGGCCAAGAGGGATATAACAACATCCAAATTATTATCTGGTCCGGTGTTAGTAAACACTTGTGTCAACAATTGTCTGGAAATCCAGAATTAATAAGAATCTCTTTAAGCTAAACTTTGGCTTCATAAGTCATTGTTAGTGTAGCCACATTGAGTCTTTTGTGCTCACAAAAATGAATCTCAGCTTCTTCTCTACCCATTCTAGTGTCATTCCAGGATTGGAATACTGATAAAAGGGTTATAAAATCAGAAAATCTGTTTCCAGCAAAATTTCAATGGATATAGCCCACTTTCCTTCACCAATCAAAGCAAGTAACAGCAGACATGGTATAGACAGAATCTGTCTCATAGAAAATGCATCCCATTATCATCATTTTGCCAAGATGAGGCTCAATGGTGAGTTTAGTCAGGACTTATCCTAAAGAATTAAATTTATCATTGCCATCTAATGCATCAAGCTCTCTAAGAGTGTGCTCTGCCTCAATCACAGGATCCAAAGGTGGAGGTCCTTGGATTTCCTTGGCCAGAAATTAGCCAATTTCTCCCAGACACAGGAGTTTCATACTCTACATAATCACCACTCACTTTTCTTTTTTATTTTAAGTTTAGGGGTACATGCATAGGATTGTTATATAGGTAAACTGTGTCACAGGGGTTTGGTGTACAGATTATTTAGTCACCCAGGTAATAAGCGTAGTAACCAATAGTTTTTTTTTATCCTCTCCTTCCTCCCACCCTCTTTCCTCAAGAGGCCCTGGTGTCTGTTGTCCCCTTCCTTGTGTCCATGTGTTTTCATTGGCTAGCTCTGACTTATAAGTAAGAACATATGGTATTTGGTTTCTCTTCCCAGGATAATGGGTTTCTATCCATGTTGCTGCAAAGGGCACAATCTCATTCTTTTTATGGGTGCACAGTACTCCATGGCATATGTGTACTTTTTTACGATTGCATGGTATTCCATGGCATATATGTGCCACATTTTCTTTATCCAGTCTACCATTGATGGACATTTACGTTGATTCCACATCTTTGCTATTGTGAATAGTGCTGCAATAAACATACATATGCATGTGTCTTTAGGGTGTAATGATTTCTATTATTTAGGGTATATACCCAATAATGAGATTTCTGGGTCAAATGGTAATTCTGTTTTAAGTTCTTTCAGAAATCATTACACTGCTTTCTACAATGGCTGAACTGATTTATACTCCCACCAGTAGTGTATAAACATTTCCCTTTCTCCACAACCTCACCATCATCTGTTATTTTTTGACTTTCTAATAATGGCCAGTCTGACTGGTAAGCGATGGTATCTCATTTTGGTTTTGATTTGCATTTCTCTAATAATTAGAGATTTTGAGCATTTCTTCATATGCTTGTTGACCACATATATGTCTTTTAACATGTATGTCCTTTGCTCAATTTTTAACAGTATTGTTTGGTTTTTGCTTGTAAATTTGATTAAGTTCCATATCAGTTTTCCATATTGCACCTTGCCAGATACATAGCTTGCAAATATTTTCTCCCATTTTGTAGGTTGTACCTTATGATATTATAGTTTCTTGTGCTGTGCAAAAGTTCTTTAGTTTAACTAGATCCCATTTGTCAATTTTTGTTTGTGTTGCAATTGCTTTTGGCAACATCATCACAAAATCTTTGCCAGGTCCTATGTCTAGAATGGTATTTCCTAGGTTTTATTCCAGAGTTTTACAGTTTTAGGTTTTACATTTAAGTCTAATCTATCTTGAGTTGATTTTTGTGTATGGTGTAAGAAAGGCGCCCAGTTTCAATCCTCTGAATATGGCTCACCAGTTATCCCACCACTATTTATTGAATAGAGAGCCCTTTACCCATTGTTTGTTTTTGTTAGTTTTGCTGAAGATCAGATGGGTGCAGGTGTACAGTTTTACTTCTGGGTCTCAATTCGGCTTCATTGGTCTGTGTTTGTTTTTGTATCAGTGTTTTGGTTACTACAGCCTTGTAGTATAGTTTCAAGTTAGGTAACATGATACCTCCAGCTTTGTTCTGTTTGCTTATAATTGTCTGGGCTATTTGGATTCTTTTTTGGTTCTACATGAATTTTAGATTTGTGTTTTTTTTTCTGTGAAGAATGTCATTGATAGTTTGATAGGAATAGCATTGCATCTGTAAATTACCTTGGGCATTATGTTCATTTTAATAATATTTATTCTCCCTATCCACAAGCATGAAATGTTTTTCCATTTGTGGCTTAATCTCTGATTTCTTTGCGTAGCAATTTTAATGGTTCCAGAGATTTTACACCTCCCTGGTTAGCTACATTCCTAGTTATTTTATTCTTTTTGTGTCAATTATAAACAGGATTGTGTTCCTGACTTGGCTCTCCACTTAGATATTGTTTGTTTATAGGAATGATACTAATTTTTGTACATCGATTTGTATCCCCAAACTTTGCTGAAGTTGTTTATCAGATCAAGAAGCTTTTAGGCAGAGACTGGTGTTTGCTAGGTATAAAATCATGTCTCTGCAAGCAGGAATAGTTTGACTTCCTCCTTTCCTATTTGGATGCCTTTTGTTTCTTTCTCTTGCCTGACTGCTTGGCCAGGACTACCAGTACTACACTGAATAAGAGTGGTGAGAGAGGGTATACTTGTCTCATTCTGGTTATCAAAGGGAATGCTTCCAGTGTTTGCCTATTCAGTAGGATGTTAGCTGTGGGTTTGCCATAAATTGCTCTTATTATTTTGAAGTATGTTCCTTCAGTGCCTAGTTTCTTGAGGGTTTTTACATAAAGATATGTTAAATTTTATTGAAAGCTTTTTTGCCTCTATTGAGATAATCATGTGGTTTTTGTTTTAGTTCTGTTTAAGTGTTGAGTCACATTTATTGATTTGCATACGTTGAACCAAGCTTGCATCCCAGGGATGAAGCCTACTTGGTTACAGTGGATTCAATTTTTGATGTGCTGCTGAATTCAGTTTGCTACTATTTTGTTGAGGATTTTCATCCATTTTCATCAAGGATGCTGGCCTTTTTGTTGTGTGTCTGCCAGGTTTTGGTATCAGGATGATCCTGGTCTCGCAGAAGAAGATAGAAAGGAGCCCCTCCTCATCGATTTTTTGGATTAGTTTCAGTAGGAATGGTATCAGCTCTTTATACATCTAGTTGAATTCACCTGTGAAACTATTTGGTCCTGAGCTTTTTTTGGGTTGGTAGGCTTTTTATTACTGAATCAATTCTAGAATTCACTATTAGTCTGTTCAGGGATTCCTTGTTTAGTCTTGGGAGGTTGTATGTGTCCAGGAATTATCCATTTCTTCTAGGTTTTCTGGTTTGTGTGCATAGAGGTGTTCATAGTAGTTCTGATGGTTATTTGTATTGCTGTGGGGTTGGTGGTAATGTCCCCTTTGTCATTTCTGATTGTGTTTATTTGGATTTTCTCTCTTTTCTTATCAGTCTCTCTAGCAGTCTATCTATCTTATTTATGTCTCTCTAGCAGTCTATCTATCTTATTTATTCTTTCAGAAAACAAACTCCCAGATTTATTAAACTTTTGTATGATTTTTTTTTTTTTTGCATCTCAATTTCCTTCAGTTCAGCTCTAATTTTGGTTATTTCTTTACTTCTGCTAGCTTTGAGATTGGTTTGCTCTTTTATCTCTAGTTCCTCTAGGTCTGGTGTTAGGTTGTTAATTTTAGATCTTTCAGACTTTTTGATGCAGGCTTTTACTCCTATAAACTTCCTTCTTAACACTGCCTTAGCTATGTCCTAGAGATTCTTGTATGTTCTATCTTTCTTTTCATTTGGTCAAAGAATTTCTTGATTTCTGCATTAGTTTCCCTAGTATCCAGAAATCATTCAGGAGTAGGCTTTTTCATTTCCATGTAATTTTGTGGTTTTCAGCAATTTTCTTGGTATTGATTTCTATCCTACTGCACTATGGTCTGAGAGTATGGTTGATATGATATCAATTGTTTTGAATTTGCCAAGGATTATTTCTAACTGTGTGATCCTCTTTAGAGTTGTGCTATATGGGGATGAGAAGAATGTTTTTGAACAGAGAGTATTGTAAGTTTTGTTTAGTTTTGAGACAGAGCCTTGCTTTGGTGTCTAGGCTGGAGAACAGTGATATCATCTCGGCTCACTGCAACCTCCACCTACCAGGTTCAAGCAATTCTCTTGCTTCAGCCTCCCAAGTCGCTGGGATTACAGGTGCTCACCACCAAGCCCAGCTAATTTTTTGTATTTTTAGTAGAGATGGGGTTTCACTATGTTGGCCAGGCTGGTCTTGAACTCCTGACCTCGTGATCTGCCCACTTCAGTATCCCAAAGTGCTGGGATTTCAGGAGTGAGCCACCACCCAGCCTAGTACTATAGGTTTTTATTAGGCCAATTTGGTTAAGTGTTGAGTTCAGGTCCTGAATATCTGTTAACTTTTTGCCTCAGTGATCTATCTAATACTGTTAGTGGGGTGTTGAAGTCCTGTACTCTAATTGTGTGGGAATCTAAGTTGCTACATAGGTCTCTAAGAACTTGCTTTATGAATCCAGGTGCTTCTGTGTTAGGTTTACATATTTAGGATACTTAAGCCTTCTTGTTAAATTGAAATCTTTAACATTATGCAATGCCCTTATTTGTCTTTTTTATCTTTGCTGGATTTAAAGTCTCTTTTGTCTAAAAGTAGGACAGCAACCCCTGCTTTTTCCAGTTTTCCATTTTCTTGGTAGGTAACAACATTCATAGGCCCCTTTGTTTTGGGCCTGTGAATGTTGCTGCATGTGAGATGAGTCTCTTGAAGACAGCATACAATTAGGTCTTGCTCCTTTATCCACTTTGCCTCTCTGTGCCTTTTAACTGGGGGCTTTTAGCCCACTTACATTCAAGGTTAATATCGATATGTGCAGATTTGATCCAGTCATCATATTGTTAGCTGGGTATTACACAGACTTGCTTGTGGTGTTGCTTTATACTGTCACTGGTCTATATACTTAAGTATGCTTTTGAAGTGGCTGGTAATGGTCTTTCTTTTTCATATTTTGCACTCCTTTCCAGACCTATTGTAAAGCAGTAACTCTGGTAGTAATGAATTTCCTCATTTGCTTGTCTGAAAAGGATTTGTTTCTCTCTCACTTATGAAACTTAGTTTATCTGGATATAAAATTCTGAGTTGAAAATTCTTTAAGAATGCTTAATATAGGCCCTCAATCTCCTCTGGCTTGTAGGGTTTCTGCTAAAAGGTCCATTGTTGGCCTGATGGGGTTTCCTTTCTAGATGAACTGTCCCTTCTCTCTAGATGCTTTTAACATTTTTTTCTTTCATTGTAATGTTGAAGAATCTGATGATTATGTGTCTTGGGGATGGTCTTCTTGTGTAGTATCTTGCTGAAGTTCTCTGCATTTCCTGAATTTGAATGTTAACATCTTTAGTGAGGTTGGGGAAGATTTCATAGATGATATTCTACAATATGTTTTCCAAGTTGCTTGCTTTCTCTCCAACTCTTTCAGGGACACCAATGAGTCATAGATTTGGTCTATTTATATAACCCCATATTTCTTGAAGGTTTCATTCATTCTTTTTTATTCTTTTTTGTCTGACAATTATTTCAACAGGCCAGTCTCTGAGCTTTGAGATTTTATTCCTCAGATTGGTCTATTCTGTTGTTAACACTTGTGATTGTATTACAAAATTCTTTCAGTGTGTTTTTCAGCTCTACCAAATCTGTTTGGTTATTCATTATAAAGGCCATTTTTATCTATCAGTCTTTGTATATTTTTCATGATCCTTAGCTTTCTTGCATTGGGCTTTGACATTATTTTCAATCTCAGTGATCTTCATTCCTATTTTTATTCCGAATTCTATTTCTGTCATTTCAGCCATTTCAGTCTGGTTAAGAATACTTGCTGTGGAAATAGTTAGGTCATATGAAGACACTGGCTTTTTGAGTTTCCAGAGTTCTTACACTGGTTCTTTTTCATCTTTGTGGCCTTGTGTTCCTGTAACTGAAGCGTAGCTTGAGTACAATTAGTATACTTCTTTCCTCGGTGTTTTCAGAGGGCTGAGGCTTTGTGCAAGGTCTTTATTTGTAGCTGAATTCTTCTCCTTGTTTTCAAATATTAGTAAATTATTTTTGGTGTTCAATTTGGGGCTGTGATCCAGTAAGTGGCACTTAACACATAATGGCCAACATAAGAGTAGTCTCTTGTTCAACAGTGAAGCTCCTCTGTATTTCCTCATGATTGCAGCCATGCTTCTTCTCAGTGTTTTGAAAGTATGGGTTCCTCTCCCACTTGAGTGCTAACTACAAATCTTGGCCTGGGACTCTTGGTAGCAGGGGAAGGGATCTTAGCAGTGGTTATGGCAGAAAACCTTTCACTTTTCTCTTGGGGTACCAACCCAGAGAGATGTGGAGCCACTATTAATCAGTGCAATTGGCCCTGGATGGGGCAGCTGTGCTGTAGACTCAAGCTAGGGAGGTAGGTAAGAGGGAGACAGGCTGGCTTCTTCTCCCAAGTACAACTGCAGCTTGCTGGAGGTGTAATTAAAGCACTCAGGGTCTTTGCTCCTTCCCCAGTACAAGGACAGCAAGGTCAGTACCACTGCAGTGGAAACGGCAGAGGGGCTTTTGGTTGACTTTGGGAGCTTTACCTCGAAAAATATAGAGCCACTGCTACTGGGAACATTCAGCCAGGTGGTGAGACAACTGTTCTGCTGGCTCCACTTGTTTAGAGTGTGGGGTCTAGTGCTTACAGGGATGAGAGACCAGGCTCCTCTCCATATGGTGACCTTGGTGTGTTGGAAGCTGAAGTGAAGCCCTCAGGCTCACTTTTTTCCCCCAGACCAAGGGTAGCAAGGGCAGCACCATTGCTGTGGCAGTGGCAGAGGGTCTGCCAGTTCCTTCGGAGAGCCCCACTCCAGGGAAACTCAGAGCCATTACCAGTGACTATGTTCAGCTGTGGGTGGGATGGCTGTTCTGTGGTCCAAAGCCAAGACCCTGTCTGGTAAAGAGTGATGGGTGGGAGCTCCCAGGGAAAACACATGACTCCTCACCATATAGTGGCTATGGTGTGCTGAAGATACCAGTGCAGTGACTAGGTCCTTTGTTTCTTCCCACACCCAAGAGCAGTTAGGGTGTGGTACTACTGCAGGTATAATTGCAGAGGGGTTGTGGGCTGTCTCTGGGATTTCCTTCTCAGAGAAATGCAGAATCAACTCCAACTAAAATATTCAGGTTGAGGGAAGTTAGCTGTGCTGGAATCCCAGGATGAGAGGCCCTGTCTAGTAAGAAGAAAGCAAGGTCCAGGGCCCATGTGGAGAACAGTCTGCCCACTTTTCCACAGGATGGCCGTGCTGTACAGGGAATCTGCACTACTCTCTAAACACTAAGTACTCTCCAGAGCCTGAAGGGGCTGACAGACAGCAAAGGTGACCAGCCTCTCCTGAAAGCTCTATCCCAGAGAAGCGCAGAGCTGCTACCAGCCCAAGAGCCCAGACAGAGGGTGGCTGAAGACCCAGGCAAGTGGGCCTTATCCTGTGAGATGCAGTGGAGGTGAGGCCTGGAGTCCACTGCTGCTCAGTCCTCTGGATTCAGCCACTCTCCTGAGGAAATGAAAGGAGCCTGACCTCTCCCACTCCTGGAGCTCCAGCAACTAATGCTGGGATGCCTGGGAATTCATGGCTCCAAGGATTCCATGTGTGCCTGAGCAGCAGCTCTGCCCAGACCCCACATAGCTCTCCATGTCAATCTGGAAGCCCTGGTGTGGTAGGCTCATTCATGGATCACCTGAGCCTGGTGTTGCAAAAGTTAAGGCAGAACTGTGGGTTCCTGGGGAACTCTCACTCACTCACCATTTACTGGCAGTAGGGGAGCCTCCTCTGGCTCCATGCCACTCCTGCGTGGGCAGTTTTCCTGTCTCACTATACTCCATTCTCCATGGGTCAAGTTGTTGCCCTTATGAACCCCAATGTTTGCACCTAGATGTTCCAGTTGAAGATACAATAATTAAAAACCACTTTCTTCTCTCTGTGAGAGTAGTTCACACTAGCTGCTTCTAGTCATCTTGGCCTCTCCCATGATCACTCAGCAGCAGCTACCCACAGCCTCTTGGCACAGAATATTTACTTTTCAATATTTTAATCAATTTGCCTTGTCTCTAGTCCAATTTCTTCAAAACTGTTCTCCACTGAAGGATCCTGAAGAGAAGCTCTAGTTCCCTGTTCTTTGTGGAGCAAGTTCCTGCTTTGAAAAACTAAGACCAGGGTTAGACATCTTGTAATTTATGTATGTTTGTGAGGTTTACTGTCTGTTGATGATGCTGTTGGTAAGGTTTTATTTGGGATGAGGGCTGAGGTTTTGAATTTTCATTTGTTTTGCCTTTTTGCTTTTTTGTTGGTTTGATTTGTGGTGGTGCTCATTTATTGGCCTTCACTAGAAAAATGAAGAGTAATTTCTCAAATAACCACTGTAAATAGATGTTTTCATATAAAAGCTTCTATTTTTAAACTTTACTATTCATGTGTAAACAGCAATCCTTTTAATTGGACTTGGGTTCCTATGGAAGTTATAACTCCATAGTATATAACTTCAAGTATGTAACTCCTAAGTTACATACTAGGGAATCCAGCATATGAAGAGAAAAAGGCTGTAGAGTACATATATATTAACGTCATTTCTTTCTACTTAATGTAAAACACACTTCTCATCACTTTTCCTCTCTTGGTTTCCTTTCTCAGCCTCAAGTTTATTATGTACTTCATGTGAATGTGTCAAGATGCTTGCCAAAATTAATAGAAGAGAGAAAAGAATATCATTGTGGAAGAAAATAGATGTTTCTCTTCTTTCAGATGTATTGACAATTGTGACAAAACTTATTTTTACAAGAAAGAGAACACCAGAAAACTGACATTTGGGCAAAAAGTAGTTTTTCAGTTTCCTGGGTGATCTCTATCATACTTTAGTCTGCCTATGCTGCCATGATTAGAGTATATACCATGGCAATACTGAGAGTGAGAGATGTTGTTGAGTGCCTGTGACTGAAGAGGCCAGCGACGGAAAGTACTCATTCATTTTTTAGCAGTTTTAATGTGTTTACTTAGGCAGACAGGGAGTACCCTGATCTTTATCTTTGTTACCTCTACTATCTTCACTTCTCCAAGCCATATGCAGCAGCAAAAAATGATGGAAACTGACAAAGGGAGATGTCAATCTACCATACAGTGAACTCCCTATTATGGACTGAATGTTGACACTAACTCACAGTGTGGCTATATTTGGAGATAAAACCTCTAAGGAAGTAATTAAGGTTAAATGAGGTCAGAAAAGTGGGTCTTTGATCTGCTAAAATCAATCTTATAAGATAAGCTTCCTTATAAGAAGGTTCACAAGCAAGCTCTCTCTCTCTTCACACATTCAGAAAGAAGAGGTTGTATGAGTACACAGCAAGAAGGCAGCCATCTACCCAAGGGGAGATCCTTCACCAGACACTAACTATACTGGCACCTTTATCATAAACTTACAGTGTCCAAAACTGAGAGAAAATGAGAAAATAAACTGTTGTGTAAACTAACCAGTGAATAGTATTTGGTTATGACAGCCCTAACAGACCAATATACTCCCTAAGATGAGAAATCTATTTTAATCTTCTTTGTATCTCCAGGTATATCAAGTTTGGATACATTATCTGTTTTACAAATCCCATGCTAAATTAATTACTCAATAATAACTGCAAAGTGATTAAAAATGAAAGTTAAGTCAGAAGAAAAATACTGTAGTACTGTATTTTTCATCAAAGTTACAGTACTGTATTTTTCTTGAATGTTACTCAGAATCTTGAAATAACCTTAGCAGATAATGTCTATGAAAATAGAAAGCATCAGAAGATTCACAATAGTTTACCAAACCATGCAAGAATAAGTAGAGTTTAAAAAAAGAATAGAAATAAGAAATGTGTAGAATGAATTAACAAAGAAAAACCTGGGCTGGGTACAGTGGCTCATGCCTATAATGCCAGCTCTTTGGGAGGCCAAGAATGAAGAACTGATTGAGGTGAGGAGTTTGAGACCAATCTGGGCTACATAGTGAGACATCTATCTCTACACAAAAATTTTAAAAATTAGGTAGGCATGGTTGCATGCATCCATAATCCCAGCTACTTCAGAGGCTGAGGCAGGAGGATCACTTGAGCCCAGAAGTTCAAGGCTGCTGTAAACTATAATCATGCCACTGCACTCTAGCCTGAACAACAGAGAAAGACCCTGATAAAAATTTAACAAGGCGGGAGACCCGGCAAGATGGCGTCGTAGAAGCGACTCAGGATTGCAGCTCTCAGTGACGGCGCAGAGGGTGAGTCCTAGCCGCATTCTCGGATGAACTTTTCTAGCCCACAGAGCGTTGAAAGTCCCACAGGACGCTAGTAAAGTAAAACCGGCTAACGCAGCCCTCTGGCGCGGCCGCTTCGGCCGGCGCCGCTTCGGCCGGCGCCGCAGCAGGACCCGGCACGGAACTCACTGGTCTGGGCGCCCTGTTAAACCAGCAATCTGAGAGTTTGAAGGGCAGATTGGCGCGTCCATCTGATTGAACGGGACTTGGACAGTGAGCCAGACCAGGAGTTTCCTGGGAGTTTCCTGGGAAGCGTGATATGAGCCGGTGAAGTGGGCAGCAGCACGGGAGATCGCACGGATCCCAGTGCCCTATCGGCAGGCTCCTGGGGCGCCAGTGAGAGAGTCGAACTTTAAGCTCGCGGAGAGGGAGGGAGAGAGAGAGAGGACGGACTCTGAGGCAGGGAGCTGGGTAATCGGGCTCAGTGAGTCCCACCCTCACAGGGACAAGCAGGGCAATGACTGGAGACGCTTGGCGCTGAGAGTTTTGCTGCCGGCATCTAGGACGGTGCAGCCCGGTGAGGGAGGGGCGTCCACCACCGCTGACACAATCCGCCCCTATTGAAGTACCGCCCAGGGCCGAAGCAGCCTGCCGTTGCCGAGGCAACCTGCCATAACAGAGAGACTCCCAGGAGACGGGAGCTCTCCACAGCAGAAGGGAGCCCAGCAGCAACAGGGCAGAACCGCGTGAGTGGGTCAGAGCCCCGGCAGGCAAATAGTGAATAGACTGCCACCTAGTGGGGCAGGACAGTGCAACAGATACTCATAAAGAAAGCCCCAACTCCCTGAAACAGTGCATATAACGGGGGGGAAATAAAAGGGTGGTGTTTTATGAGTTCTATTACAGCAGACATAAACAACCTCCCAACAACACTGAATGAACAACGGAGCTCACAGCTCAGCACTGGAGCTACTATAAAGCACAAACCGTCTCCTTAAGCAGCTCCCTGACCCCTGTATATCCAAAGAGTCACCGCAAAAAAAGGACTAATCAGACTGACATTTGGCGGGCATCATTCTGGAACAAAGACAGCAGAAGAAGAAACTGGTATCATCCCTCACTCTTCCACAGCTGCTACAGGTATACTCCAGACAAACAGGGCCTGGAGTGGACCTCAGAACTCATACAGCAGAGGGGCTAGACCACTAGAAGGAAAACTAAGTAACAGAAATACTTCATCATCAACAATCTCAGCATCCACACAGAGACCCAACTGAAAAATCAGCAACTACAAAGACGACAGGCAGATAAATCCATAAAGATGGGAAAAAACCAGCGCAAAAAGGAGGAAAACACCCGAAACCAAAACACCTCACCTCCTACAGAGGACCAAAACTCCTCACCAGCAAGGGAACAAAGATGGACGGAGAATGAGTGTGACGAAATGACGGAATCAGACTTCAGAAAGTGGATAATGAGAAACTTCATTGAGCTAAAAGAACATGTTCTAAATCAGTGCAAAGAAACTAAGAACCTTGAAAAAAGATTTGAAAAAAAATTCGAGGAATTGATAACAAGAATGGAAAACTTAGAGAGGAATATGAATGAATTGAAGGAGCTGAAAAACACAACACGAGAACTTCGTGAAGCATGCACAAGTTTCAACAGCCGAATTGACCAAGCAGAAGAAAGAATATCAGAAATTGAAGATCAACTCAATGAAATAAAACGTGAAACCAAGATTAAAGAAAAAAGCACAAAAAGGAATGAACAAAATCTCCAAGAAATGTGGGACTATGTGAAGAGACCCAACCTACGTTTGATAGGTGTACCAGAATGTGATCAAGAGAATGAATCTAAGCTGGAAAACACTCTTCAGGATATTATCCAGGAAAATTTCCCCAACCTAGCAAGACAGGTCAATACTGAACTCCAGGAAATACAGAGAACACCACAAAGATACTCCGCAAGAAGAGCAACCCCAAGGCACATAATCGTCAGATTCACCAGGGTTGAAACGAAGGAAAAAATACTTAGGGCAGCCAGAGAGAAAGGTCAGGTCACCCACAAAGGGAAGCCCATCAGACTCACAGCAGATCTCTCGGCAGAGACCCTACAAGCCAGAAGAGAGTGGGGGCCAATATTCAACATCCTTAAAGAAAAGAGCTTTCAACCCAGAATTTCATATCCAGCCAAACTGAGCTTCATAAGTGAAGGAAAAATAAAATCCTTCACGAACAAGCAAGTACTCAGAGATTTTGTCACCACTAGGCCTGCTTTACAAGAGCTCCTGAAAGAGGCACTACATATAGAAAGAAACAACCAGTTCCAGCCATCCTAAAAGCATACCAAATGCTAAAGACCATCAACAAAATGAAGAATGTACATGAACCAATGGGCAAAACAGCCAGATAGCATCAAAATGGCAGTATCAAATTCACACATAACAATATTAACCCTGAATGTAAATGGGCTAAATGCACCAATCAAAAGACACAGACTGGCAAATTGGATAAAAAACCAAAACCCATCAGTGTGCTGTATTCAGGAAACCCACCTCACACACAAAGATACACAAAGGCTCAAAATAAAAGGATGGAGGAAGATTTACCAAGCAAATGGAGAGCAAAAAAAAGCAGGAGTTGCAATTCTCATCTCTGATAAAATAGACTTTAAAGCAACAAAGATCAAAAGGGACAAAGAAGGTCACTACATAATGGTAAAAGGATCAATACAACAAGAAGAGCTAACGATTCTAAATATATATGGACCCAATGTAGGAGCACCCAGATATATAAGGCAAGTTCTTAATGACTTACAAAGAGACTTAGACTCCCACACAATAATAGTGGGAGACTTTAACACTCCACTGTCAATAGCAGACAGATCAACCAGACAGAAAATTAACAAGGATATCCAGGACTTGAACTCAGACCTGGAACAAGCAAACCTGATAGACATTTACAGAACTCTCCACCCCAAATCCACAGAATATACATTCTTCTCAGCACCACATCACACCTACTCCAAAATTGACCACATAATTGGAAGTAAAGCACTCCTCAGCAAATGCAAAACAACGGAAATCATAACAAACAGTCTCTCAGACCATAGTGCAATCAAGTTGGAACTCAGAATTCAGAAAATAACTCAGAACCGCACAGCTTCATGGAAACTGAACAACTGGCTCTTGAATATTGATTGGATAAACAATGAAATGAAGGCAGAAATAAAGAAGTTCTTTGAAACCAACGAGAATGAAGACACAACATACCAGAATCTCTGGGACACATTTAAAGCAGTCTGTAGAGGAAAATATATAGCAATAAGTGCCCACATGAGAAAAGTGGAGAGATCCAAAATTGACACCCTATCGTCAAAATTGAAAGAGCTAGAGGAGCAAGATCAAAAAAGCTCAAAACCTAGCCGAAGACAAGAAATAACTAAGATCAGAGCAGAACTGAAGGAGATAGAGACAAGAAAAACCCTTCAAAAAATCAACAAATCTAAGAGCTGGTTTTTTGAAAAGATCAACAAAATAGACAGACCACTAGCCAGACTGATAAAAAAGAAAAGAGAGAACAACCAAATAGATGCAATAAAAAACGATAAAGGGGAAATCACCACAGATTCCACAGAAATTCAAACCATCATCAGAGAATACTACAAACAACTCTATGCACACAAACTAGTAAATCAGGAAGAAATGGATAAATTCCTGGACGCCTGTGTCCTCCCAAGCCTAAACCAGGAGGAAGCTGAAACTATGAATAGACCAATAACAAGGTCAGAAGTTGAGGCAGCAATTAAGAGCCTACCACACAAAAAAAGCCCAGGTCCAGATGGGTTCACAGCTGAATTCTACCAGACACACAAAGAGGATCTGGTACCATTCCTTCTGAAACTATTCCAAATAATCCAAAAAGAGGGAACCCTTCCCAAATCATTTTATGAGACCAACATCATCCTGATACCAAAACCTGGCAGAGACTCAACAAGAAAAGAAAACTTCAGGCCAATATCCATGATGAACATAGATGCAAAAATCTTCAATAAAATACTGGCAAATCGATTGCAACAGCACATTAAAAAACTTATCCATCATGATCAAGTAGGATTCATCCCGGGCATGCAAGGCTGGTTCAACATACGCAAGTCTATAAATGTAATTCACCACATAAACAGAAGCAAAAACAAAAACCACATGATTATCTCAATTGACGCAGAGAAGGCATTTGACAAAATTCAACAGCCCTTTATGCTAAAAACCCTCAATAAACTTGGTATTGATGGAACATATCTCAAAGTAATAAAAGCTATTTACGACAAACCAACAGCCAATATCATACTTAATGGGCAAAAACTGGAAGCATTCCCTTTGAAATCGGGCACTAGACAAGGATGCCCTCTCTCACCACTTCTATTCAACATAGTACTGGAAGTTCTAGCCAGAGCAATAAGGCAAGAAAAAGAAATAAAGGGTATTCAAATAGGAAAGGTGGAAGCCAAATTGTCTCTATTTGCAGACGACATGATAGTATACCTAGAAGACCCCATCACCTCAGCCCAAAAGCTCCTGCAACTGATAAGCAACTTCAGCAAAGTCTCAGGATATAAAATCAATGTGCAAAAATCACAAGCATTCCTATACACCAATAACAGACTTAAAGAGAACCAAATTAAGAACGAACTGCCATTCACAATCGCTACAAAGAAAATAAAATACCTAGGAATACAACTCACGAGGAATGTAAGGGACCTCTTTAAGGAAAACTACAAACACCTGCTCAACGAAATAAGAGAGGACACAAACAGATGGAGAAACGTTCCATGTTCGTGGTTAGGAAGAATCAATATTGTGAAAATGGCTATACTGCCCAAAGTAATTTACACATTCAATGCTATCCCCATCAAACTACCATTGAATTTCTTCACAGAACTGGAAAAAACCACCATGAATTTCATATGGAACCAAAAAAGAGCCCGCATAGCCAAGTCAATTCTAAGCAAAAAGAACACAGCGGGAGGCATCACGCTACCAGACTTCAAACTATACTACAAGGCTACAGTAATCAAAACAGCATGGTACTGGTACCAAAACAGAGATATAGACCAATGGAACAGAACAGAAACATCAGAGGCAACACAACATATCTACAACCATATCATCTTTGATAAACCAGACAAAAACAGGCAATGGGGAAAGGATTCCCTATTTAATAAATGGTGTTGGGAAAACTGGCTAGCCATGTGCAGAAAGCAGAAACTGGACCCCTTCCTGACACCTTACACTAAAATTAACTCCAGATGGATTAAAGACTTAAATGTAAGACCTGACACCATAAAAACCCTAGAAGAAAATCTAGGCAAAACCGTTCAGGACATAGGAGTAGGCAAGGACTTCATGAACAAAACACCAAAAGCATTGGCAACAAAAGCCAAAATAGACAAATGGGACCTAATCAAACTCCACAGCTTCTGCACGGCAAAAGAAACAGTCACTAGAGTGAATCGACAACCATCAGAATGGGAAAAAATCTTTGCAGTTTACGCATCTGACAAAGGGCTGATATCCAGAATTTACAAAGAACTCAAACAGATTTACAGAAAAAAAACAAACAAGCCCATTCAAAAATGGGCAAAGGATATGAACAGACACTTTACAAAAGAAGACATACATGAGGCCAACAAACATATGAAAAAGTGCTCATCATCATTGGTCATTAGAGAGATGCAAATCAAAACCACATTGAGATATCATCTCACACCAGTTAGAATGGCGATCATTAAAAAATCTGGAGACAGCAGATGCTGGAGAGGATGTGGAGAAATAGGAACACTCTTACACTGTTGGTGGGAGTGTAAATTAGTTCAACCATTGTGGAAGACAGTGTGGCGATTCCTCAGGGACCTAGAAATAGAAATTCCATTTGACCCAGCAATCCCATTACTGGGTATCTATCCAAAAGACTATGAATCGTTCTACTATAAGGACACATGCACACGAATGTTCATTGCAGCACTGTTTACAATAGCAAAGACCTGGAACCAACCCAAATGCCCATCGATGATAGACTGGACTGGGAAAATGTGGCACATATACACCATGGAATATTATGCAGCAATCAGAAATGATGAGTTTGTGTCCTTTGTAGGGACATGGATGAATCTGGAGAACATCATTCTCAGCAAACTGACACAAGAACAGAAAAAGAAATACCGCATATACTCACTCATAGGCGGGTGAGAAAAATGAGAACACATGGACACAGAGAGGCGGTCTACTATACACTGGGGACTGTTGGGGGAAATGGGGGAGGGACAGCGGGGGGGGGCTGGGGGGATAGCCTGGGGATGAATACCAAGTGTGGGTGAGGGGGAGGAAGGCAGCAAAACACACTGCCATGTGTGTACCTATGCAACTATCTTGCACGTTCTGCACATGTACCCCAAAACCTATAATGCAATAAAAATTTAAAAAAAAAAAAAAAAAAAAAAAAAAAAAAAAAAATTTAACAAGGCTACAGTAATCAAAACAGCATGGTACTGGTACCAAAACAGAGATATAGACCAATGGAACAGAACAGAGGCATCGGAGGCAACACAACATATCTACAACCATATTATCTTTGATAAACCAGACAAAAACAAGCAATGGGGAAAGGATTCCCTATTTAATAAATGGCGTTGGGAAAACTGGCTAGCCATGTGCAGAAAGCAGAAACTGGACCCCTTCCTGACACCTTACACTAAAATTAACTCCAGATGGATTAAAGACTTAAACATAAGACCTGACACCATAAAAACCCTAGAAGAAAATCTAGGCAAAACCATTCAGGACATAGGAGTAGGCAAGGACTTCATGAACAAAACACCAAAAGCATTGGCAACAAAAGCCAAAATAGACAAAAGGGACCTAATAAAACTCCACAGCTTCTGCATGGCAAAAGAAACAGTCAATAGAGTGAATCAGCAACCATCAGAATGGGAAAAAATCTTTGCAGTTTACACATCTGACAAAGGGCTGATATCCAGAATTTACAAAGAACTCAAACAGATTTACAGGAAAAAAACAAACAAGCCCATTCAAAAATGGGCAAAGGATATGAACAGACACTTTACAAAAGAAGACATACATGAGGCCAACAAACACATGAAAAAAATGCTCATCATCACTGGTCATTAGAGAGATGCAAATCAAAACCACATTGAGATACCATCTCACACCAGTTAGAATGACAATCATTTAAAAATCTGGAGACAGCAGATGCTGGAGAGGATGTGGAGAAATAGGAACACTCTTACACTGTTGGTGGGAGTGTAAATTAGTTCAACCATTGTGGAAGACAGTGTGGCGATTCCTCAAGGACCTAGAAATAGAAATTCCATTTGACCCAGCAATCCCATTACTGGGTATATATCCAAAGGACTATAAATCGTTCTACTATAAGAACACATGCACATGAATGTTCATTGCAGCACTGTTTACAATAGCAAAGACCTGGAACCAACCCAAATGCCCAATGATGATACACTGGACTGGAAAAATGTGGTACATATACACCATGGAATATTATGCGGCAATCAAAAATGATGAGTTTGTGTCCTTTGTAAGGACATGGATGAATCTGGAGAACATCATTCTCAGCAAACTGACATAAGAACAGAAAAAGGAATACCACATATACTCACTCACAGGTGGGTGAGAAAAATGAGAACACATGGACACAGAGAGGGGGTCTACTACACACTGGGGTCTATTGGTGGAATGGGGGAGGGACAGCAGGGGGGCTGGGGAGGGATAGCCTGGGTATGAATGTCAAGTGTGGGTGAAGGGGAGGAAGGCAGCAAAACACACTGCCATGTGTGTACCTATGCAACTATCTTGCACGTTCTGCACATGTACCCCAAAACCTATAATGCAATAAAATTTTAAAAATTTTTTTAAAAAATTTAAACTGCCAAGATGGCGCCATAGAAACAACTCAGGATTGCAGCTCTTAGTGAAGGCGCAGAGGGTGAGTCCTAGCCACATTCTCATATGGACCTTTTTTGCCAACAGAATGTTGAAAGTCCCAGGTGTAGGAGAGACACGGGACACCAGCACAGCCGGCTCGTGCAGCCAGTTCAGCCAGTGCCACAGCACAGCAGCACCAGGCACAAAACTCACTGGTCTGGGTGCCCTGTTAAACTGGCAATCTGAGATTTGGAAGGGCAGATTGACATGTCCATCTGATTAAATGGGACTTGGACAATGATCCAGAACAGGAGATTCCTGGGAAGCTTGATTTCAGCCAGTGCAGTGGGCAGCAGCAAGGGAGATTGCACGGATCCCATTGCCCTATCAGCAGGCTACTGGGGCATCAGTGAGAGAGTCAACCATTCAAATTGGGGAGAAAAAGAGAGAGAGAGAGAGGACCGACTCTGAGGAAGGGAGCCAGGTGATTGGGCTTGGCGTGTTTCACCCTCATGGGGACAAGCAGGGTGGCAATTGGAGGTGCTTGAGGTTGAGAGTATTGCTGCCAGCACAGCTGAATTTAGGACAGTGCAGCCCAGTGAGGGAGGGGCGTCTGCCACTACTGATGCAATCCACACCTACTGAAGTACCGCCCAGTGCTGACGCAGCCTGCCATTGCCGAGGCAACCCACCATAACAGAGAGACTTCACCAGCAGGGTGGAGTGCATCACAGCAGAACGGAGCCCTGCAGCAGCAGGGTGGACACACACTAGCAGGGCAAAGCCTCAAAAGGCAAATAGTGAATAGACTGCCTCCTAGCCAGGCAGGACAGTGCAACAGATACTCATAAAGAAGGCCCCAACTCCCTGAGACAGAGCATCTAAGGGGGAAAAAAAGGGGGGTTGGTTTCTGAATTCTGCTGCAGCAGACTTAAACACTTCCTCCCAAAAACCCTGAATGAACAACAGAGCTCTCAGCTCAGCACTGGAGCTCCTATAAAGCACAGACCATCTCCTCAAGCAGCTCCCTCACCCCTGTATATCCAAAGAGTCAACTCAAAAAAGCACTAATCAGACTGACATTTAGCAGGCATCATTCTGGGACAAAGTTAGCAGAAGAAGAAACTGGTAGCATTCCTCAATGTTCCTCAGCTGCTACAGGTGTACCCCAGACAAGCAGGGCCTGGAGTGGACATCAGCACTCATACAGCAGAGGGGCTAGACCATTAGAAGGAAAACTAAGTAACAGAAATACTTCATCATCAACAATCTGGGGGACCACTCAGAGACCCAATTGAAAAATCAGCAACTACTAAGATGACAGGTGAATAAATCCATAAAGATGGGAAGAAACCAGCACAAAAAGGAGGAAAACACTCAGAACCAAAACACCTCACTTCCTACAAAGAACCAAAACTCCTCACCAGCAAGGGAACAAAGCTGGACGGAGAATGAGTGTGACAAAATAATGGAATCAGACTTCAAAAGGTGGATAATGAGAAACTTCAGTGAGCTAAAGGAACATATTCTAAATCAATGCAAAGAAACTAAGAACCTTGAAAAAAGATTTGAAAAAAGATTCGAGGATATGATAACAAGAATGGACAACTTAGAGAGGAATATGAATGAATTGAAGGAGCTAAAAAACACAACATGAGAATTTCAGGAAGTATGCACAAGTTTCAACAGCCGAATTGACCAAGCAGAAGAAAGAATGTCAGAAGTCGAAGATCAACTCAATGAAATAAAATGAGAAACCAAGATTAGAGAAACAAGTGCAAAAAGGAATGAACAAAATCTCCAAGAAATGTGGGACTATGTGAAGAGACCCAACCTACGTTTGATAGGTGTACCAGAATGTGATGAAGAAAATGAATCCAAGCTGGAAAATACTCTTCAGGATATTTTCCAGGAAAATTTCCCCAACCTAGCAAGACAGGTCAATACTCAACTCCAGGAAATACAGAGAACACCACAAAGATACTCCACAAGAAGAACAACCCCAAGGCACATAATCATCAGATTCACCAGGGTTGAAATGAAGGAGAAAATACTAAGGGCAGCCAGAGTGAAAGGTTGGGTCACCCACAAAGGGAAGCCCATCAGACTCACAGCAGATCTCTTGGCATAGACTCTACAAGCCAGAAGAGTGTGGGGGCCAAAATTCAACATCCTTAAAGAAAAGAACTTTCAACCCAGAATTTCATACCCAGCCAAACTGAGCTTCATAAGTGAAGGAAAAATAAAATCCTTCATGAACAAGCAAGTACTCAGAGATTTTGTCACCACTAGGCCTGCTTTACAAGAGCTCCTGAAAGAGGCACTACACATAGAAAGAAACAACCACTACCAGCCATCCCAAAAGCACACCAAATGCTAAAGAACATTAACAAAATGAAGAATCTACATGAAGCAATGGAAAAACAGCCAGCTAGCATCAAAATGGCAGTATCAAATTCACACATAACAATATTAACCCTAAATGTAAATGGGCTAAATGCACCAATCAAAAGACACAGACTGGCAAATTGGATAAAAAAACAAAATCCATCGGTGTGCTGTATCCAGGAAACCCACCTCACACGCAAGGACACACAAAGGCTCAAAGAAAAGGGATGGAGGAAGATTTACCAAGCAAATGGAGAGCAAAAAAAAGCAGGAGTTGCAATTCTCATCTCTGATAAAATAGACTTTAAAGCAACAAAGATCAAAAGGGACAAAGACGGTCATTACATAATGGTAAAAGGATTGATACAACAAGAAGAGCTAACGATTCTAAATATATATGGAGTCAATGCAGGAGCACCCAGATATATAAGGCAAGTTCTTAATGACTTACAAAGAGACTTAGACTCCCATACAATAATAGTGGGAGATATTAACACTCCACTGTCAATATCAGACAGATCAACCAGACAGAAAATTAACAAGGATATCCAGGACTTGAACTCAGACCTGGAACAAGCAAACCTGATACATATTTACAGAACTTTCCACCCCAAATCCACAGAATATACATTCTTCTCAGCACCACATCATACCTACTCCAAAATTGACCACATAATTGGAAGTGAAGCACTACTCAGCAAATGCAAAACAATTGAAATCATAACAAACAGTCTCTCAGACCATAGTGCAATCAAGTTGGAACTCAGAATTCAGAAACTAACTCAGAACTGCACAGCTTCATGGAAACTGAACAACTGGCTCTTGAATATTGATTGGATAAACAATGAAATGAAGGCAGAAATAAAGAAGTTCTTTGAAACCAACGAGAATGAAGAAACAACATACCAGAATATCTGGGACACATTTAAAGCAGTCTGTAGAGAAAAATATATAGCAATAAGTGCCCACATGAGAAGAGTGGAGAGATCCAAAATTAACACCCTATCGTCAAAATTGAAAGAGCTAGAGGAGCAAAATCAAAAAAGCTCAAAACCTAGCCAAAGACAAGAAATAACTAAGATCAGAGCAGAGCTGAAGGAGATAGAGACAAGAAACACCCTTCAAAAAATCAATAAATTCAAGAGCTGGTTTTTCAAAAAGATCAACAAAATAGACAGACCACTAGCCAGACTGATAAAAAAGAAAAGAGAGAACAACCACATAGATGCAGTAAAAAATGATAAAGAGGAAATCACTACAGATTCCACAGAAATTCAAACCATCATCAGAGAATACTACAAACAACTCTATGCACATAAACTAGTAAGCCAGGAAGAAATGGATAAATTCCTGGACACCTGTGTCCTCCTAAGCCTAAAACAGAAAGAAGCCAAAACTATGAATAGACCAGTAACAATGTCTGAAATTGAAACAGCAATTAAAAGCCTACCACACAAAAAAAAGCCCAGGTCCAGATGGGTTCACAGCCGAATTCTACCAGACACACAAAGAGGATCTGGTACCATTCCTTCTGAAACTATTCCAAATAATTCAAAAAGAGGGAACCCTTCCCAAATCATTTTATGAGACCAACAGCATCCTGATACCAAAACCCGGCAGAGACTCAACAAGAAAAGAAAACTTCAGGCCAATATCCATGATGAACTTAGATGCAAAAATCTTCAATAAAATACTGGCAAACCGATTGCAACAGCACATTAAAAAACTTATCCATCATGATCAAGTAGGATTCATCCCGGGGATGCAAGGCTGGGTCAACATACGCAAGTCTATAAATGTAATTCACCACATAAACAGAAGCAAAAACAAAAACCACATGATTATCTCAATTGACGCAGAGAAGGCATTTGACAAAATTCAACAGCACTTTATGCTAAAAACCCTCAATAAACTTGGTATTGATGGAACATATCTCAAAGTAATAAAAGCTATTTATGACAAACCAACAGCCAATATCATACTTAATGGGCAAAAACTGGAAACATTCCCTTTGAAATCTGGCATGAAACAAGGATGCCCTCTCTCACCACTCCCATTCAACATAGTACTGGAAGTTCTAGCCAGAGCAATCAGGCAAGAAAAAGAAAAAAAGGTATTCAAATAGGAAAGGTGGAAGCCAAATTGTCTCTATTTGCAGACGACATGATAGTATACCTAGAAGACCCCATCACCTCAGCCCAAAAACTCCTGAAACTGATAAGCAAATTCAGCAAAGTCTCAGGATACAAAATCAATGTGCAAAAATCACAAGCATTCCTATACACCAATAACAGACTTAAAGAGAACCAAATCAAGAATGAACTGCCCTTCACAATTGCTACAAAGAAAATAAAATACCTAGGAATACAACTCACTAGGAATGTAAGGGACCTCTTTAAGGAAAACTACAAACACCTGCTCAACAAAATAAGAGAGGACACAAACAGATGGAGAAACATTCCATGTTCGTGGTTAGGAAGAATCAATATCGTGAAAATGGCTAAACTGCCCAAAGTAATTTACACAATCAATGCTATCCCCATCAAACTACCATTGAATTTCTTCACAGAACTGAAAAAACCATGAACTTCATATGGAATGAAAAGAGAGCCTGCATAGCCAAGTCAATTCTAAGCAAAAAGAACACAGCGGGAGGCATCACAGTACCAGACTTCAAACTATACTACAAGGCTACAGTAATCAAAACAGCATGGTACTGGTACCAAAACAGAGATATGGACCAATGGAACAGAACAGAGGCATCAGAGGCAACATAACATATCTACAACCATATAATCTTTGATAAACCAGACAAAAACAAGCAATGGGGAAAGTATTCCATGTTTAATAAATTGTGTTGGGAAAACTGGTTAGCCATGTGCAGAAAGCAGAAACTGGACCCCTTCCTGACACCTTACACTAAAATTAACTCCAGATGGATTAAACACTTAAACATAAGACCTGACACCATAAAAACCCTAGAAGAAAATCTAGGCAAAACCATTCAGGACATAGGAGTAGGCAAGGACTTCATGACCAAAACACCAAAAACATTGGCAACAAAAGCCAAAATAGACAAATGGGACCTAATCAAACTCCACAGCTTATGCACGGCAAAAGAAACAGTCACCAGAGTGAATTGGCAGCCATCAGAATGGGAAAAAATCTTTGCAGTTTATGCATCTGACAAAGGGCTGATATCCAGAATTTACAAAGAACTCAAACAGATTTACAGGAAAAAAAATAAACAAGCCCATTCAAAAATGGGAAAAGGATATGAACAGACACTTTACAAAAGAAGACATACATGAGGCCAACAAACACATGAAAAAATGCTCATCATCACTGGTCATTAGAGAGATGCAAATCAAAATCACATTGAGATACTATCTCAGGCCAGTTAGAATGGCGCTCATTAAAAAATCTGGAGACAACAGATGCTGGAGAGGATATGGAGAAATAGGAACACTCTTACACTGTTGGTGAAAATGTAAATTAGTTCAACCATTGTGGAAGACAGGGTGGTGATTCCTCAAGGACCTAGAAATAGAAATTCCATTTGACCCAGCAATTCCATTACTTGGTATATATCCAAAGGACTATAAATCATTCTACTATAAGGACACATGCACATGAATGTTCACTGCAGCACTGTTTACAATAGCAAAGACCTGGAACCAACCCAAATGCCCATCAATGATAGACTGGCCTGGGAAAATGTGGCACATATGCACCATGGAATATTATGCAGCAATCAAAAATGATGAGTTTGCGTCCTTTGTAAGGACATGGATGAATCTGGAGAACATCATTCTCAGCAAACTGACACAAGAACAGAAAGACAAACACCACATATTCTCACTCATAGGCGGGTGAGAAAAATGAGAACACATGGACACAGGGAGGTGGTCTACTACACACTGGGGTCTATTGGGGGGAAGGGGGGAGGGATAGTGGGGGGGACAGGGGAGTGATAGCCTGGGGATAAATGCCAAGTGTGGGTGAAGGGGAGGAAGGCAGCAAAGCACACTGACATGTGTGTACCTATGCAACTATCTTGCACGTTCTGCACACGTACCCCAAAACCTATAATGCAATAAAAATTTTTTTAAAAAATTAAAACTTAAAAAAAAAAACCTCATCCGATATCAGTATTGAGTGCATGAGACAGAACTGTGTCAAGGGCTGAACGTGAGAGAGGAGAGCATTTAGAATTATATTAATAGCAGATTCTACTAGCTTTGTAGATAGTTATTACACAGCAAGCACTATACAATGAATTTAATATACTATACTATTTAATATATATTATGCACCATACACACACACTCACAAACACAGATTGAAAGGAGAGAAGGGTAGGTTGTATCAAATACGAGGTGCTATTTCAGTTGCCAGATATACAGTGATAAAATCATCCCTTTCTATCTGAAACTTACAGTTTAGTTTCAAACACTATATTATCATAATCTTGTGCATTACATGTTCTTCTAAAATATTCTATGCATTGGCCAGGCACGGCATCTCACACCTGTAGTCCTAGAACTTTGGGAGGCTGAGGTGAGCAGATCATGGGGTACGGAGTTCAAGACCAGCCTGTCCAATATGGTGAAACCCCGTCTCCACTAAAAATACAAAAATTAGCCTGGCATGGTGACACATGACTGTAATCTCAACTACCCAGGAGACTGAGGCATGAGAATCACCTGAACCTGGGAGGCAGAGGTTGCAGTGAGCTAAGATTGTGCCACTCCACTCCAACATGGTTGACAGAGAGAGACTCCATCACAAAAAAAAAAAAAATCTACACATGTTTTAATCACCAGATGGATCCTTCCTGCCTGCTACACAGACAAAATCAATCCACTGAGACTACAGCATTGCATTAGAAAAAAGTTTAATTGATGTGAGACCAGACCTCACAGAAGAGCTCAAGTTACCACTCAGATCAGTCTCCCTGAAGGCTTGGAGGTTAGGGTTTTTATGGAAAACCTGGTGGGCATGGGGCTAGGGAAGGGGTGCTGCTGATTTCTGGGGATAAAAACATAATGGTGTGAAAATGTTCCTTTTGCACTGAGTTCACCTCTGGGTAGAGCCACAGGGTCAGCTGAGTTATGAGTCACAAGTTCAGGTGGCATCAGCCTGAAAGGTATCTCAAAAAAAAAACAATCTTAGGTTCTATAACAGCAAAGTTATCTACAGGAATAATCAGGAAAGTCATAAATCTTGTGACCTCTGGCTATGTGACCCCTGAGCAGTAAAGGATTATAGAAACTATCCCTATTTTAGCAGAATTCAGGCCCTTATCATAATCCTAAACTTGTGAACTTTCATTAGATTTTTACAAAGGCAGTTTAGTTTGGGAAAGGCCTATTATCATCTTTGCTTTATGGTAAAGCTATAAACTTTCTCAAAAATTAAGTTGGCCTATACCCAGGAATGACCAAGGACAGTTTGGAGATCAGAAGCAAGATGGAGTCAACTATATGAGGTTTGTTTTTGTTTTTCTTTTTGAAACCAAGTCTCACTCTGTCACCAGGTGCCAGGATGGAATTCAGTGGCACAATCTCGGCTAATTGCAACTTCCGCCTCCTGGGTTCAAGCAATTCTCCTGCCTCAGCCTCCCAAGCAGCTGGAACTACAGGCACATGCCACTATGCCCAGTTAATTATTGTATTTTTAGTAGAGATGGGGTTTCACCATGTTGACCAGGATGGTCTTCATCCCTTAACCTCGTGATTCACCCACCTCGGCCTCCCAAAGTGCTGGGATTACAGGCTTGAACCACCACGCCTGGCCCTTTTAAAAAAAAAAAAAAAACAGGGTCTTTCTCTGTCACCCACGGTTGAGTGCAGTGGCACAATCGTAATTCACTACAACCTCAAACTACAGGGCTCAAGCAAACTTCCCACCTCAGCCTCCCAAGTAGCTATGACTGCTTGATAGCCATCATACCTGGCTAATTTTTTATTTATATATTTATAAAAATAGAATCTCACCATATTGCCTAAGTTGGTCTTCAACTTCTGGGCTCAAGCAATCCTTCCACCTTAGACTCCCAAAATGCTGGGATTACAAGCATGAGCCACTGTTCCCAGCCTGTCAGATTTCTGACATAATCTTTCAAAGGTGGTTTCAATCGTTCCTTCATTATTTCATTCAACATATGTTTATTGAGTACACATGCTCTTTTACCTCAATAAATGGAACCAATATTCTTTGAATCAGACAAATCAAGAACCATGCAAGTATTATCACTCTTCTCTTTCTCTCACACCCAATCCATCAGCAAGTCCTATCAGCTTTTCATTCTAAATACAGCTCAAATAAGACTGTCTCTTACCTCCTTTACCACCTTGGAAAAAGAAGCTATAATCTCTCACCTGAGTGATTTCAAGAGCCACTTTATTTGTCTCCCTGCTCCTATGGATTCCAACCTCTATCCCCTTGTCATGCAAATAAAATCAATCAGATATCACACTTTCTGCAACAGTTCTTATTGAGAGAACTGCATAGCAAAACAAATAGTAGCAAACGTATAAGTTCCCCTTTTTCCACTCAATTGTGAAATAACAAACAAGGATCTAATGAGACTAAGCATTAAATGTGGGAGATTGGTCGGAGTGGTGGGAGAAATTATAGGGAAAGGACGCAAACCTTCTTGAAAGATCAGAAGGTTTTTGCATAGCTTCAGGGAAAAATAAGCCTAAGGCAGCTATTCTCCTAACCTGAGGCAGAGGGCAAGGAGTAGGTACAAGGAAGTGTAGGGGAATTTATCTTAAATGGGCTTGTTTACTCAGGCTGTCCTAAAACCAACTGCCCACATGACTGCTCTCTGAAAGGGGGAACAATAATGTTAATTACCCACAGATTGTGTTGGCTCCAGGCTTTTAGCATCATTTCAGTACTGAATAAAAGCAAGCAGCACCAGCTTATTGGGACTGTTCACTCTGCGGGCAGTCCCCTAGTGCTCGTTCACTGCGTACCTGTGTTTGAGTATTCCTTTCATCCGTTGCTTGGCCAGAGTCTGCAGGACATACTTGGCAATCAAACTCCAGCCACTGGATTGTAGGGGTTTTGAGCTACATAATAAGGGAAGCACCAAACTGTACCCTGGTACGATCACAGAGGTATCCAACTGTAGAAATTGTGACATGGCTGAAATTAATCTTCAATCCTTTTACACCACCTTGGCATTCTTCAGTTAGAAGAACAGCAGCCTTCACCCTGGTGTGGTCAGGGGTTTCACATACAAGGTCTGTAGTTCTTATTTATAATGTGACAGAACAGTGATCTACTTTGTCTTTTCAGCATTCTGTCAGAATTGATTGCCTTAAGTATTTGGTTTTCCATGGAGCTGAAGAAGCCAATTTATAATCTAGGAGGCCAGTTGAAGGGAATCAGTATTGAATGTAATGATCCTACCAGTTATCCATCTAAATAACTTAGTACAAGCAGTAAATATGACCCACCTAAATCAAAACTCAGATAATGACTTTCCTCTATTCCAAGGCCTCTAAAAGTTTCCCATTTCACTCAGAGTAAATCCAAAGCTCCTACTTTAGCATACAAGGCTCTACAAGATTTCTGTACCCTCCTACTTCCTCTGCATTCTTACTGTTATCCCCATCACTCACTCACATCCATCTAGACTGTCCCTCTAATAATCTCACCAAGCTTTTGCATTTGCTGTTCCTTCTGCCTATTTTCTCTCTAGATACCAACAATGTTAAAAAAAAAAAAAAAAAAAAAAAAAAAAAACAGCAACTTTGGGGAGAAATCACAAAGACATGGAAACCAATTTGATCTACCTTTTTTTTTTAATAAAAATCCCCAATCCAATCATTGAACATGAAAAAAATAATCCTGCCCCATTGATACCACTAGGCCACTCAGAAGAAGTCAAAGCAAAATCATTTTGGATGAAAATTTGTATAAGCTAGGCCACATGGGATTTGCAGAGTTGGGGTAGGGGTGAGAGGAAGGAGAACAATTCCACTGAAGATATTATAGTGAGTAAATGGGTATTTTTGGCCAGGCATGGTGGCTCATGCCTGTAGTCCCAGGACTTTGGGAGGCTGAGGCAGGTGGATGACTTGAGATCAGAAGTTCAAGACCAGCCTGGCCAAAATGGTGAAACCCTGTCTCAACTAAAAATATGAAAGTTAGCCAGGCATGGTGATGCATGCCTGTAGCCCCAGCTACTCAGGAGCCTGAGGCTAAGGCACAAGAATAGCTTGAACCTGGGAGACAGAAGTTTCAGTGAGCCAAAATCATGTCACTGCACTCTAGCCTAGATGACAAAGTGAGACTCTGTTTCAAACAATAATAATCATAATAACAATACTTTCATATTTCTATATAGTTCTTTTTCTTTCTTTCTTTCTTTCTTTCTTTCTTTTTTTTGAGATGGAGTTTTGCTCTTGTTACCAAGCCTGCAATGCAATGGTGTGATCTCGGCTCACAGCAACCTCTGCCTCCTGGGTTCAGGCAATTCTGCCTCAGCCTCCCAAGTAGCTGGGATTACAGGCACATACCACCATGCCCAGCTAATTTTTTTTGTATTTTTAGTAGAGATGGGGTTTCACCACGTTGACCAGGATGGTCTCGATCTCTTGACTTCGTGATCCACCTGCCTTGGCCCCCCAAAGTGCTGGGATTACAGGTGTGAGCCACCACACCCGGCCCCAGTTCTGGCTTTCTGAGTGACTTAGACTCTCATCATATTGTTCTAGAGGGTTAAAAAAAACTAGGCAAGAAGAACCAATGCAATTATTGATGTAAGAAATAATAGCTATGATCTCTGCTTCAAAAACTTCATGTTTATATTCAAGTTAAAATATATAAAAATAAATTCTTTAAGATTTGTTTTAAAATCTAAACTCACAAAATGTATGAGAAAATAATACCCCCTAAAAAATAGCAGATATATCAAACGGAAGAATGAGCAGCTAAGAAACTTTAAAAAAGAGAACAGTCTTAAGAGAAAATGTGTGCTTCAAAATGGCAGGATCAAATTCACACATAATAATATTAGCCTTAAATGTAAATGGCCTAAATGCCCCAATCAAAAGATACAGTCAGGAAAATTGGATCAAAAGTCAAAACCCGACACTTAGAAACAGCAATGGGGGGGGAGGAGGCAAGATGGCGTCATAGAGGTGACTCAGGATTGCAGCTCTCAGTGAAGGCGCAGAGGGTGAGTCCTAGCCGCATTCTCGGATGTTCCTTTTATGCCCACAGAGCTTTGAAAGTCCCAGGTGTGGGAGAGACACAGGACTAGCGCAGCCGGCTAACACAGCCGGCTCCCGCCGCCTCTTTGGCCGGTGCCGCAGCGGGACCCGGCGCGGAGCTCACTGGTCTGGGTGCCCTGTTAAACCGGCAATCTGAGATTTGGAAGGGCAGATTGGCATGTTCATCTGATTGAACGGGACTTGGACAATGAGCCAGACCAGGAGTTTCCTGGGAAGCGTGATCTGAGCCGGGGTAGTGGGCAGCGGCATGGGAGATCGCATGGATCCCAGTGACCTATCGGTAGGCTACTGGGGCGCCAGTGAGCGAGTCGACCTTTCAGCTTGGGGAGAGGAAGAGAGAGAGAGAGAGGACGGACTCTGAGGCAGGGAGCTGGGTGCTCAGGCTCGGCGAGTCCCGTGCTCACGGAGACAAGCAGGGCAGCGACTGGAGATGCTTGGGGCTGAGAGTTTTGCTGACAGCATCTAGGATGGTGCAGCCCAGTGAGGGAGGGGCGTCCACCATTGCTGACGCAGTCCACCCCCACTGAAGTACCGCCGAGGACTGACGCAGCCTGCCATTGCCGAGGCAACCTGCCATAACAGAGAGACTCCAGGCTCCACAGCAGAAGGGAGCCCAGCAGCAACAGGGTGGACCCGCGCTAGCAGTTCAGAGCCCCAGCAGGCAAATAGTGAATAGACTGCCGCCTAGTGGGGCAGAACAGTGCAACAGATACTCATAAAGAAAGCCACAACTCCCTGAGACAGAGCATCTAAAAGGGGGAAAAAAAGGGTGGTGTTTTATGAGTTCTATAGCAGCAGACATAAACAACCTCCCAACAATGCTGAATGAACAACGGAGCTCACAGCTCAGCACTGGAGCTCCTATAAAGCACAGACTGTCTCCTCAAGCAGCTCGCTGACCCCTGTATATCCAAGGAGTCACCCCAGAAAAGGACTAATCAGACTGACATTTGGCTGGCATTATTCTGGAACATGGACAGCAGAAGAAGAAACTGGTATCATCCCTCACTGTTCCGCAGCTGCTGCAGGTATACCCCAGACAAGCAGGGCCTGGAGTGGACCTCAGCACTCATACAGCAGAGGGGATAGACCATTAGAGGGAAAACTAAGTAACAGAAATACTTCATCATCAACAATCTCAGCATCCACACAGAGACCCAATTGAAAAATCAGCAACTACTAAGATGACAGGTGGATAAATCCATAAAGATGGGAAGAAACCTGCGCAAAAAGGAGGAAAGCACCCGAAACCAAAACACCTCACCTCCAAAAAAGGACCAAAACTCCTCACCAGCAAGGGAACAAAGCTGGACGGAGAATGAATGTGACGAAATGATGGAATCAGACTTCAGAAAGTGGATAATGAGAAACTTCAGTGAGCTAAAGGAACATGTACTAAACCAGTGCAAAGAAACTAAGAACCTTGAAAAAAGATTTGAAAAAAGATTTGAGGAATTGATAACAAGAATGGACAACTTAGAGAGGAATATGAATGAATTGAAGGAGCTGAAAAACACAACACAAGAACTTCGTGAAGCATGCACAAGTTTCAACAGCCGAATTGACCAAGCAGAAGAAAGAATATCAGAAGTTGAAGATCAACTCAATGAAATAAAATGAGAAACCAAGATTAAAGAAAAAAGTACAAAAAGGAATGAACAAAATTTCCAAGAAATGTGGGACTATGTGAAGAGACCCAACCTACGTTTGATAGGTGTAACAGAATGTGACGAAGAGAATGAATCCAAGCTGGAAAACACTCTTCAGGATATTATCCAGGAAAATTTCCCCAACCTAGCAAGACAGGTCAATACTCAACTCCAAGAAATACAGAGAACACCACAAAGATACTCCACAAGAAGAGCAACCCCAAGGCACATAATCGTCAGATTCACCAGGGTTGAAATGAAGGAGAAAATACTAAGGGCAGCCAGAGAGAAAGGTCGGGTCACCCACAAAGGGAAGCCCATCAAACTCACAGAAGATCTCTCAGCAGAGACTCTACAAGCCAGGAGAGAGTGGGGGCCAATATTCAACATCCTTAAAGAAAAGAGCTTTCAACCCAGAATTTCATATCCAGCCAAACTGAGCTTCATAAGAGAAGGAAAAATAAAATCCTTCACGAACAAGCAAGTACTCAGAGATTTTGTCACCACTAGGCCTGCTTTGCAGGAGCTCCTGAAAGAGGCACTACACATAGAAAGAAACAACCAGTTCCAGCCATCCTAAAAGCATATCAAATGCTAAAGACCATCAACAAAATGAATGTACATGAACCAATGGGCAAAACAGCCAGCTAGCATCAAAATGGCAGTATCAAATTCACACATAACAATATTAACCCTGAATGTAAATGGGCTAAATGCACCAATCAAAAGACACAGACTGGAAAATTGGATAAAAAGCCAAAACCCATCAGTGTGCTGTATCCAGAAAACCCACCTCACATGCAAAGATACACAAAGGCTCAAAATAAAAGAATGGAGGAAGATTTACCAAGCAAAAGGAGAGCAAAAAAAAGCAGGAGTTGCAATTCTCATCTCTGATAAAATAGACTTTAAAGCAACAAAGATCAAAAGGGACAAAGAAGGTCATTACATAATGGTAAAAGGATCGATACAACAAGAAGAGATAATGATTCTAAATATATATGGACCCAATGTAGGAGCACCCAGATATATAAGGCAAGTACTTAATGACTTACAAAGAGACTTACACTCCCACACAATAATAGTGGGAGACTTTAACACTCCACTGTCAATAGCAGACATATCAACCAGACAGAAAATTAACAAGGATATGCAGGACTTGAACTCAGACCTGGAGGAAGCAAACCTGATAGACATTTACAGAACTCTCCACCCCAAATCCACAGAATATACATTCTTCTCAGCACCACATCACACCTACTCCAAAATTGACCACATAATTGGAAGTAAAGCAATCCTCAGCAAATGCAAAACAACCGAAATAATAACAGTCTCTCAGACCATAGTACAATCAAGTTGGAACTCAGAATTCAGAAAATAACTCAGAACTGCACAGCTTCATGGAAACTGAACAATTGGCTCTTGAATGTTGATTGGATAAACAATGAAATGAAGGCAGAAATAAAGAAGTTCTTTGAAACCAACGAGAAAGAAGACACAATGTACCAGAATCTCTGGGACACATTTAAAGCAGTCTGTAGAGAAAAATATATAGCAATAAGTGCCCACATGAGAAGAGTGGAGAGATCCAAAATTGACACCCTATCATCAAAATTGAAAGAGCTAGAGGAGCAAGATCAAAAAAGCTCAAAACCTAGCAGAAGACAAGAAATAACTAAGAGCAGAGCAGAATTGAAGGAGATAGAGACAAAAAAAAACCTTCAAAAAAATCAATAAATCTAAGAGCTGCTTTTTGAAAAGATCAACAAAATAGACAGACCACTAGTCAGAATGATAAAAAAGAAAAGAGAGAACAACCAAATAGATGCAATAAAAAACGATAAAGGGGAAATCACCACAGATTCCACAGAAATTCAAACCATCATCAGAGAATACTACAAAAAACTCTATGCACACAAACTAGTAAATCAGGAAGAAATGGATAAATTCCTGGACGCCTGTGTCCTCCCAAGCCTAAACCAGGAGGGAGCCGAAACTATGAACAGACCAATAACAAGGTCAGAAGTTGAGGCAGCAATTAAGAGCCTACCACACAAAAAAAGCCCAGGTCCAGATGGGTTCACAGCTGAATTCTACCAGACACACAAAGAGGATCTGGTACCATTCCTTCTGAAACTATTCCAAATAATCCAAAAAGAGGGAACCCTTCCCAAATCTTTTTATGATACCAACATTATCCTGATACCAAAACCTGGCAGAGACTCAACAAGAAAAGAAAACTTCAGGCCAATATCCATGATGAACATAGATGCAAAAATCTTCAATAAAATACTGGCAAATCAATTGCAACAGCACATTAAAAAACTTATCCATCATGATCAAGTAGGATTCATCCCAGGGATGCAAGGCTGGTTCAACATACGCAAGTCTATAAATGTAATTCACCACATAAACAGAAGCAAAAACAAAAACCACATGATTATCTCAATTGACGCAGAGAAGGCATTTGACAAAATTCAACAGCCCTTTATGCTAAAAACCCTCAATAAACTTGGTATTGATGAAACATATCTCAAAGTAATAAAAGCTATTTATGACAAACCAACAGCCAATATCATACTTAATGGGCAAAAACTGGAAGCATTCCCTTTGAAATCCGGCATGAGACAAGGATGCCCTCTCTCACCACTTCTATTCAACATAGTACTGGAAGTTCTAGCCAGAGCAATCAGGCAAGAAAAAAAAATAAAGGGTATTCAAATAGGAAAGGTGGAAGCCAAATTGTCTCTATTTGCAGACGACATGATAGTATACCTAGAAGACCCCATCACCTCAGCCCAAAAGCTCCTGCAACTGATAAGCAACTTCAGCAAAGTCTCAGGATATAAAATCAATGTGCAAAAATCACAAGCATTCCTATACACCAATAACAGACTTAAAGAGAACCAAATTAAGAACAAACTGCCATTCACAATTGCTACAAAGAAAATAAAATACCTAGAAATACAATTCACTAGGAATGTAAGGGACCTCTTTAAGGAAAACTACAAACAACTGCTCAACGAAATAAGAGAGGACACAAACAGATGGAGAAACATTCCATGTTCGTGGTTAGGAAGAATCAATATTGTGAAAATAGCTATACTGCCCAAAGTAATTTACACATTCAATGCTATCCCCATCAAACTACCATTGAATTTCTTCACAGAACTGGAAAAAACCACCATGAATTTCATATGGAACCAAAAAAGAGCCTGCATAGCCAAGTCAATTCTAAGCAAAAAGAACAAAGCAGGAGGCATCACGCTACCAGACTTCAAACTAAACTACAAGGCTACAGTAATCAAAACAGCATGGTACTGGTACCAAAACAGAGATATAGACCAATGGAACAGAACAGAAGCATCAGAGGCAACACAACATATCTACAACCATATTATCTTTGATAAACCAGACAAAAACAGGCAATGGGGAAAGGATTCCCTATTTAATAAATGGTGTTGGGAAAACTGGCTAGCCATGTGCAGAAAGCAGAAACTGGACCCCTTTCTGACACCTTACACTAAAATTAACTCTAGATGGATTAAAGACTTAAATGTAAGACCTGACACCATGAAAACCCTAGAGGAAAATCTAGGCAAAACCGTTCAAGACATAGGAGTAGGCAAGGACTTCATGAACAAAACACCAAAAGCATTCACAACAAAAGCCAAAATAGACAAATGGGACCTAATCAAACTCCACAGCTTCTGCACGGCAAAAGAAACAGTCACTAGAGTGAATCGACAACCATCAGAATGGGAAAAAATCTTTGCAGTTTACACATCTGACAAAGGGCTGATATCCAGAATTTACAAAGAACTCAAACAGATTTACAGAAAAAAAAAAAACAAGCCCATTCAAAAATGGGCAAAGGATGTGAACAGAAACTTTACAAAAGAAGACATACATGAGGCCACCAAACATATGAAAAAGTGCTCATCATCATCGGTTATTAGAGAGATGCATATCAAAACCACATTGAGATATCATCTCACACCAGTTAGAATGGCGATCATCAAAAAATCTGGAGACAGCAGATGCTGGAGAGGATGTGGAGAAATAGGAACACTCTTACACTGTTGGTGGGAGTGTAAATTAGTTCAACCATTGTGGAAGACAGTGTGGCAATTCCTCAGGGACCTAGAAATGGAAATTCCATTTCACCCAGCAATCCCATTACTGGGTATCTATCCACAAGACTATAAATCATTCTACTATAAGGACACATGCACACGAATGTTCATTGCAGCACTGTTTACAATAGCAAAGACCTGGAACCAACCCAAATGCCCATCGATGATAGACTGGACTGGGAAAATGTGGCACATATACACCATGGAATATTATGCAGCAATCAAAAATGATGAGTTTGTGTCCTTTGTAAGGACATGGATGAATCTGGAGAACATCATTCTCAGCAAACTGACACAAGAACAGAAAAAGAAATACTGCATATACTCACTCATAGGTGGGTGAGAAAAATGAGAACACATGGACACAGAGAGGCAGTCTACTATACACTGGGGACTGTTGGGGGAAATTGGGGAGGGACAGCGTGGGGGGCTTGGGGGATAGCCTGGGGATGAATACCAAGTGTGGGTGAAGGGGAGGATGGCAGCAAAACACACTGCCATGTGTGTACCTATGCAACTATCTTGCACGTTCTGCACATGTACCCCAAAACCTATAATGCAATAAAAATTAAAAAAAGAAAAAAAAAGTCAAAACCCATTGATGTACTGTATTCAGGAAACTCATCTCACATGCAAGGACATGCATAGGCTCAAAACAAAGGGATGGAGGAAGATTTACCATGAAAATAGAGAGCAAAAAAAAGCAGGACTTACAATCCTAGTCTCTGAAAAAACATACTTTAAACCAACAAAGATCAAAAGAGACAAAAAAGGGCATTATATAATGGTAAAAAATTAATGCAACAGAAGAGCTAATGATCCTAAATCTATATGCACCCAATACAGGAGCACCCAGATACATGAGGCAAGTTTTTTTTTTTTTTTTTAGGCAGAGTTTCACTCTTGTTATCCAGGCTGGAGTGCAATGGCACAATCTCTGCTCACCACAACCTCTGCCTCCTGAGTTCAGGTAATTCTCCTGACTCAGCCTCCTGAGTAGCTGGGGTTACAGGCAGGCACCACCATGCCCACCTAAGTTTTTGTATTTTTAGTAAAGACGGGGTTTCACCATGTTGACCAGGATGGTCTCGATCTCCTGACCTCATGATCCACCCACCTCAGACACCCAAAGTGCTGGGATTACAGGCTTGAGCCATCGCGCCTGGCCGGCAAGTTCTTTACAACCTAAAGAGAGACTTTGACTCCCAAACAATAATAGTGGGAGATATTAACACTACACTGTCAATATTAGGCAGATCAATGAGACAGAAAATTAACAAAGATATCCAGGACTTGAACTCAGATCTGGACCAAGAAAACCTAATAGAGATCTACAGAACTTTCCATCCCAAATCCACAGTGTATACACTCTTCTCAGTACCACATACAGCTATTCTAAAATCGACCACATAATTGGAAGTAAAACACTCCTCAGGAAATGCAAACCAACAAAAATCATAACAGTCTCTCAGATCACAGCACAATCAAATTAGAACTGAGGATTAAGAAACTAACTCAAAACCACACAACTTCATGGAAACAAAACAAATGGCTCTTGAATGTTGATGGGATAAACAATGAAATGAAAATAAAGATGTTCATTGAAACCAACGAGAATGAAGACACAAAATACCAGAATCTCTGGGACACATTTAGAGCAGTGTCTAGAGGGAAATTTACAGCAATAAATGCCCACATGAGAAGTGAGGAAAGATCTAAAATAGACACCCTATGATCAAGATAGAAAGAGCTAGAGGAACAAGATCAAAAAACCTAAAACACTAGCAGAAGACAAGAAATAACTAAGATCAGAGCAGAACTAAAAGAGATGGAGAAACAAAAAAACCCTTCAAAAAAATCAGTAAATCTAGGAGCTGGTTTTTTTAAAAGATAAACAAAATAGACATACCACTAGCCAGATTAATAAAAAAGAAGAGACAAGAATCAAATAGATGCAATAAAAAATGATAAAGATGATATGACGACCGATTCCACAGAAATACAAACTACCATCAGAAATTACTATAAACAACTCTATGAACATAAACCAGTACACCTAAAAGAAATGGATAAATTCCTGGACACTTGCACACTCTCAAGTCTAAATCAGGAAGAAGTTGAAGCCCTGAATAGACCAATAAAACGGGCTGAAGTTGAGGCAGCAATTAATAGCCTACCAACCAAAAAAGAGGCCAGGTCCAGATAGATTCACAGCTGAATTCTACCAGACACACAAAGAGGAGCTGGTACCACTCCTTCTGAAACTATTTCAAACAATACAAAAGAGGGAATCCTTCCCAAATCATGAGATCAACATCATCCTGATCCTCTACCTCTACCTAGTAGAGATGCAACAAAAAAAGAAAACTTCAGACAAATATCCATGATGAACATAAATGCAAAAATCTTCAATAAAATACTGACAAACCCATTGCAACAGCACATCAAAAAGTTTATTCATCATGATCAAGTAGGCTTCATCCCAGGAATACAAGGCTGGTTTAACATATGCAAGTCTACAAACGTAACCCACAAAATAAACAGAATCAAAGACAAAAACCACATGATTATCTCAATAGATGCAGAGGTCTTCAACAAAATTCAACAGCCCTTTATGCTAAAAATTCTCAATAAACTAGGTGTTGATGGAATGTATCTCAAAATAATAAAAGCTATTTAAGACAAACCCACAGCCAATTTCATACTGAATGGGCAATAGCTGGACGCATTCCCTTTGAAACATGGCACTAGATAAGGAGGTCCTCTCTCACCACTCCCATTCAATATAGTATTGGAAGTTCTAGCCAGAGCAAACTGGCAAAAAAAAAAAAAAAAAAAAAAAGAAAGAAGGGATATTCAGTTAGGAAAGAAGGAAGTCAAATTATCTCTATCTACAGACAGCATGATTATATATTTAGAAGACACCATCATTCAGCCCAAAATCTAATGAAACTGATAAGCAACTTCAGCTAAGTCTCAGGATACAAAAATCAATGTGCAGATATCACAAGCATTGCTACACACAAATAACAGATTAAAAGACAGCCAAAGCATAAGCAAACTCCCATTCACAATTGCTACAAAGAGAATAAAATACCTAGCAATACAACTAACAAAGGATGTAAATGACCTCTTCAAGGAGAACTACAAACCACTGCTTCAGGAAATAAGAGAGGACACAAACAGATGGAAAAACATTCCCTGCTCATGATTAGGAAGAATCAATACCCTGACAATGGCCATACTACCCAAAGTAATTCATAGATTCAATGTTATCCCCATCAAGGTACCTATGACTCTCTTCACAGAACTGGAATAAAACCATCTTAAACTTCACATGGAACCAAAAAAGAGCCCACATAGCCAAGACAATCCTAAGCAAAAAGAACAAAGCTCGAGGCATCATGCTACCTGACTTCAAATTATACTACAAGGCTACAGTAATAAAAACATCATGGTACTGGTACCAAAACAGAGATATCAACCAATGGAACAAAACAGAGGCCTTGGAGGCAACACCACACATCTACAACCATCTGATCCTTGACAAACCAGACAAAAACAAGCAATGGGGAAAGGATTCCTTTTTTAATAAATTGTGTTGGGAAAACTGGATAACCGTGTGCAAAAACAGAAACTGGACCCCTTCCTGACACCTTACACTAAATATATAGACTTCTGATGGATTAAAGACCTAAACTTAAGTCTTTAAACTGAAACTAAAGACAATATACTTCTGATGGATTAAAGACTTAAACTAAGACCTAACACCATAAAAACCCTAGAAGAAAACCTAGGCAAAACCATTCAGGACATAGACATAGGCAAAGACTTCATAACTAAAACACCAAAAGCATTGGCAACAAAAGCCAAAATAGACAAATGGTATCTAATTAAACTACAGAGCTTTTGAACATCAAAAGAAACAATCATTAGAGTGAACCAGCAACCAACAGAATAGGAAAAATTTTTGCAATCTACCCATCTGACAAAGGGCTAATATCCATAATCTACAAAGAACTAAAATAGATTTACAAGAAAAAAAAAAACCCATCCAAAAGTGGGTGAAGTACACACACAGAAACTTTTCAAAAGAAGATATATGTGAGGCCAACAAACATATGAAAACATGCTCATCATCACTGTCCATTAGAGAAATGCAAATCAAAACCACACTGAGATACCATCTCATGCCAGTTAGAATGGCAATCATTAAAAAATCTGGAGACAGATGCTGGAAAAAATGTGGAGAAACAGGAACACTCTTACACTGTTAGGAGTGTAAATTAGTTCAACTATTGTGGAAGACTGTGGCAATTACTCAAGGACCTAGAAATAGAAATACCATTTGGCCCAGCCAATACTGTTACTGGGTATATATCCAAAGGATTATAAATTGTTGTATTATAAAGACACATGAACACATTTGTTCATTGTGGCACTGTTTACAATAGTAACCAGCTGGAACCAACCCAAATGCCCATTGAAGACAGACTGGAAAAGAAAAATGTGGCACATTTACACCATGGAATACCATGCAGCCATAAAAAAACATGAGTTTGTATCCTTCATAGAAACATGGATCAATCTGGAAACCATCATTCTCAGCAAACTGACACAAGAACAGAAAATCAAATACCACATGTTCTCACTCTTAGGCAGGTGTTGAACAATGAGAACACATGGACACAGGGAGGGAAGCATCACACACTGGGGTCTGTTGGGAAGGACTAGGGAAGAGACAGCAGTGGGTAGGGAGGCTGAGGAGGGATAACATGGAGAGAAATGCCAGATATAGGTGACGGAGGAATGAAGGCAGCAAACCACATTGCCATGTATGTACCTATGCAACAATCCTGCATGATCTGCACATGTACCCCAGAACCTAAAGTACAATAATACATACATATATGTATGAAAAAAATCTGAAAAAGACTAAAATGATGGTATTTAAATGTTTTAAAAAGATTAAAAGAGGCATAAAACCCATAAGGAACAAGACAGCATAAAGGAAAAATAGACAAATTTAAAGAGAATCAAAGATAAATTATTGATATGAAATATATAGTCACTGACATTAATAGAGTCAATGACTTGAGGTAGGAAACTGTTTAGACAACACTAAAGAGAAACAACTAGTATAAGATTCTTATACAGGATACAATACAAAGAGATAGAGATGAAAAAGTACAAAGAAAGGTTTAAGAGACACAGAAGTGAGAATGATCAAGTACAACATACTTGTAAGAGCAGTTCCAGAAAGAAAACACCAGAAATGTTAGAGAAGCAACAATCAATGGGCTAAAAGCAGAACATTTTCAATAACTGATAAAAAGACATGATTTTTTTCATATTGACTAGTACACCAAATTAAAAACAAATAGATAAATCCTAGACGCCAATGAAAAAGAATTATATAAGCAACTTTAGATTAAAAGACAAAAACCTACAAAGAACCACAATATGGCTTTTAGATAATAACAGAATAATATCTACAAAATTGGTAGCAGCAGAAGGCAGACAAATTTCTCGGCAGACAATCGTGGGTCCCTGCTGAAACCTGACCTTCAAACCAAAGACAAATTAAAGCCCAAAAACCAAGCTCCAGTCCAGGTAAAGTTTCTAACCAGAGTGAGAACTTCCTTGATGCCTTTTAGTCAATCAAATGGTGCTTTTTCCAGTGCCGCCCATGGACCAATCACCATACACTCCCACATTCTGAGCACCCCACCCCCCGCAAAAAAAGACCCAGACTCAGCCACACATTGGGACTACCTCCTTCAGGTAGGGGCTACCCACCTCAGGTCTCCTCTGCACTGACAGCTGTTCTGTTCCTCATTAAGACTTTTCTCCCCCTTGCTCACTTTGGTTATCCATGTAACCTCATTCTTGAATGTGGGACAATAAACTGAGATGCGCCAAATGGCAGGTGCCAAAGGAGATGCTAACAGTGTAGCCCCTCCATCCTCAACTGACACCAGATGGTCACCTCATGCAACAGGAAGCAGCAGCAGAGCCAGGCCAGCCCAGGAGCTACAGGCCAGAGCAGGGCAGAGGGACTAAATGAACTGTAACACAACGAACTGAAACCCACCCACTTCTGCCCATTCACTGTACTGTAGGCAGCGAGAGGAAGAGTAGAAGTGCAACTTTTCTGAGAACTCAGACCCAGAGCTCCATAGGCAAGAGCTGGAACATGCTGTAACATCCCTTTAGGCTTCTGTGGTTGCTGGCATCTCCAAGTTTTGGGGGCACCATTGCACTCTCCTCATCCAGATTCAGGTGCCTAAGATGAAAGCCACTTGCAGTATATCTGGTCCAGCTGAAAACTCACACAAAGCCGGGATCTGGAGCTACCCGCTCTGCCACATAGCTGGCACACCTGGCTTGCCTTTGGCAGGTCTGAGATCCAGGCCAGTAGCACAAGCAGAAGGAAATAAAAACAGCTTCAGAATATCTAAGATGGCGTCGTAGAAGCGACTCAGGATTGCAGCTCTCAGTGACGGCGCAGAGGGTGAGTCCTAGCCGCATTCTCGGATGGACTTTTCTAGCCCACAGAGCGTTGAAAGTCCCACAGGACGCTAGTAAAGTAAAACCGGCTAACGCAGCCCTCTGGCGCGGCCGCTTCAGCCGGTGCCGCTTAGGCCGGCGCCGCAGCAGGACCCGGAACGGAACTCACTGGTCTGGGCGCCCTGTTAAACCGGCAATCTGAGAGTTTGAAGGGCAGATTGGCACGTCCATCTGATTGAACGGGACTTGGACAGTGAGCCAGACTAGGAGTTTCCTGGGAGTTTCCCGGGAAGCGTGATCTGAGCCAGTGAAGTGGGCAGTGGCATGGGAGATCACACGGATCCGAGTGCCCTATTGGCAGGCTCCTGGGGCGCCAGTGAGAGAGTCGAACTTTAAGCTTGCGGAGAGGCAGGGAGAGAGAGAGAGGACGGACTCTGAGGCAGGGAGCTGGGTAATCGGGCTCAGCGGGTCCCACCCTCACAGGGACAAGCAGGGCAATGACTGGAGATGCTTGGCGCTGAGAGTTTTGCTGCCAGCATCTAGGACGGTGCAGCCCGGTGAGGGAGGGGCATCCACCACCACTGACACAATCCGCCCCTATTGAAGTACCGCCCAGGGCCGAAGCAGCCTGCCATTGCCGAGGCAACCAGCCATAACAGAGAGACTCCCAGGAGACGGGAGCTCTCCACAGCAGAAGGGAGCCCAGCAGCAACAGGGCAGAACCGCGCTAGTGGGTCAGAGCCCCGGCAGGCAAATAGTGAATAGACTGCCACCTAGTGGGGCAGGACAGTACAACAGATACTCATAAAGAAAGCCCCAACTCCCTGAAACAGTGCATATAAGGGGGGGAAATAAAAGGGTGGTGTTTTATGAGTTCTATTACAGCAGACATAAACAACCTCCCAACAACCCTGAATGAACAACGGAGCTCACAGCTCAGCACTGGAGCTACTATAAAGCACAAACCGTCTCCTGAAGCAGCTCCCTGACCCCTGTATATCCAAAGAGTCACTGCAAAAAAAGGACTAATCAGACTGACATTTGGCGGGCATCATTCTGGAACAAAGACAGCAGAAGAAGAAACTGGTATCATCCCTCACTCTTCCACAGCTGCTACAGGTATACTCCAGACAAACGGGGCCTGGAGTGGACCTCAGCACTCATACAGCAGAGGGACTAGACCACTAGAAAAAAAACTAAGTAACAGAAATACTTCATCATCAACAATCTCAGCATCCACACAGAGACCCAAATGAAAAATCAGCAACTACAAAGATGACAGGCGGATAAATCCATAAAGATGGGAAGAAACCAGCGCAAAAAGGAGGAAAACACCCGAAACCAAAACACCTCACCTCCTACAAAGGACCAAAACTCCTCACCAGCAAGGGAACAAAGCTGGACGGAGAATGAGTGTGATGAAATGACGGAATCAGACTTCAGAAAGTGGATAATGAGAAACTTCATTGAGCTAAAAGAACATGTTCTAAATCAGTGCAAAGGAACTAAGAACCTTGAAAAAAGATTTGAAAAAAAATTCGAGGAATTGATAACAAGAATGGAAAACTTAGAGAGGAATATGAATGAATTGAAGGAGCTGAAAAACACAACACGAGAACTTCGTGAAGCATGCACAAGTTTCAACAGCCGAATTGACCAAGCAGAAGAAAGAATATCAGAAATTGAAGACCAACTCAATGAAAAAAAACGTGAAACCAAGATTAAAGAAAAAAGCACAAAAAGGAATGAACAAAATCTCCAAGAAATGTGGGACTATGTGAAGAGACCCAACCTATGTATGATAGGTGTACCAGAATGTGATCAAGAGAATGAATCTAAGCTGGAAAACACTCTTCAGGATATTATCCAGGAAAACTTCCCCAACCTAGCAAGACAGGTCAATACTCAACTCCAGGAAATACAGAGAACACCACAAAGATACTCCACAAGAAGAGCAACCCCAAGGCACATAATCGTCAGATTCACCAGGGTTGAAACGAAGGAGAAAATACTAAGGGCAGCCAGAGAGAAAGGTCGGGTCACCCACAAAGTGAAGCCCATCAGACTCACAGCAGATCTCTCGGCAGAGACTATACAAGCCAGAAGAGAGTGGGGGCCAATATTCAACATCCTTAAAGAAAAGAGCTTTCAACCCAGAATTTCATATCCAGCCAAACTGAGCTTCATAAGTGAAGGGAAAATAAAATCCTTCACGAACAAGCAAGTACTCAGAGATTTTGTCACCACTAGGCCTGCTTTACAAGAGCTCCTGAAAGAGGCACTACACATAGAAAGAAACAACCAGTTCCAGCCATCCTAAAACCAAACCAAATGCTAAAGACCATCAACAAAATGAAGAATGTACATGAACCAATGGGCAAAACAGCCAGAAAGCATCAAAATGGCAGTATCAAATCCACACATAACAATATTAACCCTGAATGTAAATGGGCTAAATGCACCAATCAAAAGACACAGACTGGCAAATTGGATAAAAAACCAAAACCCATCAGTGTGCTGTATCCAGGAAACCCACCTCACACACAAAGATACACAAAGGCTCAAAATAAAAGGATGGAGGAAGATTTACCAAGCAAATGGAGAGCAAAAAAAAGCAGGAGTTGCAATTCTCATCTCTGATAAAATAGACTTTAAAGTAACAAAGATCAAAAGGGACAAAGAAGGTCACTACATAATGGTAAAAGGATCGATACAACAAGAAGAGCTAACGATTCTAAATATATATGGACCCAATGTAGGAGCACCCAGATATATAAGGCAAGTTCTTAATGACTTACAAAGACACTTAGACTCCCAGCCAATAATAGTGGGAGACTTTAACACTCCACTGTCAATAGCAGACAGATCAACCAGACAGAAAATTAACAAGGATATCCAGGACTTGAACTCAGACCTGGAACAAGCAAACCTGATAGACATTTACAGAACTCTCCACCCCAAATCCACACAATATACATTCTTCTCAGCACCACATCACACCTACTCCAAAATTGACCACATAATTGGAAGTAAAGCAATCCTCAGCAAATGCAAAACAATGAAAATCATAACAAACAGTCTCTCAGACCATAGTGCAATCAAGTTGGAACTCAGAATTCAGAAAATAACTCAGAACCGCACAGCTTCATGGAAACTGAACAACTGGCTCTTGAATGTTGATTGGATAAACAATGAAATGAAGGCAGAAATAAAGAAGTTCTTTGAAACCAACGAGAATGAAGACACAACGTACCAGAATCTCTGGGACACATTTAAAGCAGTCTGTAGAGGAAAATATATAGCAATAAGTGCCCACATGAGAAAAGTGGAGAGATCCAAAATTGACACTCTATCATCAAAATTGAAAGAGCTAGAGGAGCAAAATCAAAAAAGCTCAAAACCTAGCCAAAGACAAGAAATAACTAAGATCAGAGCAGAACTGAAGGAGATAGAGACAAGAAAAACCCTTCAAAAAATCAACAAATCTAAGAGCTGGTTTTTTGAAAAGATCAACAAAATAGACAGACCACTAGCCAGACTGATAAAAAAGAAAAGAGAGAACAACCAAATAGATGCAATAAAAAACGATAAAGGGGAAATTACCACAGATTCCACAGAAATTCAAACCATCATCAGAGAATACTACAAACAACTCTATGCACATAAACTAGTAAATCAGGAAGAAATGGATAAATTCCTGGACGCCTGTGTCCTCCCAAGCCTAAACCAGGAGGAAGCCGAAACTATGAATAGACCAATAACAAGGTCAGAAGTTGAGGCAGCAATTAAGAGCCTACCACACAATAAAAGCCCAGGTCCAGATGGGTTCACAGCTGAATTCTACCAGACACACAAAGAGGATCTGGTACCATTCCTTCTGAAACTATTCCAAATAATCCAAAAAGAGGGAACCCTTCCCAAATCATTTTATGAGACCAACATCATCCTGATACCAAAACCTGGCAGAGACTCAACAAGAAAAGAAAACTTCAGGCCAATATCCATGATGAACATAGATGCAAAAATCTTCAATAAAATACTGGCAAATCGATTGCAACAGCACATTAAAAAACTTATCCATCATGATCAAGTAGGATTCATCCCGGGCATGCAAGGCTGGTTCAACATATGCAAGTCTATAAATGTAATTCACCACATAAACAGAAGCAAAAACAAAAACCACATGATTATCTCAATTGACGCAGAGAAGGCATTTGACAAAATTCAACAGCCCTTTATGCTAAAATCCCTCAATAAACTTGGTATTGATGGAACATATCTCAAAGTAATAAAAGCTATTTACGACAAACCAACAGCCAATATCATACTTAATGGGCAAAAACTGGAAGCATTCCCTTTGAAATCCGGCACTAGACAAGGATGCCCTCTCTCACCACTTCTATTCAACATAGTACTGGAAGTTCTAGCCAGAGCAATCAGGCAAGAAAAAGAAATAAAGGGTATTCAAATAGGAAAGGTGGAAGCCAAATTGTCTCTATTTGCAGATGACATGATAGTATACCTAGAAGACCCCATCACCTCAGCCCAAAAGCTCCTGCAACTGATAAGCAACTTCAGCAAAGTCTCAGGATATAAAATCAATGTTCAAAAATCACAAGCATTCCTATACACCAATAACAGACTTAAAGAGAACCAAATTAAGAACGAACTGCCATTCACAATTGCTACAAAGAAAATAAAATACCTAGGAATACAACTCACTAGGAATGTAAGGGACCTCTTTAAGGAAAACTACAAACAACTGCTCAACGAAATAAGAGAGGACACAAACAGATGGAGAAACATTCCATGTTCGTGGTTAGGAAGAATCAATATTGTGAAAATGGCTATACTGCCCAAAGTAATTTACACATTCAATGCTATCCCCATCAAACTACCATTGAATTTCTTCATAGAACTGGAAAAAAACCACCATGAATTTCATATGGAACCAAAAAAGAGCCCGCATAGCCAAGTCAATTCTAAGCAAAAAGAACACAGCGGGAGGCATCATGCTACGAGACTTCAAACTATACTACAAAGCTACAGTAATCAAAACAGCATGGTACTGGTACCAAAACAGAGATACAGACCAAGGGAACAGAACAGAAACATCGGAGGCAACAAAACATATCTACAACCATATCATCTTTGATAAACCAGACAAAAACAGGCAATGGGGAAAGGATTCCCTATTTAATAAATGGTGTTGGGAAAACTGGCTAGCCATGTGCAGAAAGCAGAAACTGAACCCCTTCCTGACACCTTACACTAAAATTAACTCCAGATGGATTAAAGACTTAAATGTAAGACCTGACACCATAAAAACCCTAGAAGAAAATCTAGGCAAAACCGTTCAGGACATAGGAGTAGGCAAGGACTTCATGACCAAAACACCAAAAGCATTGGCAACAAAAGCCAAAATGGACAAATGGGACCTAATCAAACTCCACAGCTTCTGCACGGCAAAAGAAACAGTCACTAGAGTGAATCGACAACCATCAGAATGGGAAAAAATCTTTGCAGTTTACGCATCAGACAAAGGGCTGATATCCAGAATTTACAAAGAACTCAAACAGATTTACAGAAAGAAAACAAACAAGCCCATTCAAAAATGGGCAAAGGATATGAACAGACACTTTACAAAAGAAGACATACATGAGGCCAAGAAACATATGAAAAAGTGCTCATCATCATTGGTCATTAGAGAGATGCAAATCAAAACCACATTGAGATATCATCTCACACCAGTTAGAATGGCGATCATTAAAAAATCTGGAGACAGCAGATGCTGGAGAGGATGTGGAGAAATAGGAACACTCTTACACTGTTGGTGGGAGTGTAAATTAGTTCAACCACTGTGGAAGACAGTGTGGCGATTCCTCAGGGACCTAGAAATAGAAATTCCATTTGACCCAGCAATCCCATTACTGGGTATCTATCCAAAAGACTGTGAATCGTTCTACTATAAGGACACATGCACACGAATGTTCATTGCAGCACTGTTTACAATAGCAAAGACCTGGAACCAACCCAAATGCCCATCGATGATAGACTGGACTGGGAAAATGTGGCACATATACACCATGGAATATTATGCAGCAATCAGAAATGATGAGTTTGTGTCCTTTGTAGGGACATGGATGAATCTGGAGAACATCATTCTCAGCAAACTGACACAAGAACAGAAAAAGGAATACCGCATATACTCGCTCATAGGTGGGTGAGAAAAATGAGAACATGTGGACACAGAGAGGCGGTCTACTATACACTGGGGACTGTTGGGGGGAATGGGGGAGGGACAGCAGGGGGGGGCTGGGGGGGATAGCCTGGGGATGAATACCAAGTGTGGGTGAAGGGGAGGAAAGCAGCAAAGCACACTGCCATGTGTGTACCTATGCAACTATCTTGCTCGTTCTGCACATGTACCCCCAAACCTATAATGCAATAAAAAAAAAAAAAAAAAAAAAAAGAAATACTGCATATACTCACTCATAGGTGGTTGAGAAAAATGAGAATACATGGACACAGAGAGGCGGTCTACTATACACTGGGGACTGTTGGGGGAAATGGGGGAGAGACAGTGGGGGGGGCTGGGGGGGATACCCTGGGGATGAATACCAAGTGTGGGTGAGGGGGAGGAAGGCAGCAAAACACACTGCCATGTGTGTACCTATGCAACTATCTTGCACGTTCTGCCCATGTACCCCCAAACCTATAATGCAATAAAAATTAAAAAAAAAAAATTAATATCTATATAGTGAATATTCTATAAGAGAAATGGTACTATTTCCTTTAAATTGAGTTTTTCAGTTAATTCTCACAACTCCAAGAGGTCTTTAGTATTATGATTTCTAACTCACAGGTGGAATTGCAAGAGTGAGCCCAGTTATGGTCCATGCTCAATATCTCTCTGCTGACAGATAACATATACCTAACATTATGTCAGTTCAGTCAGAGTCCAATTATTTTTTATATTCTCCACATGAACCTTGTGATCTCCAGAAACGTATGAAATAAGAATCTTAAAAATAATAAAAAATTTGCCCCTTGGAAATAGAAATGTGACTAAGATTTAAAACAGAATAAAGATTTGTCATTACATTAAAAAAAAAAGCTTCAAACAGTTTTAAACAAGCAAAAGCAATATTTGTCATTAGCATATATTTTAAATATATATATATTTTTAAAAGTTAATGAAGAAAAACACTGTAGACGAAGAGATCAGATTGAAGAGGTAAATTAGCATACATCAATAAATTTGAAAAAGCATTGACTAGAAATGTAAATTTACATAAACCACTAACATAGTCATTCATTATTTATCAAGTATTATGTACTGTACATAATTTTATGTGCTATACTTTTAAATGACTGGCAGTGCAAAAGGTTTGTTTACACCAGCATCAATATAAACACAAGAGTAATGCACTGCTCTACAACTTTAGGAAGGCTACAATGTCACTAGTTGATAGGAATCTTTCAGCTCCATTATAATCATATGGGGCCACCATTGTATATGCAGTCTACTGTTCACCAAAATGTCATTATAGAGCACATGTCGTTATGGAGCACATGACTTTATTTTTATTACTTCATAATAAAATGTTAAACATCCTATTTAAAGACATAAAGAAAAAAATGCATGCATGTTTCTAGATAACTGGCTACTTATATGATAAAATATAAAATCACACCAATACCTTATATGTACCCAAAACTAAATTCAATATGAACTTAAGACCTGGGTATGAAAAGCAAAACTCAGAACATTTTAGGGAAGATTATAGTGGAATATGTTTGTGACTTAAAGGTAGAAAAGGATTTCTTAAATGAGACCCAAAAACCAGAAAGGAAATGGTCAATAAATTTGGCCACAGGTAAAAAACATGGATTCCATTACTACAGAAGATTACAGATATTAGAGAATAAATAGTGGTAACAGTTTTTTAAATTTACTATCTAATCTTTGCCAGCATTATTTTTTTCTGGCTAGTGTTCTAAGTTACCTATGTTACATGACTATATATCTTTGGGTAGGGGTATGGATAATGATGGCTGACAGCCTCTACCTAAACATATCGTTTTCACAAAGTAACCCCTAAGCTATGAGAAAAGCTCCAAATTATTCTATTTCTGTCATTTAACACCACCAGGGTGCCAACAAAAAGAGGATATGGAAGATATTTCAAACTATCTCAATGAGCCTTGATAGGATTACATCATAAGGGCAATAGAAAGTATTTTTGAATCTACCTGTAACACAAATTCAATAATGTATTTATAGTGTTTCTTCTCTTCTTTCAAAAATATTTATTATTCGTTTGCTGTCTACAAGGCTTCTAGCATACATTAAGACAGGTGGAAATATTTAAACAGTTTCTTTTACTTAAAGAAGTTGGGGTTGGGAGGGCTGAGTGCGACGACAGAATTTTTTTTTTATTTTTAAGAAACAGCTCTCATTTTGTCACCTAGGCTGGAGTGCAGTGATGGAATCATAGCTCACTGCAGCCTCAAACTCTTGGGCTCAGGCAATTCTCCTGCCTCAGCCTCCCAAGGAACTAGGACTAAAGGCTTCACCACCATGCCCTACTAACTTACTTTATTTTTATTTTTGTTTGAAAGGACAGAGTCTTGCTATGTTGCCCAAGCTGGTCTTAAATTCCTGGCCTAATTCAGTCCTCCCACCTCAATCTTTAGGAGTGGTGAGATTACAGGCATAAGCCAATGAACCTGGACCTAGATATTTTTAATAGAGTATAATTATTCTAATAGAATAAAGTGGTCCCTTCCCTTTCTCTGCTCCAAGCCCTGAAATGACAATACTTATAGCACTGTCTTCTGCACACACACAGTATGTTTATTCATACAATAAATATTTCTCAGTCTACTATATGTTATCATTCTTAATTACTAAATTTCTCAATAATCTTTGCTTTATCTACAATGTGTAATTTGTCAGAAAGACTGAGGCTCGAATCTCAATTCTACTACTTACTAATTATGTAACATTGAACCACTTATTTCACTACTTTGGGGCTGAGTTTGCTCATTTGTAAAATACAGATAATTAACAACTACCTCCTATTATTGGTAGGATTTAATAATAATACATAAGTAGGGCACAGACCTCTTATGTTGGTGGTTCTCTCTCTCTCTTTTAGGGAAGAAACTGTCTCCTGTAGTATTTTATATGTTGCTCAGTATATAGTATATATAATAAATATTTGGTACTTGGCTGTTTAACCAATTAAATAAGTTAACAAAAATTGTGAATGTTTAATACATAAAACAAATCCCACATAGGTTTAATAAACTTTGAAAGCAAAGTTTTAAGATTCTTAGACGAAAACATAAAAATGTTACCCTTATGGTCTTTGAGCAGAAAGGCTTTGTAAACAAGATATAGAAGTCAAAAACAGTGAAGAAAAAGATTTATTAAGCTGACTACATGAGATTTTTCACTTTCTGCATCAAAACACATCATGTAAAAGAAAACAAACACAGAACACTGGAATTTATACCTCCAACAAAGGATTCAGCATCAAGAATATTTAAGTGGTGGGGGACTCGTCCAAGATGGTGTGGTAGGAACAACTCAGGATTGCAGCTGTCAGTGAAAGCACAGAGGGTGAGTCCTAGCCGCATTTTCAGATGGACCTTTGTTGCTCACAGAATGGGGAAATTCCCAGGTGTAGGAGAGACATAGGACACCAAGGCAGCCTTTTCAGCTTGCGTGGCCATTTCGGCTGGCACCGTGGCACAACGGCAGCCCGCACAAAACTCACTGGTCTGGGTGCCCTGTTTAACTAGCAATCTGAGATTTGGGAGGGCAGATTAACATATCCATCTGATTAAATGGGACTTGTACAGTGAGCCAGACCAGGAAACTGCTGGAGAGCATGATTTAAGCCAGTGCAGTGGGCCACAGCAAGGGAAATCACACAAATCCCAGTGCCCTAGCAGCAGGCAACTGAAACACCTGTGAAAGAGTCAACCGTTCAACTTAAAAAAAAGAGAGAGAGAAAGAGAAAGAACTCTGAGGCAGGGAGCCAGGTGATCAGGCTCGGTGGGTCCCACCCCCACAGGGACAAACAAAATGGCGATTCAAAACACTCAGGGTTGAGAGTTTTACGGTGGGATCAGCTGAATCCAGGACAGTGCAGCTCAGTGGGGGAGAGGCATCCACCACTACAGACACATACCGCCCGTACTGAGGTACATGCCCATTGCAGAAGCAGCCTGCCATTGCTGTGGCAACCTGCCATAACAGAGAGACTCCAACAACAGGGCAGAGCCCACCACGGTAGGGCAGAGCCTCATGGCAGCACGACGGAGCCCCGCAGCAGCAGGGCAAACACCGCAATAGCAGAGCGGAGCCTCGGCAGGCAAATAGTGACTAGACTGCCTCCTAGCTGGGCAAGACAGTGCAATGGATACTCATAAAGAAAGCCCCAACTCCCTGAGACAGAGCATCAGAGGGGAAAAAAGGGGGGGGGGTTATAAGGTCTGCTGCAGCAGACCCAAACAAACCTGCCCAACAACCCTGAATGAACAACGAGGCTCACAGCTCAGCACTGGAGCTTCTATAAAGTACAGACCATCTCCTCAAGCAGCTCCATGACCCCTGAATATCCAAAGACTCACCTCAAAAAAGGACTAATCAGACTGACATTTGGCGGGCATTATTCTGAAACAAAGATAGCAGAAGAATAAACTGGTAGCATCCCTCACTGTTCCTCAGCTGCTACAGGTGTACCCCAGACAAGCAGGGCCTAAAGTGGACCTCAGCAGTCCTACAGCAGAGAAGCTAGACTGTTAGAAGGAAAACTAAGTAACAGAAATACTTCATTGTCAACAATCTGGGCGTCCACTCAGAGACCCAATCAAAAAGTCAGCAACTACTAAGACAACAGGTGGATAAATCAACAAAGATGGGAAGAAACCAGTGCAAAAAGGAGGAAAACACTCGAAACCAAAACACCTCACCTCCGTCAAAGGTCCAAAACTCCTAACCAGAAAGGGAACAAAGCAGGACAGAGAATGAGTGTGACAAAATGATGGAATCAGACTTCAGAAGGTGGATAATGAGAAACTTCAGTGAGCTAAAAGAACATGTTCTAAATCAATGAAAAGAAACTAAGAACCTTGAAAAAAGATTCGAGGAAATGATAACAAGAATGGACAATGTAGAGAGAAATATGAGTGAACTGAAGGAGCTGAAAAACACAACACAAGAACTTTGTGAAGCATGCAAAAGTTTCAACAGTTGAATTGACCAAGCAGAAGAAAGAATATCAGAATTCGAAGATCAACTCAATGAAATAAAACGAGAAACCAAGATCAGAGAACAAAGCACAAAAAGGAATGAACAAGATCTCCAAGAAACGTGGGAATATGTGAAGAGACCTAACGTACGTTTGATAGGTGTACCAGAATGTGATGAAGAGAATGAATCCAAGCTGGAAAATACTCTTCAGGATATTATCCAGGAAAATTTCCCTAACCTAGCAAGGCAGGCCAATACTCAACTTCAGGAAATACAGAGCACACCACAAAGATATTCCACAAGAAGAGCAACCCCAAGGCACATAATCATCAGATTCACCAGGGTTGAAATGAAGAAAAACATACTAAGGGCAGCCAGAGAAAAAGGTCGGGTCACCCACAATAAGAAGCCCACCAGACTCACAGCAGATCTCTCAGCAGAGACTCTACAAGCCAGAAAAGAGTGGAAGCCAATATGCAACATCTTTAAAGAAAAGAACTTTCAACCCAGAATTTCATATCCAGCCAAACTGAGCTTCATAAGTAAAGGAAAAATAAAATCTTTTGCCAATAAGCAACTACTCAGAGATTTTGTCACCACCAGGCCTGCTTTACAAGAGCTCCTGAAAGAGGCACTACACGTAGAAAGAAACAACCAGTACCAGACATTCTGAAAACATACCAAATGCTAAAGAGCATCAACAAAATGAAGAATCTGCATCTACAATGGCCAAAACAGCCAGCTAGCATCAAAATGGCAGTATCAAATTCACACATAAAAATATTAACCCTAAATGTAAATGGGCTAAATGCACCAATCAAAAGACACAGACTGCCAAATTGGATAAAAAAACAAAACGCAGTTTGTGTCCTTTGTAGGGACATGGATGAATCTGGAGAACATCATTCTCAGCAAACTGACACAAGAACAGAAAAAGAAATACCGCATATACTCACTCATAGGCGGGTGAGAAAAATGAGAACACATGGACACAGAGAGGCGGTCTACTATACACTGGGGACTGTTGGGGGAAATGGGGGAGGGAAAGTGAGGGGGGGTGGGGTGGATAGCCTGGGGATGAATACCAAGTGTGGGTGAGGGGGAGGAAGGAAGCAAAACACACTGCCATGTGTGTACCTATGCAATTATCTTGCACATTCTGCACATGTACCCCAAAACCTATAATGCAATACAAATTTAAAAAAAAAATGCATCAGTGTGTTGTATCCAGGAAACCCATCTCACATGCAAGGATACATGAAGGCTCAAAATAAAGGCATGGAGGAATATTTACCAAGCAAATGGAGAGCAAAAAAAAAAAAGCAGGAGTTGCAATTCTCGTCTCTGATAAAATAGACTTTAAAGCAACAAAGATCAGAAGAGAAAAAGAAGGACATTACATAATGGTAAAAGGATCGATACAACAAGAAGAGCTAACGATCCTAAATATATATGCACCCAATACAGGAGCACCCAGATATATAAGGCAAGTTCTTAACGACTTACAAAGAGACTTAGACTCCCACACAATAATATTGGGAGAGTTTAACACTCCACAGTCAATATCAGACCGGTCAATGAGACAGAAAATTAACAAGAATATCCAGAACTTGTACTCGGACTTGGAAGAAGCAAACCTGATAGACATTTACAGAACTCTCCACCCCAAATCCACAGAATATACATTCTTCTCAGCACCACATCACACCTACTCCAAAATTGACCACATAATTGGAAGTAAAGCACTCCTCTGCAAATGCAAAACAACTGAAATCATAACAAACAGTCTCTCAGACCATAGTGCAACCAAGTTAGAAGTCAGAATTAAGAAACTAACTCAGAACTGCACAGCTTCATGGAAACTGAACAACTGGCTCTTGAATATTGATTGGATAAACAATGAGATGAAGGCAGAAATAAAGAAGTTCTTCAAAACCAATGAGAATGAAGACACAACATACCGGAATCTCTGAAACACATTTAAAGCAGTCTGTAGAGGAAAATATATAGCAATAAGTGCCCATATGAGAAGAGTGGAGAGATCCAAAATTGATACTCTATCGCCAAAATTGAAAGAGTTAGAGGAACAAGATCAAAAAAATGCAAAACCTAGCCGAAGACAAGAAATAACTAAGATCAGAGCAGACTGAAAGAGATAGAAACACAAAAAACCCTTCAAAAAATTAATAAACACAAGAGCTGGTTTTTTGGAAAGATCAACAAAATAGACAGACTACTAGCCAGACTGATAAGAAAGAAAAGAGAGAACATCCAAATAGATGCAATAAAAAATGATAAAGGGGAAATCACCACAGATTCCACAGAAATTCAAACAATCATCATCATCAAATACAAACAACTCTATGCACATAATCTATAAAACCAGGAAGAAATGAATATATTCCTGGAAACCTGTGTCCTCCCAAGCCTAAACCAGGAGGAAGCTGAAACTATGAATAGGCCAATAACAAGGTCTGAAGTTGAGGCAGCAATTAAGAGCCTGCCACACGAAAAAATGCCCAGGTCCAGATGGGTACACAGCTGAACTCTACCAGATACACAATGTGAAGCTGGTACCATTCCTTCTGAAACTATTTCAAATAACTCAAAAAGAGGAAACCCTTCCCAAATCATTTTATGAGACCAACATCTTCCTGATACCAAATCCCAGCAGAGACTCATAAAAAAAAAAATAAATTCAGGCCAATATCCATGATGAACATAGATGCAAAAATCTTCAATAAAATACTGGAAAACAGACTGCAAAAGCACATTTAAAAACTTATCCATCATGATCAAGTAGGATTCATCCCAGGGATGCAAGCCTGGTTAAACATATGCAAGTCTATAAACATAATTCGCCACATAAACAAAACAAAAACAAAAACCACATGATTATCTCAAATGATGCAGACAAGTCATTTGACAAAATTCAACAGCCCTTTATGCTAAAAACCCTCAATAAACTCGGTATTGATTGAACATATCTCAAAGTAATAAAAGCTATTTATGACAAACCAACAGCCAATATCATACTTAATGGGCAAAAACTGAAAGCATTCCCTTTGAAATCCGGCACTAGACAAGGATTCTAACCACTCCTATTCAACATAGTAGTAGAAGTTCTAGCCAGAGCAATCAGGCAAGAAAAAGAAAAAAAGGGTATTCAAATAGGAAAGGTGGAATCCAAATTGTCTCTATTTGCAGACGACATGATAGTATACCTAGAAGACCCCATCACCTCAGCCCAAAAACTCCTGAAACTGATAAGCAACTTCAGCAAAGTCTCAGGATATAAAATCAATGTGCAAAAATCACACACATTCCTATACACCAATAACAAACTTAAAGAGAACCAAATCAAGAATGAACTGCCATTCACAATTGCTACAAGGAGAATAAAATACCTAGGAATACAACTTACAAGAAACATAAGGGACCTCTTCAAAGAAAACTACAAACCACTTATCAACGAAATAAGATAGGACACAAACAGATGGAGAAGCATTCCATGTTCATGGTTAGGAAGAATCAATATCATGAAAATGGCCATACTGCCCTAAGTAATTTACAGAATAAACGCTATCCCCATCAAGCTACAATTGAATTTTTCACAGAAATGGAAATAAACATCATAAACTTCATATGGAACCAAAAGAGAGCCCACACAGGCACGTCAATTCTCAGCCAAAAAAAAAACACAGCGGGAGGCATCACAGTACCAGACTTCAAACTATACTACAAGGCTACAGTAATCAAAACACCATGGTACTGGTACCAAAACAGAGATGTAGACCAATGGAACAGAACAGAGGCATCAGAGGCAACACAACATATCTACAACCATATAATCTTTGATAAACCAGACAAAAACAAGCAATGGGGAAAGGATTCCCTGTTTAATAAATGCTGTTGGGAAAACTGTCTAGCCATGTGCAGAAAGCAGAAACTGGATCCCTTCCTGAAACCTTACACTAAAATTAACTCCAGATGGATTAAAGACTTAAACATAAGACCTGGCACCATAGAAACCCTAGAAGAAAATCTAGGCAAAACCATTCAGGACATAAGAGTAGGCAAGGACTTCATGAATAAAACACCAAATGCATTGGCAACAAAAGCCAAAATAGACAAATGGGACCTAATCAAACTCCACAGCTTTTGCACGTCGAAAGAAACAGTCACTAGAGTAAATCGGCAACCAACAGAATGAGTAAAAATCTTAAAGTTTACCCATCTGACAAAGGGCTGATATCCAGAATTTACAAAGAACTCAAACAGATTTACAGGAAAAAAACAAACAAGCCCATTCAAAAATGGGCAAAGGACATGAACAGACACTTTACAAAAGAAGACATACATGAGGCCAACAAACACATAAAAAAATTTCAAATCAAAACCACATTGAAATACCATCTCACACCAGTTAGAATGGCGATCATTAAAAAATCCAGAGACAGCAGATGCTGGAGAGGATGTGGAGAAATAGGAACACTCTTACACTGTTGGTGAAAGTGTAAATTAGTTAAATCATTGTGGAAGACAGTGTGGCTATTCCTCAAGGACCTAGAAATAGAAATTCCATTTGACCCAGCAATCCCATTACTGGGTATATAGCCAAAGGACTATAAATCGTTCTACTATAAGGACACATGCACAGGAATGTTCATTGCAGCACTGTTTACAATAGCAAAGACCTGGAACCAACCCAAATGCCCATCGATGATAGACTGGACTGAGAAAATGTGGCACATATACACCATGGAATATTATGCAGCAATCAAAAATGATGAGTTTGTGTCCTTTGCAAGGACATGGATGAATCTGGAGAACAGCAATCTCAGCAAACTGACACAAGAACAGAAAATGAAATATCACATATTCTCACTCATAGTCGGTGAGGAAAAATGAGAACACATGGACACAGGGAAGTGGGTACTACACACTGGGGTATATTGGGGGAATAGGTGAGGGACAGCAAGGGGGGGAGCTGGGGAGTGATAGCCTGGGGACAAATGCCAAATGTGGGTTAAGGGGAGGAAGGCAGCAAAACACACTGCCATGTGTGTACCTATGCAACTATTTTGCACGTTCTGCACATGTACCCCAAAACCTAAAATGCAATAAAAAAGTAGAAAATAAAATAAATATGTTTTCATCAAAAAAAAAAAAGAATACCAATCATACTGAATTATGGTCCATCCTAATGAACTCATTTTAATTTAGTTACCTCTTTAAGGACCCTTTCTCCAAAATACCATTGCATTCTGAAGACTTCAACATACGAATTTTGTGGGGGAAGGGACAGAATATAGCCCATAATTTTTAAGCCTTATAACACCAAGTATTGTCAAAGAATGGGTAGAGAAAAACAACTCTCATACTTTGCTCATGGAAGTATAAATTGGCATACTCACTTTAGAAAACATCTAGTAAACCTCAAGATAGACTTTGTAAACCAGTAATGCCACATTTATGTATTTAGTCTAGAGACACATTGGAAAATATGACTCAGAAACATCTATAAAAATTCTAGCTACATTATTTATAATAAAAAAGATATAGAAACATAATTGTCCATCAACAAGAGAAAAGACAAGTATATTCTGCAATGCTTTTAAAATAATATACCATGAAGCAAAAAAAAAAAAAAAAAAGGGAACAGGAGCTACATACAAGTCTCCATGAGGATGAATCTCCTAGATGTGACATTGAACAAAAAAGTCAAGTTGCAAAAAATGCAACATAATAACACTTATATGCAAAATAAAATACATATTATTTATGGATATACATATATAATGAGAGCATGTGCACACTTAACTCTTTTTAAATCAATAAATAAATTCCCAAATGTCAACTGTTTTTCTGCTAAACATTCAATAATATAAATTCTTAATTAGGCTTGAAGAAATAAGTACTCTTACCCAAAGCACACACAAGTTGATTAGAAAACAAATGAACTGTAAATTCAGTGGCAACTAAATAAAAAGAAGGTATTCTGGAGTCTTTAAGGTTCTGCCTTTTTCAGCTGCACACAGGGAAAAAGAAACTACATGTCATGTTTAGTGTTTAAACTATCCTGCACACATGCAAAAAAAAAAAAAAAATGCCACACGCACATTTAAGTAAAACTCTTTCAAAATAGGCACAACGGGATGGTGTAGCAGAAATTAGATATACTTCAACCTGTAATGAAATCCTCATTTTGCCTCACTGGCTGGTTGGCTTTTAGCAAGTCACTTATTCAACTTACTTTATCCTTATATGTAAAATCCTATAAACTGCAGTTTTCTCATTTGTAAAATCCCTGTTCAATGTTTTTCTGGAAAGGTTAATGTTTATATTCAGTATATAAACATACTGTGCTCAAATGGTACCCATATTGGTAGAATGACATTTAATTAGTGCAGTAGAAATTAAGATAAAAGTGTTATGAGTATCAGCAACATGGCAGAATAAGGCTCTCTAATGCTTGTCCCTCCCACAGAAACCATCAATTTGAATAACTGTCCATGCACAAAAATACTTTCACAACAGCCAAGGAAATGAAGAGATTACAGCACCTGGGAATAGCATAGAAATAAGGAAAAAAAGCATGGAAGAGGGTAGAAAGAATAGTTTTACATTACCCATTTCACCCAACACCAGGCAGCATGGGGAAAGATACCCTCTACGTGGGAGAAGGAGAGGGCAGTGAGTACCAGACTTTGCCTTAGACCCCAATGCTCAGCCTAACCCCATAAAACCCAGCACCAGGAAGACCACCACAGCTGCAAACTCCAGGACCATATAGCAAACTAAGTATCCAGGCTGCCCCATGATCAGGCTGATGCCAGCCTGTGAACTGCCCCAGCATTAGGCTGACCCTCACAACCAGAGGCTTCAGGCCTGCCCCAGCACCAGGCCAACCTCACACAGTCCTAGTTATCAGGACAGCACCCATGGACCCAGTTCCCAGGCCAGCCACTTGGATGAGACTCCAGGCTTATCCAGTACCAGACCAGCTCCTGCGGCCCCAGACTCCAGGCTGCTACCCGCAGACTGAGCTTCCAAACCTGCCCCAGCACTAGATACAATCCTGCAGCCATAGGCGCCAGGCCTACACAACAAATTTGGTCTCTAAGCCTGCCGCAGCACAAGGCTAAACCCAGAGGCTCCAGGCTCCCGACCAGACCCAGCATAAGGCATTACCTGCAAAATCAGGATCCAGGTTAACCCCAGGGCCATGCCAGGCCATCCCCAATGGCCCCAGGCTGAAGACCACCCCTAGCACCAAGCTGGATGCCAAAGTCCCAAGCTTCAGGCCCACTTGAGCATCAAATCAACCCCTGGAGTTTTAATGATCAGGTCAGAACCCATGGAATTCATCTCGAGGTAGACCTCTGTGAATATCAGATCTAGCCCCACCCAGTCCAAGCTAGCTCCTGTGGCCCCAGACTTCTAGCCTATCCCAGTGCCAGCTTGGCTCCTCTGACCCCAAATACCAGTCAGGCACCAAGACCTAAGCTCCAGGCCTTTCCAGGGCTAGGCCAGGCCCTATGATACCATGCTTGAAGCCAGATACTATGGCCCAATGCTACTGTAACCCAGGGTCCAGGTCTGCCCCAGAAGACCTCAGTAGTAAACCAGTCCCGATGAACCCAGACTCTAGGACCACCCTGTGTACCTAGAACTCAATCTGGTTCCTCATCTCAAGACCCAGGCTAGCCTTTATGAAGCCAATCTCTATGCTGGGGCCTGCATATCTAGCCTCTAAGCCAATACCAGCAAGCACAGGCTCCAGACCCAAAGGCCCAGGCTCTAGGCCAGCCTAATGATCCCAGATATCAGGCAAGTGCTTGTGATCCTAAGCTCCAAACCAGCCCCACAAACTCAGGCTCCACATGGACCCCAGCATAAGGCCAACCCCAGGCTTCAGACTTGTCCCAATGGCCCCAGACTCCAGAAAACCCAGAGTTCAGACCTGTTCCAGGAGACCCAGAGTCCACCCCCCAGTTCCAGTAAAGACCTTACAGAAACAAGCTCCAAGACCACCCTTCTGAGCCAGGTTCCAAAATAGTCTTTTTGGACACAAGAAATTTGACATACAACTGATATATGGGATATCTGATACATAGGAGTATACATATGTCTGATACATAAAAGTACATAAAGGAGAAAAGAGAAACAGACAGTGTAGCAGAAAACTTTCCAAATTTGAAGAAAGATATAATTACACAGGTATGGGAACAGATACAGGTCTCCATTCAGATTCAATCCAAACAAAACTACAAAAAGACAGTAATATATCAAAAATCAAGGACAAAGAGAGGATTCTATTAGCAAAATAAAATTATCAAGAGGATCCTTATTAGTAAGAAAATAAGCAAACAATATATAAGTAAGTTCCAATAAGGCTAGCAACAAATTTCTAAGCAGAGACTTTCCAGGCCAAGAGAGAGATGATGTATTCAAAGTGATGAAATGTAAAAAATTCAAAAAACAATAAAATGTGCTAACCTAGAATACTATATCTTGCAAGACTGTTCTTCAGAAATGAAAGAGAATTAAAATCTTTCCCAGACAAAAAAAAAGCTAAGGGAGTTTGTCACCAACAGACCTATCTGAAAAAAGATGTTAGAGGGAGTATTCAACCTAAAAGAAAAGGGTGCTAACCAGTAAGTAACACAAAAAACATCTAAAAGCATAAAACTCAATGATAAAAGTAAGCAGACAATCAAATCCAGAATATTCTAACTGTAATGGTGATATGTAAATCACTTATAACTTCAGTATGGAGGTTAAAAGACAACTATTAAGAACAATAGGGGGAGGAGGCAAGATGGCATCATAGAGGCGACTCAGGATTGCAGCTCTCAGTGAAGGCACAGAGGGTGAGTCCTAGCCTCATTCTCGGATGTTCCTTTTATGCCCACAGAGTGTTGAAAGTCCCAGGTGTGGGAGAGACACGGGACGCTAGTGCACCTGGCTAATGCAGCCAGCTCCTGCCGCCTCTTCAGCCGGCGCTGCGGTGGGACCCGGCGCGAAACTCACTGGTCTGGGTGACCTGTTAAACCGGCAATCTGAGATTTGGAAGGGCAGATTGGCATGTTCATCTGATTGAATGGGACTTGGACAATGAGCCAGACCAGGAGTTTCCTGGGAAGCGTGATCTGAGCCGGGGTAGTGGGCAGTGGCACGGAAGATTGCACGGATCCTAGTGCCCTATCAGAAGGCTACTGGGGTGCCAGTGAGAGAGTCGACCTTTCAGCTTGGGGAGAGGAAGAGAGAGAGAGAGAGAGGACGGACTCTGAGGCAGGGAGCTGGGTGATCGGGCTCGGCGGGTCCCATGCTCACGGGGACAAGCAGGGCAGCGACTGGAGGTGCTTGGGGCTGAGAGTTTTGCTGCCAGCATCTAGGACAGTGCAGCCCGGTGAGGGAGGGACGTCCACCATTGCTGATGCAGTCCACCCCCACTGAAGTACCGCCCAGGACTGACGCAGCCTGCCGTTGATGAGGCAACCTGACATAACAGAGAGACTCTGCACTCCACAGCAGAAGGGAACCCAGCAGAAACAGGGCGGACCCGCACTAGCAGGTCAGAGCCCTGGCAGGCAAATAGTGAATAGACTGCCGCCTACTGGGGCAGGACAGTGCAACAGATACTCATAAAGAAATCCCCAACTCCCTGAGACAGAGCATCTAAGGGGGAAAAAAAAGGGTGGTGTTTTATGAGTTCTATTGCAGCAGACATAAACAACCTCCCAACAACCCTGAATAAAAAACGGAGCTCACAGCTCAGCACTGGAGCTCCGAGAAACCACAGACTGTCTCCTCAAGCAGCTTCCTGACCCCTGTATATCCAAGGAGTCACCCAAGAAAAGGACTAATCAGACTGACATTTGGCTGGCATTATTCTGGAACAAGGACAGCAGAAGAAGAAACTGGTATCATACCTCACTGTTCCACAGCTGCTGCAGGTATACCCCAGACAAGCAGGGCCTGGAGTGGACCTCAGCACTCATACAGCAGAGGGGATAGACCATTAGAGGGAAAACTAAGTAATAGAAATACTTCATCATCAACAATCTCAGCGTCCACACAGAGACCCAATTGAAAAATCAGCAACTACTAAGACAACAGGTGGATAAATCCAAAAAGATGGGAAGAAACCAGCGCAAAAAGGAGGAAAGCACCAAAAACCAAAACACCTCACCTCCAAAAAAGGACCAAAACCCCTCACCAGGAAGGTAACAAAGCTGGATGGAGAATGAATGTGACGAAATGACGGAATCAGACTTCAGAAAGTGGATAATGAGAAACTTCAGTGAGCTAAAGGAACATGTACTAAACCAGTGCAAAGAAACTAAGAACCTTGAAAAAAGATTTGAAAAAAGATTCGAGGAATTGATAACAAGAATGGACAACATAGAGAGGAATATAAATGAATTGAAGGAGCTGAAAAACACAACACGAGAACTTCGTGAAGCATGCACAAGTTTCAACAGCCGAATTGACCAAGCAGAAGAAGGAATATCAGAAGTTGAAGATCAACTCAATGAAATAAAATGAGAAACCAAGATTAAAGAAAAAAGTACAAAAAGGAATGAACAAAATCTCCAAGAAATGTGGGACTATGTGAAGAGACCCAACCTACGTTTGATAGGTGTACCAGAATGTGACGAAGAGAATGAATCCAAGCTGGAAAACACTCTTCAGGATATTATCCAGGAAAATTTCCCCAACCTAGCAAGACAGGTCAATACTCAACTCCAGGAAATACAGAGAACACCACAAACATACTCCACAAGAAGAGCAACCACAAGGCACATAATCGTCAGATTCACCAGGGTTGAAATGCAGGAGAAAATACTAAGGGGAGCCAGAGAGAAAGGTCGGGTCACCCACAAAGGGAAGCCCATCAGACTCAGAACAGATCTCTCGGCAGAAACTCTACAAGCCAGAAGAGAGTGGGGGCCAATATTCAACATCCTTAAAGAAAAGAGCTTTCAACCCAGAATTTCATATCCAGCCAAACTGAGCTTCATATGTGAAGGAAAAATAAAATCCTTCACGAACAAGCAAGTACTCAGAGATTTTGTCACCACTAGGCCTGCTTTACAAGAGCTCCTGAAAGAGGCACTACACATAGAAAGAAACAACCAGTTCCAGCCATCCTAAAAGCATACCAAATGCTAAAGACCATCAACAAAATGAAGAATGTACATGAACCAACAAGCAAAACAGCCAGCTAGCATCAAAATGGCAGTATCAAATTCACACATAACAATATTAACCCTGAATGTAAATGGGCTAAATGCACCAATCAAAAGACACAGACTGGCAAATTGGATAAAAAACCAAAACCCATCAGTGTGCTGTATCCAGGAAACCCACCTCACACGCAAAGATACACAAAGGCTCAAAATAAAAGGATGGAGGAAGATTTACCAAGCAAATGGATAGCAAAAAAAAGCAGGAGTTGCAATTCTCATCTCTGATAAAATAGACTTTAAAGCAACAAAGATCAAAAGTGACAAAGAAGGTCATTACATAATGGTAAAAGGATCGATACAACAAGAAGAGCTAATGATTCTAAATATATATGGACCCACTGTAGGAGCACCCAGATATATAAGGCAAGTTCTTAATGACTTACAAAGAGACTTAGACTCCCAGCCAATAATAGTGGGAGACTTTAACACTCCACTGTCAATAGCAGACAGATCAACCAGACTGAAAATTAACAAGGATATCCAAAACTTGAACTCAGACCTGGAACAAGCAAACCTGATAGACATTTACAGAACTCTCCACCCCAAATCCACACAATATACATTCTTCTCAGCACCACATCACACCTACTCCAAAATTGACCACATAATTGGAAGTAAGGCACTCCTCAGCAAATGCAAAACAATGGAAATCATAACAAACAGTCTCTCAGACCATAGTGCAATCCAGTTGGAAATCAGAATTCAGAAGATAACTCAGAACCGCACAGCTTCATGGAAACTGAACAACTGGCTCTTGAATGCTGATTGAATAAACAATGAAATGAAGGCAGAAATAAAGAAGTTCTTTGAAACCAACGAGAATGAAGACACAACGTACCAGAATATCAGGGACACATTTAAAGCAGTCTGTAGAGGAAAATATATAGCAATAAGTGCCCACATGAGAAGAGTGGAAAGATCCAAAATTGACACCCTATGATCAAAATTGAAAGAGCTAGAGGAGCAAGATCAAAAAAGCTCAAAACCTAGCCAAAGACAAGAAATAACTAAGATCAGAGCAGAACTGAAGGAGATAGAGACAAGAAACACCCTTCAAAAAATCAATAAATCCAAGAGCTGGTTTTTTGAAAAGATCAATAAAATAGACAGACTACTAGCCAGACTGATAAAAAAGAAAAGAGAGAACAACCAAATAGATGCAATAAAAAACGATAAAGGGGAAATTACCACAGATTCCACAGAAATTCAAACCATCATCAGAGAATACTACAAACAACTCTATGCACATAAACTAGTAAATCAGGAAGAAATGGATAAATTCTTGGACGCCTGTGTCCTCCCAAGCCTAAACCAGGAGGAAGCCAAAACTATAAATAGACCAATAACAAGGTCAGAAGTTGAGGCAGCAATTAAGAGCCTACCACACAAAAAAAAGCCCAGGTCCAGATGGGTTCACAGCTGAATTCTACCAGACACACAAAGAGGATCTGGTACCATTCCTTCTGAAACTATTCCAAATAATCCAAAAAGAGGGAACCCCTCCCAAATCATTTTATGAGACCAACATCATCCTGATACCAAAACCTGGCAGGGACTCAACAAGAAAATAAAATTTCAGGCCAATATCCATGATGAACACTGATGCAACAATCTTCAATAAAACACTGGCAAACCGATTGCAACAGCACATTAAAAAACTTATCCATTAGGATCAAGTAGGATTCATCCCGGGGATGCAAGGCTGGGTCAACATATGCAAGTCTATAAATGTAATTCACCACATAAACAGAACCAAAAACAAAAACCACATGATTATCTCAATTGACGCAGAAAAGGCATTTGACAAAATTCAACAGCCGTTTATACTAAAAACCCTCAATAAACTTGGTATTGATGGAACATATCTCAAAGTAATAAAAGCTATTTATGACAAACCAACAGCCAATATCATACTTAATGTGCAAAAACTGGAAGCATTCCCTTTGAAATCCGGCATGAAACAAGGATGCCCTCTCTCACCACTCCTATTCAACATAGTACTGGAAGTTCTAGCCAGAGCAATCAGGCAAGAAAAAGAAATCAAGGGTATTCAAATAGAAAAGGTGGAAGCCAAATTGTCTCTATGTGCAGATGACATGATAGTATACCTAGAAGACCCCATCACGTCAGCCCAAAAACTCCTGAAACTGATAAGCAACTTCAGCAAAGTCTCAGGATATAAAATCAATGCGCAAAAATCACAAGCATTCCTACACACCAATAACAGACTTAAAGAGAACCAAATCAAGATTGAACTGCCATTCACGATTGCTACAAAGAAAATAAAATACCTAGGAATACAACTCAAAAGAAACGTAAGGGACCTCTTTAAGGAAAACTACAAATCACTGCTCAACGAAATAAGAAAGGACACAAAAAGATGGAGAAACATTCCATGTTCGTGATTAGGAAAAATCAATATCGTGAAAATGGCTATACTGCCCAAAGTAATTTACAGAATCAACACTATCCCCATCAAGCTACCATTGAATTTCTTCACAGAACTGGAGAAAACCACCATGAACTTCATATGGAACCAAAAGAGAGCCTGCATAGCCAAGTCAATTCTAAGCAAAAACAACACAGCAGGAGGCATCACACTACCAAACTTCAAACTATACTACAAGACTACAGTAATCAAAACAGCATGGTACTGGTACCAAAACAGAGATATAGACCAATGGAACAGAACAGAGGCATCAGAGGCAACACAACATATCTACAACCATATAATCTTTGATAAACAAGACAAAAACAAGCAATGGGGAAAGGATTCCCTGTTTAATAAATGGTGTTGGGAAAACTGGCTGGCCATGTGCAGAAAGCAGAAACTGGACCCCTTTCTGACACCTTACACTTAAATTAACTCCAGATGGATTAAAGACTTAAACATAAGACCTGGCACCATAAAAACCCTAGAAGAAAATCTAGGCAAAACCATTCAGGACATACGAGTAGGCAAGGACTTCATGACCAAAACACCAAAAGCATTGGCAACGAAAGCCAAAATAGACAAATGGCATCTAATCAAACTCCACAGCTTTTGCACGGCAAAAGAAACAATCACTATAGTGAATCGGCAACCATCAGAATGGGAAAAAATCTTTGCAGTTTACCCATCTAACAAAGGGCTGATATCCAGAATTTACAAAGAACTCAAACAGATTTACAGGAAAAAAACAAACAAGCCCATTCAAAAATGAGCAAAGGATATGAACAGACACTTTACAAAAGAAGACATACATGAGGCCAACAAACATGAAAAAATGCTCATCATCACTGGTCATTAGAGAGATGCAAATCAAAACCACATTGAGATAATATCTCACACCAGTTAGAATGGCAATCATTAAAAAATCTGGAGACAAAAGATGCTGGAGAGGATGTGGAGAAATAGGAACACTCTTACACTGTTGGTGGTAGTGTAAATTAGTTCAACTATTGTGGAAGACAGTGTGGCGATTCCTCAAGGACCTAGAAATAGAAATTCCATTTAACCCAGCAATCCCATTACTGGGTATATATCCAAAGGACTATAAATCGTTCTACTATAAGGACACATGCACACGAATGTTCATTGCAGCACTGTTTACAATAGCAAAGACCTGGAACCAACCCAAATGCCCAATGATGATAGACTGGACTGGGAAAATGTGGCACATATACACAATGGAATATTATGCAGCAATCAAAAATGATTTGTTTTTGTCCTTTGTAAGGACATGGATGAATGTGGAGAACATCATTCTCAGCAAACTGACACAAGAACAGAAAAAAAATACCACATATTCTCACTCATAGGCGTGTGAGAAAAATGAGAACACATGGACACAGAAAGGGGGTCTACTACACACTGGGGTCTATTGGGTGGAATGGGGGAGGGACAGTGGGGGGAGAGCTGGGGATGTATAGCCTGGGGAAAAATGCCAAGTGTGGGTGAAGGGGAGGAAGGCAGCAAAACCCACTGCCACGTGTGTACCTATGCAACTATCTTGCACGTTCTGCACATGTACCCCAAAACCTAAAATGAAATAAAAATTAAAGAAAAAAAGAAAAAGATCACAATCAAAAAGAAATTCACAAAATTCCAGATCAAGAATTCCAAATACTGATTTTAAACAGGCTCAGTGAGATACAAGAAAAGTCTAGAAAACAATACAAAAACCCTCAGACTATGAGTGGAAATTTTACCAAAAAGATAGATATTTCTAAAAAGAACCAAATAGAACTTATGGAACTAAAGAATTCATTAAAAAAAATACAAAATAAATTCAAAAGGTTTAAAAATAGACTGGAGAAAGGAGAAGAAACAATTTCATAACTTGAAGACAAGTATTTTGAAATAATACAGTAAAAAATTTTGTAAAAGAAAAAGAAAGAAATTTATACATGCAGATACAGGAGGCTCAGTGATCCCCAGGAAAACAAAATGCAAAGAGGACTTTGCCATGGCACATTATAATCAGACTGTCTGATATGGTTTGGCTCTAGGCCCCCACCCAAATCTCATCTTGAACTGTAATCCCATAATTCCCATGTGCTATGGGAAACCCAGTCAGAGATAATTTGAATCCTAGGGGCAATTTCCCCCAACTGTTCTTATGGTAATTAATAAGTTTCACAAGATACAATGGTTTTATCAGGAGTTTTTACTTTTGCATCTTCCTCATTTTTCTCTTGCCACCACCATGTAAGAAGTGCCTTTTGACTCCTGCCATGATTCTGAGGCCTCCTCAGCCATGTGAAACTTTAATTCTACTTAGACCTCTTTTTCTTCCCAGTCTCAGCCATGTCTTTATCAGCAGTGTGAAAATAGACTAATACACCATCTAAATTCAAAATGAGTGAATTCTAAAATCAGCAAGAGAAAGGTATCATGTTACCTCTAAAAGAAACACATCAGACTAACAACAGTATTCCCAACAAAGCCTTATGGACCAGAAGATAATGGAATGACTATGCAAAGTGCTGATAGAAAACAACTGGCAGCATGTAATTCTATATCTAGCAAGATTAATGGTCATGAATGAAGAAGAAATAAAGTCTTTCCCAGACAAGCAAATGATGACAGAATTCATCACCACTATAAAAACCCTAAAAGAAATGTTCAATTAAATCCTAAACTTAGAAGTGAAAGAAAAACATTCACCATTATGAAAACACACAAAGCATAAAACTCATTGGTAAATACATGAAAGAGGAAGAGAAAAGAATCAGATGATACCACTATGGAATTCTACCAAAACCACAATAACAGAGAAAAAGAAACTAATAATTTAGAAAACAACTAAAAGAATTAACAATATGACAAAGAAAAACTCATATATCACTATTAGCCTTGAACATATATAAATTACATGCTCCACTTAAGAGATATAGATTGAAAAAATGCATTAAAAAATAATCCAGCTACATACTGCTTACAATAACCTAAGGTTACATAGAAAGAAACACATAGACTGAAAGTAAAGAAATAGAAAAGAATACTCCACACAAAAAAAAACCAAAAGCAAGCAAGAGTAACTACACTTATATCAGATAAAACGGTCATGAACAGTGAAAAAAATTTCATTATATAATAATAACATTATCAATTCAGTAAGAGGACATAATCATTCTAAATATATATGCACCCAACACTGGAGCATGCAGATTCAGAAAACAAATATTACTAGACCTACAGAGAGAGAGACAATAAAACAATAATAGTGGGAACTCCAACACCCCACTGATAACATTAGACAAATCATTGAGACAGAAAATCAATAAAACAAACATGGGACTTATTGGACTTAGACAAAAGGGATGAAACCAGAACATTTTACTCAACAACTTCAGAATATACATTCTTTATGTCAGCAAACAGAACATTCTCGAAGATGAATCATATGTTAGGCCACAAACTAAGTCTCCACAAATTGAAAATCAAATTTTTAAAAATCAAAATCATATCAAGTATCTTCTCAGACCATAATGGAATAAAACTAGAAATCAACACCAAGAGAAACTTCAAAAGCTACATAAACACATGAAATTAAACAAAATGTTTCTAAATGACCACTGGGTTAACAAATAAATTATGAAGAAAATTTTTTAATGTTTTCAGCTTTTCTTTGAAAGAACATGCAAAAGAAATGAGTAAATAAAAATAAAAATAATGTTTTCTTGGCCAGGTGTGATGTACCACTTTGGGAGCCAAGCTGGGAGCATCTTTTGAAATCAGAAGTTCAAGACTACCTTGGACAACAAAGTAACATCCTTGTGTCTACAAAAAATAATAATAGTAAAAATAAACACTAAAAATTGGCCAGATACAGTGGTATGCACCTGTAGTCCCAGCTAATCTGGAGGCTGAGGTAAGAGGATCAATTAATCCAAGAAATGTGAGGCCACAGTAAGCTATAATCATGCCACTGCACTCTAGCCTGGGTGACAGAATAAGATCTCATCTCTAAAAAAAAACAAAAACAAAAAAATATGTATTTTTTGAAATAAATGAAAACACAAACATACCAAACCCTGTGAGACACAAGTAAGTTAGCACTATTTTTGTAGAAAATAGTAACAAAACATTACAAAGTAAAAAAAAGTACAACTTCATTTAACAACACACCTCAAGGAACTAGAAAAGCAAAAACAAATCAAATCCAGAGATAGAAGAAGAAACGAAATAACACAGATCAAAGCAGAACTCAATGACCAAAACAAATAATAATAATAATAATAATAATAATAATAATACAACCAATGAAATGAAAAATTGGTTCTTTAAAAAGAAAAACAAATTTTGGAAATGATCATTCTCAGCAAACTGACACAAAAACAGAAAAACAGACACTGCATGTTCTCATTCATAAGTGGGTGTTGAACAATGAGAACACATGGACATAAAGAGAAGAAATCACACACCGGGGTCTGTTGGGGGTCAGGGGCTATGGGAGGGATAGCAGGGAGTGGGGGCATTGGGAATGGATAACATTAGGAGAAATACCTAACGTAGGTGATGAGGGGATGGAGGCAGCAAACTAACATTTCATGTGTACACCTATATAACAATCCTGCAAGATCTGCCCATGTACCCCAGAACTTAAAGCAAAATTAAAAAAAAAAGAAAAAGAAAAACAAATTTGAAAAAGTACAAGCTAGAACAACCAATAAAATAAGAAGAAAAACTCAAATAAACAAAATCAAAATGAAAAAGGAGACACTAATGTCAGAGAAATACAAAAGATTATCAAAGATAATTATGAAGAACTATATGCTCACAAGCTGGAAAACCTTGGTGAAATGGATAAACTTCTAAAAATATACAACCTCCCAAGATTGAACTAGGAAAAAATAGAAAACCTGAAAAAGCCAGAAACAAGTAGCAAGACTGAATCACTAAGCTAAAATACTCCCAACAAAAATGAATGGTACCAAAAGTACAAAGGAAAACTAATACCAATCCTCCTGAAACTTTTCAAAAAAATTCAAAATGGAGGAAATTCTTCCTAATTCAGACTATGAGCCAAGTACCATTCTGATACCAAAACCAGACAAAGATACAACAAAAAAGAAAATTATAGACCAATATCTTTGATGAATATAAACATAAAAACTCTCAGCAAAATATTAGCAAACTGAATCCAATGACACATTCAAAAGATAATACATTATAATCAAATGGGTTTTATACCAGAGTTGCAGATGCAGATTCAAATAGGTTTTATACCAGAGATGCAACAAATGTATTACCTTACATAAACAGAATACAGAACAAAAGCCATAGGATCAATTCAAAATATACAGAAAAGGCTTTTGATAAAATTCAGCATCCCTTCCTGATAAAAATGCTCAAATTAGGCATAGAAGAAGCATGCTTCAAAATAGTAAAGGTCATGTATGACAAACTTACACTTAATATTATACTGAATAGGAAAAAAGATGAAACCACTTTCTCTAAGAACTGGAACAAGACAAGGATGCTCACTTTCACCGCTGTTCTTCAACATAGTGCTGGAAGTTCTACCCAGAGCAATCAAGCAAGAAAAAAAAAAGTCACCCAAATTATAAAGAAAACAGTTAAACTGTCTCCATTTGAAGATTACCATGATCTTACAAATAAAAACTCTAACCCCATCAAAAGAACTATTCTAATTAAACAAAGTTACAGGATACAAAATCAACACAAAAAAAAATCAATAGTGTTTCTACATGCTAACAACAAACTATCAAAAAAAATTATTTAAAATTCATTTCCAATAGCTATAAGAAACAAAATACTTAGGAATATATTTAACCAAGGAGGTGAAAGACCTATACACTGAAAACCAAAACATTGGTGAAAGACATAATAGAAGTCACAAATAAATAGAAAGATATCCCATGTTCATGAATTGGAAGTATTAATATTATTAAAAAATTTCTGCAACTAAAACTTATCTATAAAGTCAATGAAATCACTATCAAAATTTTAATTACATTTTCACAGAAGTAAAAAAATCCAAAAATTCAGGTGAAACCACAAAAGGCTCTGAATAGCCAAAGCAATATTAAGCAAGATGATCAAAGCTAGAGGTATCACACAACCTGACTTTGAAATATACTACAAAGCTACAGTATCAAAACAGCAAGATACTAACATAAAACCAGACAGATAAATCATTGGTAACTATAACTAACAATGTAATATATTTTTGCAAATTGTTCAGAGAAAATTTTAAGTGTAGTCACTACAAAAAAATAGAACTACATGATGTAATATACATGTTAATTACCCCAACTTAGCCATTCCACGTATGCATATTTCAAAACAGTACATACACAATAAATCTGTATTAGGTTGGTGCAAAAGCAATTGCAGTTTTTGCCATTAAAAAACACAATTACTTTTGCACCAACCGAAGACATATTTATTGTGTACATATTGTTTTGAAACAAACAAAATTAAACTTGTAATGGCAAAAACTGCAATTACTTTTGCACCAATCTGTAAAATTTACATTTGTCAATCAAAACAATTTTCACTGCTATTAATTGTGATTAAGCCATTTATCTGCATTTTATATACAACTACAAAAAACAAACCACTTATACAGAGGAAGATGTCTAGACATACTGTGGTTTTCTAAACAAACTGCAGTACAAACCTTCATGTTCAAATCACATAGTCATGACTAAGGTAAACCCCATTCATTGGTATTTCCGTTTTCCTTTAACATTGATATTCCACTTATATTTAATATTTTTGTTTTGCTTTTTATCATCTCAAATTCTTTTTGGAAAAGTATAAAAAATACATTTATACAAATTAAGTATCTGCGTCCCTTTATAATGTCAAATGAATGCAACTAAATATATTTTCATCAAATTGGGAGGGTATATCTGGGATGGTTTGACTTAAAATATAGGTTACATGACACATCAAAATTCATGGAGTGCCCAAGAAAGGTACCCTAAAAGGATACAGTCCACTTCTTCTAGTAGCTGTACCTGAGGGACAATGAGTAGCTCAAACAATGGTTGATAGGGAGAAAAATCATATTTTTAAGATACAAAAAGAAAAAAGTAAGTTGCTTTTACATACCCTAAATTAAAAGTCACAAGGTGAGCCATTTCAAACTGGAAGAAGTAGATTTTTGTTGGAGTGACTTTTCAAGAAGTTAGCTCTAAGTATCATACTCCAAGTTTAAAAAAAAAAAAAACAGAGCTTTAAAAGCATGGTTAACAATTTTCCTGGGTTATACTGGCAGGCCAACTTTAAGCAAAATATTTTTAAATAACCAGAAACAACTAGTGCTCAGGAGGTTTATGAACTGAGTACTGATGAGTTGATTAAAGTACCCAAGAAAGGTTATATGGTAGTAGCACATGAGGTGAAATGCATTAGATTAAAACCAGCAGATTTGAAATTGTTTTGAAAGCATTTTCAAATACAACCAGAAACTGAATAAACTTATAACTACACTGTACTCCAACCACACTATCTTGCTCATTTTCATCTTTGGCCTTTGCAGCTGATGCTCTCTCTGATTTTCTCCAACATCTTTTCAAGCCTTACTCCTCATTTCACTAAGTCTCTGCTTAAAATGTCACCTTCTAAAGAGGCCTGCTTTCACCTCATCCAAAATAACCCTGCCTCAGTATGCTTCTGTTGCTAAAACAAAATACCATGAAGTGGGTAATTCATAAACAATAGAAAGTTAGCTGGGTTCAGTGGCATGTGTCTGGACTAACAACTACTTGGGAGGCTAAAGCAGAAAAACTGCGTAAGCCCAGGAGTTTAAGGTGCAGTAAGTTATGACTGTGCCCCTGCATTGCAGCCTGGATGACAGACCTAAATCCCATCTCAAGAAAGAAAGGAAGGGAAAGAAGAAAAAAAGGAAAGGAAGAAAGAAAGGAAAGAAAAAAGGGAAAGGAAAGGAAGTAAAGAAAGGAAGAAGGGAAGGGAAGGGAAGAGAAAAGGAAAAAGAAAGAAAGGAAAGGAAGAGGAGGGAGAGAAAGAGGAAAACAGGGAGAAAAGAAAGGAAAGAAAGAAAAAGAAAAAATTTTTTCTCATGGTTCTGGAGCTCGGAATTTCAAGATGAAGCCACGTTTCCAAGATAGTCCCTTGCTGCTGCAATCTCTGGAGGAAAGAAAAATCATGTCCTCCTATAACAGGAGAGACAGAAGAGCAAGAGAATGCTTCCTTCAACCTTGACCCCTTTTATAAGGGAACTAATCCCATTTGTGAGGGCAGAGCCCTCATGACTTAATCACCTCCTAAAAATTGCATCTTTAATACTGTTGCACTAGGAATTAAGTTCCAACATGAATGTTAGAGGGAACACCGTCACTTGAACCACAGCAAACCTCATTGCCTTTTAACTTACTCTACTTTATTTTTTTTATAGTATGTATTGGTTTTCTGATAAATTATCCATACTCCAAACAAGGTAGAAAATAATCAAAGCCTTAGAAAAATAGTAATTGTTCTTAAAAATTTTTCTGAGCAAAATAGCTCACTCTGTTTAGTTATACATTTACAGCCCAAAATCTTGGTTCATGTGGTAACTGGGAAAAATTGAATCACTATCATCATCTTCTACTCCCTTGCCTTATGTAAAAAAGCATACTCAAACAAGATTTTAAAAAGGAAAGTAAGCAGTGTTCATATTTAGAGGGGCTTTTATTTAAATCTTAAAAGTAAAACAGTGTCCTGGATTAGGCTGCTGACATACTTTTTATATATTACATAAGCTTATAAAATACTCTTGCAAAATGCCTTCAGGGTGTTTTATCTTTAGAGAGTCCAAAGATTAATGAACCTCATAAAAATGATAATTTATTTCAAAAGTACATTTGCAAAATAAACCATTAAAGAGTTTTATCTTTAAAAGAAAGTTAAAGCTAAATATGAAAGAAAAAACTATGAAGATTTTCAAAGAAATATAGAAGCCATACTTTAATCATTTTATGTTATAGAATATGTTTTTAAAAGAAAACACAAAAAGCACCAACCATAATTTAAAAGTAATACCATAAAAAAATAGCAAAAAACATGCCACAAAATGAGACACTGATCCCATTAAACAAACAACAAAAGACTCATTCCTGGATTTCATAACAAACTCCCACATATCAATAAAAATACAACCCATTAGAATAGTGGTCAAGAGACTTAAACAGATATTTTATGAAAATAATAATATACAAATGGCCAATGAACATACAAAGAGATTATATACCTCATTCATAATTAAAATAATACAAGTTAAAACTGCAATAAGCAAGTATTCATCCACTACATTGGCAAAAGTATTGACAATATATGTTTGGCAAAGATGTAGAACAATATAAAGTCTCTGTTGTTGAATGTTTAAGTAGGTATACCTTCTTTGAAAGTTATTTGGCAAAACCTAATTAAATAAAAGAATCACATTCTCTAAGATCCAGCAATTTATCTCTTAGAAATATACTCTAGAAATGAACAGGCAAACTACAGAATGGGAGAAAAATTTTGCAATCTATCTATCTGACAAAGGTCTAATATCCATAATCTAAAAGGAACTTAAACAAATTTACAACAACAACAAACAAACCCATTAGAAAGTAGGCAAAGGATATGAACAGATATTTCTCAAAAGAAGATATTTATGTGGCCAAGAAACATATGAAAAAAAAATCTCATAGTCAGTGGTCATTAGAGAAATGCAAATCAAAACCACAATGAGATACAATCTCATGCCAGATAAAATGGTGATTATTAAAAAGTCAGGAAGTAACAGATGCTGGAGAGGATGTGGAGAAATAGAAATGCTTTTACACTGTTGGTGGGAGTGTAAATTAGTTCCACCATTGTGGAAGACAGTATGGTAATTCCTCAAGGATCTAGAATAAGAAATACCATTTGACCCAGCAATCCCATTACTGGGTACATACCCAAAGGATTAAAAATCATTCTACTATAAAGACACATGCACATGTATGTTTACTGCAGTACTATTTACAATAGAAAAGACTTGGAGCCAACCCAAATGCACATCAGTGATAGACTGGATAAAGAAAATGTGGCATATGTACATCATGGAATACTATGCAGCAATAAAATGAATGAGTTCATGTCCTTTGCAGGGACATAGATGAAGCTGGAAGCCATCATTCTCAGCAAACTAACACAGGAACAGAAAACCAAACACTGCATTTTCTCACTCATAATTGGGAGCTGAAAAATGAGGACATATGAATGCAGGGAGGGGAACATAACCCATCAGGGCCTGTTGAGGGGCGGGAGAGCAGTAGGACAGATACCTAATACATGCAGGGCTTAAAACCTAGATGATGGTTTGATAGGTGCAGCAAACCACCATGGCACATGTATGCCTATGTAACAATTCTACACATTTTGCAAATGTATCCCAGAACTTACAATTTTTAAAGAGAAGAAATGTACCATAGAAAAACTCTTATGCACCTGAACACACATACAAAAGTTTTCATAGCAGCAGTGATTTTAATAGCGAAGGCTGGAAACAACCCAAATGTCTACTCACTCTGGAATGGATACATTACAACATAATTCTGCAATAGAATACTGAATAGCAATAAACACTGAACAAACACTATTCCCTATAATATAGGTGAATCTCATAAGCATACTCCAGTATGAAGAAGAAAGAACCAAAAGAATATATAAAGTATTATTCAACTTATATAACATTCATAAATAAGCAAACTAAATGATATATTTCAGAGATGCATACAAAGGTGATTAATTATTACACTGTACAGTAACTACACTGTACCATTATAAGTGTATTTTATATTTTTTTTTGCATTCAAACTTTCTTAAAGTTAACTTTTAAAGACTGAAGGAAAAAATAATAGCTTTCTTGATACTTCTTTTCTTACTCTCCTAAATTGATCCATCAACAAATTCTAATGACAATATATATTCAGTTTCCAGCCACTTCTCATCTCTTTGATCTGAGTCACTATATTCTCTTTCCTTTTCCATTTCAGTTGACTTCTAACCAGTCTACCTGGTTTTCCTCTTTCCTATATAGCCTATTCATAGAGTATCTAGGATAGGTGCTATTGTTCAAATGTTCCCTCCAAAATTTATGCTGAAACTTATCTCCAATATGCTTTTAAAAGGTGATTGGATCATCAAGTTTCTTCCTTCATGAAAGAATTGATCCTGTTAATAGATTAATCAGTTATCACCAGAGTGAAACTGGTGGCTTTACAAGAAAAGAAACAAAGACAAGACATGGTAGCTCATGCCTGCAATCCTAACATATTCAGAGGGCAAGGTGAGAGGATGAATTGAGTTCAGGAGTTCAAGGCCCACCTAGACCATATAGTAAGACTTCAGTTCTAATAAAACTCAAAAAATTAGTTCAAAGAAGAAAGAAAAAAAGAAGATGGAAAAAGAAAAAGAGGAGGAGACTATTTTACAATAGCAAAGACTTGGATCCAATCCAAATGCCCATCAATGATAGACTGGATAAAGAAAATGTGGCAGATATACACCATGGAATACTACAAAGCCATAGAAAAGGATGAGTTCATGTCCTTTATAGGGACATGGATGAATCTGGAAACCATCATTCTCAGCAAACTGACACAAGAACAGAAAATCAAACACAGCATGCTCTCACTCAAACAGATGTTGAACAATGGAAACACATGGACACTGGGAGGGGAGCATCACATGCTGGGGTCTGTTGAGGAGGACTAAGGGAGGGATAGTGAGGGGTAGGGAGTTGGGGATGATAACATGGAAAGAAATGCCAGATATAGGTGATGGGAATGCAACAAACCACATTGCATGTATGTACCTATGCAACAATCCTGCATGTCCTGTACATGTACCCTAGAACCTAAAGTGCAATAAAATATATTTTTAAAAAGGAAGAGAAGGAAGAAGAGGAGGATGAGGAGGAGAAAGAAGAAGAAGAAGAGGAGGAGGAGGAGGAGGAGGAGAAGGAGAAGAAGAAGAAGAAGAAGAAGAAGAAGAAGAAGAAGAAGAAGAAGAAGAAGAAGAAGAAGAAGAAGAAGAAGGAGGAGGAGGAGGAGGAGGAGGAGGAGGAGGAGGAGGAGGAGGAGGAGGAGGAGAAGAAGAAGAAAGAAAGAAAGAAAGAAAGAAAGAAAGAAAGAAAGAAAGAAAGAAAGAAAGAAAGAAAGAAAGAAAGAAGAGTAGGAAAAGGAGGAGAAGGATGGGAGAACAAGGTATTGCCAAACAGCTTAGGAAGAGGAGGAGGGAAGAAGGAGGAGGGTAAAGGAGGAATGGAGGAAGGGAGGAGAAGGAGGGAAGGAAGGATTAGAACAAAGAAAAGGAACAAGGAAGAGGAGCAAAGAAGAAAGAGGGAGCAAAGAAGGAAGAAGGAGAAGAAGAGAAGAGAAAGAAGAGAAAGAGGAAAAAGAACAAGGAGGAAGAGGAGGGGAGGGAGAGGAGGAAAAAAGGGAGAAGGAGGGGGAGGCAAAGAAGGAGAGGGAGGAGGAAGAAGAAGAAACAGAGAACCTGAGCTAGCTGCTCAACCCCCTCACCTTGTGATAGATACTCTGTGCTGCCTTGGGACACTACAGAGCCCTCAACAGCAAGAAGGACCTCAGCAGATGTGCTCCCTTGACTTTAGACTTCTCAGCCACCATAACTGTAAAAATTAAATTCCTTTTCTTTATAAATTATCCAATTCCCAGGTGTTCTGTTGCAAGCAACAGAAACCACTAAGACACTGGATCTTTTTAAACACAAGTCAAATCCCTCCTTTGCTCACTCTGCTGGAGCCATGGTGACATGCTTGACGTTTCTCCAATATGCCAGGTATACCATGTATAATCCTGCCTCAAAGCCCTTACACTTGCTATTCCTTCTTCCTGATTAACCCTCTCTCAAGTCCTTCAGCTCTTTAATTGAATGTCACCTTATTAGAAATGACGTCTTCCCTTTCGACCTTATGTATATTCTTTTATCCCCCTACTCTGTTTTATTTTTTATGGTGCTTACCAGCTGACATATTTAATACTTTATTTATTTTATATCTCTCCTTTCTAGTTTGTAAGATCCATGAGAACAAAAATTTCATCTTTTTGTTAACTAATGTATCCCTAGTTTCTAGAACAATTGATGGCAAATTATAAGCACTCAAGAGTTATTAAATAAATATAAAATAAAAACAAACCTACCAAAGTGTTAACAGTAGAGGGTAAAAGTATTTGTGTTCTCTGTATTTTTCAAATACTCTACTTTGAAATTATATTAGCTTTATAAACAGAAAAATAAGCTATTCCTCCAAGACAGTAAAATAGCACCTAGCTTAGTATCTAACAGAGAGTAGACAAGTAATAAACATTTATTAACTTGTTATTTAATTTAGATGAGAAAGGCTAACAATGAACAACATATATATGTTGACTACATTGAAGTTGACACATATAAAAAAGTAACAGTATAGTTTATTTCCAGCTTTAATTGCACTTGCTACAATTTGCATTGTTTCTTCGTAAGTTACAAGGGTGAATATGGGTTTTTATTGTGAAATGCTATCCAATAAATATTTACTCTACGTTACTGATATTGAAGCTCATTATTTCACTTACAGAAAGAAATACACAGTAATTGTTAGGGATTGCAGAAATAAATTTCTTTTAATCATAGTTCAAGGAATCCCATGCCCATCTACACCTGAGTCCTGAAAAGAAAGAAATCTAACAGGAACCAAGAGCTTTTCTTCAAAAGACAACCTATATGAAAATTAAACTACTGCATGTAAAATGAACCAAATACTTAAAATCATACTCTAGAGGCTAATCTCATAAAGCTATTTCTTATCTAACATAGATTTCTAGATCCTAAAGGAAATCTCAAAAGTTAGGCATTATTTTAAGAAATAAGTGCCTCACTATATAATACAGGCCACATTGACTAATCTGAATGCTTCCGGAGAAGAGCAAGCAACCAAGATGGTGAAGGGCTCTCTGGCAGAGGAAAAACAATCTAATGGCAGGATGTATATAGTTTTTTTATCTGAAAGACAATGACATATTCTAGCTGTCTCAACATTTTTTAATGTATTATCATATAGAAGAACTGATGTTTTCTGATGTATCTAAAACACAGTGCTATTATTATTTTTCATTGACTTTATTCAACAAATATTTACTGTGTACCTGCCATGTGTCAGCTCTGTAATAAATGCTGATGATACATAGTGAATGAAATCACTGGGTTAAAGAGGCTTAAAAAATTAATATATTAATCACTGATGAATTAAAATCACAACTGCGATACAAGTTACAAAGAAGTACAGAGCACTATGAATGCATATAACTGGAGAATTTGATCTAATGAGGCATACTGTGGAATGCTTAATTAAAGAAATGATTGTGATGAGTTCTAAAAGACAAATGTTAGTTTGGTGCTCACTTCAGCAGCACATATACTAAAATTGCAATGATACAGAGAAGATTAGCATGGCCCCTGCACAAGGATGACACAAAGAATCATCTGTATTTTAAAATTTTTTTAAAAAAAAGTTTAGTTTGGTGAAAGCTGAAAGAAAATTAGGAAGAGAGCTAGGATGAAGAAAAGCATAAGAAAACACTCTATAGGAGAGAAAAACAAAGAAAAACTAAAAGAAGGCCAATGTGGCTAGAAGTGATTGGTTAAGAAAAGAATCACAATATGAGGCTAAAGAGGTAGGCAGGAGTCATACCAGGAAGAACTGATAGTACAGGATAAGAAATATGTCTTAATCCTAAGAACAGTGAGAAGCCAATAGATTTGAGTTCTTTTTTTTTCTTTTTCTTTTTCTTTTTATACTTTAAGTTCTGGGGTACATGTGCAGATTGTGCAGGATTGTTACATAGGTATACACATGCCATGGTGATTTGCTGCATCCATCCCCACATCATCTACATTAGGTATTTCTCCTAATGTTATCCCTCTCCAATCCCTCCACACCCCTGCTATCCCTCCCATAGCTCCCCCCACCTCCCAATAGGCCCCGGTATGTGATGTTCCCCTCCCTGTGTCCATGTGTTCTCATTTTTCAACACCCACTTATGAGTGATAACATGCACTGTTTGGTTTTCTGTTCTTGTGTCAGTTTGCTGAGAATGATGGTTTCTAGCTTCATCCATGTTTCTAATTTCAAGAATTCAATGACATCTGCCTTAGAAGAAAGATTATAACAATTTAACAACTAAACACATATAACAATAAAATGGGTTGCCTCAGAGACTGAGCTTCCCATTACTGTGAGTAATCAAATAGAACCTAATTGATCACCTTTCACGAATGCAATAAAATGAATTACACATATCTTGGAAAGTTATCCCCGAGGCTTCATCTTTCATTAAGATTAAATGTTTCAATTATTCAAATACCAAACAGGGATTTTCCAAAACACTGCAAAAATTTAAAGTTACTTTTTTGTTTTTTTGCTAGAGCCTGTTGCCCAGGCTGAAGCACAGTGGTGGGATCATAGCTCACTGTAGCCTCAAACTCCTGGGCTCAGGCAGTCCTCCAGCCTCAGCCTCCCAAATAGCTAGGACTACAGGCATTAAGACTACAGGCATGTGCCACCAGGCCTGGTAAATTTTTTGTTTTTGGGGGTCTCACTATGTTGCCCAGGCTGGTAAAAATTTGAAGTTTCAAAATGAAGTATTAATTGTTCATACCAACATGTAAAATAAAAATATTTGACTGAAGTTTCATGGTGTTTCTCAGGAAGGATCATAATATTATATAATAAGAGATCCATTTTCAGTGTAGACTGCAATGAGTCAGTGGCTCTTCTCTCCTGTTCATTGCCAAAGATCAGGTAGAGAAATAAGCAGAGGAGAAAGGGCATTCAAATGAAAGATTTCTGTGGAACATGCAGGAAGGAATTTGAAAAACAGCAATAACAAAAAACTCCAACCTGGTATAAAGCAAAGATTATTTTCTTAGCCACACTTGTAAGGGGTTCTCATCATTCCTTTAGGAAAGAAGTAAACAAAACACAATGGATAAGTACTTTAGCCGAAGTAACTATGTATGCTGAAGGTAACCGTAGAGTAGAATGCATACAGTTTTTATTCTAAAACATGAGTTGAGATATTTAAAAACCAATATTTGACTGTCTTCATCAAGTACTGAATTAAGTGCCTTTTGATACTGTATCTATAAATATGCTGTGACTTTTCTCTATAAATAATATAACTATATCTATAGATAGCATACCTTGGGTTAAACAGTGCCTACTTTACCATCACTCTCAAAAGTGGATAAAACCATCATTTAATAAATCACTCTCTTAGCCAAGTTTATTCTTGCTCAATATGATACATGTCATACCAATACCAGCTTCTTTAGTACCAACTTTTAAATAAAAAGTCAAAAAATAACATATGTTGGTGAGGTTACAGAAAAAAAGGGAATACTTATACACTGTTGTGGGAATGTAAATTAGTTTAGCACATTGGAAAACAAAGTGAAGATTTCTCAAAGAACTGAAAATAAAACTATCATTCGACCCAGCAATCCCATTACTGAGTATATGCCCAAAGCAAAATAAACTGTTCTACCAAAAAGACTCCTGCACTCCTTTTGTTTACTGCAGCACTATTCACAAGAGCAAAAATATGTAATCAACCCAGGTGCCCATCAATGGTAAAACTGGACAAAGAAAATGTGGTACATATACCCCATAAAATACTACACAGCCATAAGAAAGAACAAAATCACATCCATTGCACCAACAGGGAGGAAGCTTGAGGCCATTATTCTATGTGAATTAACACAGAAAGAGAAAACCAAATACAGCATATTCTCACTCTTAAGTGGGAGCTAAACATTAGTGTACATGAACAAAAAGATGGGAAAAATGAACACTGGGAATTCCAGAAGGAAAGAGGGAAGGAACAGAGAAAGGGTTGAAAAACTACCTAAGGGGTAATATGTTGAAAGTTTGGCAATGGGATCATTAGAAGCCCAAACCTTAGCATCATACAATATACCCATGTAACAAACCGGCACATGTACCCTCCAAATCTAAAGAAATTTAACTCCAGATGGATTAAAGACCTAAACATAAGACCTGACACCATAAAAATCCTAGAAGAAAATCTAGGCAAAACCATTCAGGACATAGGAGTAGGCAAGGACTTCATGACCAAAACACCAAAAACATTGGCAACAAAAGCCAAAATAGACAAATGGGACCTAGTCAAACTCCACAGCTTCTGCACGGCAAAAGAAACAGACACCAGAGTGAATCGGCAACCATCAGAATGGAAAAAAATCTTTGCAGTTTACGCATCTGACAAAGGGCTAATATCCAGAATTTACAAAGAACTCAAACAGATTTACAGGAAAAAAACAAACAAGCCCATTCAAAAATGGGCAAAGGATATGAACAGACACTTTACAAAAGAAGACATACATGAGGCCAACAAACACATGAAACAATGCTCATCATCACTGGTCATTAGAGAGATGCAAATCAAAACCACATTGAAATACCATCTCACGCCAGTTAGAATGGCGATCATTAAAAATTCTGGAGACAGCAGATGCTGGAGAGGATGTAAAGAAATAGGAACACTCTTACACTGTTGGTGGGAGTGTAAACTAGTTCAACCATTGTGGAAGACAGTGTGGCGATTCCTCAAGGACCTAGAAATAGAAATTCCATTTAACCCAGCAATCCCATTACTGGGTATATATCCAAAGGACTATAAATCGTTCTACTATAAGGACACATGCACACGAATGTTCATTGCAGCACTGTTTACAATAGCAAAGACCTGGAACCAACCCAAATGCCCAATGATGATAGACTGGACTGAAAAAATGTGGCTCATATACACCATGGAATATTATGCGGCAATCAAAAATGATGAGTTTGTGTCCTTTGTAAAGACATGGATGAATCTGGTGAACATCATTCTCAGCAAACTGACACAAGAACAGAAAAAGAAATACCGCATATACTCACTCATAGGCGGGTGAGAAAAATGAGAACACATGGACACAGAGAGTGGGTCTGCTACACACTGGGGTCTATTGGGGGGAATGGGGGAGAGACAGCGGGGGGGGGCTGGGAAGGGATAGCCTGGGGATGAATGCCAAGTGTGGTGAAGGGGAGGAAAGCAGCAAAACACACTGCCACGTGTGTACCTATGCAACTATCTTGCACGTTCTGCACATGTACCTCAAAACCTATAATGCAATAAAAATTTAAAAAAAAGAGAGATTTAAAAAATCAAAAATAGAATGCAGTTTTTAATATGAACCAAAAGAAAAAAAGGTAAACATTATAAATTTTTAAAAATCAAGCCAGGTATTTTACTTGAGGAGACAAATTTGAGATGTCAATAATTAGCAAACCAATAATATTTCACATGAACTTATCAGTTGGATCCTTAATTAGCTCTATGAGTTTTGGTGTTCTAAGTAATTGTAGTATCTTCAACGAGCACTTACCTTTCACTAGTATGTCTTCTTGCCTCACTATTTAATCATTTGCAAGGTACAAACTTCTACTTTCTAATAGCTCCTTTCATGTCTTTTTCTCTGTTTTGATCTGCCCCACATTTCTTCAGGCTTATATCATTCACCTCTCCCACCTGACTAGTCTTGCTATCATACTATTAGAAGCATTTTTTATTTTTCAAAAAACACCAACATCTATTTGATATATCTTATATTTAACCTATTAACATTTCTAACTGCTGTTGGTCACTATTCAACAATCTTTCAAATCTTCCAAATCTAATTAGTTACCAAATTCTATTAATTATCTTTCTAAATATCTGTCAAGATCATCCTCTGTTCCTCATCCTCATTGTTTCTTCTTTGGTTGAAGTATTCACCAGTTTTCTTTTTTCTTTTTTTTCTTTTTTTTTTTTTTTTTTGAGATGGAGTCTTGCTTCTTCATCACCAGGCTGGAGTAGTGCAGTGGTGCAATCTCGGCCCACTGCAATCACTACATCTCAAGTTCAAGAGATTACTCTGCCTCAGCCTTGTGAGTGGCTGGGACAACAGGCATGCATCACCATGCCCGGCTAATTTTTTTTATTTTAGAAGAGACGTGGTTTTACCAAGTTGGCCAGAATGGTCTCCACCTCCTGACCTTGTAATCTGCCCACCTCTGCCTCCCAAACTGCTGGGATTACAGGTGTGAGCCACTGAACCTGACCCATTAGTTTTCTTTTGAACAATTTAGTTTTTTTTAGAACACCTTCTGGGTGTTTTTTCCAACTACTAGTTTCTTCTTCCTTGTAATACATTTTTCAGACTCTCCCAGAGTAATTTATGTAAAACTCAGATTTATTCATGTCCTACATATTCTTATATAATTTATCATAATAAAAAGTATCATTTTCTCTGTGTGTGTGTGTGTGTTAGGCTTTATGTCAGATGCATTATAAACACTGTTTTTAATCCTCATATCAACTTTGTAAGATAGGTATTATTATCCCTAGGTATAAATGCAAAAATAGGTACAAATGCATAAATGTAGGGCTCCTGGTATTTAAATAATTTCCCCAAATTCGTACAACTGATTGGTGGATGTGAAACAGAGCCCAGATAAACCTAGGTTTAAAGAGACAAGGAATGTGTCAACTGGCAATATCTGTGAATGAAATCATATAGGAGAAATTTTTGATTATGCTTTTATTATTTTGTCTTGCTTTTCAATACAATTCAACTTTCATATTTTGACATTTTCTCTAACTTCCCTGGTGGAAAGTGCTTTCATCTCTGGGTCTAGATACTTTACAGATTCTTATAGCACTTTTTGGAATAGTGAATACTAACTAGTCATCATTCCTCAAACCTTTAAACAAAGTTGTTAAATCAATGTTTAAATCGTTTAAAAATGTCTCTTTCTATTGCTTACCTTTATTTTCATATGCTCTTGGTTTCAGTGTATCTGAGTTTCAGGAAGGAGTCACTCACCCCATATACTGGGCAGAGGTTTTATATTGAGCTCTCTGAAATTATATACTTTTATTGTACACCTATCATCTTGAATTATTTGGTTGGACAAAAATAATTCAAGAAAATAAACTTTTGGAAAATATACTTTTATAGTACATCTATCATATTCTTGAATTATTTTGTTAGAGGATTTCTGGGAGATGAAATAAAAGCTGAGAATTGGGAACTATAAACTCATTTATATTTGTGAATAATAAGGTAGATTGTCACAGCAATATTGAAAATAATTTGGTGGATGGTATGGCTGTAGTCAGATAACTGGAGTTGCTAGAATATATAATTTGATTGTTGGAATATAAAAGACAAAAGGAGAAGTCAGAGTCACATTTTACTTACTAATTTTGACCAAGTTCATTAAGTAAGAGAATTGTTCAGTGTGAGCTTAGATTATTCTAATTTTGAAATAATATCTTGTTTATAAGACAGAGTAAATTAATAAACTATAAATTTTCTACCTGGGGCAGATACTGAGTAGAGGACCTAAACATTTTATGATGGCAAGAACATGGATAGGTGTGATTAATATGTTGTTAAACTTAAACTTTGGTGTCAAACACTCCTGATTGAATCCTTGTTCCACAACTTACTAGCTGTGTAAATTTTAGCAATTCCCAAATCATCACTTTTCTATTTGTAAATCTCTCAGACTTAAGACTTGATTTCTTCATCTGAAAACTGAAGATATTAATAGCATCTATCTTGGTGCTTACTTCATAATACCTTGCCTCTAGCAAATGTTCAAAATAATATGGGTTACTATGATTGTTATTAATGATTTTCAGATCCATCTGTTCATGTGTTTGCTATCAATGAGGTAGAAAGAAACAACATGGTAATACTAGGACTGACAAGAAGTGGCATGCAGGAGTGGTAAGGTTTCTTGAGAGTGATCATAAAGTAAGAAGAGTATCTGAAGGAAAAAAAAAAGAATTTGGAACATTTGAATTTGCTGCTTCTGCATTATATCATTTTTTGTAGTATGATAATGTAACTATACTGTTTGCTAGATTCTCATTCATATAGTAGAAGTTTGTGAGGTTTTATGAATTCCTGTCCACGAATGGTTATAAGAACATAGGATTCAAAGATCTGGTTTGTGATGAGTAAAAGCATGATACTAAATCCTTATCATAGTCTAGATACAGTTCAAGTCTAATAAAATATGACAAGAAAGAAATGGAATCAGTTCTCCTTCATTACAAAGTAAGGTTATACAATTTGTTTCCAAATAGCACTAAAAAATTCTGTAATTTTCAGAGTGAAATCCCAATAATTTTACTGATTAAATTCTATTTTCCATTTACTTTTCCTAATCAAATACATTTACTTTCTCTGCTAAATCCTAATTATCATATCAAGTCACTTCTCAGATCACAGTAGAATACAAGTAGAAATCAATTCTAAGAGGAACTCTCAAAAGTACACAAATACATTTAAATTAAACAATCTGCTCCTGAATAATCTTTGGGCCAAGGATGACATTAAGATGGAAATTTAAAACTTTTTGGAAATGAATAAAAAGAGACACAATGTACCAAAATCTCTAGGATATAAGAAAAGGCTAAAAGAAACAAAAAGACAGAAAGATCACAAATTAACAATAAACTAATAATTTAACATTGCACCACAAGGAATTAGAAGAACAAGATAAAACCAAAATTGCATCTAGGAGAAGGAAAAAATCCAAAGATCAGAGCAGAGTAAAATGAAATTGAAACCCAAAAAAAAGAAAAAAAAAGAATCAACCAAATAAAAAGTTTGTTTTCTGTAAAAATAAGCAAAATTGATAGAATACTAGTTAGATTAACAAAGAAGAGAGACTATCCAAATAATCACAACAAAAATTTAAAAGAAGACATTATAACTGAAACCACAAAAATACAATTGATAATCAGAAACCACTATGAATATCTCTACACTGACAAACTAGAAATCCTAGAGAAAATGAATAAATTCCTAAACATATAGAACCTTCCAAGTTTGAACCCAGAAAATATAGAAACCCTAAAAAGACCAAAAATGAGTAATAAGATTAAATCAGTACTAAAAACTTTACCAATAAAGTCCAGGGCCAGAGGGATTCACAGCTGAATGCTAACAAATGTGCAAAAAATAATATCAGTCCATTAAAACCGTTCCAAAAAACTGAGGAGAAGGAAATCCTAACTCATCCTGTGAAACCACTATCACCCTGATATGAAAGGCAGGCAAAGACATAATAGAAAAAAGGAAAACTACAAACCAGTATCCCTGATGAAACAGATACAAAAGCCCTCAAAAAATATGAGAAAACCAAATCCAAAAGCACTTCAAAAAGATAATACATCATGTCCAAGTGGGGTTTATTCCAGAGATGCAAGAGGCTAAGACACATTAAAATCAATGTGATTCACCATATAAAGAGAATTAAAAACAAAAAACTGGTATGATCATCTCAATAGATTAAGAAAGTCATTCAACAAAATTCAATATCCTATCATGATTTTAAAAAACACCCTCCGCAAGTTAGGCATAGAAGAAACATACCCCAAAATAATAAAAGCCATACATGACGAACCTATAGCCAACATCATACTGAATGGGGGAAATTTGAAGGCATTCTTACTAAAACTGAAACAAGACAATGATGCTTACTTTCACTACTCCTATTCAACATAGTACCAGAAGCCCTAGCCAGAGCAATGAGGAAACAGAAAGAAATAAACAGCAACCAAATTTAAAAAGAGGAACTCAAATGATCTTTCTTGGTGATATGATCATACACATAGAAGACACCAATGTTTTGGTGAACACATTCAGTAAACTTTTGGGATACAATATTAATGTATACAAACCAATAGCATTTCTTTTTTTTTTTTTTTTTAAGAGACAGGGTCTCACTCTGTCACCCAGGCTGGAATGCAACGACACAATCATAGCTCACTCACTGCAATCTTGAACTCTGGAACTCAAGTGAACTTCCTGCCTCAATCTCCCAAGTAGTTGGGACTAAAGACATATGCCACCACACCAGTAATATGGTTTGACTGTGTCCCCATCCAAATCTCATCATTAATTCCCACGTGTTGGGGGAGGGACCCAGTGGAAGATAACTGAATCATGGGGGCAGATCTCTCCCATGCTGTTCTCATGATAGTAAGTCTCACAAGATCTGATGTTTTTGTAAGGGGGAGCTTCCCTGCACATGTTTTTTCTTTGCCTGCTACCATCCACGTAAGATGTGACTTGCTCCTCCTTGCCTTCATCCATGATTGCAAGGCTTCCTCAGCCACGTGAAACTGTAAATCCAATTAAATCTCTTTCATTTGTAAATTGCTCAGTCTCAGGTATGTCTTTATCAGCAGTGAGAAAACTAGACTAATACAGTAAATTGGTAGCAGCAGAGTGAGGCAATGCTGAAAAAATACCTGAAAAGGTGGAAGCAACTTTGGAACTGAGTAACATGCAGAAGTTGAAACAGTTGGGAGAGCTCAAAGAATACAAGAAAATGTGGGAAAGTTTGGAACTTCCTAGAGACTTATCAAATGGCTTTGACCAAAAGCCTAATAGTGAAACAAACAATAATGTCCAGGCTGAGCTGGTTTCAGAAGAAGATGAGAAACTTGTTGGGAACTGGAGCAAAGGTAAATTTTGTTATGTTTTAGCAAATAGACTGGCAGCATTTGGCCACTGCTCTAGAGATTCATGGAATTTTGAACTTGAGAGAGATGATTTAGGATATCTGAGAGAATATCTAAGCAGCAAAGCTTTATTCAAGAAGTGACTTGGGTGCTGTTAAAGGCATTAGTTTTATAAGGGAAGCAGGGCAAAAAAGTGGAAAATTTGCAGACTGACAATGTGATAGAAAAGGAAAGCCCATTTTCTGAGGAAAAATTCAAGATGGCTGCAGAAATTTGCATAAGTAACAAGGAGCCAAATGTTAATCCCCAAGGCAAAAAAGAAAATGTCTCCAGGGCATGTCAGAGGTCTTCAAGGCAGCCTCTCCCATCACAGGTCTGGAGGCATGGGAGGAAAACATGATTTGGTGGACCAAGCCCAGGGTCCCTCTGCTGTGTAAAGACTAGGGACTTGGTGCCCTCCACCCCAGCTGCTGCAGCCATGACTAAAGGGGACTAAGGTACAGCTCATATGTGCTTCAGAGGAGCCTCAGAAGCTTCCACGTGGTTTTGAGACTGTGGGTGCATAGAAGTCAAAAAATGAGATTTTGCAACTTCTGCCTAGATTTCAGAAGAGGACTGAAATCACCTAGATGTCCAGAGAGAAGTTTGCTGCAGGAGTGATACACTCATGGAGAACCTCCACTAGGGCATTGCAGAAAAGAAATGTGGAGTTGGGGCCCCCATACAGATCCTTACTAGGGCACTGCCTAGTTGAGCTTTTAGAAGAGGACCACCATCCTCCAGACCCCAGAATGGTAGATCCACCAACAGCTTACACAATGCACCTGGAAAAGCTGCATTCAATGCTAGCCTGTGAAATCAGCCAAAATGGAGGCTGTATCCTGCAAAGCCACAGGGGCAGAGCTGCCCAAAACTATAGGAACCCCTTTCTTGCATCTAAGTGACCTGGATGTGAGATATGGAGTCAAAAGAGATTATTTTGGAGATTAAAGATTTGACTGCCCCACTTTATTTCAGACTTGCGTGGGGTCTGTAGCCTCTTAGTTTTGGCCAATGTCTCCAAATTTGGAATACCAGTACTTACTCAATTCCTGTATCCCTGTTGTATCTAAGAAGTAACTAGCTTGTTTTCAATTGTACAGATTCATAGCCAGAAGGGACTTGCCTTGTCTCTGATAAGACTTTGAACTGTGGACTTTTGAGTTAACGCTCAAATTAGTTAAGACTTTGGGAGACTGTTGGAAAGGCATTATTGGTTTTGAAATGTGAGGACATGAGATTTAGGAAGGGTCAGAGGTGGGATAATATGATATGGCTCATCTAAATCTCATCTTGAATTCCCATTGTGGAAGTAACTTGTTACTTGTTACTTGTTGTGGGAGGGACCCAGAAAGGAGATAATTTAATCATGCATATTAATCTTTCCCATGCTGTAGTGAGTAGGTCTCATGAGACCTGATGCTTATTATAAGGAGGAGTTTTCCAGCACAAGCTCTATTATCTTGTCTGCCACCATGTCAAACATGCCTTTCACCTTCCAGATAAAACTATAAGTCCACTAATCCCATTATTTTATAAATTGCCCAGTCTCAGGTATGTCTTTATCAGCAGCATGAAAAAGGACTAATACACCTGACTAATTATATATATATATATATATATATATATATATATATATATATATATACACACACACACACACACACACACACACACACACACACACACACGCACACACACACATATATATATTTGGTGGGGATTGGGTCTCTTTATGCTGCCCAGCCTGGTCTTGAACTTCTGGCCCCAGCAATCATCCCATCTCAGCTTCCCAAGTTACTGGGATTACAGGCATGAGACACTCCACCCAGCCAATAGTGTTTCTATACTGATAATGACCAAACCGAGAATCAAATCAAGGACTTAATCCCATTTACAATAATAGTTACAAAAAATAATAAAATACATAGGAATATCTTTAACCAAATACGTGAAATATCTCTGTAATGAGAACTATAAAACACTGATGAAAGAAATTAAAGAGAACATCACAAAATAAAAAATACTTCATATTTATGGATTGGAAGAATCAATATTGTTAAAATGACCTTAACACTTAAAGCATTCTACAGATTCAGTGCAATTCCTATCAAAATACCAATAACATTCTTCACAGAAATAAAAAATTAATCCTAAAATATATACGGAACCACACACAAAAAAATAGAATAAGCAATACTATCATTAGTAAAAAGAACAAAGTTGAAAAAATCACATTACTTAACTTTAAGGTATAACACAGAGCTACAGTAATCAAAACAGCCTGGTATTGGTGTGTGTGTGCATGCACACACACAGAGAGAGAGAGAGACCAATGGAACAGAACAGAGAACCTAGAAAGAAATCGACAAACCTATAGTGAAATCATTTTTCACAAAGGTGTCAAGAATATACAATGGGGAAAAGACAGTCTCCTCAATAAAGGTGCTGGAAAAACTGAATATTCATATGCAGAAAAATGAAATTATACCCCTATCTCTTTTCAAAATGGATTAGAGTCTTAAATACTAAGACCTCAAACTACAAAATTACTAAAAGAAAACGTAAGGGAAACTCCCCAGGACATTTTTCCAGGAAAAGATTTTTTGAGTAGTACTTTATAAGGACAGGAAACCAAAGCAAAAATGGAGAAACAAAATCACATCAAGTTAAAAAAATTTCTGCACAGCAAAGAAAATAATCAACAAAGTTAAAGACAACCCAAATAATGAAGGAAAATATCTGCAAACTATCTGATATAGTCTGGCTCTGTGTCTCTACCCAAATCTCATCTTGAGTTGTAATCCTAATTTTAATCTCCACCTTTTGGGTGAGGGACCTTGTGGGAGGTGATTAAATCATTGCAGTGGTTCCCCATCCTGTTCTTATGATAGTGAGTGAGTTCTAACAAGATCTGATGCTTATATGAAGGCCTTTTCCCCCACTTTCCTCTGCACTTCTCCCATTCTTCTCTCTCCTGCCCCCATGTGAAGATGTGTTTCCTTCCCCTCCTGTCATGATTGCAAGTTTCCTGAGGCCTCCCCAGCCATGTGGAACTGTGAGTCAATTAAACCTTTCCTTTATAAATTAAAAAGTCTTAGGCATTTCTTTATAGCAGTGTGAGAACGGACTAATTGGTGCCACAGAGAGTGGAATGCCACTATAAAGATATCTGAAAATGTGGAAGCAACTTTGGAACGGGCTAACAGGTAGAGGTTGGAACAGTTTGGAGGGCTCAGAAGAAGAGAGGAAAATGTGGAAAAGTTTAGAACTTCCCAGAGACTTACTGAATGGCTTTGACTGAGATGCTTATAGTGATATGGACAATGAAGACCAGGATGAAGTGAACACAGATGGAGATGAAGAACTTTTTTGGAACTAGAGAAAAGGTGACTCTTGCTATGCTTCAGCAAGAAGATTGGCAGCATTTTTCCCATCCTAGAGATCTATGGAACTTTGAACTTGAGAGGACTGATTTAGGGTATCTGGCAGAAGAAATTTCTAAGTGGCAAATCATTATAGAGAACACAGAACATAAAAGTTTGGAAAATTTGCAGTCCAATATGACAGAAATAAAAACCGATTTTCTAAGGAGAAATTCAAGCCAGCTGCAGAAATTTGCATAAATAACCCAAACTATCTGAGGAGCAAATGTCAGTTGCCAAAACTATGGGGAAGATGTTCCCAGGGCATGTTAGTGAGCTTCACAGTAGTCTCTCCCATTATAGGTCTCAAAACCTAGGAGGAAATAATGGTTTCCTTGGCTGGGTCAAAGGGCCCCCTGCTGTGTGTAGTCTCAGGACTGTGTCCCAGCCACTCAAGCCATGGCTAAAAGGGGCCCAGATACAGCTCAGGCTGTTGTTTCAGAGGATAGAAGCCCCAAGCCTTGGGAGTTTCCACATGGTTTGGGTCTGTGGTGCACAGAAGACCAGAACTGAGATTTGGGAACCTGTGCCTAGGTTTCAGATGATGTATAAAAATGCTTAGATGTCTAAGCAGAAGTCTGCTGAAAAGGTGGGGCCCTCATGGAGAACCTCTGCTAGGCTAGTGCAGAAGGAAAAATGTGGGTTTGGATCCCCCATACAGAGTCCCCACTAGGGCACTGCCTAGTGAAGCTATGAGAAGAGGGCCACCATCCTCCAGACCCCAACAGCTTTCACCCTGCATCTGGAAAAGCCAAATATACACAATGCCAGCCATGAATGCAGCTGAGGCAGGGGGATGTACCCTGAAAAGCGACAGGGGCAGAGTTGCCCAAGGACATGAGAGCCCAGTATTTGCAAAACCATGAACCAGAGGTAAGACATGGAGTCAAAGGAGATCATTGTGGAATTTTAAGGTTCACTGACTGCTCTGTTAGATTTTAGACTTCCATGGGGTCTGTAGCCTTTTGTTTTAACCAAGTTTTTCATTCTGAATGGGTGTATTCATGCAATGATTGTACCCCCATTCAACTTAGAAAGTAACTAACTTTCTTTCATTTTTACAGGTTCAGAGGCAGAAGGGGCTTGCCTTGTCTCAGATGAGACTTTAAATATGAACTTTTGAGTTAATGCTGGAATGAGTTAAGATAGTGGGTGACTGTTGAAAAGGCATGATTGTGTTTTGCAGTGTGAAGTCATGAGATTTGAAAGAAGCCAGGGGCAGAACAATATGGTCTGGCTTTGTGTCCCCACCCAAATATCATCTTGAATTATAATCCCAATTGTAATCCCCATATGTTGGGGGAGAGATCTTGTGGAAGTGACTCAATTATGGGGGCAGTTCTCCTGTGCTATTCTCATGACAGTGAGTTATCACAAGATTTGATGGCTTTGTGAGGACTTTTTCTCACTTCACTGTGTAATTCTCTCATTCTCTTTCCCACCACCATGTGAAGAAGGATGTGTTTGTTTCTCCTTCCACCACGACTGTAAGTTTCCTGAGGCCTCCCCAGCCTCCCAGGCTCCAACAACTCTATAGGAAAAGACTTAATAATCCAATTTAAAAATAAGAAAAAGATCTAAGTAGGCATTTCTCAAAAGAAAACATACAAGTAGCAAACAACTCTATTAAAAGGTGCTCAACATCACTGATCATCAGAGAAATAAAAATTAAAACTACAATGAGTTATCATCTCCCCCTAGTTAAAATGGCTTTTATCAAAAAGACAGGCAATAACAAATGCTGATGAAGACGTAGAGAAAAGCGAACACTTACACACTGTTGGTGAGAAAGTAAATTAGTACCACCACCATGGAAAACAGTTTAGGGATTTCTCAAAAAACTAGAAATAGAATTACCATATGATTCAGACATCCCATTGCTACATATATACCCAAAAGAAGAAAAATCAGATATATCTGCATTCTCATGTTTATTGCAGTTTATTGAACCACTATTTACAATAGCCAAAACTTGGAAGAAACCTAAGTGTCCATCAACAGATTAATAAAGAAAATATGGTACATATACACAATGGAGTACTATTCAGCCATAAAAAATGAGATGTCATTTGCAACATCGATGGAGCTAAAGGTCATTATGTTAAGTTAAATAAGCCAGGCACTGAAAGACCACTTTGCATGTTCTCATGTATTTGTGGCAGCTAAAAATTAAAACAATTGGACTCATAAAGATAGAGAGTAGAACAATGGTTATCAGAAGTTGGGAAGGGTAGTGAAAGGTTGCAGGGAATTAAAGTGGTGATAATTAATGGGTACAAAAATATAGTTAGAAAGAGTGAATAAGATCTAGTACTTGGTTGCACAGCAGGGTGGCTACAGTATACAATAATTTATTGTACATTTAAAAATAATGAAAAGAGCATAATTGGATTATTTGTCACACAAATAAAGAATAATTGCTTGAGGTGATGAATAATCCACTTGCCCTAAGGAAATAAATACACATTGTATGACCATATCAAAATATCTCATATAGCCTAAAAATATATACATTCATTATGTATTTATAAAAATTAAAAATTAAAATTAAATAATTTTAATTTAAAAAACTTGAACAGTTTAATGAGTTAAGAAGCTAATCTCAGAAAGAGTGCTTCTCTAATTTTATTGTTATTTAATTTGATTTTTTTGAGGCAGGATCTTGCTTTGTTGACCAAAATGGAGTGCAGAGGTGTGATCTCAGCTTACTGCAGCCTCCACCTCTGGGGCTTAAGCAACTATCTTACCTCAGCTTCCCAAATAACTGGGACTACAGGTTTGCACTGCCCCATTTGACTAACTTTGTTTATTATCTGTAGAGACAAGGTCTCACTATGTTGCTCAGGTGAGTCTCAAGCTCCTGGATTCAAGCTGACACAAACCTCAGTCTTCCAAAGTGCTGATATTAGAGGTGTCAGCCACTGACCTCACTGCTACTCTAATTTTAATTATACAAATTTCAAGAACAGGCAGGCTTAATCTCAGGAAAAAAAAATGATTGCCTTGGGGTTGAAACAGGACTAACAGAAAGAGTACAGGGAAAATTGTTGGGATGGTAGAAATGTTTCATGTTTGTGAATCTCAATGGAACATTGGTATACATTTGAAAAATATATATACCTATATACCTTCCTTTCTTCCCTTCTCTTGTTATTTCCTATTAAGAAAAATATATATACAAGTGTAACATAAACATCCATTTACACTATATAAATTATACCTAACAAATACTTAATGTATTTTACACATTAACAGAATAAAATAAAAATTTCCTTTGATTATCCAGTAGATGAGGAGCAATGATTTGAAAAAGTACAACATAATTTTTTTAGTAGATCAACAAAATAGATAGACTGCTAGCCACACTAATAAAAAGGAAAAGAAAGAAGAATCAAATAGATGCAATAAAAAATGATAAAAAGGTTATCACCGCTGATCCCACAGAAATACAAACTATCATCAGAGAATAGTATAAACACTTCTATGTAAATAAACCAGTAAATCTAGAAGAAATGGACAAATTCCTGAAGATTTATGCCCTCTCAAGACTAAACCAGGAAGAAGCTAAATACCTGAATAGGCCAACAAAAATGTCTGAAATTGAGGCAGCAATTAACAGCCTATCAACCAAAAAAAGTACAGTACTAGATAGGTTCACAGCCAAACTCTACCAGAAGTACAAAGAGGAGCTGATACCATTCCTTCTGAAATTATTCCAAACAATAGAAAAAGAGGGAATCCTCCCTTACTCATTTTATGAGACCAATATCATCCTGATACCAAAACCTAGCAGAGACACAACTAAAGCAGAAAACTTAAGGCCAATACCCATTATGATCATTGATGTGAAAATCCTCAATAAAATACTGGCAAACCAAATCCAACAGCACATCAAAAAGCTTATCCATCATGATCAAGACGGATTCATCATAGAAATGTAAGGCTGGTTCAACATACTCAAATCTATAAACGTAATCCATCACATAAACAGAATCAAAGACAAAGACCACATGATTATCTCAATAGATGCAGAGAAGGCCTTCAACAAAATTCAACAGCTCTTTATGCTAAAAACAACTCCAAATAAACCAGGTGTTGATAAAATGTATCCCAAAATAATAACAGCTATTTATGACAAACCCACAGCCAATATCATACTGAATTGGCAAAAACTGGAAGCATTCCGATTGAAAATGAGCACAAGACAAGAATGCCCTCTCTCACCACTCCTAATCAACAATGTATTGGAAGTTCTGGCCAGAGCAATCAGGCAAGAAAAAGAAATAAAGCATATTCAAATAGGAAGAGAGGAAGTCAATTGTCTCTATTTGCAGATGACATGATTGAATATTTAGAAGACCCCATTGTCTCAGCCCAAAATATCCTTAAGTTAATAACCAACTTTGGCAAAGTCTCAGAATACAAAATCAATGTGCAGAAATCACAAGCATTCTTATGCACCAATAACAGAGTTAAAGAGAGCCAAATTATGAGCAAATTCCCATTCACAATTGCTACAAAGAGAATAAAATACCTAGGAATACAACTAACAAGGGATGTGAAGGACCTCTTCGAGGAGAACTACAAACCACTGCTAAAGGAAATAAAGGAAGACACGAACAGATGAAAAAATCATTACATGCTAATGGTTAGGAAGAATCAATATTGTAAAATGGCCATAGTGCCCAAAGTAATTTATAGATTCAATGCTATCCCCATGAAGCTACCATTGACTTTCTTCACTGAACTAGAAAAAAAACACTGAAACTTCATATGGAATCAAAAAAGAGCCCACATAGCCAAGACAATTCTAAACAAAAAGAAATAAAGCTGGAGGCATCACACTACCTGACTTCAAACTATACTACAAGGTTATAGTAATCAAAACAGCATGGTACAAGTACCAAAACAGAGATACAGACCAATGGAACATAATAGAGGCCTCAGAAATAATACCACACATATACAACAATCTGATTTTTGACAAACCTGAAAAAAATAAGCAAGGGGGAAAGGATTCCCTCTTTAATAAAAGGTGTTGGGAAAACTAGCATATCTTAAGCAGAAAGGTGAAACAGGATCCCTTCCTTAAAATTTATACAAAAATTAACTCAAGATGGATTAAAGATTTAAACGTAAGCTCTAAAATTATAAAAACCCTAGAAGAAAACCTAGGCAATACCATTCAGGACATAGTCATGGGCAAGGACTTCATAATTAAAACATGGAAAGCAATGGCAGAAAAAAAAAAGCCAAAATAGACAAATAGAATCTAATTAAACTGAAGAGCTTCTGCACCACAAAAGAAACTATCATTAGAGTGAACTGGAAACCAATAGAATGGAAACAAACTTTTTGTCTACCCATTTGACAAAGGCCTAATATTCAGAATCCAGAAATAACTTAAACAAATTTACAAGAAAAAAAACACAACTACACCAAAAAGTGGCCAAAAGATATAAACAGACACTTCTCCAAAGAAGACATTTATGCAGCCAAAAAATATATGAAAGAAAGCTCATTATCACTAATAGTTAGAGAAATGCAAATCAAAACTACAACAAGATACCATCTCAAGTCAGTTAGAATGGCAATCATTAAAAAATCAGGAGACAACAGATGCTGGAGAGGATGTGGAGAAATACTATTTTACAATGTTGGTGGGAGTGTAAATTAGTTCAACCATTGTGGAAGATAGTGTGGCAATTCCTTAAGGATCTAGAAACAGAAATTCCATTTGACCCAGCAATCCCATTACTGGATATACACATAAGTATTGTAAATGATTCTACTATAAAGACATATGCATACATATGCTTACTGTAGCACTGTGCACAATAGAAAAGACTTGGAACCAACCTAAATGGCCATCAATGATAAACTGGATAAAGAAAATGTGGCATATATACACCATGGATTACTATGCAGACATAAAAAAATTGTGAGTTCTTTGCAGGGACATAGATAAAGCTGAAAACCATTATTTTCAGCAAACTGACAAAAAAAAAAAACAGAAAACCAATCACTGCATGTTCTTACATATAAGTGGGAGCTGAACAATGAGAACACATGGACATAGAAAGGGGAACATCACAAACTAGGACCTGTCGGGGGGTGGGGAAAATAAAGGATAGATAGCAGGGGGTTGGGGTGATAGGGTAGGGATAGAATTAGGAGAGATATCTAATGTAGATGACAGGGTGACAGATGCAGCAAACCACCAAGGCACATGTATACCTATGGAACAAACCTGCATGTTCTGCACATGTACTCCAGAATTTAAACTATAATTTATAAAGTAGGAGGATGAGAGAAGATGGCGCTGTAGGACCAAGTCAGGATTGAAGCTTCCAGTGAAACCGCAGATGGTGAGTGGATGCCGCATTTCCAGATGGATCTTTATTGCCCACAAACCAGGAGAGTCTGAGGTGTAGGAGCCCCACGGGCCACCAGCATGGCTGATGGGCAAGCACAGCTGTTTGGGCCAGTACAGCTTTTTGGGCCAGGGCTACAGTGCAGCACCACTCCATACAAAACACACTAGTTTGGTTGCCTTGGTAAATTGGCAATAGGGGATTTCAGAAGGCAGATTAGCACATTCATCTGATTAAACGGGACTTAAACAGAAAGCCAGGCCAGGAGATTCCCAGGCAGCAATGTGGTTCCAGCCGGCGCACTGGGTCGCTGCATGGGAAATCACACAGATCCCAATGCCCTTTCAGAAGGTGACTGGAACACCTGGGAGAGAGTAAACTGCTCAACTTAAAAAAAAAAGGGGGGCTCTGAGGCAGGGAGCCAGGTGATCAGGCCTGGCAGGTCCAACCCCCACAAAAACAAAACGGCAATTGAAAATGCTCGGGGTTGAGAGTTTCACAGCAAGCACAGCTGAACCCAGGACAGTGCAGCTCAGAGGGGGAGGGCCGTCCACCATTACCAAAGCACTTGACCCCTATGGAGGTACACGGCCATCGCTGATGCAGCCTGCTCTTGCTGAGGCAACCAGCCATAACAGAGAGACTCCGCCACTACAGAGGTGGGCCATCATCAACACAGCAGCTCTAACCACACCCATATAAACAGAACTACAGGGAATTACACATAGCAGAAGGGTGAAGCACATGGCAGCAGGGTGGATCCCATGGCAACAGGGCAGATCCCATGGCAGCTCAGCATAGCTACTACATGCAGGCAGTGATTAGACTGCCTCCTTGACGGGTGGGACAGTGCAACAGATACTCATAAATAAAGCCCTAACTTGCTGGGACAGAACACCTGAGGAAAAAAAGGGGGCTTTATGAGTTCTACTACAGCAGACTTAAACGTACTTGCCTAGCATCCCTGAATGAACAACAAAGCTCACAGATCAGCACTTCAGCTCCTATAAGGTACAGACTGTCTCCTCAAGTATAAAGTACAGACCATTTCCTCAAGCAGTTCCCTGACCCCCGTATATCCAAAGAGTCACCTCACAAAGGACTGATCAAACTGACATTTGGCAGGCATCATTCAGGGACAAAGATAGCAGAAGAAGAAACTGGTAGCAACAATCACAGTTTTGCAGCTGCTACAGGTGTACCCCAGGCAGGCAGAGCCTGCAGTGGACCTCAGTACTCCTACAGCAGAGGGGCCAGACTGTTAGAAAAAAAAACTAAGAAACAGAAATACTTCATCATCAACAATGTGGACGTCGACTCAGAGACCCAATCAAAAAATAAGCAAGTACTCAGACAACAGGTGAATAAATCCACAAAGATGGAAAGAAATCAGCACAAAACAAAAAAAAAAAACACCCAAAACCAGAACACCTCACCTCCTACAAGGGACCACAATTCCTCACCAGCAAGGGAACAAAGCTGGATGGAAAATGAGAGTGATGAAATGACAGAATCAGACTTCAGAAGGTGGGTAATGAGAAACTTTTGAGAGCTAAAAAAACATGTTCTAACTCAATACAAAGAAACTAAGAACCTCAAAAAAAGATTTGAGAAAATAATAACAAGAATAAACAAGTTACAGAGAAATATCAGTGAATTGAAGGAGCTGAAAAACACAACACGAGAACTTCAGGAAGCATGCACAAGTTTCAACAGCTGAATTGACCAAGCAGAAGAAAGGATATTAGAAGTGGAAGATCAACTCAATGAAATAAAACAAGAAGCCAAGATCAGAGAAAAAAGCACCAAAAGGAATGAACAAAGTTTCCAAAAAATGTGAAACTATGGGAAGACACCTAATCTATGTTTGATAGGTGTACCTGAATGCGATGAAGAAAATGAATCCAAGCTGGAAAATACTCTTCCGGATTTATCTGGGAAAATTTCCCCAACCTAGCAAGGCAGGCCAATATTGAGGTCCAGAAAACAAAAAGAACAACACAAAGATATTCCGCAAAAAGAGCAACCCCAAGGCACATAATCGTCAAATTCAATAGGGTTGAAATGAAGGAGAAAATGCTAAGAGCAGCCAGAGAGAAAGGTCGGGTCACCAACAAAGGAAAGCCCATCAGACTCACAGCAGATCTCTCAGCAGAAACCCTACAAGCCAGAAGAGAGTGGGGGCCAATATTCAACATCCTTAAAGAAAAGAACTTTAAACCCAGAATTTCATATCCAGCCAAACTGAGCTTCATAACTGAAGGAAAAATAAAATCCTTCACAAACAAGCAAGTACTCAGAGATTTTGTCACCACCAGGCCTCCTTTACAAGAGCTCCTGGAAGATGCACTACACCTAGAAAAGAACAACCAGTACCAGCCACTCCAAAAACATACAAAATGCTAAAAAGCATCAACAAAATGAAGAATCTCCATCAATTAATGGGCAAAGCAGTCAGCTAGCCTCAAAATGGCAGTATCAAAATCACACATAACAATATTAACCCTAAATGTAAATGCACTAAATGCACCAATCAAAAAACACAGACAGGCAAATTGTATAAAAATCCAAAACCCATCAGTGTGCTGTATCCAGAAAACCCATCTCACATGCAAAGATACACAAAGGCTCAAAATAAAAGGATGAAGGAAGATTTACCAAGCAAATGGAGAGCAAAACAAAGCAGGAGTTGCAATTCTTGTCTCCAGTAAAATAGACTTTAAAGCAATGAAGATCAAAAGAGACAAAGAAGAACATTACATAATGGTAAAAGGATTGATACAACAAGATGAGCTGACTATCCTATATATATATGGACCCAATACAGAAGCACCAAGATATATAATGCAAGTTCTTAATGACTTACAAAGAGACTTAGACTCCCACAAAATAATAGTGGGAGACTTTAACACTCCACTGTCAATATTAGAAAGATCAACCAGACAGAAAATTAACAAGAATATCCAGGACTTGAACTCAGACCTAAAACAAGCAAACCTGATAGACATTTACAGAACTCTCCACCCCAAATCCAAAGAATATACAATCTTCTCAGCACCACATCAAACCTACTCTAAAATTGACCACATAATTAGAAATAAAGCACACCTCAGCAAATGCAAAAGAACAGAAATCATAACAAACAGTCTCTCAGACTATAGTGCAATCAAGTTACAACTCAGAATTCAAAAACTAACTCAGAACCGCACAGCTTCATGGAAACTGAACAACTGGCTCTTGAATGTTGATTGGATAAACAATGAAATGAGGGCAGAAATAAAGAAGTTCTTCGAAACCAATGAGAACGAAGACACAACATACCAGAATCTCTGGGACACATTTAAAGCAGTCTGTAGAGGAAAACATAAAGCAATAAGTGCCCACATGAGAAGAGTGGAGAGATCCAAAACGGACACCCTATCATCAAAATTGAAAGAGCTAAAGAAGCAAGATCAAAAAAACTCAAAACCTAGCAGAAGACAAGAAATAACTAAGATCAGAGCAGAACTGAAGGAGATAGAGACATGAAAAACCCTTCAAAAAATCAATAAATTCGAGAGCTGGTTTTTCGAAAGGATCAACAAAATAGACAGACCACTATCCAGATTGATAAAAAAAGAAAAAAGAGAATAACCAAATAGATACAATAAAAAACGATAAGGGGAAATCACCACAGATTCCACAGAAATACAAACCATCATCAGAGAATATTACAAACAACTCTATCCACATAAACTAGTAAAGCTGGAAAAAATGGAAAAATTCCTGGACACCTGTGTCCTCCCAAGCCTAAACCAGGAGGAAGCCAAAACTATGAATAGACCAATAACAAGATCTGAAGTTGAGGCAGCAATTAAGAGACTATGACACATAAAAAGCTCAGGTCCGAATGGGCTCACAGCCGAATTCTACCAGACACGCAAAGAGGAGCAGGGACCATTCCTTCTGAAACTATTCCAAATAATCCAAAAAGAGGGAACCCTTCCCAAATCATTTTATGAGACCAACATCATCCTGATACCAAAACCCGGCAGAAACTCAACAAGAAAAGAAAACTTCAAGACAATATCCATAATGAACATAGATGCAAAAATCATCAATAAAATACTGGCAAACCTATTGCAATAGTACATGAAAAAGCTTATCCACCAAGATCAAGTAGGATTCAACCCAGGGATGCAAGGCTGGTTCAACATACACAAGTCTATAAATGTAATTCACCACATAAACAGAAGCAAAAACAAAAACCACATGATTATCTCAATTGATGCAGAGAAGGCCTTTGATGAAATTCAATGGCCCTTTATGCTAAAAACCCTCAATAAACTCGGTATTGATGGGATGTATCTCAAAATAATAAAGGCTATTTATGACAAACCAACAGCCAATATCAAACTTAATGAGCAAAAACTGGAAGCTCTCCCTTTGAAATCAGGCACTAGACAAGGATGCCCTCTCTCACCATTCCTATTCAATATAGTACTGGAAGTTCTAGCCAGAGCAATCAGACAAGAAAAAGAAATAAAGAATATAAAAATAGGAAAGAAGGAAGCCAAATTGTCTCTATTTAAAGACGACATAATAGTATATGTAGAAGACCCCATCGTCTCAGCCCAAAAACTTCTGAAACTGATAAGCAACTTCGGCAAAGTCTCAGGATATAAAATCAATGTGCGAAAATCACAAGCATTCCTATACAACTATAACAGACTTAAAGAAAGCCAAATCAGAAATGAAAAACAATTCACAATTGCTACAAAAAGAATAAAATAACTAGAAATACAACTAACAAGGAACATAAGGGACCTCTTCAAGGAGAACTACAAACCACTGCTCAACGAAATAACAGAGGACACAAACACATGGAGAAACATTCCATGTTCATGGTTAGGAAGAATCAATATCATGAAAATCGCCATACTGCCCAAAGTAATGTATAGACTCAATGCTATCCCCATCAAGCTACCATTGAATTTCTTCACAGAACTGAAAAAAGCCACCTTGAACTTCAAATAAAACCAAAAGAGAGCCCGCATAGCCAAGTCAATTCTAAATAAAAAGAACACAGCACGAGGCATCACACTACTGGACTTCAAATTATACTACAAGGCTACAATAATCAAAACTGCATGGTACTGGTACCAAAACAGAGATATAGACCACTGGAACAGAACAGAGGCATCAGAGGCAACACAACATATTTACAACCATACAATCTTGGATAAACCTGACAAAAACAAGCAATGGGGAATGGATTCCCTGTTTAATAAATGGTGTTGGGAAAACTGGTTAGCCATGTGCAGAAACTAAATCCCTTCCTAACACCTTACACTAAAATTAACTCCAGATGGATTAAAGACTTAAACATAAGACCTGGCACCATAAAAACCCTAGAAGAAAATCTAGGCAAAACCATTCAGGACATACGAGTAGGCAAGGACTTCATGACCAAAACACCAAAAGCATTGGCAACAAAAGCCAAAATAGACAAATGGGACCTAATCAAACTCCACAGCTTCTGCACGGCAAAAGAAACAGTCACTAGAGTGAATCAGCAACAAACAAAATGGAAAAAAAATCTTAGCCATTTACCCATCTGACAAAGGGCTGATATCCAGAATTTACAAAGAACTCAAACAGATTTATAAAAAAATAAAAATAAACAAGCCCATTCAAAAATGGGCAAAGGATATGAACAGACACTTTACAAAAGAAGACATACATGAGGCCAACAAACACATGAAAAAATGCTCATCATCACTGGTCATTAGAGAGATGCAAATCAAAACCACATTGAGATACAATCTCACACCAGTTAGAATGGCGATCATTAAAAAATCTGGAGACAACAGATGCTGGAGAGGATGTGGAGAAAGAGGAACACTTTTACACTGTTGGTGGGAGTGTAAATTAGTTCAACCATTGTGGAAGACAGTGGGGCGATTCCTCAAGGACCTAGAAATAGAAATTCCATTTGACCCAGCAATCCCATTACTGGGTATATATACAAAAAAACTATAAATCATTCTACTATAAGGACACATGCACACGAATGTTCATTGCAGCACTGTTTACAATAGCAAAGACATGGAACCAACCCAAATGCCCATCGATGATAGACTGGACTGGGAAAATGTGGCACATATACACCATGGAATATTATGCAACAATCAAAAATGATGAGTTTTTGTCCTTTGTAAGGACATGGATGAATCTGGAGAACATCATTCTCGGTAAACTGACACAAGAACAGAAAATGAAATACTACATATTCTCACTCATAGGCAGGTGAGAAAAATGAGAACACATGGACACAGGGAGGGGGGTACTACACACTGCGGTCTATTGGGGGGAATAGGGGAGAAACAGTGGGAGGGGAGCAGGGAAGGGACAGCCTGGGGAGAAATGCCAAATGTGGGTGAAGGGGAGGAAGGCAGCAAAACACACTGCCATGTATGCAAATATGCAACTATCTTGCACGTTCTGCACATGAACCCCAAAACCTAAAAGGCAATAAAAATTTTTAAAAATTTTTGGGAGACCCGGCAAGATGGCGTCGTAGAAGCGACTCAGGATTGCAGCTCTCAGTGACGGCGCAGAGGGTGAGTCCTAGCCGCATTCTCGGATGGACTTTTCTAGCCCACAGAGCGTTGAAAGTCCCACAGGACGCTAGTAAAGTAAAACCGGCTAACGCAGCCCTCTGGCGCGGCCGCTTCGGCCGGCGCCGCTTCGGCCGGCGCCGCAGCAGGACCCGGCATGGAACTCACTGGTCTGGGCGCCCTGTTAAACCAGCAATCTGAGAGTTTGAAGGGCAGATTGGCGCGTCCATCTGATTGAACGGGACTTGGACAGTGAGCCAGACCAGGAGTTTCCTGGGAGTTTCCTGGGAAGCGTGATATGAGCCGGTGAAGTGGGCAGCGGCACGGGAGATCGCACGGATCCCAGTGCCCTATCGGCAGGCTCCTGGGGCGCCAGTGAGAGAGTCGAACTTTAAGCTCGCGGAGAGGGAGGGAGAGAGAGAGAGGACGGACTCTGAGGCAGGGAGCTGGGTAATCGGGCTCAGTGAGTCCCACCCTCACAGGGACAAGCAGGGCAATGACTGGAGACGCTTGGCGCTGAGAGTTTTGCTGCCGGCATCTAGGACGGTGCAGCCCGGTGAGGGAGGGGCGTCCACCACCGCTGACACAATCCGCCCCTATTGAAGTACCGCCCAGCGCCGAAGCAGCCTGCCGTTGCCGAGGCAACCTGCCATAACAGAGAGACTCCCAGGAGACGGGAGCTCTCCACAGCAGAAGGGAGCCCAGCAGCAACAGGGCAGAACCGCGCGAGTGGGTCAGAGCCCCGGCAGGCAAATAGTGAATAGACTGCCACCTAGTGGGGCAGGACAGTGCAACAGATACTCATAAAGAAAGCCCCAACTCCCTGAAACAGTGCATATAAGGGGGGGGAAATAAAAGGGTGGTGTTTTATGAGTTCTATTACAGCAGACATAAACAACCTCCCAACAACACTGAATGAACAACGGAGCTCACAGCTCAGCACTGGAGCTACTATAAAGCACAAACCGTCTCCTTAAGCAGCTCCCTGACCCCTGTATATCCAAAGAGTCACCGCAAAAAAAGGACTAATCAGACTGACATTTGGCGGGCATCATTCTGGAACAAAGACAGCAGAAGAAGAAACTGGTATCATCCCTCACTCTTCCACAGCTGCTACAGGTATACTCCAGACAAACAGGGCCTGGAGTGGACCTCAGAACTCATACAGCAGAGGGGCTAGACCACTAGAAGGAAAACTAAGTAACAGAAATACTTCATCATCAACAATCTCAGCATCCACACAGAGACCCAACTGAAAAATCAGCAACTACAAAGACGACAGGCGGATAAATCCATAAAGATGGGAAAAAACCAGCGCAAAAAGGAGGAAAACACCCGAAACCAAAACACCTCACCTCCTACAGAGGACCAAAACTCCTCACCAGCAAGGGAACAAAGATGGACGGAGAATGAGTGTGACGAAATGACGGAATCAGACTTCAGAAAGTGGATAATGAGAAACTTCATTGAGCTAAAAGAACATGTTCTAAATCAGTGCAAAGAAACTAAGAACCTTGAAAAAAGATTTGAAAAAAAATTCGAGGAATTGATAACAAGAATGGAAAACTTAGAGAGGAATATGAATGAATTGAAGGAGCTGAAAAACACAACACGAGAACTTCGTGAAGCATGCACAAGTTTCAACAGCCGAATTGACCAAGCAGAAGAAAGAATATCAGAAATTGAAGATCAACTCAATGAAATAAAACGTGAAACCAAGATTAAAGAAAAAAGCACAAAAAGGAATGAACAAAATCTCCAAGAAATGTGGGACTATGTGAAGAGACCCAACCTACGTTTGATAGGTGTACCAGAATGTGATCAAGAGAATGAATCTAAGCTGGAAAACACTCTTCAGGATATTATCCAGGAAAATTTCCCCAACCTAGCAAGACAGGTCAATACTGAACTCCAGGAAATACAGAGAACACCACAAAGATACTCCGCAAGAAGAGCAACCCCAAGGCACATAATCGTCAGATTCACCAGGGTTGAAACGAAGGAGAAAATACTTAGGGCAGCCAGAGAGAAAGGTCAGGTCACCCACAAAGGGAAGCCCATCAGACTCACAGCAGATCTCTCGGCAGAGACCCTACAAGCCAGAAGAGAGTGGGGGCCAATATTCAACATCCTTAAAGAAAAGAGCTTTCAACCCAGAATTTCATATCCAGCCAAACTGAGCTTCATAAGTGAAGGAAAAATAAAATCCTTCACGAACAAGCAAGTACTCAGAGATTTTGTCACCACTAGGCCTGCTTTACAAGAGCTCCTGAAAGAGGCACTACACATAGAAAGAAACAACCAGTTCCAGCCATCCTAAAAGCATACCAAATGCTAAAGACCATCAACAAAATGAAGAATGTACATGAACCAATGGGCAAAACAGCCAGATAGCATCAAAATGGCAGTATCAAATTCACACATAACAATATTAACCCTGAATGTAAATGGGCTAAATGCACCAATCAAAAGACACAGACTGGCAAATTGGATAAAAAACCAAAACCCATCAGTGTGCTGTATTCAGGAAACCCACCTCACACACAAAGATACACAAAGGCTCAAAATAAAAGGATGGAGGAAGATTTACCAAGCAAATGGAGAGCAAAAAAAAGCAGGAGTTGCAATTCTCATCTCTGATAAAATAGACTTTAAAGCAACAAAGATCAAAAGGGACAAAGAAGGTCACTACATAATGGTAAAAGGATCAATACAACAAGAAGAGCTAACGATTCTAAATATATATGGACCCAATGTAGGAGCACCCAGATATATAAGGCAAGTTCTTAATGACTTACAAAGAGACTTAGACTCCCACACAATAATAGTGGGAGACTTTAACACTCCACTGTCAATAGCAGACAGATCAACCAGACAGAAAATTAACAAGGATATCCAGGACTTGAACTCAGACCTGGAACAAGCAAACCTGATAGACATTTACAGAACTCTCCACCCCAAATCCACAGAATATACATTCTTCTCAGCACCACATCACACCTACTCCAAAATTGACCACATAATTGGAAGTAAAGCACTCCTCAGCAAATGCAAAACAACGGAAATCATAACAAACAGTCTCTCAGACCATAGTGCAATCAAGTTGGAACTCAGAATTCAGAAAATAACTCAGAACCGCACAGCTTCATGGAAACTGAACAACTGGCTCTTGAATGTTGATTGGATAAACAATGAAATGAAGGCAGAAATAAAGAAGTTCTTTGAAACCAACGAGAACGAAGACACAACATACCAGAATCTCTGGGACACATTTAAAGCAGTCTGTAGAGGAAAATATATAGCAATAAGTGCCCACATGAGAAAAGTGGAGAGATCCAAAATTGACACCCTATCGTCAAAATTGAAAGAGCTAGAGGAGCAAGATCAAAAAAGCTCAAAACCTAGCCGAAGACAAGAAATAACTAAGATCAGAGCAGAACTGAAGGAGATAGAGACAAGAAAAACCCTTCAAAAAATCAACAAATCTAAGAGCTGGTTTTTTGAAAAGATCAACAAAATAGACAGACCACTAGCCAGACTGATAAAAAAGAAAAGAGAGAACAACCAAATAGATGCAATAAAAAACGATAAAGGGGAAATCACCACAGATTCCACAGAAATTCAAACCATCATCAGAGAATACTACAAACAACTCTATGCACACAAACTAGTAAATCAGGAAGAAATGGATAAATTCCTGGACGCCTGTGTCCTCCCAAGCCTAAACCAGGAGGAAGCTGAAACTATGAATAGACCAATAACAAGGTCAGAAGTTGAGGCAGCAATTAAGAGCCTACCACACAAAAAAAGCCCAGGTCCAGATGGGTTCACAGCTGAATTCTACCAGACACACAAAGAGGATCTGGTACCATTCCTTCTGAAACTATTCCAAATAATCCAAAAAGAGGGAACCCTTCCCAAATCATTTTATGAGACCAACATCATCCTGATACCAAAACCTGGCAGAGACTCAACAAGAAAAGAAAACTTCAGGCCAATATCCATGATGAACATAGATGCAAAAATCTTCAATAAAATACTGGCAAATCGATTGCAACAGCACATTAAAAAACTTATCCATCATGATCAAGTAGGATTCATCCCGGGCATGCAAGGCTGGTTCAACATACGCAAGTCTATAAATGTAATTCACCACATAAACAGAAGCAAAAACAAAAACCACATGATTATCTCAATTGACGCAGAGAAGGCATTTGACAAAATTCAACAGCCCTTTATGCTAAAAACCCTCAATAAACTTGGTATTGATGGAACATATCTCAAAGTAATAAAAGCTATTTATGACAAACCAACAGCCAATATCATACTTAATGGGCAAAAACTGGAAGCATTCCCTTTGAAATCGGGCACTAGACAAGGATGCCCTCTCTCACCACTTCTATTCAACATAGTACTGGAAGTTCTAGCCAGAGCAATAAGGCAAGAAAAAGAAATAAAGGGTATTCAAATAGGAAAGGTGGAAGCCAAATTGTCTCTATTTGCAGACGACATGATAGTATACCTAGAAGACCCCATCACCTCAGCCCAAAAGCTCCTGCAACTGATAAGCAACTTCAGCAAAGTCTCAGGATATAAAATCAATGTGCAAAAATCACAAGCATTCCTATACACCAATAACAGACTTAAAGAGAACCAAATTAAGAACGAACTGCCATTCACAATCGCTACAAAGAAAATAAAATACCTAGGAATACAACTCACGAGGAATGTAAGGGACCTCTTTAAGGAAAACTACAAACACCTGCTCAACGAAATAAGAGAGGACACAAACAGATGGAGAAACGTTCCATGTTCGTGGTTAGGAAGAATCAATATTGTGAAAATGGCTATACTGCCCAAAGTAATTTACACATTCAATGCTATCCCCATCAAACTACCATTGAATTTCTTCACAGAACTGGAAAAAACCACCATGAATTTCATATGGAACCAAAAAAGAGCCCGCATAGCCAAGTCAATTCTAAGCAAAAAGAACACAGCGGGAGGCATCACGCTACCAGACTTCAAACTATACTACAAGGCTACAGTAATCAAAACAGCATGGTACTGGTACCAAAACAGAGATATAGACCAATGGAACAGAACAGAAACATCAGAGGCAACACAACATATCTACAACCATATCATCTTTGATAAACCAGACAAAAACAGGCAATGGGGAAAGGATTCCCTATTTAATAAATGGTGTTGGGAAAACTGGCTAGCCATGTGCAGAAAGCAGAAACTGGACCCCTTCCTGACACCTTACACTAAAATTAACTCCAGATGGATTAAAGACTTAAATGTAAGACCTGACACCATAAAAACCCTAGAAGAAAATCTAGGCAAAACCGTTCAGGACATAGGAGTAGGCAAGGACTTCATGAACAAAACACCAAAAGCATTGGCAACAAAAGCCAAAATAGACAAATGGGACCTAATCAAACTCCACAGCTTCTGCACGGCAAAAGAAACAGTCACTAGAGTGAATCGACAACCATCAGAATGGGAAAAAATCTTTGCAGTTTACGCATCTGACAAAGGGCTGATATCCAGAATTTACAAAGAACTCAAACAGATTTACAGAAAAAAAACAAACAAGCCCATTCAAAAATGGGCAAAGGATATGAACAGACACTTTACAAAAGAAGACATACATGAGGCCAACAAACATATGAAAAAGTGCTCATCATCATTGGTCATTAGAGAGATGCAAATCAAAACCACATTGAGATATCATCTCACACCAGTTAGAATGGCGATCATTAAAAAATCTGGAGACAGCAGATGCTGGAGAGGATGTGGAGAAATAGGAACACTCCTACACTGTTGGTGGGAGTGTAAATTAGTTCAACCATTGTGGAAGACAGTGTGGCGATTCCTCAGGGACCTAGAAATAGAAATTCCATTTGACCCAGCAATCCCATTACTGGGTATCTATCCAAAAGACTATACATCGTTCTACTATAAGGACACATGCACACGAATGTTCATTGCAGCACTGTTTACAATAGCAAAGACCTGGAACCAACCCAAATGCCCATCGATGATAGACTGGACTGGGAAAATGTGGCACATATACACCATGGAATATTATGCAGCAATCAGAAATGATGAGTTTGTGTCCTTTGTAGGGACATGGATGAATCTGGAGAACATCATTCTCAGCAAACTGACACAAGAACAGAAAAAGAAATACCGCATATACTCACTCATAGGCGGGTGAGAAAAATGAGAACACATGGACACAGAGAGGCGGTCTACTATACACTGGGGACTGTTGGGGGAAATGGGGGAGGGACAGCGGGGGGGGGCTGGGGGGATAGCCTGGGGATGAATACCAAGTGTGGGTGAGGGGGAGGAAGGCAGCAAAACACACTGCCATGTGTGTACCTATGCAACTATCTTGCACGTTCTGCACATGTACCCCAAAACCTATAATGCAATAAAAATTAAAAAAAAAAAAAATAAATAAAAAAAAAAATTTTTTAAAAGAATAAGATTATGTTTGTTAAGAAATAAAATAATTAAAATAAAATGGTAAATTTAATTTTATGCATATTTTACCACAATAAAAAAGTTAATGAGCCAAAAAAAATTATAACATAAAATAATAATGATAATAAATAAAATAAATTATTCTTAATGTCAAAATGTTAAAACCTTTACCACTGAGGTCAGAAATAAAATTAAGATTTTAATTGTCACTATGTATCCCTGTCTGTTCAATATTTACCATATACCCTTGCTAGTGTAGTAAAGCATGAAAAAGAAGAGTATAAAGATTTTTCAAGGAATTATAAAATACTTATTAGAACAGAAAATCCTGATAACTTTCTCTTCCAAATATATAGACTCCTGAGAGATTTCTACCAAACAAGATGGAGTAAAAGATACAAAATTTACTCTCTAAACTAAAACATGTAAAAATATGATCAAAGCATATGAAATAATAATTTTCAAGGCATTCGAAAAAGCAAAAAAAAAAAAAAAAAAAAAAAAAAAACAGTAATGCCTGAGACGTGAAAAATAAATGAAGTAAGCCCTAAGATTCTCACAGATTACTGCCAGGAGAATATTTTCAGGCCATAGCACAGATACGGATAACTCCGTTTGTGCCTGTAGACTCTCAGCAAAGATGAAGCTCAAAATCTGTAGATATCAAGGCAGCTGGATTCAAAGGACAGACTAGACAGGAAAGAGAGCACCAGGGATCCACAGAGGATCACCCTTTAGTCTTTTCCAGAGCAGTAATCAGCACACAAGGGAAAGGAAAATACATGAAGCTGTGAAAAAAACACCCAAAAGAACTGGAGAAAACAGTACTTGAGGCTGACAGATCTAGAAAAAGTTCCTCCTCCCACTAGACAAAATATAAAACCTCTTAATTCACTAGGCATTGGGTAGAGTACTGAGAAGTGTATTGTTTCACTAGTGGGGTAGAATTAGCCCTAGACTAACTGCTACTCTAGTCTTGCTCAACAAAGCTCAGGAGCAAAAACTGAAAGGATAAAAGGTATTCCATGTAACTGAAGTATCACGAAGAAAACTATACAGAGCACCACATAAGTAAATTGCTTAAAACCAGTGATACAGAGAAATTCTTAAAAGAGCCAGAAGAAAAAAGACACCTTATATAGAGGAACAAAGGTAAGAATTAAAGCAGACTTCTTTTTTTTTAATTTTTAAATTTTTATTGCATTATAGGTTTGGGGGTACAAGTGCAGAATGTGCAAGATAGTTGCATAGGTACACACATGTCAGTGTGTAAAGCAGACTTCTTATCAGAAACAATGCAAGCCAGAAGACAGTAGGGCAACGGTTTTAAAGACCTGACAGAAAAAAAAATGTGAACCTAGAATTCTATATCCAAATATCTTTCAAAAAGGAACATAAAATAGGAAACTGAAATAATAAAAGAATTCATCAACTGCAAAATTAAAGAATAAGAAATGTTAAATTAAGTAGTTCAGAAAGAAAAAAATGGCACCATATGTAAATCTGGTCCTATAAAAAGAATGAAGAGCAGTAGAACTGACAACTACACAAATATAATAGTTAATTTTATGTGTCAATTTGCCTGGGTGAAGGGAAGCTCTGATTGTTACTAAATATTTTTTGTGGATGTGTCTGTGATGGTGTTTCTGGAATAGATTAGCATTTGAATCAGTAGACCAAGTAAAGATCACCTTCATTCTCTAATCACAGTAGCCTTTTTGTTGCCCCAAATGGGATAATCATACTCCTAACTCAAAACTTTGTATTTACTTTTTCTATAAATGGAAGCAAGAAACAGGCCCAACATAAATACTAGATATCAAAGAACAACATATAAATATAATAATATTCATTGACTCTAATTTTAGGCCTCTGCATCAGTAGGATGTAAATCACTTTTTCAGTGAAAAAAATTAAGGCTCAGAGGAGACAACCAAAATGTGTATATTTTATCCATTGTTTATTCTTTAGTTTTCCTATCTGATATTGTCAAACCAATTTTTAAAATAGACAAGAGTTTTGAATAAAAAATTTCCCAAAGAAGATGCCCAAATGAACAACACACACATGAAAAGGTGCTAAATTTCTTGAGTTTTTTTTTATTTTTTAGCATAAAGATGTTTTTATTTTTATTTTATTATTATTATTTTTTTACTTTACATTAAGTTCTGGAACTCAAGCACTGAACATGGTTTGTTACATAGGTATACATGTGCCATGATGGTTTGTTGCACCCATCAACTTGTCATCTAGGTTTTAAGCCATGATTGAATTAGGTATTTTTCCTAGTGCTTTCTCTCCCCTTGTTCCCCACCCCTGACATGCCCTGGTGTGTGATGCTCCCTTTCCTGTGTCCATGTGTTCTCATCTGTTCAACTCCCACTTATGAGTGAGAGCATGCGGTGTTTCATTTTCTGTTCCTGTGTCAGTTTGCTGAGGATAATGGCTTCCAGCCTCATCCACATACATTAAAGGAGGTGGACTAGTTACTTTTTATGGCTGCATAGTATTCCATGGTATATATGTGCCACATTTTTTTATTCGTGGTCATTTAGGGTGGTTCCAAGTCTTTGCTACTCTGAAAGTGCTGCAACAAACATACGTGTGCATGTGTCTGTATAGTAAGATGATTTATAATTCTTTGGGTATATACTCAATAATGGGATGGCTGGGTCAAGTGGTACTTCTGGATCTGGATCTTTGAGGAATTGCCACACTGTCTTGCACAATGGTTGAACTAATTTACACTCCGACCAACAGTGTAAAAGTGTTCCTACTTTTCAATATCCTCTCCAGCATCTGTTTCCTAACGTTTTAATGACCACCATTCTAACTGGAATGAGATGCGATCTCATTGTTGTTTTGATTTGCATTTCTATAATGACCAGTGATGATGAGGTTTTTCTCATAATTTTGTTGGCTGTATAAATGTCTTCTTTTGTGAAATGTCTGTTAATATCCTTCACCTACTTTTTGATGGGATTGGGGTTTTTTTTGTGTAAATTTGTTTAAGTTTCTTGTAGATTCTGGATATTAGACCTTTGTCAGATGGATAGATTGCAAAAATTTTATACCATTCTGTAGGTTGCCTGTTCACTCTCTGATGATAGTTTTTTTTGCCAAGCAGAAGCCCTTTAGTTCAAATGGATCTGATTTGTAAATTTTGGCCTTTGTTGCAATTGCTTTTGGTGTTTTAGTCATAAAGTCTCCACCCATTCCTATGTCCTGAATGGTATTGCTTAGGTTTTCTTCTAGTGTTTTCATGGTTTTAGGCTTTTAAATTTAAGTCTTTAATCCATTATAAGTTAATTTTTATATAAGTTGTAAGGAAGGAGTCCAGTTTCTGTTTTCTGCATATGGCTAGCCATGTTCTTATAGAAAAGGTGCTAAATTTCAATTGTCACAAAGAAATTCAAAATAAAACACAATGAGATATTAAGTTCATGTTAATAATATAAAGCAATAAAAAGTCTCATACACCATTGGTGGTAAACTGGTACAAACTTTGGAAAAGAGTTTGGCATTTAATCGTGAGTTGAATTTATGCATAACCTAAGAACAAGCAATTCTATTCCTGGCATTCACATGGGTAATGTTTCATGAATAAATAAATCCCAAAATCAGAGTAGTTACATGAGTGTGTGACCCATGCAATTGCACAGAATCTCGGACTTAGAAAAACCTAGTGCTTAGTTTAATAACTTGCAATAAGTGTCTTGAAACTCTTAATAAATGTTGAACAAGAGGCCTAACATTTTCATTTTGCATAAAGATCCATTAAAATTCAGTTGGCCCTGTTTCTAGGCATATAACTAACAGAAATCCGTGCACCAAGGGAAATACAGAGCTGCGCCCATACAACAAAACTAGAAAAAATTCACATGCTTTTCAACAATAGACTGAAAAAATTGTGAAATATTCATAACATAAAATACTAGACAGCAATGAAAATAAATAACATATAGCTGTATGCAATTAAATTAGTAATCTCACAAGAATAATGTCAAGAAAAAGAAGAATCTACATCAGAATATCTTCTATAAGCTTCTATTTAAACAATGTAAAAAAAAAAAACAAAACTATAGTCTTAAAAGTCAGGATGATGTTTACTCTTCAGGATGAGAGAAACAGTAACAATTGGGAAGATGTACAAGAAAGATTTCTGGGGTCTGGCAACGTTCTATTAAACACTATCAATGATCTATACTGTGAGATTGTTCTATTCAAACTGCTCAGTTGAATTTCATCTCTACTTCACCCCTTACACAAAATTAATTTTGGTTAAGCAAAGAGAAAAAGAGAAAACAAACAAACAAAAAACAGTGGAAGAAGAAAAAGAACTGAAATTTATTTTATGCATGGTGTGAGGCAGGGATCAATTTTTCTTCCATATGCCAATCCTTTTGCATATTACTATTAGTTTAAAAAATGTTATTTATGTAAAAATGTATAAGTTGCTCTTATACATTTTTATAATGTATAAGTTGTATAATTATAATGTATAATTGTAAAATACAAGTTGCTGTGAAGTGCCAAATTTTGTGAAAAGTCAGGTCTTCATAGAGGTATGGTTCTTTTCCTGGACTCTCTTCAAATCCATTAGTCTACATACCTATCCCTGTGCAAACAGTATATGTCTTAATTACTATTGTTTTTTAATAAATCTTCATATCTGGTAGAGTAAGTTATATGACTTTTTCTTTTTTCAAAATTGTCTTGATATCCTTGGTCCTTTTAAATTTTGATATACATTTTTGAATCAACTTGCCAATTTCACACAAACATATGTACACACACAATTGTTGAGAGGTAGTTTGAAAGTTGTCATATCCCTCATTCCTGCTTTGAGAAATGTAGGAGCATACAGATAGAACCCTTTTTTTTAATATTTTATTGAATTTTAGGTTTTGGGGTACATGTGCAGAACATGCAAAATAGTTGCATGGGTACACACATGGCAGTGTGTTTTGCTGCCTTCCTCCCCTTCACCCACACTTGGCATTTCTCCCCAGGCTATCCCTCCCAGCTCCCCCCCCCACTGTCCCTCCCCCATTCCCCCCAATAGACCCCAGTGTGTAGTAGACAAAATGCTCATCATCACTGGTCATTAGAGAGATGCAGATAGAATTCTTCTTCACCTACATTCCTGAGCGAGATCCAAGTAAAAAGCCCTACCATCACTACCTTCTCCCTGACAAATTATGAACATGTAGCATGAACAAAATATAAGCCTTTAGTCTTCTAAACTACTGAGATTTCAAAAATTATTGCTGCAGCATTATCCAGCCAAATCTGACTAGTATACAAATTTATCTAATGACCATTAATATTACCAATCTGTTTAAATCCATTCTAAAAATACCTACATTTTTATCTTGTTCACTTGCCACAAGAATAGTCTTATTGAATCTATTATTCATCTGATAAAAAAAAATCCCTTTTATTTTCCTAAAATATTTTTCATTATGCTTTAAAAAGTTCCCCTTAGTTCTAATATTCTCAACTGTGGTGAACAAGTCTACTCAGACTCTTCATACATTTTGCAATTTTAATGCCTCTGATCATACCCAACACTTACTTCTCCTTTTCTCTATTGAAGTTTCTTAATCTTGGTGATACCTTTGCATGAAAAAATCTCCATGCCTTTGATTATGTTACTAACTTCCCTTTCCTAAAACACTTTAGGTCCAGTGTCTCCAGGGCCACCACATATATTTATATGTTTTATATAAAACACAAAGATTCCCAGACAGGAGATGAGTTTGTATATATCTACTAATCATGTTATACATCCTCACATGAAACTATGGCAGAAGGATTGTAAACCATTTTCTTTATACCAATTTATCACCTTCTCTTCAAGTCAAGTAAACGTAAGGGTATCTCTCCCCAGTAAAAGTGTTTTTCTAATGCATTTTTTAGACTACTAAGAATTTCTTGGTTTGCCTATTGTTAAAACTATTCTGCACTCCAGGTACTAAGACAACATTTGCTTTGGTTCTGCTTTGTTTTGACTACCATTCTCACACTTCCTTTCCTTTTGGGGTCTCAACAGTTCACTGCCAAGATCAACTTCCTGAGTCTATTGGCCTGAGGCCATGTGGTTAGAGTAGAGTTAAAATGTTTTGTTTCTCTGTATATTACACAGCTATCATACACTACTTTCAAATCCACTTACTTTGACTTAGTTGTATTATAATTTTCTGAACTTGAGCAGGAAGAGTTTGGAAAACAACTCAGAACTTCTTAATCTTCAGAGGCTTTCTGCCCTTCCCTATTTCCCTCATATATAAAATAAATTTTTTAAATTAGACTGGAATTTTTTAAATAAGTAAATTAAAATTAAAAAACTCTTAATATAATGTTCTTATACTATTTCACTAAAAGTATAACAACTAATTCAATTATTTTTAAATGCCGAGTATGAAACCATTGTAATTCTTATAAATATAAAAAGTAATATCAAACTTCAAAACAATAATTATAAAATTGAGGATGTGTTGTTATTCTTTTATCTTACATTCTTAAATAAGCAACATACTTAAGACTTGCTTTAAAGAGACTCAAGTGTTGCAGTATATACATCATCACCAGATTGCTAGTACAGGAGCATGAGACAAGACTATGCCAAACAGGGTGATTTTAGAATAACTGCTACCCTAATTTCTACAACCTCAGTAGCCCAAGTCAGTATTTAACTCAATTCAATACACATTTTTTAAATATCTACTTTCTGCCAGCACTTCAGGCTATTCAAAAATAAATCACACCTAAAAGATTAGAGCTTCTCATCCAAGAGCTCACAAACTAATGGAATTTTTTAAAAATAAACTGATTGCCCATTTTTGAATAGGCTTGTTTGTTTTTTTCCTGTAAATCTGTTTGACTTCTTTGTAAATTCTGGATATCAGCCCTTTGTCAGATGGGTAAACTGCAAAGATTTTTTCCCATTCTGATGGTTGCCGATTCACTCTAGTGACTGTTTCTTTTGCCGTGCAAAAGCAGTGGAGTTTTATTAGGTCCCATTTGTCTATTTTGGCTTTTGTTGCCAATGCTTTTGGTGTTTTGGTCATGAAGTCCTTGCCTACTCGTATGTCCTGAATGGTTTTGCCTAGATTTTCTTCTAGAATTTTTATGGTTCCAGGTCTTATGTTTAAGTCTTTAATCCATCTGGAGTTAATTTTAGTATAAGGTGTCAGGAAGGGGTCCCATTAAAAAACCTGGAGACAACAAATGCTGGAGAGGATGTGGAGAAATAGGAACACTCTTTCACTCTTGGTGGGAGTGTAAATTAGTTCAACCATTGTGGAAGACAGTCTGGCGATTCCTCAAGGACCTAGAAATAGAAATTCCATTTGACCCAGCAATCCCATTACTGGGTATATATCCAAAGGACTATAAATCATTCTACTATAAGGACACATGCACACGAATGTTCATTGCAGCACTGTTTGCAATAGCAAAGACCTGGAACCAACCCAAATGCCAATTGATGATAGACTGGACTGGGAAAATGTGGCACATATACACCATGGAATATTATGCAGCAATCAAAAATGATGAGTTCGTGTCCTTTGTAAGGACATGGATGAATCTGGAGAACATCATTCTCAGCAAACTGACACAAGAACAGAAAAAAAATACCGTATATTCTCACTCATAGGCGGGTGAGAAAAATAAGAAAAAATGGACACAGGGAGGGGGTCTACAACACACTAAGGTCTATTGAGGGGAATGGGGGAGGGACAGCAGGTGGGAGCTGGAAAGAAATAGCCTGGGGAGAAATGCCAAGTGTGGGTGAAGGGGAGGAAGGCATCAAAACACACTGCCAAGTGTGTACCTCTGCAACTATCTTGCATGTTAAGGCAAGAAACATAGCTTGAAGCTGATGAAGGAAAATGGCAATGGTTTAGTCAAGGCACATAAAATACAGCCAGGAGACCATTTCAGCTGGGGCTTCAGGCACACCTTAAGCAATGAATACTCAACCCTTGAAGCCACAACTTCCCAGTTTGCAAGTGCCAAAACAGCTTCTATCTTATCTTCAACCATTTCCTGCTGAGCTGAAAAATCCTTGACCATGGGCCCATCTTTCAAACTGCTACAACCGATTCCCTGACTCCAATACTGCTTTAGATACAATCATACTGATATGGGGGGGAAAGGGAGGTGGCAGTGTGGGAAAGGAACTGTTGGGTAGAGAAGGCCAGGTCCCTAATGAGGGATCCACCGTTGAGCCTGTTCCCATGGACATAAGTGAGCACAGATACTCCTGTTTTTGGTCCCAAATGTTGCATTTTCCAAAACCACTTTGGCCCACAACACCCCCCAACCTGTGCCCATAAAAACCCAAAGACCCTAGCAGGCACAGACACATAAGCAGCTGGACATTGAGAGGAGCACAGGATCAGAAGAGCACATTGACAAACACTAGTAGATGCCAGCCGGCCATTGATGGTGGAATGATGTGGAATTTGGTTAGGGGTTGTCAGAGGACAAGTCAACCACTGAACTGCCTGACTCCAGAAAAAGACCACCTTCCCACTCCAACCCCTTTCTGGTGTCACCATTCACCTCTCAGAGCTACCACCCTCAATAAAACCTTGGAGCCATCCTCCAAGCCCATGTGTGATTTGATTTTTCTGGTACACCAGGGCAAGAGTCCAGGATACAGAAATCCCTCTGTCCTTGTGATAAAGCAGAGGGTTTAATTGAGCTGATTAACAGAAGCCACCTACAGACAGTAAAACTAAAAGAGCACACTGTAACACACACCCATGGGGGCCTTGTGAGCCATAAACACTCAACCCTCAATGCTGCTGTGGGGTCAGAGCCCATAAATGCTCCCCACAACCTGTCCATCTGCATTATTCCCCCAAGGGGTTTGACCAAAAGCACCAAAGAACAAAGCCATGCCCCTGCTGCACCCACTGGAGGATGCCCTTGGCATGCATCTGTAGTCCCAGCTACTAGGGAGGCTGAGGCAGGAGAATTGCTTGAACCCAAAAGGCAGAGATTGCAGTGAGCTGAGATTGTGCCACTGTACTCAGGCCTGGCACCTGGTGACAGAAGAAGACTCTGTCTCAAAAAAAAAAAAATTATACAAAATTGTAAAGACCATTGACACTAGGAAGAAACTACATCAACTAACGGGCAAAATACAGCTAGCATCATAATGGCAGGATCAGATTCACACATAACAATATTAACCCCAAGTATTAATGGGCTAAATACCCCAATTAAAAGACACAGACTGGCAAATTGGATAAAGAGTCAAGACCCATTGGTGTGCTGTATTCAGGAGACCCGTCCCATGTGCAAAGACACACATAGGCTAAAAGTAAAGGGATAGAAGAAGATTTACCAAGAGAATGAAGAGCAAAAAAAAAGCAGGTGTTTCAAGCCTAGTCTCTGACAAAACAGACTTTAAACCCACAAGGATCAAAAGAGACAAAGAAGGGCATTACATAATGATAAAGGGATCAATGCAACAAGAAGAGCTAACTATCCTAAATATATATGCACCCAATGCAGGAGCACCCAGATTTATAAACCAAGTTCTCAGAGACCTACAAAGAGACTTAAACTCGCATACAATCATAGTGGGAGACTTTAACATCCCACTGTCCATATTACACAGATCAATGAAACAGAAAATTACCAAGGATATACAGGACTTGAACTCAGCTCTGGACCAAGTAAACCTAATACACATCTATAGAACCCTCCACTCCAAATCAACATAATATACATTCTTCTTAAAACCACACTGCACCTATTCTAAAATTGACCACATAATTAAAAGTAAAACACTCCTCAGAAAATGCAAAAGAATGGAAATTATAACAAACAGTCTCTAAGACCACAGTGTAATTAAGTTAGAAGTCAGGTTAAGAACCCCACTCAAAACTGCACAACTACATAGAAACTGAACAACCTGCTCCTAAATAACTACTGGATAAATAACGAAATGAAGACAGAAATAAAGATGTTCTTTGAAACCAATGAGAACAAAGACACAATGTACCAGAATCTCTTGGACACATTTAAAGCAGTGTGTAGAGGGGAAATTTATAGCACTAAATACCCAACATAGAAAGCAGAAAAGATCTAAAATCAACACCATAATGTCACAATTAAAAGAACTAAAGAAGCATGAACAAACAAATTCAAAAGCCAGTAGAATATAAGAAATAATGAATATCAGAGAAGAACTGAAGGAGATACAGACATAAAAAATAAGAACTTTAAAAAATCAATAAATCCAAGAGTTGCTTTTTTGCAAAGATCAACAAAATAGATAGACCACTAAGCCAGACCAATAAAAAATAAAAGAGAGAAGAATCACATAGATACAATAAATAATGATAATGGTGATATCACCATCAAGCCCAAAGAAATACAAACTACATCAAAGAATACTATAAACATCTCTATGCAAATAAAACAGAAAATCTACAAAAAATGCATACATTTCTGGACTCTTACACCCTCCAAAACTAAACCACGAAGAAATTAAATCCCTGAATAGACCAGTAAAAAGGTCTGAAATTGAGACAGCAATTAATAGCCTACAAACCAAAAAAAAGTCCAGGACCAGATGGTTTCATAGCTGAATTGTACCAGAAGTACAAAGAGGAGCTGGTACCATTCCTTCAGAAACTATTCCAAACAGAAAAAGAGAGATTACTCCCTAACTCATTTTATGGGGCCAACATCATCCTGATACCAAAACCTGGCAGATACAACTAAAAAAGAAAATTTCAGTATATAAAATCAAAGTGCAAAAATTACAAGCATTCCTATACACCAATAAAAGACAAACAGAGAGCCAAATTATGAATGGACTCCTATTCACAATTGCTACAAAGAGAATTAAACACCTAGGAATACAACTTACAAGGAACGTGAAAAACCTGTTTAAGGAGAACTATAAACCACTGCTCAAGGAAATAAGAGCGGATACAAACGGATGGAAAAACATTCCATGCTCATGGTTATGAAGAATCAATATTGTGAAAATGGCCATACAGCCAAAAGTAATCTACAAATTCAGTGCTATCCCCATTAAGCTACCATTGACTTTCTTGACAAAATTGGGAAAAATAAAAAAACATTAAATTTCATATGGAACCAAAAACAGCCCACACAGCCAAGAAAATTATAAGCCAAAAAAAAAAAGCTGGAGGCATTACACTACCTGACTTCAAACAATACTATAAGGCTACAGTAACCAAAACAGCATGGTACTGATACCAAAACAGACACATAGACCAATGAAACAGAACAGAGACCTCAGAAATAATGCCACACAGCTACAACCAATTGATCTTTCACAAACCTGACAAAAACAAGCAATGGAGAAAGAATTCCCTATTTAATAAACAGTGTTGAAAAAACTGGCTAGCCATATGCAGAAAACTTAAACTAGATCCCTTCCTTACAATTTAGACAAAAATTTACTCAAGAAGGATTAAAGATTTAAATGTAAAACCTAACACCATAAAAACCCAGAAGACAACCTAGGCGATACCATTCAGGACACAGCATAGGCAAAGACTTCATAACTAAAACACTGAAAGAAATGGCAATAAAAGCCAAAATAGACAAATAGGATCTAATTAAACTAAAGAGCTTTTGCACAGCAAAAGAAACTATCATCAGAGTGAACAGGACACCTACAGAATGGGAAAAAAAATTTGCAGTCTACCCATTTGACAAAGGGCTAATATTCAGAATCTACAAAAAAACTTAAACAAATTTTCAGGAAAAAAAACAACCCCATCAAAAAGGTGGGCAAAGGATATGAACAGACACTTCTCAAAAGGAGACATTTATGCAACCAACAAACATATGAAAAAACTCATCATCACTGGTCATTAGAGAAATGCAAATCAAAACTACATTGAGATACCATCTCACACCACCTAGAATGGCGATCATTAAAGCAGGAGACATCAGATGCTGGTGAGACTGTCAGGAAATAGGAAGACTTTTACACTGTTGGTCGGAGTGTAAACTAGTTCAACCATATTGGAAGACAGTGCGGCAATTCCTCAAGGATCTAAAAGTAAAAATACCATTTGACCCAACAATCCCATTACTGGGTACATACACAAAGAATTATAAATTGTTCTATTATAAAAACACATGCACACATGTATTTACTGCAGCACTGTTCACAATAGCAAAGACTTGGAACCAACCCAAATGCCCTTGACTGATAGACTGGATAAAGAAAATTTGCACATATATATGATGGAACACTGTGCATCTATTAAAAAAAAAAAAAAAAGATGAGTTCATGTCCTTTGCAGGGACATGGATGGAAGCTGGAAACCATCATTCTCAGAAAGCTAACAAAAGAACAGAAAACCAAAGACTACATGTTCTCACTCATAAGTGGAAGTTGAACAATGAGAACACATGGACACAGGGAGGGGAACATCACACACTGGGGGCTGTTGGGAGGTGGGGGCATAGGGGACAGATAGCATTAGGAGAAATCCCTAATGTAGATGATGGGGTGATGGATGCAGCCAACCACCATAAACTGTGTATACCTATGTAACAAACCTGTATGTTCTATACATGTACCCCAGAACTTAAAGTACAACGTTTTTAAAAAAGAAAGTAACAGCATGACATACAAACACATGTGGGTTGCAGATAAAGTAGCACTAACAGGAAAAGTTATAGCCAAAAAGTATCTATTTGACAAGAATAAACACTGAAAACTTCTATCCACAATCTCAACTTAAGAAGTTTTTAAAAACACAATAGAGTAAAATAAGAGAAAGTAGAAGAAAGAAATAATAATTGTGGGAATCAAATTTAATAAAATAGTAAACAAAGAATAACATAAAGCAAATTAACAACAACCAAAAAAAAATGAGCCAGGTGCAGTGGTTCACACCTGTAATGCCAGCACTTTAGGAGTCTGAAGTGGGCGGATCATCTGAGTTGGGGAGTTTGAGACTAGCCAGACAAACATGGAGAAACCCTGTCTCTAGAAAAATACAAAATTAGCTAGGTGTGGTGACCCATGCCTGTAATCTCAGATACTCAGGAGGCTGAGGAAGGAGAATCACTTGACTCTGGAAAGCAGAGGTTGCGGTGAGCAAAGATTGTACCATTGCACTTCAGCCTGGACAACAAGAGTGAAACTCCATCTCAAAAAAAAAGAGGGGGTAGGTCTTTGAAAACAATAGTAGTCATCAAATTTCTGACAGTATTGAACATAAAATTATTAAAGAAAATAAAAAAATATTAGAAATAAAAAATAAACAGTGATAAGTGGATATTTAAAAATCATAAGAGAATACTGTGAACAAATTTAAGCCAAGAAATTTGGAAACAGACAGACGAGGCAAGTTCCTGGGGAAAAAAATATATAATTGAAACTGGTTTTGCAAAGATTATGACAGTGAAAGACGCCTAGCATGGCTGACTCCATCTTGATCTAAACTCACAAGCTGGCTGTCCTCACTTATTCCTAAGTATAGGCCAAGCTAACCATGGGAAGAATTCAGTTCATAGCTTGGCTTTGAAGGAAAAATGACAATAGTCCCTCCCTAAAACTAACCCGCTCCTTGCTCAGGGACAAAAACCGCCTTTGTAAAACTAATGAAAGCCCATGGGATTAGGATAGGAGGGAGCTGAATTCTGTGAAGATGTAGATACAGTGTGCCTTTCTCTGATAGTTTATTGCACCAGAGATCACAAGATTTGTGACTTCCCCAATTGCTCTTACAGGTAACATCACTGTTGTAGAACCTAAGGTTGGTGTTCGAGATTTTTTTTTTTCAGATTTGCATCCTGGCAACCAACTGACTCCACCTGGACCTGTGAGTCATGACTCAACCAGTCCCTTTGCCCTCACCCAGAGGCTGAGAATGCACAAGGGTCATTTTCCACACACACATGATTTAACTTTCAACCAGTCAGCTGCACCCATCCCCTAGACACCTGCCCACCAAAGTATCCTTGAAAAACCTAATCTCTAAGCCTTAGAGGAGATAGAGTTGAGTAATAACTCCTGTCCTTAAACTTGGCTGCCTCATGATAATTAAACTCTATTGCAGTAGCATTGTCTCAAGAGCATTGGCTTTATCTGTGCAGTGGGCAAGAAGAACCCATCAGGCAATTAAACTATTTACTTAAACTGACTAAAGAGAAATATGCTACTTAAATAGATCTATAGCCATTTAAGATACTGAATCAGAAGTAAAAAAAATTGACCTACAAAAAAAAAAAAACATCAAGCACAGATGGTTTTACAAAAAAACTTACCACACCTTCAGACAACTGACATCCCTTATCTTATACAAAATATTCCAGGGAGTGGAATTCTTTATAAATCTCATGTAATCTTAATGCAATAACTGAACAAGAACAGTATAAGAAAGCAAAAATTACAGTCTGATTCAACTTACATAGACACCAAACTTGAAAATAACAGCAAGCCAATTCCAGGATTGTCTTTCTTTTTTAATTTTTATTGCATTTTAGGTTTTGGGGTACATGTGCAGACCGTGCAAGATAGTTGCATAGGTACACACATGGCAGTGTGCTTTGCTACCTTCCTCCCCTTCACCCACACTTGGCATTTCTCACCAGGCTATCCCTCCTCAGATCCCCCCCCCATTGTCCCTCCCCTATTCCCCCCAATAGACCCCAGTGTGTAGTAGACCTCCTCCCTGTGTCCATGTGTTCTCATTTTTCTCACCCGCCTATGAGTGAGAATATGCGGTATTTTCTTTTCTGTTTTTGTGTCAGTTTGCTAAGAATGATGTTCTCCAGATTCATCCATGTCAATACAAAGGACAAAAATTCATCATTTTTGATTGCTGCGTAATATTCCACAGTGTATATGTGCCATATTTTCCCAGTCCAGTCTATCATTAATGGGCATTTGGGTTGGTTCCAGGTCTTTGCTATTGTAAACAGTGCTGCAATGAACATTCGTGTGCATGTGTCCTTATAGTAGAATGATTTATAGTCCTTTGGATATATACCCAGTAATGGGATTGCTGGGTCAAATGGAATTTCTATTTCTAGGTCCTTGAGGAATCGCCACACTGTCTTCCACAATAATTGAACTAATTTACACTCCCACCAAGAGTGAAAGAGTGTTCCTATTTCTCCACATCCTCTCCAGCATCTGTTGTCTCCAGATTTTTTAATGATCGCCATTCTAACTGGTGTGAGATGGTATCTCAATGTCGTTTTGATTTGCATCTCTCTAACGACCAGTGATGATGAGCATTTTTTCATGTGTTTGTTGGCCTCATGTATGTCTTCTTTTGTAAAGTGTCTGTTCATATCCTTTGCCCATTTTTGAATGGGCTTGTTTGTTTTTTCCTGTAAATCTGTTTGAGTTCTTTGTAAATTCTGGATATCAGCCCTTTGTCAGATGCGTAAACTGCAAAGATTTTTTTCCCATTCTGATGGTTGCCAATTCACTCTAGTGACTGTTTCTTTTGCCGTGCAGAAGCTGTGGAGTTTGATTAGGTCCCATTTGTCTATTTTGGCTTTTGTTGCCAATGCTTTTGGTGTTTTGGTCATGAAGTCCTTGCCTACTCCTATGTCCTGAATGGTTTTGCCTAGATTTTTTTCTAGGGTTTTTATGGTGCCAGGTCTTATGTTTAAGTCTTTAATCCATCTGGAGTTAATTTTAGTGTAAGATGTCAAGAAGGGGTCTAGTTTCTGCTTTCTGCACATGGCTAGCCAGTTTTCCCAACACCATTTATTAAACAGGGAATCCTTTCCCCATTGCTTGTTTTTGTCTGGTTTATCAAAGATTATATGGTCGTACTTTTTAAAATAAATCATAGAATTTCTATTCTCTTAAGTATATATATACACACACATACATATATATACATATATATATATATATATAGTATTAGTAACTTCAAATTTTTGTGTTAGTATTATACAATCAGACTCCTAACTTAACAAAAATATCGAATAAGTAATTCTTGAAACTAACAACAATGAGTTAACACAAAATAATTTTATAAAACTTTGATCTTCACATTATTGGGGTGCAGAGAATGATACTCTAACATACAGTGCTTTCGCACACCGACCACTTCTAATTAAAAGAAATCAGAAGAACTTAGAAGCTGCCTAATTTTCTAAGCTTCTTTTTTTTCCCCCCCCACTGACCTTCAAGTACAAGGAGGGATTCTCTCTGAAATTTCATCTGAATAAGGAAACTTTTTTCCAAAAGAAATGCAATTGTCTTATGATCATCTCCTTAGGAATCTCATTGAACAACCAAAAAAAAATTAATCACTGGAGAAGAGAAGAGACTAAAAGTCATCACCATACCCAGATACACTTTTCGTCTGTTCCTTGGAGTAACTCCAAGAGATTATCTAGGGAATTTTATCTGCATAATATGAGAACCTTTATTCACAGGCCCCTCATTTTTCTGCCACCTCCCTCAGAGGTTAGAGGAACTATGTTCCAGGCCAGTGTCCTTTGGGTTTATTTATTTCCCCTAAAAATTATTACCTATTCCATCACAATTTTCTATACCTGTCATTTCTCCCCCTGTCCACACCCCCACCAACCCAGGAAGAAGCTATTTGAGATTCAAGCATCTGAGTTTCACATCTATGGGAACTTCCCTGTCCATGTATACATGAATAAACTTGTAAGCCTTTTTTCAATTGATCTATTGGCAGTCATTTCAGTAAACATTCACAGAGTGGGGGAGGGAGGCTTTTCCTCCACCTCTACAACATAAAGATGAGGTTTACATTGAGATACTGTCAAAATGGACATTATATGGTTATCTCATACAATGTTCTAGAAATCAAATACAAAAAGTCTATTCATTATGTATTTACTATTACAGTTACATGAAATTTCATTATGTAATCTAATTCATTTGAAATTTGGATGAAGCCCCTAAGCATCTCACTGGTTTGGTACCCTCTCTCCCCTGTTAATGTTCACCCAATGACTCTAGAAATCTACAATTCACTTTGAAAGACACTGTAATCGATTATAATTACTTTTGAACAGTATTATAAGATTTTTCCATAATTTCTAATTTTCCTTGAAAATATTCAAGACTATCATACAGGTATTATATCAAACATTTTCTTTTTTTATTTCATTTTATTTTTTATTGTACTTCAGGTTCTGGGGTACATGTGTAGATCATGCAGGATTGTTTCATAGGCACATACATGGCAATGTGGTTTGCTGCCTCCATCCCCCCATCACCTATATCTGGCATTTCTCCCCATGTTATCCCTCCGACCCCTCATTGTCCCTCCCCTAGAAACCCCCCAAGAGACCCCAGTGTGTGATGCTCCCCTCCTGTGTCCGTGTGTTCTCATTGTTCAACAACCATTTATGAGTGAGAACATGCAGTGTTTGATTTTCTGTTCTTGTGTCAGTTGCTGAGAATGGTGGTTTCCAGATTGATCCATTTCCCTATGAAGGACACAAACTCATGGTTTTTTATGGCTGCATAGTATTCTATGGGGTATATGTGTCACATTTTCCTTTTCCAGCCTCTCTTCAATAGGCATTTGGGTTGGTTCCAAGTCTTTGCTATTGTAAACACTGCTGCAATGAACATACATGTGCATGTGACTTTATAATAGAATGATTTATAATCCTTCAGATACATATCCAGTAATGAAATTGCTGGGTAAAATGGAATTTCTATTTTTAGGTCCTTGAGGAATCACCACACTGTCTTCCACAATGGTTGAACTAAATGACACTCCCACCAACAATGTAAAAGTGTTCCTATTTCTCCACATCCTCTCCAGCATCTGTTGTCTCCAGATTTTTTAATGATTGCCATTCTAACTGATGTGAGATGGTATTTCAATGTGGCTTTGATTTGCACTTCTCTAATGACCAGTGATGGTAACCTTTTTTTCATATGTTTGTTAGCTTCATATATCTCTTCTTTTGGAAAGTGTCATTTCATATTCTTTGCTCATTTTTGAATGGGTTTGGTTTTTTTCTTGTAAATCTGTTTTAGTTCTTTTTAGATTCTGGACATTAGCCTTTTGTCAAATGGGTAGACTGTAAAAAACTTTTCCCATTCTGTTGGTTGCTGGTTCACTCTGATGATTGTTTCTTTTGCAGTACAGAAGCTCTGGAGTTTAATTAGAACCCATTTGTCTATTTTGGCTTTTGTTGCCAATGCTTTTGGTATTTTAGTCATGAAGTTCTTGCCTATGCCTATGTCCTAAATGGCTTAGCCTAGGATTTCTTCTAGGATTTTCATGGTTTTAGGTCTTATGTTTAAGTCTTTAATCCATCTGGAGTTAATTTTAGGTGTCAGGAAGGGGTCCAGCTTCTGCTTTCTGCACAGGGCTAGCCAGTTTTTCCAACACTATTTATTAAACAGGGAATCATTTCCCCATTGCTTGTTTTTGTCAGAGTTGTCAAAGATCAGGTGGTTGTAAATGTGTGGCATTGCCTCCAAGGCCTCTGTTCTGTTCCATTGGTCTATATCTCTGTTTTTGTCCCAGTACCATGCTGTTTTGGTTACTGTAGTCTTGTAGAATAGTTTGAAGTCAGGTAGCATAATGTCTCCAGCTTTGTTCTTTTTCCTTAGCATTGTCTTGGCTATGCAGGCTCTCCTATGGTTCCATATGAAGTATAAGGTGGTTTTTTCCAGTTCTGTGAAGAGGGTCATAGGTAGATTGATGGGGATAGCATTGAATTTATGAATTACTTTTTGGCAGTATGGCCATTTTCACAATGTTGATTCTTCCTAACCATAAGCATGGAATATTTTTCCATCTGTTTGTGTCCTCTCTTATTTTCTTCAGCAGTGCTTTGTAGTTCTCCTTTAAAAGGTCCTTTACATCCTTTGTTAGTTGTATTCCTAGGTATTTTATTCTCTTTGTAGCAATTGTGAATGGCAGTTCACTCATGATTTGGCTCTCTGTTAGTCTGTTATTTGTGTATAGGAATGCCTGTGATTTTTGCACACTGATTTTGTATCTTGAGACTTTGCTGAAGTTGCTTATCAGTTTCAGGAGATTTTGTGCTGAGACGATGGGGTCTTCTAAATATGCAATCATGTCATCTGCAAATAGAGGCATTTTGACTTCCTCCTTTCCTAATTGAATACCCTTTATTTCAAGTTGATTATCAGTTTGCATGCATTCTTCCAGAGCTTAAAAATTAATTTAATTTTATAAGTATTTCACAAAGCCTTTTGACTGTAAAGCATTTCTTCAGATTAATAGAGGTTTGTATTACTTTTATATCACTAATTTTTTTAAGATCATTTTCCTATAATCCAAAAGCCTAAGGGTATCTAAGCTAAGATGTGGCAGCAGATGTAATCAATTGGACAGCTGATCATATTTAACAACTCAGGAAATACTTTTAAGCCCACCTTTGTTCACCAAGGAATCAGAATGAAAAAAACAGCAAAATGCCTCCCATTCTCACAGTAGAGCCAACAAAATTTTTCTTCAAATGACTAACTCCAGTCAAAGCTCTGCTACAAAGTTTATTCTCTCTTTTAGTTATCTAAATATAGAGATGAAAAAATATATTTCATTAGATCATTAAATTTCTGTGATATTTGTCCCTTGAAAACTACATTTGAGGAAGTCCTAGCCAGAGCAATCAGGCAAGAGGAAGAAATAAAATACATCTGAACAGGAAAAGAATCAAAGCCAATGCAGTCATAAGCAAAAAGAACAATGCCACAGGCATCACATTACCCAACTTAAAACTATACCATAAAGCTACACTACCAAAACACAATGTTAATGGTAGAAAAACAGACACATAGGCAGCCACTGGAACAGAATAGAGAACTCAAAAAAAAACCACAAACCTACTGCCATCTGATCTTTGACAAAGTCAGCAAAAACAAGCAATGGAGAAAGGACTCCCTATTGAATAAATAGTGCTAGCATAGCAGGCTAGCTACATGCAGAAGAATAAGCCTAGACCCCTATCTTTCACCATGTAAAAAAAAAATGAACTAAAGATGAATTAAGGATTTAAATGTAAAACATCAAACTAGATAAGAATCCTAAAAGAAAACGTAGGAAACACCATTCTATACATTGGCCTTGGGTAAGAATTTATGACTAAGTCCTCAAAAGTAATTGCAACAAAAACAAAAACAGACAAGAGGAACCAAATTAAACCAAAGAGCTTCTGCACAGCAAAAGAAACTACCAAAAGAGTAAACAGATAACATACAAAATGTGAGAAAATACTGGCAAACTATGCATCCAACAAAGGTCTAACATCCTGAATGTATAAGGAACTTAATTCAACAAACAAAAAACTAATAACCCCATTAAGAAACAGGCAAAAAACATAAACAGACACTTCTCAAAAGAAGACATACAAGTGGCCAACAAACATATGAAAAGTGCTCAATGCCACTAATGATCAGAGAAATGCAAATCAAAACCACAATGAGATATCATCTCACACCAGTCAGAATAGCTATTATTATAAAGTCAAAAGGCAACAGACATTGGCAAGGCTGTAGATAAAAGGGAATGCTTATACACCGTTTATGGGAATGCAAATTAGTTTAGCAGTTTGGAGATTTCTCAAAGAACTTAAAACAGAACCACCATTCAACCCAGCAATCCAATTACTGAGCATATATTCAAAAGAAAATAAATTTTTATAACAAAAGATACCTGCATTCATATGTTCATTGCAGCACTATTTACAATAGCAAAGACACAGAATCAACATAGGTGCCCATCAATAGTGGACTGGATAAAGAAAATGTTGTACATATATACCATGGAATACTATGCAGCCATGAAAAATATTGAAATCATGTCCTTTACAGTAACATGGATGAAGCTGAAGGCCATTATCCTAAGCAAATTAAAACAGAAGCAGAAAACCAAATAGCCCATGTTCTCACTTATACACGGAAGCTGAATACTGGATACTCATGGGCATAAAGATGGCAACAATAGACATTAGAGATTCCTGTGGGGAGGTAGGGAGTGGGGCAAGGGTTGAAAACTAACTGTTGGGTACTATGTTCAGTTCTGGGGTAATGGGATCAATCATACCTCAAACCTCAGCATCACACAATATACTCAGGTTAAAAAAAAAAAAAAACCTGCATATGTACCACCTAAATCAAAGGAAAAGTTGAAAACTTTTTTTAATGAGAAGATAAAACTAAATTGCATAACTAATGGGAGGAAGCTTCTATAGTATATAAGCTGCGAGAAACCCTGAAATTCAATTTAGAAATATATAGTGGTGATGCTATGAAATGAATTGTTAAAATGCAATACAGGGTTTCCAAAAGAAATCATTTTGTTCATGTATTACATGGCTTCCATTATTTCTAGGTCTCTTCACCAGATCAGAAAGCAAAGCTAAAGCAATATCTCACTTCATACCCATTAATTTGTATATGTGCCTCTTCTTAAATCATTAAATAAATTAAAGAAAATGTAAATATCAATGTCCTAACAGAAGACTTTGTTAACCTAAAAAAGTTTCTAAAAGAAAGTAAGTTTGACATGATGAAAATTCAAAAGACAGATAAATAACATGCAAAAAGAATTTTTAAGCACTGAAGTTGCTGTTCATGGAGAAAACCAACAACAAAAAAACAAGGTATCTTAAATCTCAAAATCTAAAATACACACACACACACACACACACAGGGAGAGACAGAGAGACAGTGATTAGGTAGAAGATAGATGGACGGATAAATGGATAAATAGACAGACAGAGACAGACAGACAGACAGACAGACAGACAGACAGACAGACAGACAGACAGACAGACAGATAGATAGATAGATAGATAGATAGATAGATAGATAGATAGATAATCCCTGCTGTAAAGTGTTTTAATCAGCCCCCAATCCTAATATCAAAAGTGGGATGAAGTAGAACATTCAAGAAAATAAGGGATAAAATTATTGATAGGATGTTATGAACAAGTAGTAACATAAGCTCTGAGAAAACCAATTATTTCTTATAAATAAACTAAAACCATGATAAGACACCATTACCCATCCCCTAGAATATCTAGAATCAGAAAAATAGACAATACTAAGTGTTGGCAAAGATATGGAGAAATTACATCATACATTGCTAATGGGAATATAAAATGAAACTGCCATTAAGAAAAATAATTTGGCAGTTTTTGAAAAAATTGAACATAAACTGACCATATAACCTGACAATTTCCCATCTAGGAATCTACCAAAGAAAAATGAATACATCTGTCTAAACCAAGACATTTATACAAATGTTTACAGCAACATTATATATATTTAAAAACTGGAAACAATCCAAATGTCCACAAAAAGGGGAATAAACTTTAAATGTGATATATGTATATTATGGAATATTATTTAGCAATAAATAGGAATAAACTACTAATATAGGCTACAACATAGATGAACCTCAAAAACATTATGGTAGGTGAAAGAAACTAGACATGAAAGATAACATATTGTAAGATTCAATTAATAGGAAATGTTCAAAAAGGGCAAATTTATACAAACAGAAAGCAGATCAGTTATGGGCTGGGGCTAGAAATAAAAATTTTTTACAATGATGGGAATGTTCTAAAACCAGATTGTGGTAATAGTTTCACAACTTTGTAAATTTACTAAAAATTGTTGAATGGTATACTTATAATTGATAAATGTTATAATATGTAAATTAAACTTCTATAAATCTGTCTTCTTAAAAATGCCATAGGCTGGTTAGGCACAGTGGCTCATGCCTATAATCCCAGCACTTCAGGAGGCTGAGGCAGGAGGATCATTTGAGCCCAGGAGTTTGAGACTAGCCAAGGCAACATAGTGAGACATCATCTCTACAAAAAGTTTAAAAATTAGCCAGGTGTGATGGCATGTGCCTGTAATCCCAGTTATTCAGGGGGCTGAGGTGGAAGAATTACTTGAGCCTAAGAGGTCAAGGCTGCAGTGAGCTGTGATCACGCCACTGCACTCCAGCCTAGATGACAAAGGAAAACTCTATCTCAAAAAAATAAAAATAAAAATAAATGCTGTGAGGGGTGTTAAGTCAGGCAAGGTAGCTCATGCCTGTAATCCCAGCAGTTTTGAAGGAAGAGGCAAGAGAATCACTTAGGAGCAGGAGTTTTAAACCAGCCTGAGAAACATAGTAAGACTCCATTTCCACAAAATAAATATAATTAGCCAGGCATGGTGGTTGAGGCAGGAGGATCCCTTGAGCCCAGGAGTTCAAGGTTGCAGTGAAATATGATCATGCCAGTGTACTCCAGTCTAGGTGACAGAGCAAGACCCTGTATCAAAAAAAAAAAAAAAAGAGCTGTGCAAACTTTCATTTTTCTTTACTTTTACTGAGAGTAACAAAAATATTTCAAAAACCCTGCAATTCCTGCCAACATTACAAAAGAGAAACTATATGCATGATTTTTAAATTAAGGTGTAAGTCACTGTTCAGTTTTCAAAATTTCCCTTTCATTAGCACTTACAAATCTAAAGTCATAGTATAATGAAGGCAAGAAGCATATTCTGCAATAACCAAGTATTTAAAGAGATAAAGCATAAAAGAAGACTTGTCAACTCAAACTCATAAGAAGTTTTATCAAACATGGTTCTATAGTGATAGAAAACATTCTCACACACACACACATACAGACGCACATGAAGAAGACATTGTATACAAACTTAATTATGCTATAAATCTTGCAGCTGTTCTAATCATAAACTGGTACAGTTCTCTTAGATCTATAAGTCTTCTCATTGAAACTTCTCTCATGAATAATTTGATAATGAGGCTTAGGGCAACAATTTGACCTAGGACTTATAATATGCTAGTTACTGTGCTAAGCATTCACATTTAAAATCTCAATCATTACAAAAATCTTTTTTTTTTTTTTTTTTTTTTTTGCCAATCAATGAGAGCTTGTAAGGTTGCTGAGGTTGGTTGGCCTTGAACTCTTGGCCTCGCCTTCGCAAGCGCCACGACATCCAGCTGGAGCCACTTTGCGCCCTCATTACAAAAATCTTTTTATATATTCATTGTTCACTCCACTTTACAGATGCAGAAAGTGAGGCTCTGAGAAATTGAGTAAAGGTGCAAGGTTACACAGCCAGTAAACTACTTATCTGCAAGTTGAGTTAGTGGCCAATACACTTAACCACAAAACTATGTTTTCTACGTTTCAAAAAAGCAGTATCATACTTTTTCTTGAAAAAGGAACTGTACCACCAGAAAATGTCACTATAGGTTTCTGGTTACAAAGCAAGAATGCCCACCTGTGCTGTACTTAATTCTACTGTCACTTTTGGAGTCAAGTGTAAGAGTCATTAGCGGTAGGTGAAAATAAGGTTGATCCAGGCAACTTTTATGTGACTTAGAACTACTTTCACCCTAGAGTCCTTGTCAATCTGAAAAGAACAAGTTTTAAATTATTATTTAATTTGGAGCTAAGAATTCCTTAGATACCAGTGAGAAGAAAAAATGAGAGAAGGGAAATGTTTATCATTTGAATTGACAATTTGATTTAGGCAGAAAATATTCTACACTCTTCATATATATATTAATTTCATTTATCCTGAAAACCAACTCAAGTATTAGTACCTTCAATTTGCATATTAAAAATTACAGACTTCTGAGAGGTAAGTGAATTGCCCCAAATCACACAGTTAATAAGTGGCAAAGCCAGGATCTAATCCAGAAGCTCATGCTTTCATTATACCATGCTCACAGTCTAGTCTTCTATTGTTTATCTTTGAATTAATTTTCTCCAATTCAAAAATGGCTTTGCTGTAATCCCAGCACTTTCGGAGGCTGAGGCGGGTGGATTACGAGGTCAAGAGATCTTTCCTGGTCAACATGGTGAAACCCCGTCTCTACTAAAAATAGAAAAAATTAGCTGGGCATGGTGGCGTGTGCTTGTAATCCTAGCTACTCGAGAGGCTGAGGCAGGAGAATTGCCTGAACTCGGGAGGCGGAGGTTGTGATGACCCAAGATCGTGCCATTGCACTCCAGCCTGAGTAACAAGAGCGAAACTCCATTTCAAAAAAAAAAAAAAAAGGCTTTGTTTCATGCCTTTCATCAAACAGTAAGTATTCCCTAAAGCCCTATCATGACCTTCCCATTCATTGGTTCATTCACTCCAATTTGTTGAGTCTTTTTATGTGCCAATCAGTGCTAAAGATAAACAGTGAATTAGAGGAAGCTTCTTCCTTTAAAGAAATAGCAGGCTGTTAGCATATAATTATAATTTTAAAAATTTAAATAATAGCATTAAGCTGAAGACACAATGCAAACATAGAGAACGGAGTGCCTAAGTTTATTTTTCCAGTTCTTCCAGTGTATGATAATTTCAAAATTAAATATATATTTCTTGGCTTACCTTTAAAGCCTTTAATCCCTCTGGTCACATTTATACTCACTTCAATATTGACTGAACACCTGCTGTGGGTATAAAAAGGCAGTACGCCATAATGGAAAGAGGATTGACACAAAGTCATATAGGCATGAGTTTAGCCCATTCTCTGTCGCTTACTAGCTATGTAACTTGTGCAAGCAGTTTTCCCTCTTTAGCCTCAGTGAGATTTTCTTAATCAATTTTATTGAGGTATAATGTATATGAAAATAAGATGTGGTCGGACTCACAAGATGGCGTCGTAGAAGTGACTCAGGATTGCAGCTCTCAGTGAAGGCGCACAGGGTGAGTCCCAGTCGCATTCTCAGATGGACCTTTTTCACCCAGAGAGTGTTGAAAGTCCCAGGTGTGGGAGAGACATGGGATGCTAGTACAGCCGGCTAGGGCAGCCGACTCGCATGGCCGCTTTGGCCGGTGCCGCAGCGGGACCTGGCATGGAACTCACTGGTCCGGGTGCCCTGTTAAACTGGCAATCTGAGATTTGGAAGGGCAGATTGGCATGTTCATCTGATTGAATGGGACTTGGACAATAAGCCAGACCAGGAGTTTCCTGGGAAGTGTGATCTGAGCCGGTGCAGTGGGCAGCAGCACGGGAGATCACACAGATCCCAGTGCCCTATTGGCAGGCTACTGGGGTGCCAGTGAGAGAGTCGACCTTTCAGCTTGCGGAGAGGAAGAGAGAGAGAGAGAGGACGGACTCTGAGGCAGGGAGCTGGGTGATCAAGCTCAGTGGGACAACCCTCACGGGGACAAGCAGGGCAGCGACTGGAGGCACTTGGGGCTGAGAGGTTTGCTGCCAGCATCTAGGACGGTGCAGCCCAGTGAGAAAGGGGCGTCCGCCATTACTGACACAATCCGCCCCTACTGAAGTACTGCCCAGGGCTGACGCAGCCTGCCATTGCCGAGGCAACCTGCCATAACAGAGAGACTCCACCAGGAGGGGGGAGCGCTCCACAGCAGAAGGGAGCCCAGCAGCAACAGGGCGGACCCACGCTAGCAGGTCAGAGCCCCGGCAGGCAAATAGTGAATAGACTGCCTCCTAGCGGGGCAGGACAGTGCAACAGATACTCATAAAGAAAGCCCCAACTCCCTGAGACAGAGCATCTAAGGGGGAAAAAAAAGGGTGGTATTTTATTAGTTCTATTGCAGTAGACATAAACAACCTCCCAACAACCCTGAATGAGCATTGGAGCTAAAAGCTAAGCACTGGAGCTCCTATAAAGCACAGACCATCTCCTTAAGCAGCTCCCTGACCCCTGTATATCCAAAGAGTCACCCCACAAAAGAACTAATCACAATGACATTTGGCGGGCATCATTCTGGAACAAAGACAGCAGAAGAAGAAACTGGTATCATCCTTCACTGTTCCGCAGCAGCTACAGGTATACCCCAAACAAGCAGGGCCTGGAGTGGACCTCAGCACTCATACAGCAGAGGCAATCTCAGACAAATAGAAGGAAAACTAAGTAATAGAAATACTTCATCATCAACAATCTCAGCGTCCACACAGAGACCCAATTGAAAAATCAGCAACTACTAAGATGACAGGTGGATAAATCCATAAAGATGGGAAGAAATCAGCACAAAAAAAAGGAAAACACCCAAAACCAAAACACCTCACCTCCTTCAAAAGACCAAAACTCCTCACCAGCAAGGGAACAAAGCTGGAGGGAGAATGAGTGTGACGAAATGACGGAATCAGACTTCAGAAAGTGGATAATGAGAAACTTCATTAAGCTAAAAGAACACGTTCTAAATCAGTGCAAAGAAACTAAGAACCTTGAAAAAAGATTTGAAAAAAGATTCGAGGAATTGATAAAAGGATGGACAACTTAGAGAGGAATATGAATGAATTGAAGGAGCTGAAAAACACAACACGAGAACTTCGTGAAGCATGCACAAGTTTCAACAGCCGAATTGACCAAGCAGAAGAAAGAATATCAAAAGTTGAAGATCAACTCAATGAAATAAAATGAGAAAACAAAATTTAAAAAAAGCACAAAAAAGAATGAACAAAATCTCCAAGAAATGTGAGACTATGTGAAGAGACCCAACCTAGGTTTGATAGGTGTACCAGAATATGATGAAGAGAATGAATCCAAGCTGGAAAACACTCTTCAGGATATTATCCAGGAAAATTTCCCAAACCTAGCAAGACAGGTCAATACTCAACTCCAGGAAATACAGAGAACACCACAAAGATACTCCGCAAGAAGAGCAACCCGAAGGCACATAATCGTCAGATCCACCAGGGTTGAAATGAAGGAGAAAATACTAAGGGCAGCCAGAGAGAAAGGTTGGGTCACCCACAAAGAAAAGCCCATCAGACTCACAGCAGATCTCTTGGCAGAGACTCTACAAGCCAGAAGAGAGTGGGGGCCAATATTCAACATCCTTAAAGAAAAGAACTTTCAACCCAGAATTTCATATCCAGCCAAACTGAGCTTCATAAGTGAAGAAAGAATAAAATCGTTTACCAACAAGCAAGTACTCAGAGATTTTGTCACCATTAGGCCTGCTTTACAAGAGCTCCTGAAAGAGGCACTACACATAGAAAGAAACAACCAGTACCAGCCATCCAAAAAGCATACCAAATGCTAAAGAGCATCAACAAAACGAAGAATGTACATGAACCAACAGGCAAAACAGCCAGCTAGCATCAAAATGGCAGTATCAAATTCACACATAACAATATTAACCCTAAATGTAAATGGGCTAAATGCACCAATTAAAAGACACAGACTGGCAAATTGGATAAAAAACCAAAACCCATCGGTATGCTGTATCCAGGAAACCCACCTCACATGCAAAGATAAACAAAGGCTCAAAATAAAAGAATGGAGGAAGATTTAACAAGCAAATGGAGAGCAAAAAAAAAGCAGGAGGTGCAATTCTCATCTCTGATAAAATAGACTTTAAAGCAACAAAGATCAAAAGTGACAAAGAAGGTCATTACATAATGGTAAAAGGATCAATACAACAAGAAGAGCAAACGATTCTAAATATATATGGACCCAATGTAGGAGCAACCACATATAAGGCAAGTTCTTAATGACTTACAAAGAGACTTAGACTCCCACACAATAAAACTGGAAGACTTTAACACTCCACTGTCAATAGCAGACAGATCAACCAGACAGAAAATTAACAAGGATATCCAGGACTTGAACTCAGACCTGGAACAAGCAAACTTGATAGACAATTACAGAACTCTCCACCCCAAATCCACACAATATACATTCTTCTCAGCACCTCATCCCACCTACTCCAAAATTGACCACATAATTGGAAGTAAAGCACTACTCAGCAAATGCAAAACAACTGAAATCATAACAAACAGTCTCTCAGACCATAGTGAAATCAAGTCGGAACTCCAAATTCAGAAAATAACTCAGAACCGCACAGCTTCATGGAAACTGAACAACTGGCTCTTGAATGTTGATTGGATAAACAATGAAATGAAGGCACAAAAAAAGAAGTTCTTTGAAACCAACAAGAATGAAGACACAACGTACCAGAATCTCTGGGACACATTTAAAGCAGTCTGTAGAGGAAAATATATAGCAATAAGTGCCCACATGAGAAGAGTGGAGAGATTCAAAATTGACACCCTATCATCAAAATTGAAAGAGCTAGAGGAGCAAGATCAAAAAAGCTCAAAACCTAGTCAAAGACAAGAAATAACTAAGATCAGAGAAAAACTGAAGGAGATAGAGACAAGAAAAACCCTTCAAAAAATTAATAAATCTAAGAGCTGGTTTTTCGAAAAGATCAACAAAATAGACAGACCACTAGCCAGACTGATAAAAAAGAAAAGAGAGAACAATCAAATAGATGCAATAAAAAACGATAATGGGGAAATCACCACAGATTCCACAGAAATTCAAACCATCATCAGAGAATACTACAAACAACTCTATGCACATAAACTAGTAAATCAGGAAGAAATGGATAAATTCCTGGACGCCTGTGTCCTCCCAAGCCTAAACCAGGAGGAAGCAGAAACTATGAATAGACCAATAACAAGGTCTGAAGTTGAGGCAGCAATTAAGAGCCTACCACACAAAAAAAACCCAGGTCCAGATGGCTTCACAGCTGAATTCTATCAGACACACAAAGAGGACCTGGTACCATTCCTTCTGAAACTATTCCAAATAATCTAAAAAAAAGGGAACCCTTCTCAAATCATTTTATGACACCAACATCATCCTGATATCAAAACCTGACAGAGACTCAACAAGAAAAGAAAACTTCAGGCCAATATCCATGATGAACATAGATGCAAAAATCTTCAATAAAATACTGGCAAACCGATTGCAACAGCACATTAAAAAACTTATCCATCATGATCAAGTAGGATTCATCCCAGACATGCGAGGCTGGTTCAACATACACAAGTCTATAAATGTAATTCACCACATAAACAGAAGCAAAAACAAAAACCACATAATTATCTCAATTGATGCAGAAAAGGCATTTGACAAAATTCAACAGCCCTTTATGCTAAAAACCCTCAATAAACTTGGTATTGATGGAACATATCTCAAAGTCATAAAAGCTACTGATAACAAACCAACAGCCAATATCATACTTAATGGACAAAAACTGGAAGCATTCCCTTTGAAATTCGGCACTAGACAAGGATGCCCTCTCTCACCACTCCTATTCAACATAGTACTGGAAGTTCTAGCCAGAGCAATCAGGCAAGAAAAAGAAATCAAGGGTATTCAAATAGGAAAGGTGGAAGCCAAATTGTCTCTATTTGCAGATGACATGATAGTATACCTAGAAGACCCCATCACCTCAGCCCAAAAGCTTCTGCAACTGATAAGGAACTTCAGCAAAGTCTCAGGATATAAAATCAATGTTCAAAAATCACAAGCATTCCTATACACCAATAACAGACTTAAAGAGAACCAAATCAAGCACGAACTGCCATTCACAATTGCTACAAAGAAAATAAAATACCTAGGAATACAACTCACAAGGAATGTAAGGGACCTCTTTAAGGAAAACTACAAACCACTGCTCAACGAAATAAGAGAGGACACAAACAGATGGAGAAACATTCCATGTTCGTGGTTAGGAAGAATCAATATCATGAAAATGGCTATACTGCCCAAAGTAATTTACACAATCAATGCTATCCCCATCAAACTACCATTGAATTTCTTCACAGAACTGGAAAAAACCACCATGAATTTCATATGGAACCAAAAAAGAGCCCGCATAGCCAAGTCAATTCTAAGCAAAAAGAACACAGCAGGAGGATTCACACTACCAGACTTCAAACTATACTACAAGAATACAGTAATCAAAACAGCATAGTACTGGTACCAAAACACAGATATAGACCAATGGAACAGAATAGAAGCATCAGAGACAACACAACATATCTACAACCATATAATCTTTGATAAACCAGACAAAAACAAGAAATGGGGAAAGGATTCCCTGTTTAATAAATGGTGTTGGGAAAACTGGCTAGCCATGGTGCAGAAAGCAGAAACTGGACCCCTTCCTGACACCTTGCACTAAAATTAACTCCAGATGGATTAAAGACTTAAACGTAAGACCTGACACCATAAAAACCCTAGAAGAAAATCTAGGCAAAACCATTCAGGACATAGGAGTAGGCAAGAAATTCATGAATAAAACACCAAAAGCATTGGCAACAAAAGCAAAAATAGACAAATGGGACATAATCAAACTCCACAGCTTCTGCATGGCAAAAGAAACAGTCACTAGAGTGAATCAGCAACCATCAGAATGGGAAAAAAATCTTTGCAGTTTACACATCTGACAAAGGGCTGATATCCAGAATTTACAAAGAACTCAAACAGATTTACAGGAAAAAACAAACAAGCCCATTCAAAAATGGGCAAAGGATATGAACAGACACTTTACAAAAGAAGACATACATGAGGCCAACAAACACATGAAAAAATGCTCATCATCACTGGTCATTAGAGAGATGCAAATCAAAACCACATTGAGATACCATCTCACACCAGTTAGAATGGCGATCATTAAAAAATCTGGAGACAGCAGATGCTGGAGAGGATGTGGAGAAATAGGAACACTCTTACACTGTTGGTGGGAGTGTAAATTAGTTCAACCATTGTGGAAAACAGTGTGGCGATTCCTCAGGGACCTAGAAATAGAAATTCCATTTGACCCAGCAATCCCATTACTGGGTATATATCCAAAGGACTATAAATCGTTCTACTATAAGGACACATGCACACGAATGTTCATTGCAGCACTGTTTACAATAGCAAAGACCTGGAACCAACCCAAATGCCCAACGATGACAGACTGGACTGGGAAAATGTGGCACATATACACCATGCAATATTATGCAGCAATCAAAAATGATGAGTTTGTGTCCTTTGTAAGAACATGGATGAATGTGGAGAACATCATTCTCAGCAAACTGACACAAAAACAGAAAAAGAAATACCACATATACTCACTCATAGGTGGGTGAGAAAAATGAGAACACATGGACACAGAGAGGCAGTCTACTATACACTGGGGTCTATTGGGGGAAATGGGGGAGGGACAGCGGGGGGGGCTGGGGAGGGATAGCCTGGGGATGAATGCCAATGTGGGTGAAGGGGAGAAAGGCAGCAAAACACAGTGCCATGTGTGTACCTATGCAACTATCTTGCACGTTCTGCACATGTACCCCAAAACCTATAATGCAATAAAAATTTTTTTAAAAAAAAGAAATCAACTGATAATCCTGCTAAACTCTACTGTACTAATGAATTGCCTCTCTGTTGCTTCTTTTAAAATTATCCTTGGTTTTTTTGTTTTTTCTGTTTCTTTGTTTTTGTTTTTGTTTTTGTTTTTTTTGAAGACAGGGTCTCACTCTGTTGCCTGGGCTGGAGTACAGTGGTGCAATCTTGGCACACTGCTACCTCCAACTCCCAGGTTCAAGTGATTCTCCTGCCTCAACTTCCTGAATAGCTGGGATTAGACCAGCCTACCACTGCTTATTTTTTTTTTATTTTTTGTATGTTTAGTAGAGATGGTTTTTAGAGTAGGAGAAAATTTTACGAACTCCTGACCTCGTAATTCACCCACCTCAGCTTCCCAAAGTGCTGAGATTACAGGTGTGAGCTACTGCACCCACCCTGGCTTTGGCTTTTATCAGTTTGATTACAGCATGTGGATCTCTTTGAGTTTACTCTATTTAAGATATGTTGAGCTTCCTGGAACTGTAAGTTAATGATTCACATCAAATTTCATAAGTTTTCAATTATTATTTCTTCAATACTTTTCTATCTCCTTCTCACCTAATACTTCCAATATGTGTATGTTGGTACACTTAATGGTGTCTCACAGATCTCTAAGTATCTGTTCACTTTTTTCATTTTTTCCTCTCTGTTCCTCAACTTGCACAATCTCAATTGACTTATCTTCCATTTCCTGGATTTTATTATCCTAGATGTTCAGATCTGCTGTTGAGCATCTACAGTAAATATTACATTAATGATTGTAATTTTCAAATCTGGAATTCCTGTTTGACTTATTTTTAATAAATTTTAATATGTTTTTCTTTTTTATTGCATTTTAGGTTTTGGGGTACATGTGTAGAGCATGCAAGAAAGCTGCATAGGTACACACATGGCAGTGTGTTTTGCTGCCTTCCTCCCCTTCACCCACATTTGACATTTCTCCCCAGGCTATCCCTCCCCAGCTCACCCCACCTCTGTCCCTCTCCTATTCCCCCCAATAGACCCCAGTGTGTAGTACTCTCTTCCCTGTGTTCATGTGTTTGCATTTTTCGTCATCCGCCTATGAGTAAGAATATGCGGTATTTCATTTTCTGTTCTTGTGTCAGTTTGCTGAGAATGATGTTCTCCAGATTCATCCATGTCCCTACAAAGGACACAAACTCGTCATTTTTGATTACTGCATAATATTCCATGGTGTATATGTGCCACATTTTCCCAGTCCAGTCTATCATCGATGGGCATTTGGGTTGGTTCCAGGTCTTTGCTATTGTAAACAGTGCTGCAATGAACATTTGTGTGCATGTGTCCTTATAGAAGAACAATTTATAGTCCTTTGGATATATATACCCAGTAATGGGATTGCTGGGTCAAATGGAATTTCTATTTCCAGGTCCTTGAGGAATCGCCACACTGTATTCCACAATAGTTGAACTAATTTACATTCCCACCAACAGTGTAAGAGTGTACCTATTTCTCCACATCCTCTCCAGCATCTGTTGTCTCCAGCTTTTTTAATGATCGCCATTCTAACTGGCGTGAGATGGTATCTCAATGTGGTTTTGATTTGCATCTCTCTAATGACCAGTGATGATGAGCATTTTTTCATGTGTTTGTTGGCCTCATGTATGTCTTCTTTTGTAAAGTGTCTGTTCATATCCTTTGCCCATTTTTGAATGGGCTTGTTTTTTTCCTGTAAATCTGTTTAAGTTCTTTGTAAATTCTGGATATCAGCCCTTTGTCAGATGGGTTAACTGCAAAGATTTTTTCCCATTCTGTTGGTTGCCAATTCACTCTAGTGACTGTTTCTTTTGCCGTGCAGAAGCTGTGGAGTTTGATTATGTCCCATTTGTCTATTTTGGATTTGGTTGCCAATGCTTTTGGTGTTTTGGTCATGAAATCCTTGCCTACTTGTACGTCCTGAATGATTTTGCCTAGATTTTCCTATAGACTTTTTATGGTGCCAGGTCTTATGTTTAAGTCTTTAATACATCTGGAGTTAATTTTAGTGTAAGATGTCAGGAAGGGGTCCAGTTTCTGCTTTCTACACATGGCAACCCAGTTTTCCCAACACCATTTATTAAACAGAAAGTCCTTTCCCCATTGCTTGTTTTTGTCAGGTTTATCCAAAATTGTATGGTTGTAGATATGTTGTGTTGCCTCCGATGCCTCTGTTCTGCTCCATTGGTCTATATCTCTGTTTTTGTACCAGTACCATGCTGTTGTGATTACTGTAGCCTTGTAGTATAGTTTGAAGTCTGGTAGTGTGATGCCTCCTGCTGTGTTGTTTTTCCTTAGAATTGACTTGCCTATGCGGGCCCTCTTTCAGTTCCATATGAAGTTCATGGTGGTTTTTTCCATTTCTGTGAAGAAAGTCAATGGTAGCTTGATGGGAATAGCATTGATTCTGTAAATTACTCTGGGCAGTATGGCCATTTTCACGATATTGATTCTTCCTAACCATGAACATGGAATGTTTCTCCATCTGTTTGTGTCCTCTGATTTCGTTGAGCAGTGGTGTGTAGTTTTCCTTGAAGAGGTCACTTACATTTCTTGTAAGTTGTATTCCTAGGTAGTTTATTCTTTTTGTAGCAATTGTGAATGGCAGTTTGTCCTTAATTTGGCTCTCTTTATGCCTGTTATTCGTGTATAGAAATGGTTGTGATTTTTGCTCATTGATTTTGAATCCAGAGACTTTGCTGAATTTGCTTATCAGTTTCAGGAGTTTTTGGACTGAGGTGATGGGGTCTTCTAGGTATACTATCATGTCGTCTGCAAATAGAGACAATTTGGCTTCTTCCAGTACTATATTATATAGGAGTGGTAAAAGAGGGCATCGTTGTCTAGTGCCCGATTTGAAAGAAAATGCTTCCAGTTTTTGCCCATTCAGTATGATATTGGCTGTTGGTCTATCATAAATAGCTTTTATTACTTTGAGATATGTTCCATCAATACCGAGTTTATTGAGGGTTTTTAGCATAAAGGGCTGTTGAATTTTGTCAAAGGCCTTCTCTGCGTCGATTGAGATAATCATGCTGTTTTTGTTTTTGGTTCTGTTTATGTGGTGAATTACGTTTATAGACTTGTGTATGTTGAACCACTCTTGCATTCCTGGGATGAATCCTACTTGATCATGTTGGGTAAGTTTTTTGATGTACTGTTGCAATCAGCTTGCCAGTATTTTATTGAAGATTTTTGCATCTACGTTCATCATGGATATTGGCCTGAAGTTTTCTTTTCTTCTTTAATCTCTGCCGGGTTTTTGGTATCAGGATGATGTTGGTCTCATAAAATGACTTCAGAAGGATTCCCTCTGTTTGGATTATTTGGAATAGTTTCAGAAGGAATTGTACCAGCTCCTCTTTGTGTGTCTGGTAGAATTTGGCTGTGAACCCATCTGGACCTGGGTTTTTGAGTGGTAGGCTATTAATTGCTGCCTCGACTTCAGACCTTGTTATTGGTCTATTCATAGTTTCAGCTTCCTCCTGGTTTAGGCTTGGAAGTACATAGGTGTCCAGGAATTTATCCATTTCTTCCAGGTTTACTAGTTTATGTGCATAGAGTTGTTTGTAATATTCTCTAATGATGGTTTGAATGTCTGTGGAATCTGTGGTGATTTCCCCTTTATCGTTTTTTATTGCATCTATTTGTTTATTCTCTCTTTTCCTGTTTATCAGTCTGGCTAGTGGTCTGTCTATTTTGTTGATCTTTTCAAAAAACCAGCTCTTGGATTTATTAATTTTTTGAAGGGTTTTTTTGTGTCTCTATCTACTTCAGTTCTGCTCTGATCTTAGTTATTTCTTGTCTTCAGCTAGGTTTTGAGTTTTTTTGATCTTGCTCCTCTAGCTCTTTTAATTTTGACGATAGGGTGTCAATTTTGGATCTCTCCACTCTTCTCATATGGGCACTTATTGCTATATATTTTCCTCTAGATACTGGTGTAAATGTGTCCCAGATATTCTGGTATGCTGTGTCTTTGTTCTCATTGGTTTTGAATAACTTCTTTATTTCTGCCTTCATTTCATTGTTTATCCAATCAACATTCAAGAGCCAGTTGTTCAGTTTCCATGAAGCTGTGCGGTTCTGAGTTAGTTTTTAAATTCTGAGTTCTAACTTGATTTGCACTATGGTCTGAGAGACTGTTTGTTCTTATGTCTGTTGTTTTGCATTTGCTGAGGAGTGCTTTACTTCCAATTATGTGGTCAATTTTGAAGTAGGTGTGATGTGGTGCTGAGAAGCATGTATATTGTGTGGATTTGGGGTGGAGAGTTCTGTAAATGTCTATCAGGTTTGCTTGTTCCAGGTCTGAGTTCAAGCCCTGGATATTCTTGTTAATTTTCTGACTGGTTGAACTGTCTGATATTGACAGTGGAGTGTTAAAGTCTCCCACTATTATTGTGTGGGAGTCTAAGTCTTTTTGTAAGTCATTAAGAACTTGCCTTATGTATCTGGGTGCTCCTGTATTGGGTCCATATATATTTAGAATCATTAGCTTTTCTTGTTGTATTGATCCTTTTACCATTATGTAATGTTTTTCTTTGTCTTTTTTATCTTTGTTGCTTTAAACTCTATTTTATCAGAGATGAGAATTGCAACTCCTGCTTTTTTTTTTTTTTTGCTCTCCATTTGCTTGGTAAATCTTCCTCCATCCCTTTATTTTGAGCCTTTGTGTATCCTTGCTAGTGAGATGGCTTTCCTGGATACAGCACACTGATGGGTTTTAGTTTTTTATCCAATTTGCCAGTCTGTGTCTTTTGATTGGTGCATTTAGCCCATTTACATTGAGGGTTAATACTGTTATGTGTGAGTTTGATACTGTCATTTTGATGCTAGCTGGCTGTTTTGCCTATTAATTGATGCAGATTCTTCATTTTGTTGATGCTCTTTAGCATTTAGTATGTTTTTGGAATGGCTGGTACTGGTTGCTCCTTTCTATGTGTAGTGCCTCTTTCAGGAGCTCTTATAAAGCAGGCCTGGTGGTGACAAAATTTTTGAGTACTTGCTTATTTGCAAAAAATTTTATTTTTCCTTCACTTATGAAGCTCAGTTTGGGTGGATGTAAAATTCTCGGTTAAAAGTTCTTTTCTTTAAGAATGTTGAATTTTGGACCCCACTCTCTTCTGGCTTGTAGGGTTTCTGCCGAGAGATCTGCTGAGTCTGATGGCCTGCCCTTTGGGGGTGACCCAAACTTTCTCTCTGGCTGCCCTTAGTATTTTCTCCTTCATTTAAACCCTGGTGAATATGATGATTATGTGCCTTGGGGTTGCTCTTCTTGCAGAATATTTATGAGGTGTTCTCTGTATTTCCTGGATTTAAATATTGGCCTGCCTTGCTAGGTTGGGAAAATTTTCCTGAATAATATCTTGAAGAGTATTTTCCAGCTTGGATTCATTCTCTTTGTCACATTCTGGTACACCTATATTCTTATTAATATTCTTTATTTTGTGAAATATTGCTTTCATTGTTTTCTTTAGTTTTTTAAACATGGTTTTGTTTTATCTTTGAACATATTTAAAACAATTGAATTAAAATCTTTGCCTTGGTAGTCCAATCTCTAGGCTACCTAGGGACAGTTTATATTTATTGCTTTTTCTCCTGTGCATCAACCATGTTTTCTTGATTCTTTGCATGCCTTATATATTTTGTTAAAAACTGGCCATTTAAAATATAATGTGGCAACTTAAGAAATGAGATTCTCTCACCCTTCCCTTAAATTTGTTGTTTCAGGATGTTTAGTCATTTTTATTTGTTTAGTGATCTTTTCTGAACTAATTTTGTAAAGTTTCTTATATTCTTTCTCATGTGTAGCCTCTGAAGTTTCTTTTTCCATTGCTTAGTGTTCAGCTAATGATAAGACAGAGATTTCCTTAATCACTAGAAACCAAAAATCCTCCTGACTTTGCAGGATATACCATCAACAATCATGCTAGTTATAACTCTTCCTTGGCCTTTACATTCTGATCTGCAGAGGCTCAAAGTCAGCCAACAGTGACTTTGAACTTGATCAGATTAAACTTACTCGGGTTTCCTGAGCATGTACACAGCCATTCATACACATGCATTTGGTCCCCCAATTTCATAAGAAAATGTCAAAACTTTTCAAAGTCTTTATCCCCAAAGTATCTTATTACCTAGTCTATCTTCCCAAGAATTTTGGTTAGTCTTTTGCTTGCTTGAACTGTTATCTATTGCATCCAATGAAAGAAACTAAAATATTTGCTAATAAATTCTTTTAACTAATGTACCAGTACTAGGTTTAGTACTTTAGTATTGGATGAGTTCTGAGTTAGGTGAGATAAAGGTAAATCTTTTGAGTTGGTCTTTCAAGAAGCCACCCTAAGCAACTATCTTGCACATTCTTCACATGTACCCCAAAACCTAAAATGCAATATAATTTATTTTAAAAAAAAAGAAGAAGAAAAAGAAGAAGCCACCAGAAATGCTTATCTCTTTTAATAGATATAGCTATTGCAGAAATGCAAGTTTTATTTCCAGGGATAATGAAAATATGAGGTAGGAACTATAAGACATAAGATAGGGTAGGGTTTTTTTAATCCATAAAACTCACTGTCCTTACAGAGATTCAGCTTCTTTCTCTTGACACAGTGCTCCCCTAATCTCTACAAGCTTTTGGTTAATTTCAGAAGTGCTGAGAAAGTTAATTCTGAAAGTTTTGGCCAGAATTTTTTATTGCTTTTACAGAGGGATGAACTTCTAAAAGTCATTATTCTGCCGTTTTTCCAGTTGTAGATTTTCACAATATTTCTATATTTAGGGTTCATTGTGCTTCTGAGATTTAGAGATTTATAGTTTTCATCACATGGAAAATTATAATAACTATTGAACATTGTTGTTGCAAGGCTTACCAATAGTTTACATAAGTAGCCTACAACAAGACCTTGCAGATGGCACTCAATGAAAATTGTTATTGGATGTATGCCAGACACACAGTGAGAAAAAGAATGACAAAATTTGCTTTCTGGGAACTGAAATGTATTTGACTTTTATTTCTTCAAAAAATTCCCATATTTTTTGCTTGTTACAGTTTGTTTTCTTTCCTTTCCTTAATTTGTCCAAATATCTATGTTTTCCTCCTTTTCCCTATGCATTCACCTTTCTTTGCATAAACAAGAAGTTTTATCCATTTAAGTCCCTATTCAAGATTTCCTTCTGGAAAGCCCACCCACAATTTTCTCTACAGGAAACATGAGATGAATGCAGAAAACTGCACTCCTTTGAACCAAATAACTGATAAATACACAAAATTCACACATGCACACAACTCAAACATCTACTAGCTTCCCAAGTGACTGCATGTGTTATGGACACATTGATCTACATTTGCTATTAACAGTTCCTGTCTGATTTCAAATAACCTTTGATACAGTTTGTATATCCTTCCCAAAGCTCATGTTAAATTATAATTCTCAATGTTGGAGGTAGGGACTTACTGGAAATATTTGGATCATGCGGGCAGATCCTCCTGAATGGCCTTGGCCATCCCCTTGGTGATAAATCAGCTCTATGTGTTCACACAAGACCTGATCATTTAAGTGTGTGGCATCTCTCCTTCCCCACATGCTCTCAATCCTGCTTTTGCCATGTGACATGTCTGCTCCTATTTCACCTTCAGCCATAAGTAAAAGCTCCCTGAAGCCTCTCCATAAGCAGAACTATGTAGGTGTCATGCTTGTAAAGACTGCAGAACAATTAACCAATTAAATCTCTTTTGTTATAAATCACCCGGACTCAGGTAACTTACTTATATCAATACAAGAATGGCCTAATACAACCCTCCTTCCACCACTTTACAATAACTCACAAGCTACATTTATGGCACCTATTTTTACAAGCAAACTTTCAGTTCTTTTTCAAGGTAAAGTGTTATATTTACATATTTATTAAAAAACCAATGACTTTTAACATCCACAAAGTGAATTAGGATTACTGGGATGGTCAAAAATAATTCATGGTGACTATAGTACAATCAAGAATATAAGGCACAGTGATAAGATAAAGTCCAGTAGTGCAGTGGCCAGTAGCCACTGGTGATAGCAAACTGCCAGTGTGCCAGTATCCCACTCTTCCTGTGGAGAAATATTGACTGTGCTTTGTGTTTCTTGTTTCGTATTTTCTGAGTCTAAGCTTCAGCCCTCCTGCAGTTTCTGTCAACTATCTTATATTCCTTCAATAAATCCCTTTTCTATTTAAGTTACATAGTTTTAGTCTGCTATTTGCAATCAGAAACTCTAACAATTTGAAGAGTCATCTACTTCTAGCCCTAATCTCTGTCACATTAGCAATGATCATGATAAATCAATTCCAGAAGGTTTACAAGTTAAATTCATATGTGCTAATAAATCACGTAGATACTTAAAAATGCTTGAATAACATGACCTCTTTTCAATTTGAAACTGAATCACATACTGTTACTATTTAAAGAAATTAGAGCTCAAGTCAGTTAGACTAAATTTCTTACCTAGAAATTGACATTTTTAAACAATTGGGAGATTAATTTTTTAATGTAAAAAAGGTAAACGTTAATTTAAAAAAAGCAGTGCTATATTCAACCAACTGGTTTCAAAATGAAATTTTAATGAAACTATTTTGCATAAAATTTGGCCAGATAATAATATTAACTATCAATTATGAATATGATCAAGCTTCACACAATTTAATAAAAATTTTTCACATTATTGTGCATTAGATGACCTCTTTCTTCTCCTTCAGATCTCATGGTTTTAGAATCACTGATACTCTCACTTCTCCCAAATTTAAATTTCTGTCCTTGATATCTCCCTTGTACCCCAAATTTCTATATCAAACTACTTACTTAATATATCTTGATCTTCTATCCTACCCCCCCAAATATGCTGCTTTCCTACATTTCTCCATCTCTGAAAATAAGAATGTCATACCTCTAGCTGCTCAGAAAAAAAAAAAAAAAAAAACAGACTCCTCCTTGACTCTTCTATTTTTCTTGTACCTGCCATCCAATCCATTAGCAAACTACTTGGCTCAGATATAGTTTGAACATTTGTGCCCACCAAATCTCATGTTGAAATGTGATTCCCAATGTGGGAGACAGACCCTAGTTTAAGATGAATTCCTCATGAATGGTTTGGTGCCCTTCTATGGTAATGAGGTACTGCAAGATCTGATCGTTAAAAAGAGTCCGGAACCTATCCCTTCTCTCTTTTGTTCCCTCTCTTATCATGTGACATGCCATCTTCTCTATCCCTCTGCTATGACTAAAAGTTTCCTGAGGCCTCACCAGAAGCTGAGCAGATACAGGTGCCAGGCTTGCACAGACTGCAGAACCATGAGTCAAATAAACCTTTTTTCTTTATAAATTACCCAGTTTGGGGTATTCCTTAATAGCAAAACAAAACAGATTAATACATGCCCTATCTTCAAAATCTAGAATCTGACCACTCTCACTACTCCTACTTCTGCCACACCCTAATCTAAACCACAACTACCTCACCTAGAATATAACAAAAAACAACACCCAACTCTTCTCCTCCATTTTCTTCCTTGCATCCTCTCAGTCAATTCTTAACATATAATGCAGAGATGATCATTTTAATCATAAGTCAGATCCTATTATTATTGTTCTCAAAACCTGGATTCCTACCTCACTCACAACAAAAAGAAAATATTTATAATGGCCAAGAAATTCCATAATCTATCTTTTCACCAAAACTAAGCATTTCCTACTACTGTCTCTCAATCAAGACATAAGCGTCTCACACATGTAATTCTTTGGGGAGGCTAAGGCAGGAGGATTACTTGAGCCGAGAGTTGGATATCAGCCTAGACAACATAAGGAGATGCAATCTCTATGAAAAAATTAAAAATTATCCAGGCATGGTGGTGTGTACCTGTTGTCCCAGCCACTTGAAAGGCTGAGATGGAAGGATTACTTGAGCCCAGGAGGTAGAGACTGCAATAAGCCATGATTGTACACTGCACTCCAGCCTGCATGACAGAGTGAGATCTTGTCTCAAAAAAAAAAAAGTGACTGAGCTTATCACAATGTGTTACTAGTGTTCCTGGAATGATGTAGTCATGCTACTACCTCGAGGCCTTTCTATTTGCTCTCTCATTTTCAGATAACCATATGACCACTCTCAGCTCCCTCAAGCCTTTACTCAAATGCTAAAAAGAACTTGAATAACTACTTTTTTATTTTGAGTCAGAGTCTCGCTCTGTCACCCAGGCTGGGGTGCAGTAGCACAATCTCAGCTCACTGTAAGCTCCAGCTCAGAGGTTCAAGCCATTCTCCTGCCTCAACCTACTGAGTTGCTGGGATTACAAGCATGCACCACGCCCAACTAATTTTTGTATTTCTAGTAAAGATGGGGTTTCACCATGTTGGTCAGGCTGTTCTCAAACTCCTTACCTTGTCATCCACCCACCTTGGCCTGCCAAAGTGCGGGGATTACAGGCATAAGCCATCACACCCAGCCGCAACTACTCTATTTAAAATAGCAACTCTTCTCCCACTTCATGGTGCTCCAGATTCCCTTTCCTGGCAATATATTTCTACAGACTAGATTGCTGTCGATTGCTGATATTCAACATGTAATTATAAATTCTTTAAAATCAGGAATATCAGTCTGACTTTAAAATCTAGAACACTATAGGTGCTCCAAAAATATTTGTTTTATTAACAACCAAAATAATAAAAAGCTAAGCAAATATATCATAATGAAAAACTACTTCATGAATAATACTTTTTTAAAACTCAAAACCTAGCAGAAGACAAGAAATAACTAAGATAAGAGCAAAACTAAAGAAGACAGAGACACGAAAAACCCTTAAAAAATCAATAAATCCAACAGCTGGTTTTTTGAAAAGATCAACAAAATAGACAGACCACTAGCCAGACTGATAAAAAGGAAAAGAGAGAATAACCAAATAGATGCAATAAAAAACGATAAAAAGGAAATCACCACAGATTCCACAGACATTCAAACCATCATTAGAGAATATTACAAACAACTCTATGCACATAAACTAGTAAACCTGGAAGAAATGGATAAATTCCTGGACACTTATGACCTCCCAACCCTAAACCAGGAAGAAATTGAAACTATGAATAGACCAATAACAAGGTCTGAAGTTGGGGCAGCAATTAAGAGCCTACCACAAAAAAAAAGCCCAGGTCCAGATGGGTTCACAGACAAATTCTACCAGATACACAAAGAGGAACTGTTACCATTCCTTCTGAAACTATTCCAAATAATCCAAAAAGAGAAAATCCTTCTCAAATCATTTGATGAGACCAACATCATTCTGACACCAAAACCCAGCAGAGACTCAACAACAAAAGAAAACTTCAGGCCAATATCCATGATGAACATAGACACAAATATCTTCAATAAAATACTGGAAAGCCGATTGCAACAGCCCATCAAAAAGCTTATCCACCATGATCAAGTAGGATTCATCACGGGGATGCAAGACTGGTTCAACATACACAAGTCTATAAATGTAATTCACCACATAAACAGAACCAAAAACAAAAACCACATGATTATCTCAATTGATGCAGAGAAGGCCTTTGACAAAATTCAACAGCCCTTTATGCTAAAAACCCTCAATAAACTCGGTATTGATGGGACATATCTCAAAATAAAAAAAGCCATTTACAACAAACCAAAAGCCAATAATATCATACTGAATGGGCAAAAACTAGAAGCATTCCCTTTGAAATCAGGAACTAGACAAGGATGCCCTCTCTCACCACTCCTATTCAATACAGTACTGGAAGTTCTAGCCAGAGCAATCAGGCAAGAAAAAGAAATAAAGTGTATTCAAATAGAAAAGGAAGAAGCCAAATTGTCTCTGTTTGCAGATGACATGATACTGTATCTTGAAGACCCCATCGTCTAAGCCCAAAAACTCCTGAAACTGATAAGCAACTTCAGGAAAGTCACAGGATACAAAATCAATGTGCAAAAATAACAAGCACTTCTATACACAAACAACAGACTTAAAGAGAGACAAATCAAGAATAAACTACAATTCACAATTGCTACAAAGAGAATAAAATACCTAGGAATACAACTAAAAAGGAACATAAAGGACCTCTTCAAGGAGAACTATAAACCACTGCTCAACGAAATAAGAGAGGATGCAAACAAATAAAGAAACATTCCATGTTCATGGTTAGGAAGAATCAATATCGTGAAAATGGCCATACTGCCCATGGTAATTTACAGATTCAATGCTATCCCCATCAAGCTACAAATGACCTTCTTCACAGAACTGGAAAAAACGACCTTAAACTTCATACAGAACCAAAAGAGAGCCCACATAGCCAAGTCAATCCTAAGCAAAAAGAACACAGCGGGAGGCTTCACACTACCAGACTTCAAACTATACTACAAGGCTACAGTAATCAAAACAGCATGGTACTGGTACCAAAACAGAGATATAGAACAATGGAACAAAACAGAGGCATTGGAGGCAACACAACCTATCTACAACCATACAATCTTGAATAAACCTGACAAAAAGAAGCAATGGGGAAAAAATTCCCTGTTTAATAAATGGTGATGGGAAAACTGGCTAACTAGTGCAGAAAGCAGAAACTAAACCCCTTCCTGACACCTTACACTAACATTAACTACAGATGGATTAAAGACTTAAACATAAGACCTAAAACCATGAAAACCCTAGAAAAAAATCTAGGCAAAACTATACAGGACATATGAGTAGGCAAGGACTTCATGACCAGAACAACAAAAGCATTGGCAACAAAAGCCAAAATAGACAAATGGGACCTAAACTCCACAGCTCCTGCATGGCAAAAGAAACAGTCACTAGAGTGAATCAGCAACCAACAGAATGGGAAAAAAATTTTGCAGTTTACCCATCTGACAAAGAGCTGATATCCAGAATTTACAAAGAACTAAAACAGATTTACAAGAAACAAAAAAGCCCATTCAAAAATAGGCGAAGGATATGAACAGACACTTTACAAAAGAAGACATACTCATCATCACTGTTCATCAGAGAAATGCAAATCAAAACTACATTGAGATACCATCTCATGCCAGTTAGAATGGTGATCATTAAAAAATTTGGAGACAAGAGATGCTGGAGAGAATGTGGTGAAATAGGAACACTTTTACACTGCTGGTGGGAATATAAATTAGTTCAACCATTGTGGAAGACAGTGTGGCAATTCCTCAAGGACCTAGAAATAGAAATTCTATTTGACCCAACAATCCCATTACTGGGTATATATCCAAAAGACTATAAATCCTTCTACTATAAGGACACATGCACACGAATGTTCATTGCAGCACTGTTTACAATAGCAAAGACCTGGAACCAACCCAAATGCTTATTGATGATAGACTGGACAGGGAAAATGTAGCACATACATACACTATGGAATATTATGCAGCAATCAAAAACGATGAGTCCGTGTCCTTTGTAGGGACATGGATGAAGCTGGAGAACAAACATCATTCTCAGCAAACTGACATAAGAACAGAAAATCAAATACCACATGTTCTCACTCATAGGCGGGTGATGAACAACGAGAACACATGGACACAGGGAGCGGAGCACTACACACTAAGGTCTATTGGGGGGAATAGGGGAGAAACAGTGGAGGGGAAGTTGGAGAGAGATAGCATGTGGAGAAATGCCAGATATGGGTGAAGGAGAGGAAGGCATCAAATCACACAGCCACGTCTGTACTTATGCAACTATCTTGCATGTTCTTCGCATGTACCCCAAATCCTAAAATGCAATTTAAAAAAAGAATGCTTTTTTATTGTAATTTTACATTTCTTGAGAGAACTGAGATTCAGTCAATAATTCTGAAAAAAAAAGTTCAAATATGTAAGAAAAAAATGTATCTGAGAAGGCTTCTACATTAAACATTAGAAACTAAGTCATACTATTAGAGATCCATATTTTTATTCTGTCAAATTTTCATAGTATTGCAAATATCATATTTTTATATTATCAGCAGTAACCTCAAAAAAAAAAACAGAACATGTAAACAAGTAAAATTTGCATACTTTAATAGGCCTACTAGTTTTAAATGATGTTGTTTTGATTGTTGCATATTAGCAAACTCGAAGAGATTTCCTGGCAATGCAGTGGCATAATTAACCTGATGTGCTTTCCTGACCTCATAAATCACATTCTCTGATCCTCTGAGCTCTTGGCACAAAGACCCTGAAAAGAATGTAAAATTTCTACTGAATTAATTCTAAATTTTTATAAACCCAAAGATCCTTTTTAAATGAATTTTTTAATATACTACTTTTCACAAAGAATAATTTTGATTTAAAAGAAAGACAAAAACAAAGCAACTGTTAATGTAGTTATCCGGTCAAAATTTTAAAGTCTAACAATCAGTAGAAAATTAGCTTTTCCCTCATTCACCAAATTATATTAGCTTATGTTATAGTCCATGAACTCTGCTAAGTGTTAGGTTTAAAAGAGTGAAAAAGACAATCAAGTTCTCGCCTTCAAGAAGATGACATTACAGTTGAGAGGGAACACACCACAAATAACACAAATAAATATAAATATATATGTTGATAAGTACAATAAATAAAAATTATATAGAGTCACAGAAGAAAGAGTAATGGGTGCCTATTTTAGATGAAAGTCAGAAAAGGATTAAGATAGCAATAGGGCAGGCACATAAACTAGTAAAAAAGTGGGCATAGTCCAGACGTGGTGGCTCCTGCCTATAATCCCAGCACTTTGGGAGGCTGAGGTGGGTGGATCACAAGGTCAGGAGTTCAACACCAGCCTGGCCAACATAGTGAAACCCCATCTCTACTATAAATAAAAAATTATCCTGGTGAGTTGGCACATGCCTGTAGTCCCAGTTATTCAGGAGGCTGACGTGGAAGAATCACTTGAACCTGAGAGGTGGATTTTGCAGTCAGATGAGAGAGACCAGGCCATTGCACTCCAGCCTTGGTAACAGAGTAAGACTCCATCTCAAAAAAGAAAAAAAAATTATATATATATATATATATATATATATATATATATATATATATATATATAAAACCTCTGTGTAAAACTCTTTGCCCACCATATATATATTTATATATTTTTTAATTTCTATATATATAAATTATATTATATATATATATAGTGTGCAAAGAGTTCCACACAGAGGAAACAGCAAGTACAAATGCTCTACAGCAGAAAGGTTGCTCAGGGAAAACTTCAAGTCCAATATAATTGGAGAAAAGTAGGCAATGGGTCGGGTAAGTGTGTTAGTAGAAGAGAAGAAAGATGTAGCCAGGATTCAGATTATGTAAGGCCTTTGGTTTTGTTTCAAAAGTATTAGAAATAAGGACTTTGATTTTGTTTCAAAAGTATTAGAAAGCCAGTGAAAAATATTTAAAATACTGAAATAAACTAACTTTTGCTTTAAAATATCACTCTATATGCTATGCAGAGACTAGATTGGTGTAAGAGTGAAAACAAAAAGATATGGTTAAGAGGCTATTGCAGTAGACCAGGTAAGAGACTGGTGACTTAGGAAAGCATGGCATGATGGGGATGGTAAAAACTGGTAAGATTCTAAACTTAACTGAAAATTTTGCCCACAATATTTGCAAATAGATTGGATTAGGGTGCAAAAGAAGAGAAAAATCAGTGATGATGCCTTGGTTCTGGGAGTGAGTAAACTGAATAAATGATGACATTTACCGAGATAATGAAGACTAGGAGAAAAGCAAGTGGAGTGTGAGCAAAGGGGGGAATTAAGAGTCCAGTTTTGGACATAGTAAGTTTCAGAATTTTCAATAGACAACCAAGTGGAAAATGTTAAATAGTCAATGGTATATAGGTGTGTGTATGTATATATATATATATATATATATATATATATATATATATATATATATGATACAAGTCAAGAATACAGATATAAATTTGAGATTCAACAGCCTATAAATATTTAACCATGGGACTAAATGAATCTACCTAAGTAGAGAGTTTAGATTTAAAAAAAAAAGAGGCAAGGAAATCAGAGATGACACAAATAGAAAACCATTCCATGCTCATGCTCCTGGAAAGAAAGAATGGGTATCATAAAGATGTCCATACTCCATACTGTCCAAAGAGTAATTTACAGATGCAATGCTATCCCCATCAAGCTACCAATGACGTTCTTCACAGAATTGAACAAAAACACTGTAAACTTCATATGGAACCAAAAGAGAGCCCACATAGCCAATTCAATTCTAAGCAAAAAGAACAAAGCTTGAGGCATCACACTACTGGACTTCAAACTATACTACAAGGCTACAGTAATCAAAACAGCATGGTACTGGTACCAAAACAGAGATATAGACCAATGGAATAGAATAGAGGCCTCGGAGGCAGTGCCACATATCTACAACCATCTGATCTTTGACAAACCTGGCAAAAAAGAGCAATGGGGAAAGGATTCCTTGTTTAATAAATGGTGTTGGGAAAATTGGCTAGCCATGTGCAGAAAGCAGAAACTGGACCCCTTCCTGAAAACTTACACTAAAATTAACTCCAGATAAATTAAAGACTTAAACATAAGACCTAACACCAGAAAAACACTAGAATAAAACCTAGGCAAAACCATTCAGGACATAGGCATAGGCAAAGACTTCATGACCAAAACACCAAAAGCACTGGCAACAAAAGCCAAAATAGACAAATAGGACCTAATCAAACTCCACAGCTTCTGCATAGGAAAAGAAACAGTCATTAGAGTGACTAAGCAACCAACAGAATGGGAAAAAATTTTGCAATCTACCCATCTAACAAAGGGATAATATCCAGAATCTATGAAGAACTAAAACAGATCTACAATAAAATAAACAAGCCCATTTAAAAGTGGGCAAAGGACATGAACAGACACTTTACAAAAGAAGAAATGTATGAGGCCAACAAACATAGGAAAAAATGCTCATCATCACTGATCATCACAGAAATGCAAATCAAAACCATATTGAGATAACATGTCATGCCAGTTAGAATGGCGATCATTAAAAAATCTAGAGACAACAGATACTGGGGAGGATGTGGAGAAATAGAAACACTTTTACATTGTTGGTGGGAGTGTCAATTAGTTCAACCATTGTGGAAGACAGTGTGGTGATTCCCCAAGGACCTAGAAAAAGAAATTCTGGCCGGGCGCAGTGGCTCAAGCCTGTAATCCCAGAACTTTGGGAGGCCGAGGCGGGTGGATCACGAGGTCAAGATATCGAGACCATCCCAGTCGACATGGTGAAACCCTGTCTCTACTAAAGATACAAAAAAGTAGCTGGCCATGGTGGTGCATGCCTGTAATCCCAGCTACTCAGGAGGCTGAGGCAGGAGAATTGCCTGAATCCAGGAGGCGGAGGTTGCAGTGAGCAGAGATTGCACCATTGCACTCCAGCCTGGGTAACAAGAGCGAAACTCTGTCTCAAAAAAAAAAAAAAAAAAAGACAAAGAAATTTTATTTGATCCAGCAATCCCATTACTGGGTATATATCCAAAGGATTATAAATCGTTCTACTATAAGGACACATGCACACGAATGTTCATTGCAGTACTGTTTACAATAACAAAGACTTGGATCCAACCCAAATACCCATTGATGATAGACTGGACAGGGAAAATGTGGCATATACACCATGGAATACTATGCAACCATAAAAAATGATGAGTTCGTGTCCTTTGTAGGGACATGGATGAACCTGAAAACCATCATTCTTAGCAAACTGACAAAAGAACAGAAAATCAAACACCGCATGTTCTCACTCATATGCGGGTGTTGAACAATGTGAACACATGAACACCAGGAGGGGAGCATCACACACAGGAGTCTGTCAGGAGGAAATAGGGGAGGGACAGCAGGGGTGGGGATTTGAAGTAGATAGTATGGGGAGAAATGAAAGATATAGCTGATGGGGAGGAAGGCAGCAAATCACACTGCCATGTGTGTACCTATGCAACAGTCTTGCATGTTCTTCCCATGTACCCTAAAACCTAAATTGCAATTTTTAAAAAATGGCCATACTACCCAAAGCAACTTATACATTCAGTGCTATTCCTGTTAGACTACAGTTTTCACTCTTCACAGTACTAGACAAAACTACTTTAAAATTAATATGGAACCAATAAAAAACTCAAATAGGCAATGCAATCCTAAGCAAAAAGAACAAAGCTGGAGGCATCATGCTGCCTGACTTCAAACTATACTACACGCCTACATAACCAAACAGCATGGTACTGGTACAAAAACATACACAGAAAAATGGAACAGAATAGAGAACACAGCAGTAAGGACACACACCTACAACTATTTGATCTTCAACAAACCTGATAAAAACAAGCAATGGGGAAAAGATTCCCTAGTCAATAAACAGTGCTGGGATACCTAGCTAGTTATATGCAGAGGACTGAAACTGAACCCCTTATTTACAAAATATACAAAAATTTAACTCAATATGGACTACAAACTTAAATGTAAAACCCAAAAGTATAAAAACACTGGAGAACAACCTAGGCAATGCCATTCTAGACATAGGAACAGGCAAAGTATTATGATGAAGATGCCAAAAGCAACTGCAACAAAAGCAAAAATTGACGATTGGGATCTAATTAAACTAGACAGCATCTGCACACAGCAAAGGAAACTCTCAACAGAGTGAACAGAAAACTTACACAATGAGAGAAAATTTTTGCAAACTATGCATCTAACAAAAGTCTAATATGCAGCATCTGTAAGGAACTTAAACAAATCTGCCATGGGGGGGAACATTAAAAGGTGGGCAAAGGACATGAACAGGCACCATTCAAAAGAAGACACACATGTGGTCAACAATCATTTAAAAAAGCTCAACATCACTGACCTTTAGAGAAATGCAAATCAAAACGACAATAAGATACCATCTTACACGAGTCAGAATGGCTACTACTAAAAAGTTTCTAGCAACGTTGCAGAGAAAAAGGAAAGCTTATACACTGTTGGTTGGAGTGTAAATTAAACCATCATGAAACACAGTGTGGTGATTCCTCAAGGACTTAAAGACAGAAATACCATTTGACCCAGCAATCTTATTAGTGGGTATATACCCAAAGGAATATAAATCATTCTATTAGAAAGACATAGGCATGTCTATGTTTATTGTAACACTATTTGTAATAGCAAAGATATGGAATCAACCTAAATGTCCACTGATGACAGACTAGATAAAGAAAATGTGGTATATATACACTATGGAATACTATGCACCCATAAAAAAGAACGTGATTATGTCCTTTGCAGAAAGATGGGCAGAGCACTGGAGGCCATTATATTTAGCAAACTAATTCAGGAGCAGAAAAGCAAATATTGCATGTTCTCACTTGTAAGTGGAAGCTAAATGATGAGAGCACATGGATACATAGAGGCAATAACACACAACAGGGCATTTCTGAGGGTAAAGGGTAGGAAGAGAAAGAGAATCAGAAAAAATAGCTTAATACCTAAGTGATAAAATAATCTGTAAAACAAACCCCCATGACAGAAGTTTGCCTATCTAACAAACCTGCACATGTATCCTTAAAATCAAAATAATCGTTAAACTAAAAAAAAAAGAAAAGAAAAGAAAAACCTGAGGACTTAGCCTGAGGTGCTTCTATATTTAGGTCAGAAGAAAAAAATGAACAAAGTGTTACATACAAGAAGGTGGACACAATCAGCTAGGTCGAATGCTCCTAAAAATAATTCACCAGTGAAATTTGAAACATGGAGGTCTCTATAACCTTGATAACTATGCACAAGCTTACTTGTACCTTGGGTGAAGAGTGAAGGACACCAAAGCCTAATGTGGAGTAGCTTCAGGAGAAAATAGGAGGTGAAAAGCCATGCACTTTGAGCATAAACGACTTTTTTTTTTTTGTAAAAAAAGTCTCACTCTATTGCACAGGCTGGAGTGCAATTGTGTAATCTCAGCTTATTGCAACCTCTACCTCCTGTGTGCTATCTGTTTACTCTGCTGATTATTTCCTTAGCTGTGCAGAAGTTTTTCGTTTAATTACGTCCCATCTATTTATCATTCTTTTTGTGGTATTTAGTTTTGCGTTCTTGGTCATGAAGTCTTTGTCAAAGCCAATGTCTAGAAGGGTTTTTCCAACGTCATCTTATAGAATTTCAAATATATACACATGAAAAAATAATATATATGTATTTTTTAATTGCACTTCTGGGGTACATGTGCAAAACATGCAGGATTGTTACATAGGTACATACATGGAAAGGTGGTTTTCTGCCTCCATCCCTCCATCACCTATATCTGGAAATTCATCCCATGTTATCCCTCCCCAACCCCCCTACCCCCATCCCATCCATCACCTATTCTTCCCCAACAGACCCCAGTGTGTGATGCTCCCCTCCCAGTGTCCATGTGTTCTCATTGTTCAACACCCACTTATAAGTGAGAATATATATTGTTTCATTTTCTGTTCCTGTGTCAGTTTGCTGAAAATGATGGTTTCCAGATTAATCCATGTCCCTACAAAGGACATAAATTCATCATTTTTTATGGCTGCATAGTATTCCATGGTGTATATGTGCCACATTTTCCTTCTCCAGTCTATCCTCAATGGACATTTGGATTGGCTCCAGGTCTTTGCTTTTGTAAACACCTGCAGTGAACATACGTGTGCATGTGTCTTTATAAGACAATGATTTATAATTCTTTGGATATATTCCCAGTAATGGGATTGCTGGATCAAATGGAATTTCTATTTCTAGGTCCTTGAGAAATCACCACACTGTCTTCTACAATGGTTGAACCAATTTACACTCCCACAACCAGTGTAAAGGTGTTCCTATTTCTCCACATCCTCTCCAGCATCCGTTGTCTCCAGGTTTTTTAATAATCGCCATTCTAACTGGTGTGAGATGGTATTTCAATGTAGTTTTCATTTATATTTTTCTAATAACCAGTGATGATGAGCACTTTTTCATATGTTTGCTGGCCTCATAAATGTCTTCTTTTGTAAAGTTCCTGTTCATGTCCTTTGCTCATTTTTGAATCGGTTGGTTTGTCAACTGTAAATCTGTTTTAATTCCTTGTAGATTCTAGATATTAGCGCTTTGTCAGATAGATACACTGCAAAAAAATTTTTGCCCATTCTGTTGGTTGCTGGTTCACTCTAATGATTGTTTCTTTTGATGTGCAGAAGCTCTGGAGTTTAATTAGATCCCATTTGTCTATTTTGGCTTTTGTTGCCAATGCGTTTGGTGTTTTGGTCATGAAGTCTTTACCTACTCCTATGTCCTGAATGGTTTTGCCTAGGTTTTCTCCTAGGGTTTTAATGGTGTTAGATCTTATGTTTAAGTCTTTAATCCATCTGGAGTTAATTTTAGTGTAAGTTGTCAGGAAGGGGTCCAGTTTCTGCTTTCTGCACATGGCTAGCCAGTTTTCCCAACACCATTTATTAAACAGGGAATCCTTTCCCCATTGCTTGTTTTTGCCAGGTTTGTCAAAGATCAGATGGTTGTAGATGTGTGGCACTGCCTCCAACACCCCTCTTCTGTTCCATGGGTCTATATCTCTGTTTTGGTACCAGTACCACACTGTTTTGATTACTGCAGCCTTGTAGTAGTCTGAAATCAGGTAGCATGATGCCTCCAGCTTTGTTCTTTTTCCTTAGGATTGTCTTAGCTATGCAGGCTCTCTTTTGCTTCCATATGAAGTTTAAGGTGGTTTTTTCCAGTTCTGTGAAGAGAGTCATAGGTAGCTGGATGGGGATAGCATTGATTCTATAAATTACTTTGGGTAGTATGGTCATTTTCACAATATTGATTCTTCCTAACCATAAGCATGAAATGTTTTTCCATCTGTTTGTGTCCTCTCTTATTTCTTTGAGCAGTGGTTTGTAGTTCTCCTTGAAGAGGTCCATTACATCCTTTGTTAGTTGTATTCCTAGGTATTTTATTCTCTTTGTAGCAATTGTGAATTGTAGTTCATTCTAGATTTGGCTCTCTTTAACTCTGTTATTGGTGTATAGAAATGCCTGTGATTTCTGCAGATGGATTTTGTATCCTGAGACTTTGCTAAAGTTGCTTATCAGTTTAAGGAGACTTTGGGCTGAGATGATAGGGCCCTCTAAATATACAACCATGAGGTCTGCAAATAGGCACAATTTTGCATCCTCCTTTCCTAATTGAATACCCTTTATTTCTTTTTCTTCCTGATTGCTCTGGCTAGAACTTCCAATACTATGTTGAGCAGGAGTGGTGAGAGAGGGCATCATTGTCTAGTACCAGATTTCAAAAAAAGTGCTTCCAGTTTTTGCCCATTCAGTATGATATTGGCTGTGGGTTTCTTGTAAATAGTTTTTATTTTGAGATACATTCTGTCAATACCTAGTTTAATGAAAGTTTTTACCATAAAGAGCTTTGATTTTGTTGAAGGCCTTCTCTGCATCTATTGAGATAATCATGTGGTTTTTGTCTTTGGTTCTGCTTATATGGTGGATTACATTTATAGACTTGAATATGTTGAACCAGCCTTGCATTCCTAGAATCAAGCCTACTTGATTGTGAAGGATAAGCTTTTTGATGTGCTGTTGCAATTGGTTTGCCAGTATTTTATTGAAGATTTTTGCATCTATATTCATTATGGATATTGGCCTGAAGTTTTCTTTTTTGTGTGTTGCACCTTTGTTGGGTTTTGGTATAAGGATGACGTTGGTCTCATAAAATGATGTGCGAAGGATTCCCTCTTTTTTGATTGTTTGGAATAGTTTCAGAGACAGTGGTGCCAACTCCTCTTTGTATGTCTGGTAAAATTCAGCTGTGAACCCATCTGGACCTGGGCCTTTTTTGGTTAGTAGGCTATTAATTGCTGCCTCAGCTTCAGTCCTTTTTATTGGTTTATTCAGGGTTTTGACTTCTTTCTGGTTTAGGCTCAGGAGGGTGCAAGTGTCCAGGAATTTATCCATTTCTTCCAGGTTTAGTGGTTTATGTGGATACAGTTGTCTGTAGTAATCTCTGCTGGTAGTTTGTATTTCTGTGCAATTGGTAGCGATAACAACCTTATCATTTTTATTGCATCTATTTGATTCTTCTCTTTTTTTTTATTAATCTGGCCAGCGGTCTGCTATTTACTTAATCAAAAAAACAGTTCCTGTATTTATTGAATTTTTGAAGGGTTTTTTATGTTTCTATCTCCTTCAGTTCTGCTCTGATCTTAGTTTTTTCTTTTCTTCTGCTAGCTTTTGAATTTTTTTGATCTTGCTCCTCTAGCTCTTTCAATTTTAATGATAGAATGTCAATTTTAGATCTTTCCTTGCTTCTCATGTGGGCATATATTGTTAAAAATTTCCCTCTAGACACTGCTTTAAATGTGTCCCAGAGATTCTGGTATGTTGTGTCTTCATTCTTGTTGGTTTCGAAGAACATCTTTATTTCTACCTTCTTTCATTGTTTATCCAGTCAACATTCAAGAGCCAGTTGTTCAGTTTCAATGAAGTTGTGCAGTTCTGAGTTAGTTTCTTAATCCTGAGTTCTAATTTAATTGCGCTGTGGTCCGAGAGACTGTTTGTTATGATTTCTGTTCTTTTACATTTGCTGAGGAGTGGTTTACTTCTAATTACATGATCAGTTTTAGAGTAGGTGTGATGTAGTACTCAAAAGAATGTATATTCTGTGGATTTGGGGTGGAGAGTTCTGTATATGTCTATTAGGTTTGCTTGGTCCAGGTCTAACTTCAAGTCCTAAATATGCTTGTTAAATTTCTGTCTCATTGATCTAATATTGACAGTGAAGTGTTAAAGTCTCCCACTATTACTGTGTGGAAGTCTAAGTCTCTTTGTAAGTCATTAAGAATTTGTTTTATGGAATCTGAGGCAAGATGGCATCGTAGAGGCGACTCAGGATTGCAGCTCTCAGTGAAGGCGCAGAGGGTGAGTCCTAGCCGCATTCTCGGATGTTCCTTTTATGCCCACAGAGCGCTGAAAGTCCCAGGTGTGGGAGAGACATGGGACGCTAGTGCAGCTGGCTAACGCAGCCGGCTCCCACCGCCTCTTCAGCCGGCACGGCAGCGGGACCCGGCACGGAACTCACTGGTCTGGGTGCCCTGTTAAACCGGCAATCTGAGATTTGGAAGGGCAGATTGGCATGTTCATCTGATTGAACAGGACTTGGACAATGAGCCAGACCAGGAGTTTCCTTGGAAGCGTGATCTGAGCTGGGGTAATGGGCAGTGGCACAGGAGATCACATGGATCCCAGTGCCCTATCGGCAGGCTACTGGGGCGCCAGTGAGAGAGTCGACTTTTCAACTTGGGGAGAGGAAGAGAGAGAGAGAGAGGACGGACTCTGAGGCAGTGAGCTGGGTGATTGGGTTCGGCAGCTCCCACGCTCACAGGGACAAGCAGGGTGGCGACTGGAGATGGTTGGGGCTGAGAGTTTTGCTGCCGGCATCTAGGACGGTGCAGCCCAGTGAGGGAGGGGTGTCCACCATGGCTGATGCAGTCCACCCCCACTGAAGTACCGCCCAGGACTGACGCAGCCTGCCATTGCCGAGGCAACCTGCCATAACAGAGAGTCCACGCTCCACAGCAGAAGGGAGCCCAGCAGAAACAGGGCAGACCCGCGCTAGCAGGTCAGAGCCCCGGCAGGCAAATAGTGAATAGACTGCCACCTAGTGGGGCAGGACAGTGCAACAGATACTCATAAAGAAAGCCCCAACTCCCTGAGACAGAGCATCTAAGGGGGGAAAAAAAGGGTGGTGTTTTATGAGTTCTATTGCAGCAGACATAAACAACCTCCCAACAATGCTGAATGAACAACGGAGCTCACAGCTCAGCACTGGAGCTCCTATAAAGCACAGACAGTCTCCTCAAGCAGCTCCCTGACCCCTGTATATCCAAGGAGTCACCCCAGAAAAGGACTAATCAGACTGACATTTGGCTGGCATTATTCTGGAACAAGGACAGCAGAAGAAGAAACTGGTATCGTCGCTCACTGTTCCACAGCTGCTGCAGGTATACCCCAGACAAGCAGGGCCTGGAGTGGACCTCAGCACTCATACAGCAGAGGGGATAAACCATTAGAGGGAAAACTAAGTAACAGAAATACTTCATCATCAACAATCTCAGCATCCACACAGAGACCCAATTGAAAAATCAGCAACTACTAAGACGACAGGCAGATAAATCCATAAAGATGGGAATTAACCAGCACAAAAAGGAGGAAAGCACCTGAAACCAAAACACCTCACCTCCAAAAAAGGACCAAAACTCCTCACCAGCAAGGGAACAAAGCTGGACAGAGAATGAATGTGATGAAATGACGGAATCAGACTTCAGAAAGTGGATAATGAGAAACTTCAGTGAGCTAAAGGAACATGTACTAAACCAGTGCAAAGAAACTAAGAACCTTGAAAAAAGATTTGAAAAAAGATTCGAGGAACTGATAACAAGAATGGACAACTTAGAGAGGAATATGAATGAATTGAAGGAGCTGAAAAACACAACACGAGAACTTCACGAAGCATGAACAAGTTTCAACAGCTGAATTGACCAAGCAGAAGAAATATCAGAAGTTGAAGATCAACTCAATGAAATAAAATGAGAAACCAAGATTAAAGAAAAAAGTACAAAAAGGAATGAACAAAATCTCCAAGAAATTTGGGACTATGTGAAGAGACCCAACCTACGTTTGATAGGTGTACCAGAATGTGATGAAGAGAATGAATCCAAGCTGGAAAACACTCTTCAGGATATTATCCAGGAAAATTTCCCCAACCTAGCAAGACAGATCAATACTCAACTCCAGGAAATACAGAGAACACCACAAAGATACTCCGCAAGAAGAGCAATTCCAAGGCACATAATCGTCAGATTCACCAGGGTTGAAATGAAGGAGAAAATACTAAGGGCAGCCAGAGAGAAAGATTGGGTCACCCACAAAGGGAAGCCCATCAGACTCACAGCAGATCTCTTGGCAGAGACTCTACAAGCCAGAAGAGAGTGGGGGCCAATATTCAACATCCTTAAAGAAAAGAGCTTTCAACCCAGAATTTCATATCCAGCCAAACTGAGCTTCATAAGTGAAGGAAAAATAAAATCCTTCATGAACAAGCAAGTACTCAGAGATTTTGTCACCACTAGGCCGGCTTTACAAGAGCTCCTGAAAGAGGCACTACACATAGAAAGAAACAACCAGTTCCAGCCATCCTAAAAGCATACCAAATGCTAAAGACCATCAACAAAATGAAGAATGTACATGAACCAATGGGCAAAATAGCCAGCTAGCATCAAAATGGCAGTATCAAATTCACACATAACAATATTAACCCTAAATGTAAATGGGCTAAATGCACCAATCAAAAGACACAGACTGGCAAATTGGATAAAAAACCAAAACCCATCAGTGTGCTGTATCCAGGAAACCCACCTCACACGCAAAGATACACAAAGGCTCAAAATAAAAGGATGGAGGAAGATTTACCAAGCAAATGGAGAGCAAAAAAAAGCAGGAGTTGCAATTCTCATCCCTGATAAAATAGACTTTAAAGCAACAAAGATCAAAAGGGACAAAGAAGGTCATTACATAATGGTAAAAGGATCGATACAACAAGAAGAGCTAACGATTCTAAATATATATGGACCCAATGTAGGAGCACCCAGATATATAAGGCAAGTACTTAATGACTTACAAAGAGACTTAGACTCCCACACAATAATAGTGGGAGACTTTAACACTCCACTGTCAATAGCAGACAGATCAACCAGACAGAAAATTAACAAGGATATCCAGGACTTGAACTCAGACCTGGAACAAGCAAACTTGATAGACATTTACAGAACTCTCCACCCCAAATCCACAGAATATACATTCTTCTCAGCACCTCATCACACCTACTCCAAAATTGACCACATAATTGGAAGTAAAGCACTCCTCAGCAAATGCAAAACAATGGAAATCATAACAAACAGTCTCTCAGACCATAGTGCAATCAAGTTGGAACTCAGAATTCAGAAAATAACTCAGAACCATACAGCTTCATGGAAACTGAACTGGCTCTTGAATGTTGATTGGATAAACAATGAAATGAAGGCACAAAAAAAGAAGTTCTTTGAAACCAACAAGAATGAAGACACAACGTACCAGAATCTCTGGGACACATTTAAAGCAGTCTGTAGAGGAAAATATATAGCAATAAGTGCCCACATGAGAAGAGTGGAGAGATCGAAAATTGACATTCTATCATCAAAATTGAAAGAGCTAGAGGAGCAAGATCAAAAAAGCTCAAAACCTAGCCAAAGACAAGAAATAACTAAGATCAGAGCAGAACTGAAGGAGATAGAGACACGAAAAACCCTTCAAAAAATCAATAAATCTAAGAGTTGGTTTTTCGAAAAGATCAACAAAATAGACCACTAGCCAGACTGATAAAAAAGAAAAGAGAGAACAACCAAATAGATGCAATAGAAAACGATAAAGGGGAAATCACCACAGATTCCACAGAAATTCAAACCATCATCAGAGAATACTACAAACCACTCTATGCACACAAACTAGTAAATCAGGAAGAAATGGATAAATTCCTGGATGCCTGTGTCCTCCCAAGCCTAAACTAGGAGGAAGCTGAAACTATGAATAGACCAATAACAAGGTCAGAAATTGAGGCAGCAATTAAGAGCCTACCACACCAAAAAAAGCCCAGGTCCAGATGGGTTCACAGCTGAATTCTACCAGACTCACAAAGAGGATCTGGTACCATTCCTTCTGAAACTATTCCAAATAATCCAAAAAGAGGGAACCCTTCCCAAATCATTTTATGAGACCAACATCATCCTGATACCAAAACCTGGCAGAGACTCAACAAGAAAAGAAAACTTCAGGCCAATATCCATGATGAACATAGATGCAAAAATCTTCAATAAAATACTGGCAAATCGATTGCAACAGCACATTAAAAAACTTATCCATCATGATCAAGTAGGATTCATCCCGGGAATGCAAGGCTGGTTCAACATACGCAAGTCTATAAATGTAATTCACCACATAAACAGAAGCAAAAACAAAAACCACATGATTATCTCAATTGATGCAGAGAAGGCATTGACAAAATTCAACAGCCCTTTATGCTAAAAACCCTCAATAAACTTGGTATTGATGGAACATATCTCAAAGTAATAAAAGCTATTTACGACAAACCAACAGCCAATATCATACTTAATGGACAAAAACTGGAAGCATTCCCTTTGAAATTCGGCACTAGACAAGGATGCCCTCTCTCACCACTTCTATTCAACATAGTACTGGAAGTTCTAGCCAGAGCAATCAGGCAAGAAAAAGAAATCAAGTGTATTCAAATAGGAAAGGTGGAAGCCAAATTGTCTCTATTTGCAGATGACATGATAGTATACTTAGAAGACCCCATCACCTCAGCCCAAAAGCTCCTGCAACTGATAAGCAACTTCAGCAAAGTCTCAGGATATAAAATCAATGTGCAAAAATCACAAGCATTCCTATACACCAATAACAGACTTAAAGAGAACCAAATTAATAACGAACTGCCATTCACAATTGCTACAAAGAAAATAAAATACCTAGGAATACAACTCACTAGGAATGTAAGGGACCTCTTTTAGGAAAACTACAAACAACTGCTCAATGAAATAAGAGAGGACACAAACAGATGGAGAAACATTCCATGTTCGTGGTTAGGAAGAATAAATATTGTGAAAATGGCTATACTGCCCAAAGTAATTTACACATTCAATGCTATCCCCATCAAACTACCATTGAATTTCTTCACAGAACTGGAAAAAACCACCATGAATTTCATATGGAACCAAAAAAGAGCCCGCATAGCCAAGTCAATTCTAAGCAAAAAGAACACAGCGGGAGGCATCACGCTACCAGACTTCAAACTTTACTACAAGGCTACAGTAATCAAAACAGCATGGTACTGGTACCAAAACACAGATATGGACCAATGGAACAGAACAGAAGCATCGGAGGCAACACAACATATCTACAACCATATTATCTTTGATAAACCAGACAAAAACAGGCAATGGGGAAATGATTCCCTATTTAATAAATGGTGTTGGGAAAACTGGCTAGCCATGTGAAGAAAGCAGAAACTGGACCCCTTTCTGACACATTACACTAAAATTAACTCCAGATGGATTAAAGACTTAAACGTAAGACCTGACACCATAAAAACCCTAGAAGAAAATCTAGGCAAAACCGTTCAGGACATAGGAGTAGGCAAGGACTTCATGAACAAAACACCAAAAGCATTGGCAACAAAAGCCAAAATAGACAAATGGGACCTAATCAAACTCCACAGCTTCTGCATGGCAAAAGAAACAGTCACTAGAGTGAATCGGCAACCATCAGAAAGGGAAAAAATCTTTGCAGTTTACACATCTGACAAAGTGCTGATATCCAGAATTTACAAAGAGCTCAAACAGATTTACAGAAAAAAAAAAACAAGCCCATTCAAAAATGGGCAAAGAATATGAACAGAAACTTTACAAAAGAAGACATACATGAGGCCAACAAACATATGAAAAAGTGCTCATCACCATTGGTCACTAGAGAGATGCAAATCAAAACCACATTGAGATATCATCTCACACCAGTTAGAATGGCAATCATTAAAAAATCTGGAGACAGCAGATGCTGGAGAGGATGTGGAGAAATAGGAACACTCTTACACTGTTGGTGGGAGTGTAAATTAGTTCAACCATTGTGGAAGACAGTGTGGCAATTCCTCAGGGACCTAGAAATAGAAATTCCATTTGACCCAGCAATTCCATTACTGGGTATCTATCCAAAAGGCTATAAATCGTTCTACTATAAGGACACATGCACACCAATGTTCATTGCAGCACTGTTTACAATAGCAAAGACCTGGAACCAACCCAAATGCCCATCGATGATAGACTGGACTGGGAAAATGTGGCACATATACACCATGGAATATTATGCAGCAATCAAAAATGATGAGTTTGTGTCCTTTGTAAGGACATGGATGAATCTGGAGAACATCATTCTCCGCAAACTGACACAAGAACAGAAAAAGAAATACTGCATATACTCACTCATAGGTGGGTGAGAAAAATGAGAACACATGGACACAGAGAGGTGGTCTACTATACACTGGGGACTGTTGGGGGAAATGGGGGAGGGAGAGTGGGGGGGGCTGGGGGAATAGCCTGGGGATGAATACCAAGTGTGGGTGAAGGGGAGGAAGGCAGCAAAACACACTGCCATGTGTGTACCTATGCAACTATCTTGCACGTTCTGCACATGTACCCCAAAACCTATAATGCAATAAAAATTAAAAAAAAAAAAAAAAAGAATTTGTTTTATGTGTCTGGGTGCTCCTGTACTGGGTGCCTATGTATTTAGAATAGTTAGCTCTTCTTTTTGCATTGGTCCTTTTACCATCATGTCTGCCCTTCTTTATCTCTTTTGATCTTTGTTGGTTTAAAGTCTATTTTATCCAAGACTAGAATTGTAACTCCTGCTTTTTCTTCACTCTCCATTTCCTTGGTAAATCTTCCTCCATCCCTTTATTTTGAGCCTATGTCCTTGCATGTCAGATGGGTTTCCTGGATACAGCCCACCAATAGGTTTGCCTTTTTATCCAACTTGCCAGTCTGTGTCTTTTGATTGGGGCATTTAGCCCATTCACATTTAAGGTCTAAGTTCTTATGTGTGAATCTGATCCTGCCATTTTGATGCTAGCTGGTTGTTTTGCCCATTAGTTGACAGTTTCTTCACTGTCGATGTTTTTTACCATTTGGTACATTTTTATAGTGGCTGATACTGGTTGTTCCTTTCTATGTTAAGTGCTTCTTTCAGAAGCTCTTGTAAGGCAGGCCTGGTGGTGATGAAATCTCTGAGCAATTGCTTGTTCATAAAAAGTTTTATTTCTCCTTCACTTATGAAGCTTAGTTTTGCTGGATATGAAATCCTAGGTTGAAAGTTCTTTTCTTTAAGGATGTTGAATACTGGCCCCCACTCTTCTGGCTTGTAGGGTTTCTGCTGAGAGATCCGCTATAAGTCTGATGGGCTTCCCTTTGTGGGCTTCCCTTTGTGGGTAACTCAAATTTTCTCTAGCTGCCCTTAGAATTTTTTCCTTATTTCAATGGTGGTGAATCTGAGAATTATGAGCCTTGGGGTTGCTCTTCTTGAGAAATATCTTTGTGGTGTTCTCTGTATTTTCTGGACTTGAATATGGGCCTGCCTTTCTAGGATGGAGAAGTTCTCCTGGATAATATCCTGAAGAGTGTTTTAGAGATTGGATTCATTCTCTCTGTCACATTCAGTTATGCCTATCAAACATAGATTAGGTCTTTTCACATAATCCTATATTTCTTGGAGGTTTTGTTCATTTCTTCTCACTCTTTTATCTCTAATCTTGTCTTCTCATTTTATTTCATTGATTTGATCTCCAATCCCTGATATCCTTTCTTCGGCTTGGTTTATTTGGCTACTGAAATTTGTGTATGCTTCGCAAAATTCTCATGATGTCTTTTAGCTCCATTAGGTCATTTATACTCTTCTGTAAGCTGTTTATTCTCATTAGCATTTTGTCACACCTTTTTTCAAGGTTCTTAGATTCTTTGCATTGGTTTAGAACATGCTCTTTTAGCTCTGAGAAGTTTGTTATTACCCACCTTCTGAAGCCTGTTTCTGTCAATTTATCAGACTCATTCTCCATTCAGTTTTGTTTCTTTGCTGATGATGAGTTATGATCCCTTGGAGGAGGATAGGCATTCTGGTTTTGGGTGTTTTCATCTTTTTGCACTGGTTTCTTTCCATCTTTGTGGATTTATCTACCTGTCGTCTTTGTAGCTGGTGACTTTCAGAAAAGGTCTCTAAGTGGATGTCCTTTTTGTTGACGATGAAGTTATTTCTTTCCTTTTTTTTAGTTTCCCTTCTAAGTCAGACCCCTCTGCTGTAGGACTGCTGGAGGTCTGCTCCAGACCATGGTTGCCTGGGGATCACCTGTGGTGGCCTCTGTGTTCTCCCTGGGAACTGCCCTCCAAAGCTGTTCCTATTCAGTCATCTTGGATCTTCTTCTTCTAGAATTTTTGGGTTTCAGGTCTTAGATTGAAGTCTTTAATCCAACTTGAGTTGATTTTTACAAAGGATGAGAGATGAGCCTCCAATTTCATTCTTCTACATGTGGTTTGTCAATTATCCCAGAACCATTTGTTGAATAGGGTGTCCTTTCCCCACTTTATGTTGTTTGCTTTGTCAAGGAAGAGTTGACTTTAAGTATTTGGCTTTTCTTTCGGTGTTCTTTATTCTGTTCCATTGGTCCAAGAGGCCTTTCTAACTTTATAATAACAATTTGGATGCGCTTTATTTCTTTCTCTTGTCTGATTGGTCTGACTAGGACTTCCAGTACTATTTTGACTAGAAGTGTTGGAAATGGGCATCCTTGTCTTGTTTCAGTTCTGAAGGGGAGTACTTTCATCTTTTCTCCATTCAGTATAATGTTGATATCGATTTGGCATACATGGCTTTTATTACCTTAAGGTATGTCCCTCCTGTGCTGATGCTAGATTTTGTCCAGTGCATTTTCTGCATCTATTGAGATAATCATGTGATTTCTGGTTTTCATTCTGTTTATGTGGTGTATCACTTTTGTTTTTGTTGTTGTTGTTGTTGTTGTTGTTGTTTTGATGGAGTCATGCTCTGTCACCCAAGCTGGAGTGCAGTGGCATGATACTGGCTTACTGCAACCTCCACCTCCCAGGTTCAAGCTAGTCTCCTGCATCAGCCTCCCAAGTAGCTGGGACTACAGGCACATGCCACCAAACTTTTTTTTTATTTTATTTTTAGTAGCAACAGGATTTCACCATGTAGGCCAGGCTGGTCTTGAACTCCTGACCTCATGATCCACCCATATCAGCCTACCAAAGTGCTGTGATTACAGATGTTAGTCACCACACCCAGCCTGTATTATATTTATTGACCTGTGGATGTTAAACCACCCCTGCATCTCTGGTGCCACTTGCTTATGGTGTATGATCCATTTGATATGCTCTTGATTGTTATTAGCTAGTATTTTGTTCAGGATTTTTTCATCTATGTTCATAAGAAATATTGGTCCATAGTTTTCTTATTTTGTTATGTCATTTCCTGGTTTTGGTATTAGGGTGATATTGGCTTCTCAAAATGACTTAGGGAAAAGTCCCTCTTTCTCTGTCTTTTGGAATAGTGTCACTAGGACTGGTACCAATTCTTTGAATATCTGATAAAATTCATCTGTGAGTCCATCTGGTCCTGGACATTTTGTTGTTGTTGTTGGTACCTTTTTAATTACCATTTTAATCTCACTGCTTGTTACTGGTCCGTTCAGAGTTTCAATTTATTCCTAATTTAATCTAGAAGAATTGTATATTTCTTGGAATTTATCCATCTCCTCTAAATTTTCTACTTTGTGCACATAATGGTGTTCATCATAGTCTTGAATGGTGTTCATAATAGTCTTGAACAGTGTTCATAATAATCTTTAACTTTTGTATTTATATGGTATCAGTTGTTACAGCTCTCATTTCATTTTAAATCAAGCTTATTTGGATCTTTTCTCTTCTTTTCTTGATTAGTCTCACTAATAATCTATCAATTTCATTTATCTTTTCAAATAACCAGCTTTTTGTTTCATTTATCTTTTGTATTTTTGTTTGTTTCCGTTTCATTTAGTTCTGCTCTGATCTTTGTTACTTCTTTTTTCTGTTGGGTTTGGGTTGGTTTTTTCTGGTTTCTCTAGTTCCTTTAGATGTGACCTTAGATAGTCAATTTAAGCCCTTTCAGACTTTTTGATGTAACCATTCAATGCTATGAACTTTCCTCTTAGCAGTGCTTTTGCTGTGTCCCATAGGTTTTGATAAGTTGTATCACTACAACTGCTCAGATGAAAAAATATTTTAATTTCCACCTTGATTTCATTGTTGATCATTCAGGAGTAGATTCGTAAATTTCCATGTATTTGTATAGTTTTGAGGTTCCTTTTGGAGTTAACCTACAATTTTATTTTACTGTGGTCTGAGAGGGTACTTGATAGAATTTTGATTTTTTCAAATTAATATTGAGACATTTTGTGGCCTATCCTATGGTCCACATTGGTCTACCATATGCTGATGAGTAAAATGTATATTCTACAGTTTGGGGATAGAATGTTCTGCAAATATTTGTTAAGTCCATTTGTTCTGGGTATAGTTTAAGTCCATTGTTTCCTTGTTGACTTTCTTTCTTGATGATCTGTCTAGTGCTGTCAGTGGAGTATTGGACTCCCCCCCCCCATTATCATGTTGCCATCTATTATATTTCTTAGATCTAATAATAATTGTTTTATAAATTTGAAACCTTCAATGTTAGGTACATATATATTCAGGATTATAATATTTTCTTGTTAGATTGATCCTTTTATAATTATATAATATCTTACCTTGTCTTTTTCAACTGCTGTTGTTTTAAAGTCTGTTTTGTCTAATATAAGAATAGCTACTTCTACGCACTTTTGGTTTCCATTTTCATGGAATATCTTTTTCCACCACATTACCTTAAGTTTATGTGAGTCCTATGAACTGGGTGAGTCTCTTGAAGACAGCAGATACTTGGTTCTGTATCTTTAAAGTGAAGCATTTAGGTCAGTTACATTCAATATTAGTTCTCAGATGTGAGGTCCTGTTTTATTCATTGTGCTAGTTGTTGCATGAACATCTGGGTTTTTTCCTTTGTGTTATGATTTTATAATCCCTGTGAAATATATGCTTTAAGAAGGTCCTATTTTGGTGTACTTTGAGATCTTATTTCAAGAATTAGAACTCTTTTTAGCATTTCTTGTGGTGCTGGCTTGGAAGCAGTGAATTCTCTCAACCTTTGTTTGTCTGAAAAATGACTTTATTTCTCCTTTATTTATGAAGCTCAGTTTTGCTGGATACAAAATCCTTGGCTGAAAATTAGCACGTCTGAGGAGGCTAAAGATAGGACCCCAATTCCTTCTGGCTTATAGGGTTTCTACTGAAAAATCTGCTGTTAATCTGATAGGTTTTCATTTATAGGTTACCTGATGCTTTTGCCTCATGGCTCTTTGAGATTCATTTCTTTACTCTTAACTTCAGATAACCTGATGACTCTGTGATTGAGTGATGATCTTTTTGTGACGAATTTGCCAGGTGTTTTTGAGCTTCTTACGTTTGGAGGTTTAGATCTCTGTTGAGGCCAGGCAAGGTTTCCTCGATTATGTTTTCCAAACTTTAGAATTCTCTTCTTCCTCAGAAACACCAATTATTTTTAGGTTTGGTAGATATAATCATAAATTTCTCAGAGGCTTTGTTTATTTGTTTAATTTTTTTTCTGAGTCTTTGTTGGATTAGGTTACTTCAAAAGCCTTGTCTTCAAGCTCTGAAGTTCTTTTTCTGACTTGTTCAATACTATTGTTGAAATTTTCCAGTGCATTTTGTATTTCTTTAAGTGTGTCTTTCACTTCCAGAAGTTACAATTGTTTTTTCTTTATGATATCTATTTCTCTGGAGCATTTTTCATCCATATCATGCATTGCTTTTCAAATTTCCTTAAGTTGGGTTTCTCCTTTCTCTGGTATTTCCTTGAGTAGCTTCAACCTTCTAAATTCTTTATCTGGCAATTCAGAGATTTTTTTTTTTTTTTTTAATCCATTGCTGAGGAGTTAGTGTGGTCTTTTAGGGGTGTTGTAGAACCCTGTCTTGTCATATTACCAGACTTTTCTCATTTGTTTTCATTCAGGTAGACTATTACAGTGAAAAAATCTGGAACTCAAACACTGTTATTTAGACTCTTTTCTCCCATGGGATGGCCCCTTGATATGGTACACTCTCACTTCCCCAAGGATGGGGCTTGTTGCAAGCCACAATGCAGTGACTGTTACCTGCTCTTCTGGGTCTAGCCACCCAGTGGGGCTACCAGGCTCTGAGCTCGTGCTGGGGAATTTCTGCAAAGAGTCCTGTGATGCAATCCATCTTCAAGTCTCCCAGTCATGGATACCAGCACATGCTCTGTCAGAGGTAGCATGAAAGTGAAGTAGGCTCTGTGAGAGTCCTTGGTTATAGATATGTTTAGTGTACTGGCTTTCTCAAATGCTGGTTATACTAGCAGTGAAGTTGTCATATGGACAGATTCAGGACCAATGGTGAGCTAGGATGTTGCAGGGTGCATAGAATCAGCTGTTTTCCTGTTCCTTGGAGCAGGGTTATTTTTGTCATGAGTGCTGAAATGTCCTGAGTTGGTCAGACAAGAGCAAGAAGATGGTGCTTTCCAGAGAGCACCACCTTGCTCTAAGTTGGCCAAAGTAATGGGCAGAGTCATACAGCTCCCATGAGTTTGTGTCTTTCTTGATCCACTACAGGGTATAGAGAAATGACATTAGGTTAGGGCAGGGTTAGGCAGATCTGAGCTCAGACTCTCCTTGGATGAGTCTTGCTGAAACCACTGTCAGGGATCAGGGTGTGGTTCTCAGGCCAATGGGGTTAAGTTCCAAAGGAAATTATGGCTGCCTCTGTCACAAGAAAAGTGGGGGAAAGCCAGTAGTGATAGGCCTCACTAAGCTCCTATCCAGTTGGTAAGGCCGACCTCATTCCCACTGTGCCCTCTAACAGCAGCACTAAGTTTGTCTCCAGGCAGCCTGCACACGGGACTCAGACCTAGCCCCAAATTGTAAGTTTCCCAGCTGAGAAAGCAAGCAGGGCTTTCAGGTTACACCCCTCCCCATCTGCCCACACTGTCTGCCATGATTCCTCCTCTCCTTTGAAGCAGTTTCTGCTTGCCCCCCGCATTCTGATCAAGAGAGTTTGTGCCCAGTCAAAATTATTATAAAAACTGCAATTACTTTTGCATAGTATCTAAACATTTTTAATATAGTATGATAATATGAATTTGACCATCTCAAGAAACTCCTTATGATTTTATCTGCTTAGATCAAATAACCATTTATTTCAAAGGACTCATCACAGTTATACTAATTAAATATTTTATTTGTTTAATGTAGTAGACAATAAACTCCATGAAAATAAGATATACATCTCTCTTGTCACTAGAACTCCAGAGCCAAATGTGGTGTCTCTTTGATAGTGGGTGCTCAAATGTATTTTTTCAAATGAAAGAAATTTAATAAAGAACTGTTCATTCCATGCCATATTTGGCTAAATTAGAACCAGTTCCTGCATTCAAGAAGCTCATAGTCTGCTGAGGGAGATGAACATACAATCAATAAACAATAGTACAACATAATAAGTGCTGTACCAGAAATATAAACAAATATTATAGAAACATAAGAAAGGAAGTGATTAATTCTGCTTAAAGGCAGAAAATATTAGGAAGCCAGGCATGTTGGATCATGCCTGTAATCCCAGCACTTTGGGAGGCTAAGGAGGGTGGATCATGTGTTCAGGAGTTTGAGACCAGCCTGGGCCAATGTGGTGAAACCCCATCTCTACTAAAAATACAAAAATTAGCTGGACATGGTGGCAGGGGCCTATGACCCCAGCTACTCAGGAGTCTGAGGTAGGAGAATCGCATGAACATGGGAAGTGGAAGTTGCAGTGAGCCAATATCGTGCCACTAAACGCCAGCCTGTTGACACAGTAAGACTCTGTGTCAAAAAAAAAAAAAATTAGGAAATATTAAGAAGTTTCTGTCCAAGTAATAAATACTCATTTCCTTGGGATACACGTTCCTACTAGAAAGAATGTCTACATCATATTCTATTAACTTTATCAGTCCTACAGTTCAATTGAACATATCGTATATTGCTGATTTTTTTTAGATATTACTACACTATTTCAGGACATCTTGAAAATACTTATGCTAAAATAATCTTTTAGAACCTTTTTTAAATATTCATTATATATATATATATATATATATATATATATATATATATATATATATATCAATTCCTTGAAAGTATTTCAATAACAAAAAGTAAAATTCAAGGCTATAATATTAATAATAATAGTTTGCTTGCAATAGGAAAACCTAGATGAGAAAGCCTATTGCTTTTTTGCCAGCTACCACATATTAGTTAGAGTGATCATCACCAAGTGTTCATTTATTATGATTTCTGTTAACTATGTACTTAACAAATCATTTCATGCTCCCAACAAAAGCTTTGGGGTTTCACTATCTTACTCTATAGGGAAGTCTCATATGCACTCAGAATAAAAGATTTTTTTTCCTCTATTGGCTACAGCACAAACAATAGCATCCTTCACTTAGAAACAACCAGACTTACACTCATCCAAAGCACATAAATTTAGTTATATGGTGCCATCTGGTGACATAAATCTTGCAGTAAATATACAAAGACCAGAGTAAGAGTATAGAATGATATCCAACCCTCTTGATGGTATCCAATGCAAAGTGTCTAACTTAAAAAACACTTGATCCTGCCTGATATGAAACACACAACTAATGATACTCAGTATACAACAGTTTAACAAAGGGAATTATAAGAATTGTTTGAGCCACATTTTATGCTTACAACTCTTGTTTCTCAAGTCTTTGGAAGAGACTTGTGTCTAACAGGATGCCCTATAAAACTCCTAGAAAACATTTTAAAAGCCTAAATATCAAGAACATCTTGAATCCCCATTCCAGGCAGATCCATTTCCTCACTCTCCTTTGAACATATATGAATGTGTATAATTTTCTTCACTTCAAAATGCCACTTCCTTAAGAAAGCCATCCCTGTTTCCACTGTTGAGGTTAAGCATCTCACTCATAGAAACCTCTGCTTCTTCTTTGTATATAAACTACTTACAAAATTTTGTTTAATGCTTGTCTCCCCAGTGTGTATCATGGTGTTTGGCAAAATGTTCAATAAATATCTCATGAATGAGTGAATGTGTGAATTGACAATGAAAAAGTCCTTCTCTATTTTCCCTTTGAATCCAAATCCTATTAGGCTCACCTCAAGTTTACATTTTATGTAAAAGCTTCCCTAGCAACATCAGTGTACAATAAGCCCATGCTTCTCTTATACCACTGTAGTATAGACCCCAAAATTTAGTTCTCCACTATATGATGTCTCATACTTTTTTTCAGGTACATAAATATTACCTTCCCAACTGACCTTAAGCTCCTTAAGTGTAGGCATTTGGTCTTAATAGCATGCATCTGCATAAGTCTATGTATATAGGTAAACACTTCATAAATACTTTGATACTATTATTACTCAATTGCAATAACTAAAACACCTGTATTCTTTATTAAAAAATAACTACTGTAAACAAATAAGTAGGAACATAATAGATCTTAACAACTAAGAATTTAACATTCACTGTTTTGACTAGTCAAGACATATTTAAAGATCCATGACATGTAATTTGTTTGTTTCAACTGAAGCACATGCTTTGAGATTATGAATGGAAGCAAGCATTATCTAGTAAATGCCTCTCTCACATGGGTCAGCAACAAAATCTCAGTGTAGCTTTATCCATAAACCTACTTATTGTAACACAGAATTCTATCCACAGAATAATTATTGTAACATCAGTAGAAACTATGTTGTAAAATAAGTAGAAACAATCATTAACTATCCAAAAGTGAAAAAAAATATCTCAAACGTTTTAGATATTCTATTGTAAGGCTGGGTGTGGTGCCTCATGCCTGTAATCCCAGCACTTTGGGAGGCCAAGGTGGGAGGATAACTTGAGCCCAGGAGTTCAACACCAGCCTGGGCAACACGATCAAACCACCTCTCCACAAAAAGCACAAAAATTAGCTGGGCATTATTGCACACATCTGTAGTCCCAGCTACCAGAAAGGCTGAGGTGAGAGGAATGCTTGAGCCCTGAAGTGGGGGTTGCAATGAGCCAAGATTGCACCACTACACTCCAGCCTGGGCAACAGACAACACTGTCTCAAAAAAAAAAAAAAAAAAAGATATGCTACTGTATTTTAAAAAGGAAACTGGATACCATAATGATATTTGTGAATTTAAGGATTACAAAGTACTAAAAAAATGTCCCAGATTGACAATGGCTCATTATACTTTTTAAAGATTAAATCACTTTGGGAGGCCGAGGCAGGTGGATCATGAGGTCAAGAGATCGAGACCATCCTGGTCAACATGGTGAAACCCCGTCTCAACTAAAAATACAAAAAAATTAGCTGGGCATGGTGGTGCATGCCTGTAATCCCAGCTACTCAGGAGGCTGAGGCAGGAGAATTGCCTGAACCCAGGAGGCAAAGTTTGCAGTGAGCTGAGATCACACCATTGCACTCCAGACTGGGTAACAAGAGCGAAACTCCGTCTCAAAAAAAAAAAGATTAAATCAGATCCTATAAAACACAAGAAGGAAAAAATGGCACTGTCATATTCTTCCAAGTTCAGTAATAATATTAACACACTATTAATATACTATTTTCCTTGAATGGCCAAATATCTAACCATTTAGAACATATGTTCTAAAATAGATTTGAAAATGCCTCAGAATCACATGCAAGGATTAGTAAAATACCATTTGCTGAGCCCTACTTCCAGAGTGTCCTATTCAGTCAGTAGGGTGAGATCCAAGAATTTGCAATTCTAACCAAGTTCACAGGTTACTAGTACTGCTGGTCCAAGAACCACATCTTGAGAACCTCTGTTTTAGAAGATTACAGCCAAGTTCTTAGACCATTAAACTTTAAGTGGGTTAACAAAAAGTATATATATAAATAAAATAAAATAATAATAAATAAAGCCAAGTTGCTCCAAATTCACACAACTGTATGGGCCTTCATAGCCACTAAATAATACATCACTTCCTTATGATAAGATGGCAAAAATTATACATTATGATTAATAATTAAGACCAAAATAACCATGATATTTTCAAAGAGATGCTGGTTTGAAATAAAAATATAACATTAGAATTACTATTAGAAAAAAATATGTACGTGTTTTTTACTCAAATTATAACTCTTACACATATCTCTTTCATAGAACTTACCATGATTATAATTGAATAATAATTAATTGTGTATTTTATGTCTCTTTTCCCCTACTTGTCCATAAGGGTAATGACTATCCTCTATAACTTACTGTTGTATCCCTATTGCATAGCACAATGTCCAACACATGACTGATATTTTTAAAAGAAGTTTTGACAAATGAATAAGAAATTTATTAAAGATCACTTATAATTATTAAACATCCACCTTATGAGGGTATAAAAAGGGGCAGAAGTATATTCAATTTATCATAAGGCAATGTGGTAAATGCTTTTTTAGTAATATGAACAAAATGCTATGAGACACAATGAAAGGGCTAAAGACACCAGCAAGAATGTGTTAGAATGCTTCAACAAAGAGATAATAAATTCCAATATATAATAAATCTGCTGTATCACCTCTATTGCTAGTAATCCCAAAAATCCACAAGGTTCTTTGCTAAGATTTATGGAAATGAAATGTGCTCTATTCTAATACAAAATCTAACATGTAAAGTTTACCAGCCTCCATAAAATAAGATGAGCCCTTAACAAAGATTTTGCTACAGGCAGAGTTTTTAAGAAGTATCATTTTACTTCCCAATCTCCTCTAATATCTCTCTTACTCCTCTTCCAAAAATTACCCCTCACACACTGTAGAGAAATATAAAGGCAATAAGTTAGATAAACAAAGCTCATATGGTTTTAGAAGGGGTTGAAATCTGTGAAGTATATCAATAGTTCTTTCCATACTTTATAAGTAATGACTAAAGAATAACATATAATTTTCAATGTTACAAAAACAAAGAACACTTGTGTTACATATCTAAAACTTAACCCATATTATTTGAAGTCTTCAAAAATAATTATGGTGGTAACATAGATCTTTAAAACTTAACTCAATTTGAAAGCACAAAAATAATTTTGAAATATAATTCAAGGCCAGGCACAGTGGCTCGTACCTGTAATCCCAGCACTTTAGAAGGCCAAGGTGGGTGGATCACAAGGTCAGGAGTACAAGACCAACCTGAACAACATGATAAAAACACCACCTCTACTAAAAATACAAAAATCAGCTGGGTGTGAGGGCACACATCTGTAATCCCAGCTACTCAGAAGGCTGAGGCAGGAGAATCTCCTGAACCTGGAAGGCAGAAGTTGCAGTTAGCTGAGATCACGCCACTACACCCCAGCCTGGGCAACAGAGCAAGACTCCATCTCAAAAAAAAAAAAAATTCATCTTGCTTCTTTATTGCCTAACTGAAGAATAACCTAATAAAAGTACCTAGAAAAATCTTAATGTTTTATATATTCTAAGTAAAAGAGATTTATATTCTAAATTAATTTGTAAAATATGATGGAATTCCAATTCTCTAAATGTACAGCTTCTAGCATACTGCCATTTTAGGTTTGTTTTGTTTTGGTACATTAATGAACACTGATGATTATTATTTTATTTAACTTTTCTAAATAAAGAGACATGAATTAATCATAAAATATCACAGAATTCCAATTCCCTTACGTTCAAATTCTGGAAAGTGTTTATGCTGTAATCATAAAACTTTATTTATTCACTTGGATAAAATTTTCCTTAGTGTTACCACAAGATGTCACTCTAAGCCTAACATCTAAACGTGCAGCATCTATCACATTGCTGTTTCAGGTTTTGTTTTTTGCATTTGGTTTTGGCACACTAGTGAACACCAATTGCTATCTTTCAAAAAATTAAAGTGCCTTTTCCTACTCTGTTATTGGCAAATAAAAAATCAAAATAAATACAGGGACTCTAGAAAAAAGGAGGAAGAAGGTTAAACAGTTCATCATTCTCCATTCTTTTCAGATATCCTGTTACTTACCATAAAAGCAATGTATCTAACCATTGAATTGTATATGATTTTACTTTCTGTATTTTAAAAGATATCAAATATTAATAAATGTTACTTTTATATAAGATAAATTTATATTAAGACTTTTTAAACATAAATTTGCTATCATCTTCCACCATGTTACCACAGAACTCATTCATAAAATTATTTTACACACTGTAACACCAGTCACAGTTATGTATACAGAATTCTGGCCTCAGAAAATATACCATCTAAAACATTCTAGTATTTTTTTAAGCTTATGATGAAGAACCACAAAAGGAAGACCCATTATTCCTTTTAGGGTAATCCTTTTAAGCTGGGGGCAGTGGCTCATGCCTGTAATCCAAATACTTTGGAAGGTTGAGGTGGGAGGATCACTTTAACCCAGGAGTTCAAGGCCAGCCTGTGAAACATAGTGAGACCCTATCTCTACTAAGAATTTTAAAATAAGCTGGTCGATCCAAGATGACTGAATATATACAACTCCAGTGCAAAACACCCAGCGAGAGAGACACAGAAATTCAGAGATCTCCTAGCTCCAACCAAAAAACAAGGTGCATTTTAACAGGTCTGGTCTGGCTGTGAGCAAAGTCCACTCAGGGCAGACCAAGGTGGGGAGGAGTGCTGCTTCACCCAGAAAGTGCATCTGACCGGTGAGTTGGAGGCTCCCCCTCTGGCACTCCGGTCCAGATACAGCCCTTCCCACAAAGCCTCAGCAATACACAGAACAGGGGATCTTTGCCAGTCAAGCACCAAAAATTACAAGTGCAGAGTTGAATAATAATCCAGGACGGTGTCCCGGATTGGCGCACAGACCTAAACAGATGCATAAGCCCAAAAGGCTGCCGGGAGAACCAGCAAACTGAGCTATTGTCCCTCACCCACTGAGAGAGAGGGAGCTGTAAGCGGGAGCAGCTGGAGATGGCAGGGTGCTGCTGAGTGGGTCCCTACCCTGCCCCACAAACTCCAGAGGGCTGAAGCTCTGACTTTGGTGGGTTGCGCAGCCAGTGCCACAGTCTGAGCTGAATCCTGAATGATCCAACCAAGCGGAGGAAGGGAACAGCCCACCATTAGAGGGGTGGGACTGGGCTACAAATTTTAATGAAAAACACAGGAAGGCTACAAAGCAACCAGACGGCGTTCTTGACAACCCAGCAGTGCCTACAGGTCAGCAGAAGAGGTGGGCCTAATCTACCAGTATAAACAAAAAAGACACAAAAAGTTTCCCTAGTAACCTGAAAAAGTCCCTAGAAACTCAGTAGTGCCTCCACAGGCAGACAAGCGACCTCATCAAGCAGCTCCCTGAAAACACAGCCAACTAAACACACAAAGATGGGGGAAAAAAAAAAAAAACAGTGCAAAAAAGATGAAACCCTCAAAGACCAGAAGACCTCTTCTCCTTCAAAGAATCACAACCACTCAACAGCACAAGATCACATCATGACTGAGAAGGAGCATGACAAATTGACAGAAACAAGCTTCAGAAGGTAGATAATAACAAACTTTTCTGAGCTAAAGGAACGCATTCTAACTCAATGCAAAGAAACCAAAAACCTTGAAAAAAGGTTAGATGAAATTCTAACTTGAATAAGCAGCTTAGAGAAGAACATAAATGATTTGATGGAGTTGAAAAACACAACACAAGAACTATGTAAAGCAAACACAAGTTTTAATCGCCAAATTGATAAAGCAGAAGAAAGGATATCAGAGATTGAAGATCAACTCAATGAAATAAAAAGAAAAGGCAAGACAGGAGAAAAAAGAGTAAAAAGAAATGAACAAAGAAATATGGGATTATGTGAAAACACCTAATCTACGCTTGATAGGTGTACCTGAATATGACAGGGAGAATGAATCCAAGCTGGAAAACATGCACCAGGATATTATCCAGGAGAACTTCCCAAGCCAAGCAAGGCAGTCCAAATTTCAAATTCAAAAAAGACAGAGAACTCCACAAAAATACTCCTCAAGAGGAGCAACCGAAGGCACACAATCATCAGATTCACCAGGATTGAAATGAAGGAAAAAATGCTAAGGGCAAGGCCAGAGAGAAAGGTCAGGTCACACACAGAGGAAAGCCAATCACACACACAGCAGATCTCTTGGCAGAAACCCTACAAGCCAGAAGAGAGTGGGGGCCAATATTCAACATCCTTAAAGAAAAGAACTTTCAATCCAAAATCTCATATCCAGTCAAACTAAGCTTCATAAGTGAAGGAGAAATAAAATCCTTATGGACAAGCAATTACTGAGAGATTTTTGTCACCACCAGACCTGTCCTACAAGAGCTCCTGAAAGAAACACTAAGCACGGAAAGGAACAAGTACCAGTCACTGCAAGAGCAAACCAATGGGCAAAGACTAAGAATGCAATGAGAAAATGATTCAACTAATGGAAAAAAAAAACAGCCAGTAACAAAATGGCAGGATCAAATCCACACATAACAATAGTAACACTGAATATAAACGGCCTAAATGCCCAAATCAAAAGGCATAGACTGGCAAACTGGATAAAAAGTGAAAACCCATTGGTGTGCTGTATTCAGGAAACCCATCTCACATACAAAGACACACATAGACTCAAAATAAAGGGATGGAAGAAGATTTACCAAGCAAATGGAGAACAAAAAAAAAAGCAGGGGTTGCAATCCTAGTTTCTGATAAAATGGGCTTCAAACCAACAAAGATCAAAAGAGACAAAGAAGGACACTACATAATGGTAAAAGGATTAATCCAACAAGAAGAACTAACTATCCTAAATATATATGCACCCAAAACAGGAGCACCCAGATACATAAAGCAAGTTCTAAAACGAGATTTAGACTCCCACACAATAATAGTGAGAGATTTCAACACTCCACCGTCAATATTAGATCAACGAGACAGAAAATTAACAAGGATATCCAGGACTTGAATGCAGAGCTGGACCAAGTGGATCTAATAGACATATACAGAATGCTCCACCCCAAATCCACAGAATATACATTCTTCTCAGCTCCACATTGCACTTACTCTAAAATTGACCCAATCATTGGAAGCAAACCACTCCTCAACTAATGCAAAAGAACAGAAATCATAACAGTCTACCAGACCACAGCACAATCAGACTAGAACTCAGGATTAAGAAACAAACTCAAACCCACACAACTACTTGGAAACTGAACAACTTGCTTCTGAGTGTTGACTGGATAAACAATGAAATTAATGCATAAATAAAGACACTCTTTGAAACCAATCAGAATGAAGACACAACTTACCAGAATCTCTGGGACACATTTAAAGCAGTGTCAAGAAGGAAATTTATAGCAATAAATGCTCACATGAGAAAAAAGGAAAGACCTAATATTGACACCCTATCATCAAAATTGAAAGAGCTAGAAAAGGAAGATAAAAAAAAACTAAAAAGCTAGCAGAAGACAAGAAATAACCAAGATCAGAGCAGAACTGAAAGAGATAGAGACACAAAAAACCCTTCAAAAACTCAATAAATCCAGGAGCTGGTTTTTTGAAAAGATCAGTAAAATAGATTGCTAGCCAGATTAATAAAAAAGAAAAGGGAGAAGAATCAAATAGATGCAATAAAAAATGATAAAGGAGATATCACCACTGATCCCACAGAAATAAAAACTTCCATCAGAGATTACTACAAACAGCTCTATGCACATAAACCAGTAAACAAAAAGAAAAGGGAGAAGAATCAAATAGATGTAATAAAAAACAATAAGGGGGATATCACCACTGATTCCACAGAAATACAAACTACCATCAGAGATTACTAAAAACAGCTCTATGCACATAAACTAGTAAACCAGGAAGAAATTGATAAATTCCTAGACCCTTGTACTCTACCAAGACTAAACCAGAAGGAAGGTGAAACCCTGAATAGACCAATAACAAGGGCTGAAGTAGAGGCAGCAATCAATAGCCTATCAACCAAAAGAAAAAGTTCAGGTCCAGATGGGTTCACAGCTGAATTCTACCAGACATACAAAGAGGAGCTGGTTCCATTCCTTCCAAAACTGTATCAAACAATACAAAAGGAGGGAATCCTCCCTAACCCATTTTATAAGACCAACATTGTCCTGATACCAAAACCAGGCAGAGATTCAACTAAAAAAGAAAACTTCAAGCCCATATCCATGATTACCATCAACACAAAAATCTTCAATAAAATACTGGCAACAGATTGCAACACCAAATCAAGAAGCTTATCCATCACTATCAAATAGGCTTCATCCCAAGGATGTAAGGCTGGTTCAACATATGCAAATCCATAAATGTAATCCATCACATAAACGGAACCAAAGACAAAAACCACATGATTATCTCAACTGATGCAGAGAAGGCCTTCGACACAATTCAACAGCTCTTCATACTAAAAATTCTCAATAAACTAGGTATTTATGGAACATCATAAAATGATAAAAGCTATATATGACAAACCTACAGCCAATATCATACTGAACGGGCAGAAGATGGAAGCCTTCCTTTGAAATCAGGCACTAGACAAGGATGCCCACTCTCATCACTCCTATTCAATATAGTATTGGAAGTTCTAGCCAGAGCAATCAGGAAAAAGAAAAAAATAAAAGGTATTCAATTAGAAAAGGAGGAAGTCAAACTGTCTCTATTTGCAGATGACAAGATTTTATATCTAGAAGACCCTATTGTCTCAGCCCAAAATCTTCTCAAACTGATAAGCAAATTCAGCAAAGTCTCAGGATACAAAATCAATGTGCAGAAATCACAAGCATTCCTATATACCAATAACAGACTTAAAGAGAACCAAATCAAGAACAAACTACCACTCACAATTGCAACAAAGAGAATAATATACCTAGGAATACAACTAACAAAGGATGTAAAGGACCTCTTCAAGGAGAACTACAAACCACTGCTCAATGAAATAAGAGAGTACACATACAGATGGATTAACATTCTATGCTCATGGTTAGGAAGAATTAATATCGTGAAAATGGCCATACTGCCCAAAGTAATCTATAGATTCAATGCTAACCTCATCAAGCTACCAATGACCTTCTTCACAGAACTGGAGAAACCCACTTTAAACTTCATATGGAATCACAGGAAAGCCCACATAGCCAAGACAATCCTAAGCAAAAAGATCAAAGCCGGAGGCATCACACTGCCAGACCTCCAACTATACTACAAGGCTACAGTAATCAAAATAGTGTTATACTGCTACCAAAACAGAGACATAGACCAATGGAACAGAAAAGAGGTCCCAGAAGAAACACCACACATCTACAACCAACTGATGTTTGACAAACTTGGCAAAAACAAGAAATGGTGAAATGACTCTGTGTTTAATAAATGGTGTTGGGAAAACTGGCTAGCAATGTGCAGAAAGCAGAAACTGGACCCCTACCTGTCCCCTGACACTGAAATTAATTCCAGATGAATTGAAGAGTTAAACATAAAACCTAGCACCCCCACATAGCCAAGTCAATTCTAAGCAAAAAGAGCACATCGGGAGGCATCACACTACCAGACTTCAAACTATACAACAAGGCTACAGTAATCAAAACAGCATGGTACTGGTACCAAAACAGAGATATAGAATAATGGAACAGAACAGAGGCATCAAAGGCAACACAACATATCTACAACCATATAATCTTTGATAAACCAGACAAAAACAAGCAATGGGGAAAGGATTCCCTGTTTAATAAATGGTGTTGGGAAAACTGGCTAGCCATGTGCAGAAAGCAGAAACTGGACCCCTTCCTTACACCTTACACTAAAATTAACTCCAGATGGATTAAAGACTTAAACATAAGACCTGGCACCATAAAAACCCTAGAAGAAAATCTAGGCAAAACCATTCAGGACATAGGAGTAGGCAAGGACTTCATGACCAAAACACCAAAAGCATTTTGGCAACAAAAGCCAAAATAGACAAATGGGACCTAATCAAACTCCACAGCTTTTGCACAGCAAAAGAAACAGTCACTAGAGTGAACCGGCAACCAACAGAATGGGAAAAAATCTTTGCAGTTTACCCATCTGACAAAGGGCTGATACCCAGAATTTACAAAGAACTCAAAAAGATTTACAGGAAAAAAAAACAAACAAGCCCATTCAAAAATGGGCAAAGGATATGAACAGACACTTTACAAAAGAAGACATAAATGAGGCCAACAAACATGAAAAAATGCTGATCATCACTGGTCATTAGAGAGATGCAAATCAAAACCACATTGAGATACCATCTCACGCCAGTTAGAATGGCGATCATTAAAAAATCTGGAGAGAGCAGATGCTGGAGAGGATGCAGAGAAATAGGAACACCCTTACACTGTTGGTGGGAGTGTAAATTAGTTCAACCATTGTGGAAGACAGTGTGGCGATTCCTCAAGGACCTAGAAATAGAAATTCCATTTGACCCAGCAATTCCATTACTGGGTATATATCCAAAGGACTATAAATCATTCTACTATAAGGACACATGCACATGAATGTTCATTGCAGCACTGTTTACAATAGCAAAGACCTGGAACCAAACCAAATGCTCATCGATGATAGACTGGACTGGGAAAATGTGGCACACATACACCATGGAATATTATGCAGCAATCAAAAATGATGAGTTTTTGTCCTTTGTAAGAACATGGATGAATCTGGAGAACATCATTCTCAGCAAACTGACATAAGAACAGAAAACAAAATACCACATATTCTCACTCATAGGCGGGTGAGGAAAATGAGAACACATTGACATAGGGAGGAGGGTACTACACACTGGGGTCTATTGGGGGGAATAGGGGAGGGATGGGGGGGAGCTGGGGAGGGATAGCCTGGGGAGAAATGCCAAATATGGGTGAAAAGGAGGAAGGCAGCAAAACACACTGACATGTGTGTACCTATGCAACTATCTTGCACATTATGCACATGTACCCCCAAACCTAAAATGCAATAAAAATTTTAAAAAATAAGCTAACACCATAAAAACCCTAGAAGAAAACCTAGGCAAAACCATACAGGACATAGGCATAGGCAAGGACTTCATGACTAAAACACCAAAAGCAATGGCAATAAAAGCCAAGATAGACAAATGGAATCTAATTAAAATTCAGAGCTTCATACAGCAAAAGAAACCATCATTAGAGTGAATCAGCTATGAATAGAATGGGAAAAAAATTTTACACTCTACCCATCTGACAAAGGGCTAATAACCAGAATCTACAAAGAACTAAAAGAGATATACAAGAAAAAAGAAACAACCCCATTCAAAAGTAGGCAAAGGATATGAACAGATACTTTTCAAAAGAAGGCATATATGAGGCCAACAAACACATGAAAAAATGCTCATTATCCCTGGTCATTAGAGAAATGCAAATCAAAACTACATTGAGATATCACCTCATACCAGTTACAATGGCAATCATTAAAAAATCTGGAGACAACAGATGCTGGAGAGGATGCGGAGCAATAGGAACACTCTTACACAGTTGGTGGGAGTGTAAATTAGTTCAACCACTGTGGAAGACAGTGTGGTGATTTCTCAAGGATCTAGAAACAGAAATTCCATTTGACCCAGCAATTCCACTACTGGGCATATACCCAAAGAACTATAAATCATTCTACTATAGAGACATATGCACACGTATGTTCACTGCAGCCCTCTGTACAATAGCAAAGACCTGGAAACAACCCAAATGCCCATCAATGATAGACTGGACAAAGAAAATGTGGTACATATACACCATGGAAACTATGCAGCCATAAAAAATGATGAGTTCGTGTCCTTTGCAAGGACTTAGATGAATCTGGAAACCATCATTCTCAGCAAACTGACACAAGAACAGATAGTCAAACACCGCATGTTCTCACTCATAGGTGGGTGTTGAACAATGAGACACATGGAATCAGGGAAAGGATCATCACACACTGGGGGCAGTTGGCAGGGCAGGGGAGAGACAGTGCGGGGTGAGGAGAGAGGGGAGGGTGGGGAGGAATAACATGGGGAGAAATGCCAGATATAGTATGCACCTAAATTTAAATTAATTAATTTTTAAAAAAAATTTAATAAAATAGAATGATGATTTTCTTCTGCAGAGAGAGGGACTGGTTTCCTATTCACAATGTAAATAATACAGCATGTTAAGCAGTAATAATATTTTATTATCTGTTTGTGTTTTTTACATTATGATTCCCTTCTATTTCTACAGCTATTGAGAGTCATGCAAGGTATTATTTCAATGTATTGGCTATGTATTGGCCAGAACAATGGGTGAAACTACTATCTTCCACTACTTATAACAGGGAAAAAAAGAGTGGGTTGGGGGAGTTGGCTCAAACAGAACGCAAATTATAGACCATAAACAATGCCCTATATTTCAATGTCTCCCTATCTATCTGTTATAAAGATATAAATCATCTCTGGGATGCACAAGTCTACATGGCTTTTCTTCTGTGTCCTTCAAGAATATGCACAGTGAGACCACTCAAACATTCATTAAAACAGATTAGTAATCAGTACATAGGCACCCAAATTGAATTCAATAGAAAATTATATTTTGTTGTATAATGTTGCTTCATTATTTGCACTATGGTTTATCCTAAAATGACTTTTAAAGACCAGCCAAAGCAAATCTATCCATTCAAAGCTGGGCACTGGGATTACTTACATAACAGCTTTTTACAGATTATTGTTGACTTTCATTTTACTAGAGAAATTCAAACTACACTATTGGCTTTAATCCAAGATAGTTATCATTCACTTAAAATAATGGCAAAACACAATTCTTTGTCACTCCTTTGTCTTTTTACTCCCTAGAAAATGGTGTTACATTATCAAATGATTATATTATCAAAAATATAGTAGTTACCTATATTAACCAACAATCCCCTTTCTAAATCAAGTTCTCAAAAACGCAAACTCTCAAAAGACTTAGCCAGTCTTAAGTAAACACATCATACAAATCTGTTAAGATATATTGCCATTTAGTTAATGGCCTTTTACTAATGATCAACTATTAATAAATAATGCTATTAATTTTTAATTGAGAATTTGATGTTTAAAAACATCCTCAAAATATTATCTTTATTGACAAGGTTTATTCAAATTTCTGCAAGACTATATTTAGAGTTGTTTTCATTTAATACCAGCTAAGATGATTACAGTTGTGTTATTAATTCCTGCCAGCCACAATAAAATATTTTTTAAAGTTAATCCACAGGCAAAGTAATCCCATAAAGCTTTATACTTCTATTTTTATTCAATAGACTGATTTTCAAATTTTCAAAATTTAATATTCTTTAAAATTATATTCAAACTATAAAGTAGCATTTTTATCAAAATGTATATTTACAATAAAAAAGTATTTTCATGATTAAGCCTTATAAATTCCTATTTTTAAATTTTATATCAATAATTACCAGCCTGCAAAAGCAATGAAAATATCCAGACAACTCAGTTATTTCTTTATAATTATTTAAAGTAAGTTATTTCTTTAAATCCAGTAAAATATATTACATAATTGAGTGGGTTTTTTATTGTTTGCTTAGCTAGTTGTTTTTTTGGGAAAAGTATTTTTTCTATACTTTGTTAATGTATTTTCCTCTGAAAATATGAAAAAAAGAATTAAAAGCTATTTGCACAAATATAAGAGATGTCTGTATAAAAACATATTTAAACCATATTCTTAACTTTCTTTACAATCTTTAATAAGTAGGAGAATAAACATAAGATTAAATGTTATATGGCTAGCTTCATGACAAATTGGTAAGAATTCCAAAACACTGAGATTTTCATCAATAAACTTTTCAATTCTGGATCATAAACTTTTCTAAGAAAAGCAAGAAAGATGAAAAGATGTTTTTATTTTTGTTTTAAGAAGACAGTAAAAGTAGAATTTGATTCTAAGTAGAATGTAACTATCATTTTATATTAGACAATTCCTTCCCTGGAGAAAGACAACTTTCTTCTCTAGCGTATTTGTACTCAATGTTTTAAAACATACTATTCAGGGTTTTCTTCGGTGTAAACTTTTCTTCCTAGTCAAAACATTCTTTCAAAATTTACATTTTTCAATAACCTCTTTTTATTTCTATTCTAAAACAATTCCTTTCTAGGTTAACCTTATATAAGAAAAATAAAAATAAATAAATAAATAAATAAATAAATAAATCTTCCCCTCCAGTATTAAAGAAAATTATCCCAGTATGAAATGTGGTTAACATCAGGTTCTTTAACCACATTATTCAAGCTATCAAACCAAATTCTGACCATTAAAATGATGAATAATTTTCATAATACATACCTAGCAAAGCTTGGAATAAGCTGCTCTTAAAGATACCCATCACCTTTTTAACAGCATTTTTCAACAGCTGCTCCTCTGGTTTCCTCAATTTTTTGCAGTATTCTTCCAGTAATGATAAAGCTCGGTCAGTATCTGAAAAACATTATATTATCTTAGGATCTTAACAAAATAGAAAGCTAACATTAAACTATTCTATGATTGTGTTCCTAACTTAATGACACAAAATAACTTAATAAGATAATAATTTCTATAAACTACCATATGAAATTAATAATTACACTCAGTGCCCAATTTCAACAATCCAGTTTTATTTCTATAGCCCTGTCTTCCAAAAAAATCTCTAACTGTAAAACCAAAAAAAATTAATTCAAGCCTGGCCACAATGTTCAGGTTAAATATAATTCTCTCTTGTCAGAGACACTTACCTTAAAATTGATGACTTCCTGCAAAATAATATCCAACTTCTTTAATATGAACTTTAAGGCCTCTCTCCCATGATCAAACATTTTCAGCCTTATTTCCCACTATAGAGTCCACACTCTCTAAACACACACATAGAGCCTTAGTCATACTAGATTACTCACTTTTCCCTTCACACCTTTTTCTCTCTTTCTCTACTTTTTCCCACATCTGTACTTTTCTTTGCTCCTACTGTTGTTCTGTGTGCTGGTACATCTTCCCCATACCATTGTCTCCTGCTAAAATCAGTGTGCTATCTTGAAAAGGGGTTGTTGTCAGGTAAATCTGGTTATAACACAGATCTTCTTACTTACTAGCTGTGTGTGATTTTTAACAAGTTTTGTAACCTCTCTGAGCTTCAGTTTCCTCACAGGTATTACAATTAAATAAGAAAATACATGCACAATGTCCAGCACACAGAAAATAATCAATTAAGTCAACTGAAAACCTACTTTCTCTTAATTTAGGTCTAACTCAAATGGTCTCTTTTCTATAAGGACATCTCTGATGGTTAAAATTAATCACTATCTCCTCTTCTTCTAAACCATTTTGCCTATATAAATTAGTAGACAGTCTTAATCCATATCTTATTATGACTTCTTGAATAATGTCTTCAACCTTCACAAGACAAAACATCCTTGAAAAAATCACTATTTATACCACCTTTGTGTTTAGGTGATAATTGTCTTTGAATTTTAAAAGCCCTCTTTCCCTTCCCATCTACCACTTTCAAAAATAGCTAAAATACCAGTTATAATAACAATAGCTTATATTTATTTTACATTTCCTCCTTTCTTTTGAACCTTCCAACTCTTCTTCCTCATGGCCATTCTTAGCTGACAATACTACTTCCTGTTACATAGCAAGTCAGAAGACAGCTTCCACAAGCTCCTAACAACATCTACTGACTTACCTGTAACTGTGCCCACATAGTCTTCCTTCCCTTATATTACTATGAATAAAGTATTTCTATTTCTAAGACCAACTCCTCTACTTGAGCACTGAAATCTATCCTCTCTTGCTTACTCAAGGACATTGTTCCATTATCAATTATTTTCTTTTCCACTCAATCATCCCATCATTACTAAATCCAGTGGTCACTTATCAATTAACTCATTTGGCCCATCAGCAGCATTTGATATTGTTACACTCCTGAAAACACTTTTTTTTGCTAGGCTTCCACACACAGAGGTGTGCTGGTAAATATTTAAAACTAGTTCAGATAAAAAAGAAAACATGTGTGCCTAAACACACGAGTTTGTCATAATTTTACTGATACAAAAATGTATACCTATGAGTCTGCAAATAATAAGATATACAAACTTTAATTGTAAATTCCATTAGTCAGTTGATTCTCAAGAATATTTTTGTTGGTTTTAACCAAATTCTTGTATTCTAAGCCAATATAATATTGTAATTGATGAATGTTCCAACATAATGCTGTTTCAACATAAATATTAGTTCCAACATAAATGCCGTTTATGTTGCTATATTAATTAATAAAATGAAAATAAAATAAAGGTAGTTTTTGTGAAAACCTCACTCCATCAATTATGTCATTTGCCTGCTGAATCAGATAATAATTTTTGAATAGTGGACAAATATTTCCTCAATTTCTGTACTAATCTCAATGTAACAGCAAAAATGTTTTTAACTGCACTTAAATTATTAACATTCTCTTTGTTTCTTTCTTATCAACAAAACAATAAATCAAGCCCAAATTTGTAGCATTTGCATTTTTCAAGGTCTAAATATTCCCAATTTCAAGCTACCAACATGATGTCTCTGAACATGTATCTGGAAAGAGATGCATAGCAGCACACCATTATGTAGCTTATCCACCATACATATACAATCAATGTAAATAACCCAAGAGCAGAAATGGAATCAAAATGAAAACTAATAAGGAATTGATGACTATAGAGTATTTATTACTTTTTAATATATTTATGCTTATGCATATTTTTTATTTACAAAAATAGAGATGGGTTTATCTATGTTGCCCAAGTTAGTCTTGAACTCCTGATCTCAAGCAATCCTCCTGTTTTGACCTCCCAAAGTGCTAAAATTACAGGCATGAGCCACCATTCCTGGCCCATAATTTATGCATAATTTGTAATTGGCTGTATTTAACATTTTTTAAATAGTGGTATTTAATTGCAAATTTGCTGAAAATTAAATGATAGGCTCTTGCAAGCTGATATGAGCCATCTCTAGCACACCAGTATTTCCAGGGCACCACTCTCTCCCAGATTGTCTTCCTACATCATGGATGCCCTTTCTGAATCACATTTATTAGTTACCCCTAATTTCTCAATGAAGATTTAGGATGTTTAGTGTTCCACTAAACATAATAAGACTTATTTCCTTTATTTTTACTCCCTGGGTAATCTTACCCACTCTCCTCAATAATCTTATCTAGTCCCCTAGCTTTAAAATTACCAGTACCCTCATGACTTCCAAATTTATATCCATAGCTCAGAACTTTCCCCTGAGTTCCAGACTCATATCCAACTGATATTTAACATTTCCATTTGATGTTTAATAAGCATCTCAAACTTCACTCGTCAAAACTGAACTCCAGTTCTTACCCACCCATCCTCAATCTGCTTCTCCTGCAATGTTTCTCCATCTTGCATCCTTCCAATTATTCAAGTCAAAATTCCTGACATCAGCATTTATTTGTTTCTCTAATTCTCTACATCTATTCATCAGAAAATCCTGTGAGCTCCAACATCAAACTACATACAGAATCCCATCACTTCTCACCTCCTCTAGTGCCACCACCCTGGCACAACCCATCATCATCTATCCCCTACATTACTGCAATAATGTTCTACTAGTTTACATGCTGTCACCTTTGCCCTTTTACAGTCTTTTTTTTTTTTTTTTTTTTTGCCAAGGTCTCTCTCTGCCATCAGATGGAAGAGCAATCACTGCTCATTGTAGCATAGCCCTCCCAAACTCAAATGATCCTCCCAAATCATTTTTTGATCTTTTGTAGAGACAAAGTCTTACTATGTTGCCCAGGCTGGCCTACAGTCTTTTCTAAACACAATAGCCAAAAATATTATTTCAAGTCATCAATTAGATTATGTTGCTCCTCAACTTAAACCATCCAGTGTCTCTCCATCCCACTCAGAGCAAAGGCCCACCTCTCTGACTTCACTTCTTAGATCTCTCCTCTACTCCAACGACAGTATCCCTGCTCTTTCTCAAATATACCAAGAAGTCAAAAAAATATCATGGCCTCTATGCTTGTAATTCTGCTTACAACACTCTTGTCTCAGGTATCCATAAAGCTTTCTCCTTCACTTCCTTTATATCTCTGCTCATATACCATTTTAGCAGCAAGGCCTTCCCTAATACTCCTATATAACATAGCAAACCTCAAGCTTATCCCTTGAAAGAAATGAGAATTTAATCAGGCAATAACAGATGAGAAAGGACATTGTGTAGTTACTACTCTTCTATCAGTAAGTTTAGAAATATAGAAATAAATGTGTGAACAGAGCGTTCTCTCCAATTTGCATTAACAAAGAATGGTAACATAAATATATGCTAATATATTTGCATAAACTCTAATTTTTAAAAATGATTTCACAGTTTACTTGCATAATGTTTTTAACAACTCTGAATCAGGGACAAATATCAGCAGTTTCTATGAAATAATGGTGGCTCACTTTCTAACCCATTCCTACCAGCTATTTACAAATATAAGTAGTTATATTACTTATCACTGTAAGTGATAACAATACAATAATTGTACTATATACCTCCCTCTCTATTTATATGTATCTCTGGGTTCTAATCCTGTAATTATCTCTAGTGCCCGAAGCTTTAGACTTTTTCATTTCCTCATTAAAGTCTACAGATATTTTTTTGAAAACCTAAGTACTGAGAACATCTTTTTCTTTCCTCTGTCTTTTGTTTAATACAATTATAGCTTTTTTTTCTTTTTTGCTTCTGTGACATTGTTGTACATATGACTTTAGTCTTTTATTCTTTTAAAGGGAAATTCTCGGCCAGGCACAGTGACTCATGCCTATAATTCCAGCGCTTTGGGTAAACTAGGTGGAAAGACTGCAGAAGGTCAGGACTTCAAGACCAGCCTGGGCAACACAGCAAAACCCATTCTCTACAACAAAATTTAAAAATTAGATGGATGGGGTGTTGTATGTCTGTACTTTCAGCTACTCAGAGGTCTGAGATGGAAAAATCATTTAAACCCAGGAGAAAAAATTTCAAAGATGGCGTAGTAGAAACAACTCACGATTGCAACTCTCAGGGAAGGTGCAGAGGGCGAGTCCTAGCCACATTTTCAGATGGACCTTTGTTGCCCACAGAATGGGGAAATTCCCAGGTGCAGGAGAGATGTGGGAAAACAGTGCAGCCCTTTCAGCTTGCACGGCACAGCCATGCAGCGGCAGCCTGCACAAAGCTCACTGGTCTGGATGCCCTGTTAAACCAGCAGTCTGAGATTTGGGAGGGAAGATTAACATATCCATCTGATTGAGCGGGACATGGACAGTGAGCCAGACAGGGAGATTCTTGGGAAGCGTGATTTGAGCTGGTGCAGTGGGCTGTGGCAAAGGAAATCACGCAGATCCTGGTGCCCTGTCAGCAGGCAACTGAGGCACCTGTGAAAAAGTCAACTGTTCAACTTAAAAAGGAATAGAGAGAGAAGGGACTCTGAGGCAGGGAGCCAGGTGATCAGGCTCAGCGGGTCCCACCCCCACAGGGACAAACAAAATGGCGATTTGAAACACTCGGAGTTGAGAGTTTTACTGCGGGCTCAGCTGAAGCCAGGACAGTGCAGCTCAGTGGGGGAGAAGCGTCTGCCACTACGGACACATACCGCCCCTACTGAGGTACACGCTCATTATAAAAGCAGCCTGCCATAGCCAAGGCAACCCACCATAACAGAGAGACTCTGCCAACAGGGTGGAGCCCAACACAGTAGAGTGGAGCCCCATGGCAGTAGGGCGGAGCCCTGCAGCAGAAGAGCGGAGCCCTGGCAGGCAAAAAGTGACTAGACTGCCTCCTAACTGGGAAGGACAGTGCAACAGATACTCATAAAGAAATCCCCAACTCCCTGAGACAGAGCATCTGGGGAAAAGAAAAAAAATGGGGGGGAGTTTTATAAGTTCTGCTGCAGTAGACCTAAACATATCCACCCAGCAACACTGAATGAATAACGGAGCTCACAGCTCAGCACTGGAGCTCCTATAAAGTACAGACCATCTTCTCAAGCAGCTCCCTGACCCCTGTATATCCATAGAATCATCTCAAAAAAGGACTAATCAGACTGACATTTGGCAGGCATCATTCTGGGACAAAGATAGCAGAAGAAGAAACTGGTAGCATCCCTCACTGTTCTGCAGCTGCTACAGGTGTACCCCAGACAAACAGGGCCTGGAGTGAACCTCAAAACTCATACAGCAGAGGGACTAGACTATTAAAAAAAAACTAACAGAAATACTTCATTATAAACAATCTGGGCATCCACTAAGAGTCCCAATTGAAAAGTCAGCAACTACTAAGATGACAGGTGGATAAATCAACAAATATGGAAAGAAACCAGAGAAAAAAGGAGGAAAACACCTGAAACAACAAAACACCTCACCTCTTACAAAGGACCAAAACTCCTCACCAGCAAGGGAACAAAGCTGGATGGAGAATGAGTGTGATGAAATGACGGAATCAGACTTCAGAAGGTGGATAATGAGAAACTTCAATTAGCTAAAAGAACATCTTCTAAATGAATGCAAAGATACTAAGAATCTTGAAAAAAAAAGATTTGAAAAAAGATTCAAGAAAATGATAACAAGAATGGAAAACTTAGAGAGGAATATGAATGAATTGAAGGAGCTGAAAAACACAACACAAGAATTTCATGAAGCATGCACAAGTTTCAACAGCTGAATTGACCAAGCAGAAGAAAGAACATCAGAAGTTGAAGATCAACTCAATGAAATAAAATGAGAAACCAAGATTAGAGAAAAAAAGCACAAAAAGGAATGAACAAAATCTCCAAGAAATGTGGGACAATGTGAAGAGACCTAACCTAGGTTTGATAGGTGTACCAGAATGTGATGAAGAGAATGAATCCAAGCTGGAAAACACTCTTCAGGATATTATCCAGGAAAATTTCCCCAACCTAGCAAGGCAGGTCAATACACAACTCCAGGAAATACAGAGAACACCACAAAAATATTCCGCAAGAAGAGCAACCCCAAGGCATATAATCGTCAGATTCACCAGGGTTGAAATGAAAAAGAAAATATTAAGGGCAGCCAGAGAGAAAGGTCAGGTCACCCACAAAGGAAAGCCGATTGGACTCACAGCAGATCTCTCAGCAGAAACTCTACAAGCCAGAAGAGAGTGGGGGACAATATTCAGCATCCTTAAAAAAAAAAAAAAACTTTCAACCTAGAATTTCATATCCAGCCAAACTGAGCTTCATAAGTGAAGGAAGAATAAAATCATTTACCAACAAGCAAATACTCAGAGATTTTTGTCACCACCAGGCCTGCTTTACAAGAGCTCCTGAAAGAGGCATTACACATAGAAAGGAACAACCAGTACCAGCCATTCTAAAAACATACCAAATGCTAAAGAGCATCAACAAAATGAAGAATCTGCATCAACCAATGGGCAAAACAGCCAAATAGCATCAAAATGGCAGTATCAAATTCACACATAACAATATTAACCCTAAATGTAAATGGGCTAAACGCACCAATCAAAAAACACAGACTGGCAAATTGGATAAAAAACCAAAACCCATTAGTGTGCTGTATCCAGGAAACCCATCTCACATGCAAGGATACACGAAGGCTCAAAATAATGGAATGGAGGAAGATTTACCAAGCAAATGGAGAGCAAAAAGAAGCAAGAGTTGCAATTCTCATCTCTGATAAAATAGACTTTAAAGCAACAAAGATCAAAAGAGACAAAGAAGGTCATTACATAATGGTAAAAGGATCGATACAACAAGAAGAGCTAACAATACTAAATATATATGGACCCAATTAAGGAGCACACAGATATACAAGGCAAGTTTTTAATGACTTACAAAGAGACTTAGACTCCCACACAACAATAGTGGGAGACTTTAACACTCCACTGACAATATCAGACAGATCAACCAGACAAAATATTAGCAAGGATATCAAGGGCTTCCACTCAGACCTGGAACAAGCAAACCTGATAGACATTTACAGAACTCTCCACCCCAAATCCACACAATATACATTCTTCTCAGAACCATATCACACCTACTCCAAAACTGACCACATAATTGGAAGTACAGCACTCCTCAGCAAATGCAAAACAACTGAAATCATAACAAACAGTCTCTCAGACCATAGGGCAACCAAGTTAGAACTCAGAATTCAGAAACTAACTCAGAACAAAACAGCTTCATGGAAACTGAACAATTGGCTCTTGCATGTTGATTGGATAAACAATGAAATGAAGGCAAAAATAAAGAAGTTCTTCGAAACCAACGAGAACAAAGACACAACATACCAGAATCTCTGGGACACATTTAAAGCAGTCTCTAGAGGAAAATATATAGCAATAAGTGTCCACATGAGAAGAGTGGAGAGATCCAAAATTGACACCCTATCATCAAAATTGAAAGAGCTAGAGGAGCAAGATCAAAAGAACTCAAAACCTAGCAGAAGACAAGAAATAACTAAGATCAGAGAAGAATTGAAGAAGATAGAGACACGAAAAACCCTTCAAAAAAATCAATAAATCCAAGAGCTGATTTTTTAAAAAGATCAACAAAATAGACAGACCACAAGCCAGACTGATAAAAAAGAAAAGAGAAAACAACCAAATAAATGCAATAAAAAACGATAAAGGGGAAATCACCACAGATTCCACAGAAATTCAAATCATCATCAGAGAATACTACAAACAACTCTATGCACATAAACTAGTAAACCAGGAAGAAATGGTTAAATTCCTGGACACCTATGTCCTCCCAAGCCTAAACCAGGAGGAAGCCAAAACTATCAATAGGCCAATAACAAGGTCTGAAGTTGAGGCAGCAATTAAGAGCCTACCACTCAAAAGCCCAGGTCCAGATGGATTCACAGCTGAATTCTACCAGATACACAAAGAGGAGCAGGTACCATTCCTTCTGAAACTATTCCAAATAATTCAAAAAGAGGGAACCCTTCCCAAATCATTTTATGAGACCAACATCATCCTGATACCAAAACCTGACAGAGACTCAACAAGAAAAGAAAACTTCAGGCCAATATCCATGATGAACATAGATGCAAAAATCTTCAATAAAATACTGGCAAACCGATTGCAACAGCACATTAAAAAACTTATCCATCATGATCAAGTAGGATTCATCCTGGGGATGCAAGGCTGGTTCAACATACGCAAGTCTATAAACGTAATTCACCACATAAACAGAACCAAAAACAAAAACCACATGATTATCTCAATTGATGCAGAGAAGGCATTTGACAAAATTCAACAGCCCTTTATTTGAAAAACCCTCAATAAACTTGGTATTGATGAAACATATCTCAAAGTAATAAAAACTATTTATGACAAACGAACAGCCAATATCAAACTGAATGGGCAAAAACTGGAAGCATTCCCCTTGAAATCCAGCACTAGACAAGGATGCCCTCTCTCACCACTCATATTCAACATAGTACTGGAAGTTCTAGCAAGAGCAATCAGGCAAGAAAAAGAAATAAAGGGTATTCAAATAGGAGAGGTGGAAGCCAAATTGTCTCTATTTGCAGATGACATGATAGTATACCTAGAAGACCCCATCACCTCAGCACAAAATCTCCTGAAACTGATAAGCAACTTCAGCAAAGTCTCAGGATATAAAATCAATGTGGAAAAATCACAAGCATTCCTATACACCAATAACAGACTTAAAGAGAACCAAATCAAGAACGAACTGCCATTCACAATTGCTAAAAAGAGAATAAAATACCTAGGAATACAACTCAAAAGAAATGTAAGGGACCTCTTTAAGGAAAACTACAAACCACTGCTCAATGAAATAAGAGAGGACACAAACAGATGAAGAAACATTCCATGTTCATGGTTAGGAAGAATCAATATCATGAAAATGGCTATACTGCCCAAATTTACAGAATCAATGCTATTCCCATCAAGCTACCATTGACTTTCTTCACAGAAATGGAAAAAACCACCATGAACTTCATAAAGAACCAAAAGAGAGCCCGCATAGCCAAGTCAATTATAAGCAAAAAGAGCACAGCGGGAGGCATCACACTACCAAACTTCAAATTATACGACAAGGCTACAGTAATCAAAACAGCATGGTACTGGTACCAATACAGAGATATAGAACAATGAAACAGAACAGAGGCATCGGAGGCAACACAACATATCTACAACCATATAATCTTTGATAAACCAGACAAAAACAAGCAATGGGGAAAGGATTCCCTGTTTAATAAATGGTGTTAGGAAAACTGGTTAGCCATGTGCAGAAAGCAGAAACTGCACCCCTTCCTGACACCTTACACTAAAATTAACTCCAGATGGATTAAAGACTTAAACATAAGACCTGACACCATAAAAACCCTAGAAGAAAATCTAGGCAAAACCATTCAGGACATACGAGTAGGCAAGGACTTCATGACCAAAACACCAAAAGCATTGGCAACAAAAGCCAAAATAGACAAATGGGACCTAATCAAACTCCGCAGCTTTTGCACGGCAAAAGAAACAGTCACTAGAGTGAATCAGCAACCAACAGAATGAGAAAAAATCTTTGCAGTTTACCCATCTGACAAAGGGCTGATATCCAGAATTTACAAAGAACTCAACAGATTTACAGGAAAAAAGCAAACAAGCCCATTAAAAAATGGGCAAAGGATATGAACAGACACTTTACAAAGGAAGACATACATAAGGTCAACAAACACACAAAAAAAGGCTCATCATCACTGGTCATTAGAGAGATGCAAATCAAAACCACATTGAGATACCATCTCACACCAGTTAGAATGGCGATCATTAAAAAATCTGGAGACAGCAGATGCTGGAGAGGATGTGGAGAAATAGGAACACTCTTACACTGTTGGTGAAAGTGTAATTTAGTTCAACCATTGTGAAAGACAGTGTGGTAATTCCTCAAGGACCTAGAAATAGAAATTCCATTTGACCCAGCAATCCCATTACTGGGTATATATCCAAAGGACTATAAATCGTTCTACATAAGGACACATGCACACAAATATTCATTGCAGCACTGTTTACAATAGCAAAGACCTGGAACCAACCCAAATGCCCATCGATGATAGACTGGACTGGGAAAATGTGGCACATATACACCATGGAATATTATGCAGCAATAAAAAATGATGAGTTTGTGTCCTTTGTAAGGACATGGATGAATCTGGAGAACATCATTCTCAGCAAACCGACACAAGAACAGAAAATGAAATACCACATATTTTCACTCATAGGCGGGTGAGAAAAATAAGAACACATGGACACGGGGGGGGGTACTACACACTTGGGTCTATTGGGGGGAATAGAGGTGGGATGGGGGGAAGCTGGGGAGGGATAGCCTGGGGAGAAAAGCCAAATGTGGGTGAAGGGGAGGAAGGCAGCAAAACACACTGCCATGTGTGTACCTATGCAACTATCTTGCACGTCCTGCACATGTACCTCAAAACCTAAAATGCAATAAAAATGGAAAAAAATAAAAAATAAAAATAAAATAAACCCAGGAGTTTGAGGCCTCAGTGGGCTATGATCCTGTTACTGCACTCTAGCCTCGGCTACAGAGAATGACCCTGTCAATAAATACATAAATAAATAACTGTCTCTCTAAATACATTAATTAAATAAAGAGCAAGTCTCAAAAATGTATTAATATACCCATAATCACTCTACAAATATAATTAGATAAGTAAGGGGAATTTCACTCACTCATTTAGCATATATATATATATATATATATATATATATATATATAGAGAGAGAGAGAGAGAGAGAGAGAGAGAGAGAGAGAGAGAGAAACTTTAAAGGTTAAATACTGTATTGATTCAAAACAGTTAAATGTATTCTAAACCAGCCAAGTTTACCATGCCTCTCATCTCTGAAAATAAAACAAAATGCTAAAATATTTTTTAAAAGTCATACATATATAATCAAGTCTCTATTAGAGAAGTTATGCTTTCACATACTGGAATTGTGGCTGCCCTTGCATGCTTCTTTTGATTACTGAAAATGATCATTATCTGGAGTCAAGTCTATTATGCCCTTTAACTCTCTCTACTGAAATCCTTATTTCTGGTTAATTAAAGCTGGAAGGTAATCTAAAATAACAAATTAAACAAATAAGATAAATGGCAAGGATATTTTCATACAAGTCAAAAATCCCTAATGTTATCTCCATAAATTGAAGAAAGAGGAAAGTTGGGATAATTATCCAAGCAAGTCAAGATTAATATTTTAATTGATATTCAAATAACCAAGTGGAGAATTTTTCACCTAAATTGTCTCAATTCTCCTGTTTCCTTCATTGAAGTCTACCTTCATATGACTCCTAAGTCTATGAAAAATATGAAGCTAAATTTGGATTACTTGAGGGCCAGCACAGGAGGAAATGAGGGGAAAGGAGAATCACTTTTTAAAGCAAGAAATTTTTGCATGAAATATGCAACCAAGGGATAGTTAATGTTACATAATTGGAAAAGTAGGTAATCATGTGTCTGCTAATTAAGGCTCAACTCTATATTGTACTTAGGTTAAGAATAGCATCACCAGAAAGTTACAAATAATTTGGGACAGGTAATTTAAATTTGAAACAGTATTGGCAATAGTGCTAACAAATGAACTCATAGATAAAAGAAAAATAAAATCATTTCCCATAGCTTAAAAATAAAGAATTACAGAACATACAGTGGTATCATTAGGAAAACTCAGATCAAAGTATAATAGAGGAAAGGTGATTTTAATGAGCAAATCTTGGAAAGTAAAGCATTTAGAATAGCGAAATTGTTTTATATAAATCTATTAAACATTTTTACAGTTTAAAAAGAACTATTAAATGCTTTATCTTTTCTGATTCTCATCACTGGTAAGTCATATCTATTTTGTATGAAACTGAAATTCAGAGTGGCTTGTCCAAGATCACAGAGCTACTAAATAACAGATTTGAGCTTAATACAAAAGCTTTTAATTCCAAGTTTAGTGTTCTTCCCATAATACCACCCTTAATCCTCCAGAAATGGAGTTGAGCATATTTCTGTGGAAAAAAAAATAAAATAAAACTTGACCAATCAGACATAAATTGTATCATTGAATTTTAGAATCTAGGGTTAAATGTTGAATCACAAATTTTCAAATTTATTTTTTTAATTTGCATTTGTGGCCTGGCATGGTGGCTTATGCCTATAATCCTAGCACTTTAGGAGGCTGAAGCAGGCAGATCATCTGAGGTCAGCAGTTTGAGACCAGCCTGGCCAACATGGTAAAACCTCATCTCAAAAAAAAGAAAAAATAATAATAATTAAAATAAGAATTTGTATATGTCACATAGAAATAAAAATGGTCCTACATTTATAAGTCTGGTAAACAGAGGAAATAGGTTATGATAGGTTATTTCATTCATTAATCAAATATTTCTTGACTATCTCAATACATTCCAGATTCTGGGAACACATTACTGAACAAAATAGGCAATAGTCTACACTCACAGAGATTTTAGTCTCGAAATAAAGATAACTAGGCAATTTCAACAAAGTGAAAGATTAAAACAGAGTATAAGAATGCTATAATGGCTAGGCACGGTGGCTCAAGCCTGTAACCCCATCACCTTGCGAGGCCAAGGTAAGTGAATCACCTGAGGTCAGGAGTTCAACACCAACCTGACCAACATGGTAAAACCCTGTCATTACTAAAAATACAAAAATTAGCTCGGCATGATGGCAGGTGCCTGTAATCCCAGCTACTTGGGAGGCTGAGGCAGGAGAATTGCTTGAGCCTGGGAGGCAAAGATTGCAACGAGATGAGATCACACAATTACACTCCATCCTGGGTGACAAAGCGAGACTCCATCTCAAAAAAAAAGAATGTTATCATAAGGTACCAGGTACCATGGGAGTAGAGAAGTAACTTAATGCCATATGTACAATGTTAACAACTCTGGCCTTATACCCAAGAGTAGAATGACAAGCCATGGAAGATTTTTAACTGAAGGGGAAAATGACCATTTTTTAGATTTAGAAAGATTAACTATAGTATGATATATATCCATTAAAACAAGCAATAACAATTAGATTTTTCTCATATTTTAAATAAATATATACAAAATTTAATAGTCACAATTTTATCATTACTTATTAGACATTATGACTAGAAAATGAAAGTATTTTATTAACAAGTATTCCCATATGCTTAATTTTTATTGTTAATGTTATTGCCTCTTTACAAATCAAGGGTACTCATGTGAAAGTAATAAAATAATGAATAGTAATAGAAAAGTTAATCTTACATCAGGTTTTCAAAAAGAAATTTTTAACATTAAAATGTATAGTTCGAGATGATACAGCAAACGTGTCATTTTAGCATTTGTTGAAAAATGCTAGGTATTCTGCATAGATAACCTTATTTAATCTTCACAAGAATCCTAAGAAATACTACTATATACATTTTCACAAATTAGGAAATTTTAGACCGATAAAAATACAGTACATTTGCCCAATGCTACACAACAGTAAGTATTGGAACCACAATGCAAATGCTGATCTATCTGCCACCAAAGCCCAAACAAAGCATTATGCCATATTGAAACTTGACTTACTAGGAAAAGATCACAATGCTTCTTTCTTCTATAATTATTTGTTGCAATTATACTTTACCCTCCCTTTAAAAATTGTCTTAATATACTTCAACAAACACCTGTTGATCAGGCTATTTTCCCAGTTGAAGCAAGAAGATATTATTAATAGTATAAAATGGATTTACACCTCTCCTTTTAGATAAGCCATGCTTTCAAATTTTCTATAGATTTGTTAAAAGGGAAGGATAGAAAACGTGCAAGGCTAAACAAGAATAAATAGAAAACAAGAAGATAACAAGTTGGCCGGGCATGTGGCTCATGCTTTTAATCCCAGCACTTTGTGAGGCTGAGTCAGATGGATCATTTTGAGCTCAGGAGTTCCAGACCAGCCTGGGCAACATGGCAAAACTGTGACTCCTCTAAAAATACAAAAATTAGCCAGGCATGGTGACAGGCTCCTGTAATCCTAGCTAAATAAATAAATAAAATTTGAAATTTAAATAGTGGAGAATATGTATGGCTAGACTTAAAGCAAACCTGAAGATGGCAATCATTTTGTGTATATCAGATAATTTACAAATTACTTTAGCATCTTTGGAAGAGGAAAAATATTAGTAAGAAATGTTATAACCTGTTTTAATAAAAAACGGATACACAGAACAGCATCTCCTATCTGTGATTAGATGCATCATTGCCATGTCTGGGGAGGCTTGTTCCAGAAGCTGACCAGGAAGCTGAACCCAAACCACTGATGGAAGGAGACTCTGACTTTAAAAACATTATTTCTCCTCCTTGGACCTACCCCCTGCCCAAATAAAAAGAAACGCATTACTGCCCAAAGTAATTTACACAATCAATGCTATCCCCATCAAACTACCATTGAATTTCTTCACAGAACTGGAAAAAACCACCATGAATTTCATATGGAACCAAAAAAGAGCCCGCATAGCCAAGTCAATTCTAAGCAAAAAGAACACAGCGGGAGGCATCACACTACCAGACTTCAAACTATACTACAAGGCTACAGTAATCAAAACAGCATGGTACTGGTACCAAAACAGAGATATAGACCAATGGAACAGAACAGAGGCATCGGAGGCAACACAACACATCTACAACCATATTATCTTTGATAAACCAGACAAAAACAGGCAATGGGGAAAGGATTCCCTATTTAATAAATGGTGTTGGGAAAACTGGCTAGCCATGTGCAGAAAGCAGAAATTGGACCCCTTCCTGACACCTTACACTAAAATTAACTCCAGATGGATTAAAGACTTAAACGTAAGACCCGACACCATAAAAACCCTAGAGGAAAATCTAGGCAAAACCATTCAGGACATAGGAGTAGGCAAGGACTTCATGAACAAAACTCCCAAAGCATTGGCAACAAAAGCCAAAATAGACAAATGGGACCTAATCAAACTCCACAGCTTCTGCACAGCAAAACAAACAGTCACTAGAGTGAATCGGCAACCATCAGAATGGGAAAAAATCTTTGCAGTTTACGCATCTGACAAAGGGCTGATATCCAGAATTTACAAAGAACTCAAACAGATTTACAGGAAAAAAACAAACAAGCCCATTCAAAAATGGGCAAAGGATATGAACAGAAACTTTACGAAAGCAGACATACATGAGGCCAGCAAACATATGAAAAAGTGCTCATCATCATTGGTCATTAGAGAGATGCAAATCAAAACCACATTGAGATACCATCTCACACCAGTTAGAATGGCGATCATTAAAAAATCTGGAGACAGCAGATGCTGGAGAGGATGTGGAGAAATAGGAACACTCTTACACTGTTGGTGGGAGTGTAAATTAGTTCAACCATTGTGGAAGACAGTGTGGCGATTTCTCAGGGACCTAGAAATAGAAATTCCATTTGACCCAGCAATCCCATTACTGGGTATCTATCCAAAGGATTATAAATCGTTCTACTATAAGGACACATGCACACGAATGTTCATTGCAGCACTGTTTACAATAGCAAAGACCTGGAACCAACCCAAATGCCCAACGATGATAGACTGGACTGGGAAAATGTGGCACATATACACCATGGAATATTATGCAGCAATCAAAAATGATGAGTTTGTGTCCTTTGTAGGGACATGGATGAATCTGGAGAACATCATTCTCAGCAAACTGACACAAGAACAGAAAAAGAAATACCGCATATACTCACTCATAGGTGGGTGAGAAAAATGAGAACACGTGGACACAGAGAGGCGGTCTACTATACACTGGGGACTGTTGGGGGGAATGGGGGAGGGACAGCAGGGGGGGGCTGGGGGGGATAGCCTGGGGATGAATACCAAGTGTGGGTGAAGGGGAGGAAAGCAGCAAAGCACACTGCCATGTGTGTACCTATGCAACTATCTTGCTTGTTCTGCACATGTACCCCCAAACCTATAATGCAATAAAAATTAAAAAAAAAAAAAAAAAAAAAAAAAAAAAAAAAAAAAAAAAAGAAACGCATTCAGGTAATAAGCATTTCTACAGAAGTTTCTTACCTACAAAATAATTTTTATATGGTCTAGGTATCTTGATTTGATCCTTAAAATATCCTAAGAGGTATTATTATACACTTAATTTTTAACAGGAAAAATTAGATCTGTTGATTTTCTTTCTTCCTTTTTTTTTTAGATTGAGTTTCACTCCTGTTTCCCAGGCTGGAGTGCAATGGCGTGATCTTGGCTCACCACAACCTCTGCTTCCTGGGTTCAAGTGATTCTCCTGCCTCAGCCTCCCAAGTAGCTGGATTACAGGTATGTGCCACCGCACCCAGCTAATTTTGTATTTTTAGTAGACACTGGGTTTCTCCATGTTGATCAGGCTGGTCCCGAATTCCCGACCTCAGGTGATCCACCCGCGTTGGCCTCCCAAAGTGCTGGGATTACCGGTGTGAGCCACCTCACCCAGAGCTCTGTTGATTTTCTTAATGCAGCCAACTGATAGTAAAAGCTAGATTCCAACCCTGGGCTCTTCTCTGCTGCACCATGATGCCATTCACTTGTTCAAAGACTACCACACTCATAAAGTAAAAAGGAAACCATCAGACAAGCTTCTGGTCCTAATCCCATCACTAACTAGCTTTGTAAAAGTGAAGTTCTTATATTTTATCATATTTGATGAGAAAAAGAAACAGTATATAGTAAGAAAAAAACATTATTTTTTTTTTAAGAAAACAGGTTCAGAAGGATTACATGATTTTCACAGGGTCTTCTGGTGGCATCATCATAAAAAGGCATATAAATTACATTTTACATGTGGGAGATAGGTACTTTGAGATATTAAAACTTTTTCTACCTAAATTTTCCCATTTTGTTTCTTCTCGTTGCAGCAGAAAACTGGTTCCCTACTTTATTTTCTCAGGGGCAGTATGTGCCAGGACAAAACATAGAAGGAATTTTATTTTTTTTTGAGACAGACTATCACTCTGCTCCCAGGCTGGAGTACAGTGCCCCAATCTCAGCTCACTGCAACCACCACCTCCCAGGTTTAAGTGATTCTCATGCCTTAGCCTCCCAAGTAGCTGGGACTAAAGGCATGTGCCACCATGCCCAGCTAATTTTTATATTTTTAGTAGAGTTGGGGTTTCACCATATTGGCCAGGATGGCCTCAATCTCTTGACCTTGTGATCTGTCCACCTCAGCCTCCCAAAGTGGCATTAAGTAATTCCAGTTTTGGTTTTCAAAAACCTAAGTCCTCAGAATAAAAGAAGAGTTTGTCAGAGATGAAAAAGAGATTCTCAGGTACAGGCAGAGGCCGGGACTTCTCCTAGACCCTTCAGAGTATAGAAAGAAATTTTCCCAGCTGAAGAAAACAGAGAAAAGTCTTTGGATCTCAAAGAATCAGGGATCTAGGCTCTACTTACTGGCAACATTGCTTGGAAGGCAGCAAGACCCAAGAGGAACGGCACTGTAATGCATCTAGGTAAACAGAAACACAGACATTCTAGAAAAAATAAAAGTCCATGACTCAGAAGTATCAAATCTCTGTCAGACCAGACCAGACCAGAAAGAGCGATCCAAAAACAACAACTCATATTTCAGAGGTAAGCTGTTTTATACAGATGATCAGCAACCAGAGGACACTCCCATTCCAGGTAGAACCCTAACTTAACCGGAGGGAAGTGGGAAAAACTTCAAAAAGGATTATTTTGTCTGTTACTCAGTTACTAAAAGTAAAAGTGAGTTACAGAAAATAAATGGATACTTCTAACATACCTAAATTTATAGACCGAGTCGAGCTCACTATTATCTGATCATGTCCCTTATTTTACTAGCTAAATCTTCTGACTACTGTTCTAGGTTTTTTCCACCACATCACTGCTATTGATGATGCTAATACAGGATGTGATGATACAGTTCAAGATTAAAAGTAAGAAAAGTAATAATCTGAAACAGCATCTTGCCATTTCCCACACTGTCTGGTAAACTTCTATTCATCTTCTGTATCTCATTTTAAATATAACATCTTCCCTGGTGGAAGTGAGTGTTCCTTATGTTTCCTTGATGAACTGTGTTAACCTCACCATACAGCACTGAAATTCCCTGTTTTCACATCTGTCTTCCTAATATACTTTCAGATTCATAAAGGCAGAAAATGAGTATCATTTGCTACTTCAAACATGTATCTGGCACAGTGCCTGGCATGTAGCAGGCACATAAAATATATCTTTGTTGAATGGATAAATGACAGAATAAATAAAGAGCCATTGCCTTAAATATATACATCAATTTACCTTTTGAAAGAAGTTTGGCTTGCTTATTACCTATGAGAGATTTTTAAACAGAACAGAACTGAACAGGTTTATTCCAACTATTACCATGCTTTTAATGATAAACATGTCACAGTTCTCCAAAATGATAGGCCCCTGATAGAAGCTTCAGAATTTACCCTAAATTAGGGCCTCAGCAGCTGGCAAAATGTTATCATCTAAAGAAATGGGTTATAAAAATCTTACCCCTAATCTTTGAAACTTTAAATTTAATAATTCATTTTCACAGGATTTTCTACTTTACAATACACCATTTCTCTTTATCTTAAATCCTAAAATAAATAAGGTCAAGAGAATTGTTTCATAATAAAGGTGATTTGGTCCTAATTCTTGAAACAGCTTTGAAAACTTATTAAAAATTGAACCCATGCAGAAAGCTTATTAGTTGGAATTCAGAATGACTAACCAGACAGAAAACACTGGGTATAAATCATGATCCTTTGCAGACAAAACAAACTATATTGAGGATATAGAAATACTTGTGTCTTGACTGTCCTAAATTCCTGGGCAAGAATTGTAGCTAGGGAACAGATCCCCTACCCCCAATTAAAAAAAAAAAAACTCTCTCTTATACTAAAAAAAAATTTTATAATCACTGACATGGTAACATAGCAAGTATATGTATATGAAATAGGCATATAAAAAATATATCTTTAAGAAAGTATAGTATTTGTATAGTTTAGCAAACATATTTTATAGAACAGTAAGAAATTTATTTATTGACAAAGGCAAGGATGAACAGAATGCCTAATCCAATGTTTTAAAAACCCAATGTTTATCCCAGGCAAATTAACACAGAAATAGAAAACAAAATACTGCATGTTCTCATAAGTGGAGCTAAGGATTGGGTATACATGGATATAAAGATAGGAACAATAGACACTACACAAGAGACTAGTGGGGCAAGGGCTAAAAAACTACCTGTTGAGTACTATCCTCGATACCTAAGTGGCAAAATCATTCATATCCAAAACCTCACCCATCGCGCAATATACTCATGTAACAAATCTACACAATATACCCACTGAATCTAAGAAAAAGTTGAAGCATTAAAAATAAATAAGTAAAATCCAATGTTTTGTGCATATCTCATGGACTAGATTCTTCTACCCCAAAAGTAACCAATAATAGACCTAAAGGAGAAATCAAACATTCTATCCTAAGTAAATACACTTGAGCAGCTTTCCAAAAACCTAAAAGTTCACACATTTCTAGTATCAAGTTATTAGCATATGATTCACACACTCTCAATAGCAATAGATAGGTTAAAAAAAATCAATTCACAGATCATTTTATCTCTAAGTCTATTTGTTGCTTCATAGCATACTCCTAACCAGTAAACACCAAAAGTATTCTTCTATTTATCATTCCAGAGTTCATTCCATTTATGTCTCCTAGATAAATTAATATTTTATAATATCAAGAATCTATAGCTCGATGAAGGTCAAAATGGTCCTTTGAGGAATTTACTTTATTTTTTATTTATTTTTTTAAGTGGAGAGCTCTATAAATACTTATTAAGTTTACTTGTTCCAGATCTGAGTTCAAGTCCTGGATATCCTTATTAATTTTCTGTCTCATTGAGTCTAAATCTCTTTATGGGTCTTATGTATCTGGGTATTAGGATTGTTAGCTCTTATTATTGCATTGATCCTTTTACCACTGCATCTTTGTTGCTTTGAAATCTGTTTTATCAAATGCGAGAATTGCAACTCCTGCTTTTTGTTTATTTATTTTTGCTCTCCATTTGGTTGGTAAATCTTTCTCCAACCCTTTGAGTCTTTGTGTATCTTTGGATATAAAATGGGTCTGGATGTAGTATACTGTTAGGTTTTGGCTGTATCTTTTGAGTGGGGAATTTAGTCGATTTAAATTTAGGGTTACTGCCATTTGATGTTAACTGGCTCTTTTATCCATTCATTGATGTAAATTCTTCTTTATGTTGATGCTCTTTACATTTTGGTATATTTTTAGAAAGGCTAATACTGGTTGTTCCGTTCTGTGTGTAATGTTTCTTTCAGAAGTTTTTGTAAAGGAGGCCTGGTGGTAATAAAATCTCTGAGTACTTGCTTGTTCATAAAAGATTTTATTTTTCCTTCAATTGTGAAGCTTAGTTTGGCAGGTTATGAAATTCTGGGCTGAAAGTTCTGTTCTTTAAGGATGTTGAATATCGGCCCCCACTCTCTTCTGGCTTGTAGGGTTTCTGCTGAGAGATCTGCTGTAAGTCTAATAGGTTTCCCTTTGTGGGTAACCTGACCTTTCTCTCTGGCTGCCCTTAGTATTTTCTCCTTCTTTTCAACCCTGGTGAATCTAACGATTATGTGCCTTGGGGTTGCTCTTCTTGAGGAATGTCTTTGTGGTGTTCTCTGTATTACCTGGGGTTGAATAGTGTCCTGCTTTGCTAGATTGGGAAAATTCTCCTGGATAATATCCTGAAGAGTATTTTCCAGCTTGGATTCATTCTCTCCATCACATTCAGGTACACCTATCAAACGTAGATTAGGTCTTTTCACATAGTCCCATATTTCTTGGAGACTTTGCTCATTCCTTTTTATCCTTTTTTCTCTATTCTTGTCTTCTCATTTTATTTCATTAAGTTGGTCTTTGACCTCTGATATCCTTTCTTCTGCTTGATCATTTCAGCTATTCAAACTTGTGCATATTTCACTAAGTTCTCATGTTGTATTTTTCAACTCCGTTAGTTCATTTATATTCCTCTCTATATTATCCATTCTTTTTAGCATTTTGTCAAACCTTTTTTTAAAGTTCTTAGTTTCTTTACATTGGGTTAGAACAAGTTCTTTCAACTCCCAGAAGTTTCTTATCATCCACCTTCTGAAGCCTACTTCAGATAATGGAACACAGTCCTTTTCCATCAGGGCTTGTTATGTTGCTGATGAGGAATTGCAATCCCCTGTAGAGGGAGAGGGGTTCTGACTTTGGGTACTCTCGGTCTTTTTAGGCTGGTTTCTTCCCTTTATTATGAATTTATCCATCTGTTGTCTTAGCAATTACCACCTTTCTAATTAGGTTTCTGAGTGGACATCCAATTTATTGATTCCCAGTGCTGGAATCTGAGCAACCCACTGCACCGGCCAAAACAGCAGCAATAAGACTGATGGTGCTCTTCTGCCTGGGAATCTCCAGTCTGGCTTCCTTCTTGCATCCGTAACAAGCGGCTCTGCCTTCCCAGAGCTCCAAACACCTGTCAGTAGGGGAACCAGTCCCGTTTACTCTGCACAAAGAGCTGCCGCGCGGAGGCACTGGCAAAACTGCTGCACCGGCCACAAGAGTTGCGCTGGTGACCCGTGGGGCTCCTCCACTGAAAATCTTCTGGTCTGTGAGCAACAAAAATTCATCTGAAAGTGTGGCATCCTCTCGTTTTCTGGGCTTTCACTGGGAGCCAAAATCCCGAGCTGTTAGTGATCAGCCATCTTGGATCTATAATTTACTGAGTTCTTAAGATGATAAATGAAATAATAAGGAATATATTATATCAGTAAGAATTTTCTATCATCATGAATATTAACTAACAGTTCTCCAAGCCATTTCATCCATGTTTCCCAGGCTGGTCTTGAAGTTTTGGGCTTACACAATCCTCCCACCTTGGCCTCTCGAAATGCTGAAATTACAGAGGAATTTATTTTAAAATAAACAAGATACAGGACACCCAAGCTGAAGTGCAGTGGCACAATTACAGCTCACTCCAGCCTCAAACTCCTGGGCTCAAGTGATCCTCCTGCCTCAGTCTCCCTGGGACTATAGGCACATGCCAACAAGACCAGCTAATTTATTTAATTGGAGAATTTTATGTTAAAAAAAAACTTTAGTAATTTATCTATTTTACTTTGACTTACAGAAAATGCAAAAGTTTGAAAACTATGTTTTCCTATCCCTCTCCAGGAAGATTCAGTCAGTGCTTAACTCTTTTGAGTTTTACTGGGTGTGAAGAAAAAAAAAAAAAAAAAACATGAAGTTTTGGAAAACAGAAAAATCATCTGCAGCCTTGTGCACTGGCTTATGCCTACAAACCCAGTGCTTTGGGAGGCCAAGTGGACAGATCACCTGAGGTCAGGAGCTCAAGACCAGCCTGGCCTACATAGTGAAACCCTCTCACTGTGCTAATTTTTGTATTTTTAGAAGAGAGGGGCTAATTTTGTATTTTTAGAAGAGACTCCAGAGGCAGGCCAAATTTCCTCAGAAGAGCACCCCCAGGAGAAACAAACTTGACTACTATGCTATCATCAAGTTTCTGCTGACCACTGAGTCTGCCATGAAGAAGATAGAAGACAACAACACACGTGTTCACTGTGGATGTTAAAGCCAACAAGCACCAGATCAAACAGGCCATGGCAGGTGCCTGTAATCCCAGCTACTCAGGAGGCTGAGGCAGGAGAATTGCTTGAATCCAGGAGGTGGAGGTTCCAGTGAACCAATATTGTGCCACTGCACTCCAGCCTGGACAAGAGAGAAAGACTCCATCTAAAAAAAAAAAAAAAAAAAAAAACTACATATGTTACTGGTATGGCAAACACGAAAATTCAAATACAAATTTGGTAAAATGTATGCAAAAGGAATACAATAGCCACACAAGGCCACTCAATAAAATCAGGTACAGGCATAGTTCATTTTATTGCACTTTGCTTTATTGTACTTTGCAGAGAACATTTTTCACAAATTAAGTTTGTGACAACCCTGTGTCAAGCAAATCTATCCTTGGCATTTTTCCAATGGGATGTGTTCACTTCCTGTCTCTGTGTCACATTTTGGTAATTATTTGAAATATCTCACAATATTTCAAAGTTTTTCATTGGTCTTTTATCTGTTACAGTGATCTGTAATCAGTGATCTTATAAATGTTGTGTGTTATCTGACTGCTCCACCAACTGGTGTTTGCCCCATCTCTCTCCCTCCTCAGGTCCCTCTATTCCTGGAGACACAACAATATTAAAGTAAGGCCAGTTAGTAACTCTACAATGGCCTCTAAGTGTTCAAGTGAAAGAAAGGGTTACACATTTCTCACACTCAAATCTAGAACTGATTAAGCTTAGTGAGGAAGGCAAGATGAAAACTGAGATAAACCAAAAGCTAGGCAGGCCTCTTGCACCAAATAGCCAAGTTGTGAATGCAAAAGAAAAACTCTTGAAGGAAATTAAAAGGGCTACTTTAGTTAACACATGAATAATAAAAGAGGCAGCCTTACTGCTGATATGGAGAAAGTTTTAGTGATCTGAAGAGAAGATCAAACCAGATGTAATTTCCTTAAACCAAAGTCTAATCCAGAGCAAGGCCCTAACTCTCTTCAATTCTTTGAAGGCTGACAGAGGTGAAGAAGCTGCAGAAGAAAAGCTGGAAGCTAGCAGATTTTGTTTCATGAGGTTTAAGGAAAGAAGTTGTTTTCATAACATAAAAGTGTAAGGTGAAGCAGCAAGTGCTGATGAAGAAGCTACAGCAAGTTATCAGGAAAATCTAGCTGAGATAATTGATGAAAATGGCTACATTAAACAACTTTTTCAATTTAGATAAAACAACCTTATATCAGAAGAAAATGCTAGAGAGAAGTCAATGCCTTGTTTCAAAGTTGCAAAGGACAGGCTAACTCTTCTTAGAGGCTAATAGGCAAATGCAGCTGATGACTTTAAGTTGAAGCCAATGCTCATTTACCCTTCCAAAAATCCTATGGTCTGTAAGAATTATGTTAAATCTACTCTGTCTATGCTCTAAAAGCGGATCAACAAAAGCCTCAGTGACAGCATATCTGTTAACAGCATGGTTTACTGAATATGTTAAGCCCACTGTTTAGAACTACTGTTCAGAAAAAAAAAAATTCCTTTCCAAATACTACTGTTCATTGACTAAGTGCATTGACAATGCACCTAGTCACCCAAGAGCTACAGTAAAGATACACGAAGAGATTAAAGTTTTCATGCCTGCAAATACTATATCCATAAGGCAGGCCATGGATCAAGAAGTAACTTCAACTTTCAAGTCTTACTATTTAAGAAATACATTTTGTCCTCTTCACAAGATGGCGCCAAAAGTGAAGAAGGAAGCTCCTGCCCCTTCAAAGCAAAGACTTTAAAGGCCAAGAAAGTAGTACTGAAAGGTGTCCACAGCCACAAAAAAAAAAGAAGATCCACACGTCACCCACCTTCCAGTGGCCCAAGACACTGTGACTCCAGAGGCAGCCCAAATATCCTCAGAAGAGCACCCCCAGGAGAAACAAATGTGACTACTATGCTATCAAGTTTCTGGTGACCACTGAGAAGACAGAAGATAGAAGACAACAACACACTTGTGTTCACTGTAGATGTTAAAGCCAACAAGCACCAGATCAAACAGGCTATGAAGAAGCTCTATGACATTGATATGGCCAAGGTCAACACCCTGATTCTGCCTGATGGAGAGAAGAAGGCCTATGGTCAACTGGCTCCTGATTATGATGTTTTGGAGGTTGCCCACAAAATTGGGATCATCTAAACTTCGTCCAGCTGGCTAATTCTAAATATATGTAAATCTTTTCACCATAAAAAAAAGAAATACATGTTGTAAGACTCTATGTGCCATAGTAATTATCTAATAGATCTGGCCAAAGTAAACTGAGAACCTCCTGGAAAAAATTCATAATTCTATATGCCATTAAGAACATTCTTGATTCACAGGAGGAGGTCAAAATATCAACATTAACAGGAGTTTGGAAGACATTCATTCCAACTTTCATGGATGACTTTGAGGGATTCAAGTCTTCAGTGGAAGAAGTAACTACAAATGAAATGGAAAGAGCCTTTGGGAGGCTGAGGCGGGTGGATCATGAAGTCAAGAGATCAAGACCATCACGGTCAACGAGGTGAAACCCCATCTTTACTAAAAATACAAAAATTAGCTGGGCATGGTGGTGCGTGCCTGTAATCCCAGCTACTCGGGAGGGTGAGGCAGGAGAATTGCTTGAACCCAGAAGATGGAGGTTGCGGTGAGCCGAGATCGTGCCATTGCACTCCAGTCTGGGTAACAACAGCGAAACTCCATCTCAAAAAAAAAAAGAAATGGAAAGAGCAAGACAACTAGAATTAGAAGCCTGAAGCTGTGACTAAATTGCTGCAATCTCATAATAAAACTTGAATGAATGAGGAGTTGTTTCTTATGGATGAGCAAAGAAAGTGGTTTCTTAAGACGAAATCTACTTCCAGTGATGATGTTGTGAACATTGCTTGAAATTACAACAAAGGATTTAGAATATTACACACACTTAGTTGATAAATTAGCAGCAGGGTTTGAGAAAACTAATTCCAATTTTGAAAGAAGTTCTACTGTGGGTAAAATACTGTCAAACAGCATCTCATGCTACAGAGAAATTTCTTATAAAATAAAGAATAAATTTATGTGGCAAACTTCACTGTTGTCCTATTTTAAGAAATTGTCTTTGCCATCCCAACCTTCAGCAATCATCACTCTGATCAGTCAGCAGCCATCAACACTGAAGCATGATCTTCCACCAGCAAAAATATTACTACTCACTAACGGCTCAGATGATCATTAGCATTTTTAGTAATAAAGTGTTCTTAATTAAAGTATGTACATTTGTTTAGATATAATACTATAGCAAACTTAATGGACTATAGTATAGTATATACTGTACTGTATACAACAAACATTTTTGTTTCCTGGTACATATATACCATAGTATACAACACATGGTATATATGCATTGGGAAATCAGAATATTTGTGTGGCTTGCTTCATTGTGATAATATGCTTCATTTCAGTGGTCTGGAACCTAACCCACAGTATCTCTGAGATATACTTGTACATATTTCCCCCCTTATTGATTCTCAAAAATAAATTATTTTAAGAACTGAAGAAAAACTAGAGATGAAAAGAGAGTATACCCAGATAATGAAAGGCAAATGTAAGTTAGTAAGATACTATTTAAAAAGAAGCCACAAAGTGCAGGAAACAATGAAAGAAGAAAACTTTGAATAGAAAAAAAAAAAAAAAAGCAGGAGAGTCTTAAGATCCTTTCTCACAGAGGAAAAAAAAAAAGAAAAAGAGAAATGGCACTTTTATGACATATACATTCAACCAAAGACAAGAGATAATTAAAGAATTGTGAGGCCAAGAAGCAATAATTGCAGTTTCAAAAGTACCTATGGGATATACGGCAATATCCTGTCTTAAGATTCTAAGGCTGGGAGCAGTGGCTCACACCTGTAATCCCAGCACTTTGGGAGGCTGAGGTGGGCAGACCATGAGGTCAGGAGTTCGAGACCAACCTGGCCAACATGGTGAAACCCCATCTCTACTAAAAATACAAAAATTAGCCAGGCATGGTGGTACACGCCTGTAATCCCAGCTACTCAGGAGGCTAAGGCAGGAGAATTGCTTGAACCTTGGAGGCAGAGGTTGCAGAGAGTCAGGATCACGCCACTGCACTCCAGCCTGGGCTACAAAGCAAGACTCTGTCTCCAAAAAAAAAAAGATTCTAATTATACAACATTCCTCAGCTTTCTTTAAAAGATATAATGGCAAAACATATACATATAAAAATGATAGGATTTAGTTTTCAGTACATGATAAAAAGTGTGTTTATATATATGCTCCATTATATCACTGAGAACCATTGCAAAAAAGAATTCAAAGGAAATAATGGGTCCTATAAATAAATAATATCAGATAGACTTCTATACCAGTTTAAAAGACTCTCATAAGACAATAGGACAACTTTTAAAAATGCCAAAATGAAATGAACATCTATTTCAAAGTAATAAAAGCATTTATTTCTTCCAAATATTTTATAACAATGAGAACAAAAAGCTGTTTAAAAAAGAAGCTGCATTGTACTAAAAAATTTTGTTAAAGCACATTTTTATCCTTAAAACAGCAACTTTTGAGAAGGGAGATCCAAGATGGCCAATTACTAGCAGCTCAGGATTGTAGCTTCCAGTGAAAGCACAGAGAACGAGAGGACACCACACTTTCAGACGAATTTTTGTTGCTCACAGACCAGGAGATTCCAAGCAGAGGAGCCCCACGGGTCACCAGCACGACTCTTGTGGCTGGTGCGGCAGTTCTTCATACAGAGTAAATGGGACTGGATCCCTTTTGGTCAACGTTTGGAGCTCCGGGAAGGCAGAGTTGCCTATTCAGCCAATTGAAAAAGGGACTCAAGAAGGAAGCAAGACTGGAAATTCCCAGGCAGAAAAGCACCATGAATCTTAACAACACTGTTTTAGCCGGCACAGTGGGTTGCTCAGATTCCAGCGCTGGGAATCAACAAGTTGAACGTCCACTCAGAGACCTAATTTGAAAGTTGGTAATTGCAAAGACGACAGGTGGATAAATTTACAATGATGGGAAGAAACCACCTTAAAAAGGCTGAGAATACCCAAAATCAGAATGCCTCTCCCTCTACAGGGGATCACAGTTCCTCATCAAGGGAACAAGGCCTGATGAAGAACGAGTACATTCCATTAACAGAATTAGGCTTCAGAAGGTGGATAATAAGAAATTTCTGTGAGTTAAAAGAACATGTTCTAGCTCAATGTAAAGAAACTAAGAATCTTGAAAAAAGGTTTGATGAAATCCTAATGAGAACAGACAATTTAGAGAGGAATATAAGTGAATTAATGGAACTGAAGAATACAATACGAGAACTCTGTGAAGTATGCATAGGTTTTAACAGTCGAATTGATCAAGCAGAAGACAGGATATCAGAGGAGGAAGACCAACTTAATGAAATGAAACGAGAAGACAAGATTAGAGAAGAAAGAGTAAAAAGGAATGAGCAAAGTCTCCAAGAAATATGGGACTATGTGAAAAGACCGAACTTAACGTTTGATAGGTGTACCTGAATGTCATGAAGAGAATGAATCCAAGCTGGAAAATATTCTTCAGGATGTTATTCAGGAAAACTTTCCTAACCTAGTAACGCAGGACAATATTCAACTCCAGGTAATAGAGAGACCACCACAAAGATATTCCTCAAGTAGAGCAACCCCAAGAAACATAATTGTTAGATTCATCAGGGTCGAAATAAAGAAGAAAATTCTAAGGGCAACTAGAGAGAAAGGTCAGGTTACCCATAAAGGGAAGCCTTTTAGACTTACAGCAGATCTCTCAGCAGAAACCCTACAAACTAGAAGAGAGTGGGGGTCAATATTCAATATCCTCGAAGAAAAGAATTTTCAGCCCAGAATCTCATATCCAGCCAAACCAAGCCTCATAAATGAAGGAAAAATAAAATTTTTCACAAACAAGCAAGCACTCAGAGATTTCATCAGCACCAGGCTGCTTTACAAGAGCTTCTGAAAAAAGCACTATACACAGAAAGGAACAACCAGTATCAGTCATCCCAAAAACTTACCGAAAGGTAAAGAGTATCTCCATAATGAAGAATCTATATCAACTAATGGGCAAAATAGCCAGCTAGCATTAAAGAACAATATTAAACTCACAAATATCAATATTAATCCTAAATTTAAATGGATTAAATGCCCCAACCAAAGACACAGACAGGCAAATTGAATAAAAAGTCAAAACCCATCGGTACGCTGTATCCAGATCCATCTCATAAGCAAGGACACACAAAAACTCAAACAAAGGGTTGGTGGAAGACTTATCAATCAAATGGAGAGCAAAAAAAAAAAACAGGAGTTGTAACTTTCATCTCTGACAAAATAGACTTTAATAGTAACAAAGACTAAAAGAAACAAAGAAGGACATTACATAATGGTAAAAGGATCAATGCAACAACAGGAGTCAATGATCATAAATATATATGCACCCAATATAGGAACACCGAGATACAAAAGACAAGTTCTTAATGACTTATAAAGAGACTTGGACTCCCGCACAATAATAGCAGGAGACTTTGAGACCACATTGTTAATATTCGACAGATCAACAAGATAGAAAATTAACAGGGACATCTACCATTTGAACTCAGACCTGGAACAAGTAAACTCAGTGTATATTTATAGAATTCTTCACCCCAGGTCCACAGAACATACATTTTTCTCAGTATCACATTACACCTGTTTTGAAAGTGACCACATAATTGGAAGTAAATCACTCTTCAGCATTTGCATAGCATTTCACAGACTTAAATGAAATATTGGTTGGCTGTTTGTTATTTTCTTCCCTTATTCCTTCCTGTCTCTGCTGTTAAGCACTATTATCAACATAAAAGAGGTTTTCAGTACCTATTTTTTTATTGCATTTCAGGCTGGGCAATAGAGCAAAACTCCTGTTCTCTCTCCCCCTTTCTCTTTCTCTTCTTTCTTTCTAAAAAAAAAAAAAAAAGCAACTTTCTACTGTAAAACACAGGAAATGACACAACTATCATTAACTTTTATTTCTTACATTAACCCAATAGGAAATCATATCAGATCAATTCAAAAGAATTGTTAAAACAGACCTTTATAATACATTATGATATTGTATCATATCAGAGAAAACTAATACAACTTATCCTGAATTGGTCCTAAATTTTCACAAATTAAAATATGTCCAATACTGTCCCAAGGGCTCACCTAGGAGCAAATCATGTTATTACTAGAATAAGAGAATCCTGAATGAAAAGCAACTGCTGAAGAAAAAAAAAATCTAATGTAGAAACAGAAGAGTCTTCTGTTGATAAAACTAAGATCTGTAAAAATGCAAAGAAGAGACTAGAATGAGAGAAGTACAAAGTAATGTCATAAAGCAAACTAGCAGTTAATACAGGGGTTTGAGATACAGTAGTTTCAGCTTATCCAAGAGCAGTCCAGAGTAACAAGTAGAAATGGGATTAGTGAGATTACCCATTCCCAATTCCCACCATGGTTGCATGGTACAATAAAAGAATCTTCTCTCTCTTTGAAAACAATATACTAAATAAATACCAAACAAAAATCCATCTTATGAAAATTTCATACTTTAATGAGAATATGTTCAACAATGAATAAACACTTGGCTCAATGGGGATAGTTATTGTTTAGGATTACATTAAGTCTAGCTCTTTCATCATGTCTACCATATGTAACAATGAAGAGAGAAAAAGACTCAAAGTGACAGGGGACAGTGATCCCTGCAGAATAAATCTAGGTTAAATTTTAAAATATTGTTCTTATATTACATAAAGAGTATAGTTAGTAAGCATAACCAATGAAAATTATAATGCATGGCCAACAAACATATGAAAAAAAAGTGCATCATCACCAGTATAGAGAAATGCAAATTAAAATCATAATGAGATACCACCTCACTCCAGTTAGAATGGCAATCATTAAAAAGTCAGGAAACAACAGATGCTGGAGAGGATGTGAAGAAATTGGAACGCTTTTACACTGCTGGTGGGAGTGCAAATTAGTTCACCCATTGTGGAAGACAGTGTGGCAATTCCTCAAGGATCTAGAACCAGAAATACCATTTGATCCAATAATCCCATTACTGGGTATATACCCAAAGGATTATAAATCATTCTAATATAAAGACACAAGCACATGTATGTTTACTGCTGCACTGTTTACAATAGCAAAGACTTGGAGCCAACCCAAATGCCCACCAATGATAGACTGGATAAAGAAAATGTGGCACATATACACAATGGAATAGTATGCAGCCATAAAAAAGATAAGTTCACGTCCTTTTTCAGGAACATGGATGAAGCTGGAAATCATCATTCTCAGCAAACTAACACAAGAGCAGAAAACCAAACACCACATGTTCTCACTCGTAAGTGGGAGCTGAACAATGAGAAAACATGGACACAGGGAAGGGAACATCACACACTGGGGCCTGTTGGGGGTTGGGGAACTAGGGGAGGGACAGCATTCGAAGAAACACCTAATGTAGATGACAGGTTGATGGGTGCAGCAAACCACCATGGCACATTCATACTTATGTGACAAACCTGCATGTTCTACACATGTATCTCAGAATTTAAAGTATAATAATAAAAAGAAAAATAAAATGCACACATAATAACTTGTTTGACTTGTTGTCTACAATATTCAAGAATAGGTATCATAATACTAACAGTTTTAAGAAATTAAATGCAAGATACATTGTTTCTCCAGACCAGTTTATAAAGAAAATTATATAACATATACTTTAGTATCATAGAAATATACACTTGTTTTGCTAATTAGAACTTACTGATTCCTTAACAAATTCAATCCATCAGTCAATCCATTATTGAAGAAGGAAAAGAAGAAAAAAAGAAGGGAGGTGAAGGAAAAGAAAAAAAGAAGGAAAGAGAGGAAATTCTTCTAAAGTATTATAATTTCAGCAATGTATCAGCAATTTCTGTAACAGTTTTTTGAAGAGAAGAACTTCTAAGAAACTCAGTCTATGGGGTTTAAAAACCTTAATTAACCTTAAAAAACCTTAATTAGCTTCCTAATTAACCTGCTTAGTTAAGTTATACTTAGAATATCAATTGAGCTTCCTCTTCCTCCTTCCCACATACCTTTTTATCCTTTATCCCTTTTTCTCTGCCTCCCCCTTCCCATTCTCTCTCCCTCACTTTTCCTCTCTCTCTCTCTCTCTCTCTCTCTCTCTCTCTCTCACACACACACACACACACACACACACACACACACAATGTGTTTAATTTCATTATTACTTCAAATTAAGGTAATAGAAAAGAAACTGTCTACAGAAATGGTAGAAAGAATAAAAACACACATCAAGTTAAATAAGTCAAAGAGCCATATCATTTATTGGCTACATTCCCAAAACCATTCTTGTTGTAGATAAACCAATTCTGTCTGGTCTGGACAGGTGTGGCTTCAAAATCTCAGAGTTTACTTCTGTCACTGGTACTATTAGAAACAGCAGGGAGAGGAAACAATCCCAATCTTAAATCTCAGTGTGCAAAAATCACAGTTCTAGGTGTTCCAAAATTTTATATAACATTGCCATCTCTACAAACTTGGATAAGGCATCTCAGTGACTATAATTTTTCTCAACATCCCTAACAAATCCATAGGTAGAAGAATTAAACATCATGCAGACATAAGTTTCACTTTACCCAACAATTCACCCAGAGCTTTAGTTTCAGATTGAACCAACGCATGTAACTGGACAACATTTGGATCTATATTAGCCCAGTAGAGCAGAGTTCAAAGATGTTCATATAAATGTTGATTCAAAACTCTTGAGAAACTCTTTACATTTGATCTCATCTTTCATATCGGGTCAAAACAAAACACAACAAAAATACCACCAAACTGCTAAATTGGTTTGGCAAACAAGTCCCAAACTAGAATCCTTTGGAACTAAGTTAACCTGGAGTACATGTAAGCTAAATTGAATTCCCAAGGTCGGATTATAATCAACTATGCTTCAAGAATTCACTAGATCTTGATCAATTCCAATAATAAAAGTTGTTGAGGAGGAAGGAAAAAAATTGGTATTCACCCCATTTGGGGAACTTGCCAGTCATGTTATTGGATAACGCATGTATCTGGAAAAGTGCAATAGTCATGAAAGTTGTGCTTTATCGCAAAAGTAAAGATTTACACTAAAATAAATCCAAGTAAGAAGTCTATTTTTTAACCAAAAGATAAAAGATAAAGCTATAATTTGTTCAGTGCAAACTAAATTACTTTGCTATCTTTCACAACTCTGTAATTAGCTTGATAAACATTAAACCCATAAGGAAGAGCTCCACTGTACAAGTTTCTTTTTTAAACACTGCTTAAAAGTAACCTTTAGCAAGCTAAGAAAACAAGCTAAGGAAGATTCCAAATCTGCGGTAATAAATCTATTCTTATTATAAATGGTGATATAAACAACCTGATTTATGAATTGTAAATGTCTATCAATAAATACTATACTCTTACTTCCTTTTACTTTAGCAAAATAATATTACTGAATGATGTACCAATGAAACTGTATTACAATAAACATTCCCCCCAACTGAAGAAAAACTTTACTCTCAAATGGAATATAATTTAAATTACAAGTACCAGAACCAAGAAAAGGGAGAAATATTATATAGGAACCTCATAGCCCACCTTTCTTCTTGACTGGCATTCTTGGGTCTTTTCACTGCCACAGGATTCAAGATCTCTTTTCAAGTCTCAGTTTGATCCAACTGGATTGAGGCCAAGAGCCAGATAACTGCTGCAAACCACTTCACTGTTCAGTTTTGAAATCCAGGCTGAGTCTTCTATGTCAGACAAAGAAAATAATGATGTATTTTTCCCACAACTAAACTGCATACACTGCCCAGAGTTTGCAGAAAAGTAATTTTTGAGTTTTTCAAGTTTTTCAATTTTTAGACTGTTTTTAAAAACTGTGAAAATTATTGTAAACCTAAAAAACGTTACTGAAATTCCTCTTCACTCAGCAACATTTTTGGAATTCAATAACTAACTCAATTAAGGCACAAACCAAATTTAGAGAGCTGTCTCATTACTTTCTACATGGTCAAATTCAAAGATGATGATGATAAAGATCCCTAAATCTGTAGAGAAAAATATAACCCCCACCTCCCAAAAAACACTTTTAAAAACCTCTTTGACTCCAGTCTCTAAAAAGGTAGGTGAGTTTGAACAGTTTTCTGGGGCAGAACACACACTGAAAGGCCCCCTTCTATTTACTGATCAGAAGTTCCAGATCTCACCCTCTCAGTAACTCAGGATCCAGCCTGCTGTCACTTTCATTTTTTTCTTCTGTGCTCTCCAAGCCCCCAGGCTTTAATGCCCCTCTGATTCTGATCCTCCCATGTATTAACCAAGAGGATTGAAAAAAAGGAAAGCAATCCCTTGGCATGGAGACATTAAAGTGACAGTGCTACTCAATGGGCACTTGATGCAGGATGAGTTGGCGAAGGAGATTTCTTCACACTGGAGTCATTCACATTATGCCATCTCTTCGCATACAAGCAGCTCCCTATCCGGCAAGAAAAAACACTGAAACTTCAAGAGAAGCCAAACCTTCTCCCAGAGGTGTTTCCAGAGACGCCGTAGTAGTATTAGACATGTAAGCATAAGCTATGCAAACGGTCCGTGATTTCCTAAATGAGAAAGTGCAGCTGCTTGGCTTTCACATCCACCTTTTCTCTCAATCTCTCTTCAAACTACCCACCTTCCTTTTGCAGAAAAGACAGGACATTTCTCTGCCACCGCTGGCCACCCCTGCCCAAGCCCAGTTCTTTTAGGGAAGAGCACTGAAATGTCCTGCACCCTTCACGCGATGAAGTGTTTCCTCAGGCAGGAGCAACAGCAGCACTAGAAATTATATAACTCTCGAATTTGGCTTTTCTAAGACATGGAGACTGGAGGGTCGGGGGTTGCCGGTCTGGGAGATACTGCTGGGCATTTAACGCGCACAAAATAGCGTCAGGCCTTGCAGTGCCCCCTACCCCAAGACACGGCTGACAAACGGGTCTTCTCCGGGGGTAGTGGGCAAATTTCTCTCCGGTCTCTTTCCAAGCGGGGCTTAAGGATGGAAATGAGGGGACTACAGACTGGGGAGAGGAGTCAGACGGCTGAGAGGGGAGGAGGCTAGTCTGGGCTGCTCTGACGGCGCTCGGCGGCTGGTTGAGAATTTTGAGGAGGAGGTGCCCGAAAAGCAGAGCTTTAACACACAGGCCAGGTCAAAGGGGCGAGTTCCCTCAAGGACTGAAAGGGGCAGGCAGCTAGTTCCCAGCTAACAGAGCTGCCCTGAGGAGAGGCAGGAGCGCAGCAACATTCCAAAATTCGGGCCGCCCCATCTTACCCGCAGAATGCGGGGAGAAGCAGTAGCTAGACTGACAAATAGCAAGAGGAGGAACTACTTGGCTGGCGAGGGGGGCGGGCCCGCAAGCATCTGGACCTCTTCTAAGCAAATGAGTGGCCGTAATTTCCAGATTCCGCGCCCAATCACAGTCAGGATGGAGGGCGCGGCTTTTGACTGAGTGGGGGCCGGCCCGGGCTGCAAGCGAGAGGCGTGAGCCGTAAATCAGCACCACTTCCCGCCCAGGGCGTTCTGGGTCCCCGCCCCCTTGAAGGTCACGTGAGCCATCAAAATGGCGGCGCTCGGGTATGAGGCTGGGGCTAAGTTGGATTCAGGTGTGGAGCCGGTGGGAGCTGAGGAAGCGCCCAAGGTAGGCGGAAACCCGAAGTGGTATAGTGGGGGTGAGTTCTGCAGCTTCAAAGTGTTGGCAGACTCTTCTAAGATGATACACGTAAAGGAGATTTGAAACGCTAAAGAACACAGCTCCCAAGTCTATGCAAGTAGCAGTCGATTAAGTCTCCAGTTGCTGTGGAAAGAGGCGGAGAGAACGTAGAAGACCTAAAGTCAAGTCCTCATTATCTGCAGTTCGTTTTCTCTTGTTTCCAGTCTTTGCAAAGGCCTTTTCTTCAACTTGGAATATTTTCCTGCTTCTGTCCATCCCAACTCCTGTGCCAAATTGTTCTCTTTTGGGCATTGGTTTAAATGCCACTTCCTCGGGGAAGACTTCCCATGCTTCCTCTGGCTAGATCGTTTGCCTTTTCTTGGTTTGTTGGGTTTTTTATGTCGCTCTCTCATTCTGCATTTAAATTGTTCTAAACTCTCACTACATTGTGGATTCCCAAGGATGGGATTACCGGGAGGCCTGGCATATACCGGGTACTCCCTAAATGATGAGCGAACATTGAATGAAATTTTAAAGTTGAGGTGAAATAATACACCTGAAAGCACTACAAAACCGTCAAATGCTTTGCAAACTATAAACCTACATATATGCAGTCTTGCTGGTATAAATGTGGTGATTAGTTGAGTGGCCTTAAAAGGGGAGGGGTGTAATGAAAGCAGTTGATCTTCGGCAGTGCCTTGAAAAGCTTAAGCACTTAATAAATATTTCCTGTGTTGTTTTCAGCATTCAGCATTTGCTGTCCTGTAATCATAATCCTGGGTGGCTGTTTATAGAGAGTTTAGCGTGTAGACTAGGTAGGAGATTAGTAGAGGATGTTGCCTGAAAGTTTGTTTTGTTTTTCGTTTTTGGTGGGAGGTGGGGGACTTCAATGAATTGGATGAGAGCAAAACAAAAATTTATCTAAGGTTTATGGTTACTCATGTTATTGGCATCTGCCCTTTTAGTACAATAGATGGGTTAGGTATAGAATCTCCCTTAGATGTTACTGTCTCTTATACTTTACATTTGGGTGCCAGGGAGAGGCAAAAGATTAAGTCTAGTCCCTGAAAATTTGTAATCTGTAAAATATTTTACCTTTTTTCCCCCTGCCCTCTCCAGAAATGTTACAGAAAAAGATCAGTTGTGCAATGATGCAGAGAAAGAAACTGGTCCATTATTACTCACTGTATAACACCATGAGAAAGTTAAAAGGAGCCCATACCTTCTGTATGTTGATGCCAGGAGCAGGAGCTGTGGATAATTAGTTGGCCCTTCTATAGTTAGGACTGGAACATACTGCTCATTCAGAAATTAGTATTACAGTGATATTCAACGTATGTCCATTGACTACAGCACAGAAACCCTTGGTGCTATTAAAATGGAGAGTCTAGGCCTCATCCTACTCTTATTGAATCCAGTTATCTCAGGAGGGAGTTCATGAGACTGCATTTCAAATAAATACGCCACGTGATTCTTGTGCATGTTGAAGGTTGAGAACCACTGATTTATTAAGTATCTTCTGTGTTCATTATGCTTCATCCACTCTGATTCTCTTGCCTAGAACTCCTTAAATTTGAGATTTAGTATTTGCCTTTAATATAAACATTAAAATTGGGATTAGTGTAAATTTGTGAAGAGGCCGTTTGGCTAATCCAGACAAAAAAGAGTAAGAAGCACTGAACTTAGCATCAATAGACCTTCCACTTGCTGCTGTAGTAGGTAAACATTTGCAGCCACGTTTGGGTTTAACAAATGTTATTAAGACTTTTCACAGAACCCTAGAGTCTTGCCGAGAGGAAAACTTCAGAAAGGATCCTGTCTGAGAGTGCAGGGTTTGCTTTTTTGTTGTTTTGTTTTTTAAGCTCTCTAGTTTCTGTTAAGATGCTACTGGCCAAATCTATGGTCCCTGCCAAAAGACATTGGCAGCTGTCTATTTATCATACTTAGGACACAAGAACCTTACAACCGAGGAGACCAGTGCCATGGGCCTCTGCTCTGGCACATGCCCATTTCTCACAAAGGCTCTGCTTCCACCACAGGTGCTAATAGGGAACGGGATATATAATTTATGTACTCCAAAGTAGTAGCCACCATCCACTGCCTGTTCCCTTTCTGGAGCAGTGTTCCTTTTTCTGATTTTCTCTCTCGCTGTTCTCCAAGGCAATCCCTGCTCTCTCCTACCTCTCCAGGAAATACAGCACTATTTTCAAAATAAGTGCAGTCTTTCATGAGAAACTGGGAATAGAGATGTCAATAAGCAGCCACTTTTTCCACCTCCCCACCTGAAGAACTAGGACAACTACAAAGGGCCTGACTACCTTATTGGAATCAGGAGAGGGGAAAACTAAGGAAAACAGAAACAGTATCAGTATGTCATCCTTCTACACTAAATCTTAAGGCAAGCAAACCTTTCAGAACCTCAATTTTCTCATCTTTGTAGAGATAATAATCATACTACCAATTTCTTGGGTTAGTGTGTGAATCAGAAAGCCAGTATCTGTGCATTGTAGGGTGTTTAGCAAGAAAAAAATTATGTAACAAAAAGCCAGTGTCTAACAGATAATAAGAGCTCAGTAAATATTGATTGAATTACTAACATAAAGTATGTGAAAGCAGCTGACATAGTACCTGGCACACTACTAAACTGTAAATGTTTTTAAATCTGAATCTGTAGAATTCTGTAAGGAATTATTAATATTAACATCATTAGCTATTATGGCTCTGGAATTTTCTTTTCCAGGATGTCAAGATGACAGCATATATGTATGGTCAGCTCAGTCCTTTCCTAGAAGACGCAAAACTCAGAAGACCAATGATCATAGAAATCATAGAAAAAAAATTTGAATGTCTTAAAAAAGAAATGTAAGAGAAATACCCAGGCTGAAAGTCAGTCATTTTATTTGCAAGTTTTTTATATTGCCGTTGTTTCTGAGATCCAATTCTTTGTTATTTATTCTGTTATCTAAGATCCTATTCTTTGTGTTGGTTTTGAAGAATACATCTTTTAAAAAAAGAATGGGGAAAACAAGAAGAGATGAAAATAGTGGTTTGTTGGAATATTTGGGTTTGTGGATAATTTCTTTTGTTTCTTAAAAGTATCCAAAAGTATTGCTAAAACATTTGTGTACTAAATATATTTTAATTAAAAGTAATTAGGAGAAAATTCTTTGGGGGGGGACTTACATTTAATTGGTGAATAATTATAATCAGTTTGGGATTGATTATCTCAGTCACAATACTTAGTACAGCAAAAGGGAATTCAGATTCCGTGGTATAAATACAGTGTCACATTACCATTTTGACTTTCTTTTTTTTTTGAAATGGAGTCTCATTCTTTCACCCAGGCTGGAGTACAGTGGTGTGATCTGGGCTCACCACAATCTCCATCTCCTGGGTTCAGGTGATTTTCTTGCCTCGGCCTCCTAAGTAGCTGGGATTACAGGCATGTACTACTCCTACCACACAGCTAACTTTTGTATTTTTAGTAGAGATGGTTTCATCATGTTGGCCAGGCTGGCCATTTTGACTTTTAAATGAACAGAGTTCAATAATAAAATCAAAGGACAATTTATCTTAGTTTCTGGATTTAGGTATGGGTTTTGTTTTTTGTTTTTTTTTTCTTTTTGAGATGGAGTCTTGCTCTGTCACCCAGACTGGAGTGCACTGCAATCTTGGCTCACTGCAGCCTCTACCTCCTGGGTTCAAGCGATTCTCCTGCCTCAGCCTTCTGAGTAGCTGGGAGTACAGGTGCACGCCACCACGCCCGACTAATTTTTTGTGTTTTTAGTAGAGATGGGGTTTCACAGTGTTAGCCAGGTTGGTCTCGATCTCCTGACCTCATGATCCACTCTCCTCTGCCTCCCATAGTGCTAGGATTACAGGCGTGAACCACCGCGCTTGGCCATAGCTATGGGTCTTAATAAGAAAACTAGATCAGATTTTTTTAGATGAAGTTTTGTAAAATCTTGGACAGATTATTTTAAATGTATCTGGACTAATGAAGAAATGGAAGGCCTAACCAAATGTAAACAGCTTTTTTTTTGTTTTAGATGAACTTGAGCAAAGTAAATCCTTTTAGTCACAGAAAAGGTAGTCTTGGATTTGGGTAGCTCATAAAATTTGGCTACATTGGAACATATTTATATTTATTTGTGGCCAAAATTATTTAAAAGTGCTCTATTTTAGAACTACTCTAAATATTCTCAGAAAGAGAATCGTCCTCTTATTAGAATATAAGTTCTCTGACGGGTGGGGATTTTCTTTCATTTTCTTTTGCTTTGTTTACTCTCCTATCTTAAGCACTTAGAAATACTTTTCACATAGTGAGTGCTCAAGATATATTTGATACTGAGTAAATATGCAATAACAACTTTTCAGGAAAGGCTATATCCATTAAGTTCAATGTTATAGTGAACTGAATTTTTCTTTTTTTCTATTAGGATACCAAATATATATCATATGACATTGAATGGAACAGCAGCTGGTTGCACTGGAATGTTCACAAACTTCACATTCAGACACACCTTCAAGGTCAAACATGATGCTTTGAAGACATATGTATCATTGGCTACAGTTCCATTTTTGTCTACTGTGGTTGCTCACAAGCTTCTTGTAATTGATGCTTTGTATTCAGGTGAATTTAAATTCACTATTGTATAATGTAGTTATGTCTAAGTAAAGTTACTGATTAACATTATACTGTTGCTACTTCTAATAATAATTCTTTACATTTCTATATAGCTAACAGTTTACAAAGTACTTAATCAAATGTAATCCCTGCAACAATCCTCCTAATCAGGTAAATAGTATTCTTTCCTCTTTATAGACAAGCAAGAAACCCAAACTGAGACATGTTCAAGTAGACTAATAAGCAACATCCTGGGAAAGGAATTGGCTGTGGCTTACAACACATCATTTCAGTATCTTACCTCATGCCACTTAGGTTTTGTGACATTCAGCAAGTCATTTCATCTCTGAGCCTCAGTTGTCTTATCTATGAATTCAGACTAATAGTACTCACCCCACAGGATTGTTGTGAGAATTAAAAGATACTGTATGTTAAATGCCTACCACAATATCTGTCATATTACCGGCTTTCCTGCTCATAATAGTTATTTCCTGACCCTCACCTGACCTTGAGTTACACAACTAGTAAGTAATAGAGCCTTTATCCCTCGTTCATTCTTCAGGTCCCTGCTTAAATATCTTTTCCCCAGGGAGACCTCTGATTCTCTCATTGCACGTTAGGTGTCTGGATATATTCTCTATACAGTTTATCTTCAAAGGACTGTGTATACTTATAATTATTTAAATATTCGTCAAATGTCTTTCTTCCCTATAAACTGGCCAGAAGATGAGAGATCAGGTCTCTTTTATGTACCTAGCACATCCCTGATACATGGTAAATAATAAAAATGTATTATCCTAGAATCCAGGTCTAGTCTGCTAGTTTAGTATTCTGTCATTATAAAATTGCTTCTGGCCAGGCGTGGTGGCTCATGCCTATAATGCCAACACTTTGGGAGGCCAAGGCAAGCAGATCAGTTTAGGCCAGGAGTTCGAGAGCAGCCTGGCCAACACAGTCTCTATTAAAAATAGAAAAACAGCTGGGTGTGCTGGTACTTGCCTATAATCCAGCTACTTGGGAGGCTGAAGCGTGAGAATTGCTTGGAGGCAGAGTTTGCAATGAGCCAAGATCACACCACTGCACTCTAGCCTGGGCAACAGAATGAGACTCTGTCTCCAAAAAATAAAATAAAACTGCTTCTACAACAATCATATATTAGAGGTAATTCTCTATATGATAAAGTATATAATAAAAAGTGTTTTTAAAATGTGCTACATTTAGACTGTTACATGCCACAGAGTTTGAATTTCTGATATTCTTTCTGTGGTTTACTTGTGGTTGAGAACAGTGCAGATAACTACTCTGTGAGGTACAACACTATCTTAATAGCTCTTGAGTTTTAAAGGGAAACCAAATTTACTTTTGTTTTCCAGATAATATAAGCAAGGAAAACTGTGTTTTTAGAAGTTCACTGATTGGCATAGTGTGTGGTGTTTTACAACCCAATTCTTTGGCTTTTGTTAAAAATGGACGTCTGGCAACCAAGTAAGTTGCTCCTTTTCCTTCTTTTTTTTTTTTTTAAAGGTTAATAAACTCTGTTTATTCTTTATGTCTATGATATATTTGAACCAAAATATGGTAGTTTGGTATTTCAAATAGCTAACTTTTAACTTTTTGCTCTCTACATTACAGACCTAGAAAAACAATGATCAGTTTTGGAGAAGTCGACAGACTATTAATAGCATTCATATCCAGGAGAAGTGATTAACTCTTTTTTCTTTTTAGGTATCATACCATTCCACTGCCACCAAAAGGAAGAGTTTTACTCCACTGGATGCAGCTTTGTCAGACACAAGTTAAATTAATGGCAATTCCTCTAGTCTTTCATATTGCATTTGGAATAATTAATGGTCTACACTATTATACAGTATTTGAAAGCACACTTGAGAAAACTGTACCTGAAGAGTAACCAAAAAAATGAATGGTTTCTAACTTAGCAGAGTGAAGTTTCTGTGAAGTGGACTTGGGCATTGCTGAAATTGTTAAAAGTAACTCTGAGAAATTTGTTTCTGTGCCTTTTGCCTGGCATATAGCAAATACTCAATACATATTCAATATGCAATCAATAAATAAAAGTTTCTTATATGCAAGATTTAAGTTTTATCTCCTCATGGTACATCCATTTTGCCTGGTATATAACAGATAATAAATATTAAGTATTTCAATAAATGTAAACAATAAAAGTTTAATCTTTCCTCTGTGGAAATGGGTTTGGGCTTCAGGGTCTATTCTGTGCAGTTATATATTTATTCATTCATCAGATATTTATTAAGCTATTTCTCAGGCACTATGTTAAATATCATTCCAGCGGGCGCAGTAGCTCACATCTGTAATTTGGGAGGCCAAGACAGGCAGATCACCTGAGGTCAGGAGTTTGAGACCAGCCTGGCCAATATGGTGAAACCTCATCTCTACTAAAAGTACAAAAAAAAAAAAGCTAGACATGGTGGTGTGTGCCTATAATCCCATCTACTTGGGAGGCTGAGGCAGGAGAATCACTTGAACACAGGAGACAGAAGTTGCAGTGATCCAAGATCGCACCATTACACTCCAGCCTGGGTGACAGAGCAGAAACTCAATCTCAAAAGAAATAACTTTTTTTCCCTAGAAAGAACGCAATTGAAGAGGAATAAGAAGTGTGAGCACATATTATGATAGGATTTGAGAGATATACACATAATTCTGTAAGGGCACTGAGGGTATGCATGTTAACTAGGCAGAAGGGGAAGCTGTGGTGGAAAAAAGTAACAATTGAGCTAAATTTTGAAGGAGAAATTGGAAGTTCTTAAGAAAGGAAGGCATGGGAATAACAGCCCATTTCTCTACACTGACACTACCTTCTCACTTGCAAATTGTCTTCAGTATGTAGTTTAAAGGACTTGTTTTTAAACTTCGATTCTAGTTTTCAAGAAAGAATATTTACTGAGTTCCTATATGCCATGCATTGAGATAGGCACCGAGGGTACAAAGATTCAGTGCTTGCTGATAAAAAGCTTAAAGTTTACAGTATTTTGTTGTTTGTTGTTTGTTTTAGATGGAGTCTCACTCTGTAGCCCAGGCTGGAGTGCAGTGGCACAATCTTGGCTCACTGCAACCTCTGCCTCCCAGGTCCTGGTTCAAGTGATTCTCCTGCCTCAGCCTCCCAAGTAGCTGGGATTATAGGCACACACCAACATGCACAGCTAATTTTTGAAATTTTAGTAGAGATGGGGTTTTGCCATTTTGGCCAGGCTGGTCTTTACCTCCTGACCTTGTGATCCGCTCACCACGACCTCCAAAAGTGCTGGATTACAGGCATGAGCCACTATGCCTGGCAATATGTTTGTTTAGAGTCTCCTAAGGCATCCCTGAGCTGCCCATTTATCTTAGTTCAGAAAATGAACACGGACAAGAATAATTACAGAATGGAACTGTACATCTCATTCATATCCTAAGCATATTCATTTAGAGATTAAAAATATGGTAATCTTGGAAATACAGCAAGGTTGACTTAAATTCACCTCTCCTACCACCAGAAAGCGGAATAAATTTGTACCTTACTCCATGACTTCAAATTGTTCTGTAACAAAAAAAAAGCTGGCAAATTCCTTTAGCTTTGAAATGCACTAATTGCCACAGTGATTATAATAGGCCTGAAAGGAGAAATTAGGGAAACCTTGGCCTTCTGGACTTGAGCCCAAAGGTGAAGCCAGGTGAAACAGTGAAAAAAGGCAACAAGTACAGAGTTGTGAAGGTCAGCTTGCAGCTCTATTCAAGATTCAAATCCTGGCCTCATTACTTATTAACAGGATAATCTTGAATAAGCTATTTCACTTCTCTGCACTTAAGTCTCCTTATCTATCAAATGAGGAATAAAAACTGTACTCAATCTCAAGGTGTTATATTAAATGAGTTAATATATATAAATCAAAACAGGACCCAACTCATATGAAGTCTAAATGTATTAGCTGCTATCTTAGTCTACTTGGGCTACTGTAACAAAATAGCATGGACTGGTGACATAAACAACAGAAATTTATTTCTCATAGTTGTGGAAGCTAGGATTTGGTGTCTGAGAGCCTGCTTTCTCATTCATAGATAATGCTTTCTTGTGTCCTCACATGATGGAAGGGGCGAAAGAGCTCTCCGGATCCTCTTTAATAAGTGTAAAAACCTCATTCATGGGGGCTCTGCCCTCACGACCTAATCACTTCCCAAAGGCCTCACCACATAATACCATGACCTTGGGGTTAGTATTTCAAAATATAAATTCAGGAGGCACAGACATTTAGACCATAGCAGCTGTCATTATTGTTACTATTGCTGCATATCAAGTATCACAGTCCTTTTCCTAGTCTGTAGTTATCAGTCTAGTCTAGCACTTTGGTAGAAAAATTAGAAATGTCCACCAAAGAGAAGCCACAAGATATCTTTCATTTGAATAAATATATATTCACTTACTCAGCTAATGTTGATTAAACACACTGTATGAAAGATATTTAATATTACATGTTGAGCAAGCTATGTAAACTTTCTGTGTTTTCTCTTAAAACATATTAATAACTGCTTTATAGTGTGATTATAAAGAGTAAAGTACATAGAACCATACCATACCACACCTGGCATGTAGAAGTTGCTCAGTAAATGTATTTACATCATCTGTTTTCCCTGATAGATGTATAATAATAACTAAGATATGGTCCCTCTTATAAGAACTTACCTTCACTCTGACCTCTTCATTTCCCCTGACTCCCTCCACCATGTGATTTCCCCGTGCTTTTGTGTTGTTATTACATTGCACTGCATTGCTTGGGTTGTATTGTGTGTTGATTTTCTCTCTGCTTTTGTACAATTGTCTTATCTTGCATTAGCTACTCAGTTTTTGAATTTTCAAGTTTAAGCAGTAACCTAACAATGAAAAAATAGTATTTTACACATGTGGTTGAATTTCATAGAATTTGTTCACCCACCTTCTTCAGCTTCATTTAAAAAAAAAAAAAAAAAAAAAAGATTCTTCCAAAGACGTATAACTCATACTCCCCTAGCTTCATCATTATAAAAGACAGGCAAACTAACATTAATAAGCATGAATAATTGAATCTTGGTAGCCCTAAACCCCACCAGCTTCACTATAGGAACAAAGAAATCCACCCCAAAGTCTCCCCAAGATTACACATTGCAGAAGAAAAGATTAGTGAACCTAAAGACAAAGCAAACTACAAAACTACTGCAAGAAAGCTTGGGGGAAATTCTTCAGGACATTGGATTTGGCAACAATTTCTTGGATATGACATCAAAAGCACATGTAGCAAAATCAAAAACAAGCAAATTGGGACTACGTCACACTGAAAAACTTGTGTGTATCAAAATAAACAACAGCATGAAAAGACAACCTAAAGAATAGAGGAAAATAATTGCAAATCATACATCTGAAAAGTGGTTACTATTCAGAATATATAAGGAACTTCCACAACTCAACAACAACAAAAACCAAACGACTCTAAAAATGAGCAAAAGTCTTCAATAAATATTTATCAATAAAAAGGTATATAAATGGCCACTAAGCATATAAAAAGACACCAACATCACTAACCATTAGGGAAATGCAAATCAAAACCACAATGAGATATCACCTCACACTCATCAGGATGGGTATACTTCTAGGTATATATCCAGAAGAATTCCCAGCAAGATCTTAAAGAGATCTTTGCACATTATTCACAATAGCCAACAGGTGGAAGCAACTCAAATGTCCGTCAACAGATTAATAGATAGAGAAAATGTGGTATAATACACACAGTGAAATATGCAGCATTAGGAAGGAAATCTTTCCACATGCTACAATATAGATGAACCTTGAGGACATTACACAAAGTGAAATAAGCAAAATAAGCAGTCACAGAAGGACAAATACTGTGTCGTGCCACTCATATGAGGTATCTAAAGTAGTCAAAGTTACAGAAACAAAGTAGAAAGAAGGTTACCAAGGGCTGGGGGATATGGGGAGGAGGAATTAGTATGTAGTCGGTATAGACTTTCAGTGTTGTAAGATGAAAAAGTTCTACAGATCTGTTGCATAACAATGTAAGTATAATTAACACTACTGAACTACATACTTAAAAATGTTTAAAATGGTAAATACAATGTTATATGCTTTTATACAACAACAACAACAACAAAATTCTGCAACCAAATACTGTTTGAGACTTACACAATGTGAAATAATTAATCAACAGAAGGCCTGCATTCTAAAAAATCTTAAAGGAAGAAGTACTTCAAATAGAATGAAAATGATATCAGATGGAAATCTAGAAAAATGAAGAACACTAGAAATGGCAAATATGCAGGTAAATATAAATTTCCTTATTTAAAAAAATTCTTTCAAAGACAAATGACTATATATTATGTGGTTTATAACATGTAGAAGTAAATGTATGACAACAGTAACTCCAAGACTATGAGGGAAGACATGAAGATATAAAATTCTAATACTACACATAAAGTGACATATTACTTGAAAGTAGATCATGATAAAGATATTGTTGTGTGTTGAATTGTGCCCCCTCAAAACGTATGTGTAAGTCCTAAGGACATTCCAAATATGTCCTTATTTGGAAATAGGGTGTTTGCAAATGTAATCAAGTTAAGATTTAGTAGGATGAACTAAAGTTAGGATGAACTTTATCCAGTGACTGATGTCTTTATGATACCAGGTAAATATGAGCACACAAACACAACACAGAGGGAAAATGGCCACATAAAGCCACAAAGACATAAGGGGAAACACCATGTGAATACAGAAGCAAAGACTGGAATGACACATCTATAAGCCAAGAGACACCAGGGATTGCAGACAACCACCAGATGCTAGGAGAGAAGGCTTGAACAGATTCTCCTTTGGGGCCTCCAATAGAAACCAACCTTGCCAATACATTAATTACAGATTTATAGCCTCCAGAACAGTGAGAGAATAAATTTGTTGTTTGAAGCCACCCATTTTGTGGTACTTTCTAAAGATAGCCTTAGGAAACTACATGTGTGCTATATGTGCTAAAGCAATCATTACAGTTTTTAAAAAGAATTATAACTAGTAGGAAGCCAAAGGAGATAAAATGGAAAAAAATTCAATTAGTCCAAAAAAAGGCAGAAGGAAATGTATAACAGAGAGGACAAACAGAAAGCTGATAGATTTAAACTCTAGAATATAAAAATTACATTAAACATAAATAGGCTAAACAACCCCCCCATGAAATGTCAGAAATTGCCTATTTAGACAAAAAACAAAATCCAGCTATATACTGCCTAAAAGAAACCTGCATTAAATCTAAAGACTCAAATAGGTTAAAAGGATAGAGAAAGCTGTGTTGTGTTAACACTAATGAAAAGAAAGTTATTGGAGTGGCTACAGTGATATCAAATAGGCCAGGTACAGTGGCTGATGCCTGTAATCCCAGAACTTTAGGAGGCCAAGGCAGGAGGATTGCTTGATCCCAGGAGTTCAAGACTAACCTAGGCAACAACATAGTGATATCCTGTTTCTAAAAAAAAAAAAAAAAAAAAAAAAAAAAACTTACCTGGGCATAGTGGCCTGTAGTCCCAGCTACTCAGGAGGCTAAGGCAGGAGGATCGCTTGCCAGAAGGTCAAGGCTGTAGTGAGCCATGCCAGTGCCATTGCATACCAGCCTGGGTGACAGAGTGAGACTCTGATTCAAAGGAAGGAAGGAGGGAAGGAAGGGTGGGAGGGGGAGGATTTCAAAACAATATTACCAAAGAATAAGGAGCGTATTTCATAATGATACAGGGATAAATTCATCGTAAGTGTTTATTCATATAATAATGGAGCTTGAAAATAAAATGAAGCAAGAGCTGACAGAACTGTAAAGAGAAACAGAAAATCCCCATAATGGTTGGAGATTTCAGTACCCTTCTCTCAACATTAATAAAACAAGTTGGTGGAAATTCAGAAAGGATAAAGGCCATGAGACAATTTGTGCTAACTGATGGTTTTAGAATTCTTGGCACAACAGCAGAGTACATGTTCTTTGCAAGTACACGTGGACCACTTACCAAGATGGACCAGAATCTACTTTATAAACCTCAATAAACTTAAAAGGATTCAAATCATAGAAAGTATATTTTCTGACCAGAATGGAACTGAATTGCAAACCAATAGCAAAATGGTATCTGGAAAATTGGAACTATTTGAAACTAACACACTTCTAAATAATCCACAGGCTAAAGAGGAAAGCAAAGTGAAATTAGGGAGTCTTTTGAACTGAATTAAATAATACAGAACATTTAAAAACCTATGGGATACAGTTAAAGCATTACTTGGAAATTTGTACTACTAAACACATATGTTAGAGGGAAAAAAGATCTCAAATCAATTACCTCAGCTGTGTTCTTAAGAAATGAGAAAAAGAGGAGCAACTCAAATCCTAGACTGAAATAAGAAAAGAAATAATACAGAACAGAGGGGGAAAAAACAAACAGAAAACAGAAACCAAAAGCTGGTTATTTGAGATTTTCAAAAAGGCTTGGCGCTTTGGCATAGGCCTGTAATTCCAACACTTTGGGAGGCCGAGGCAGGTGGATCACGAGGTCAGGAGTGTGAGACCAGCCTGGCCAACATGGTGAAAACCCATCTCTACTACAAAAATTATACTAAAAAAAAAAAAAAAACTACAAAAATTAGCCATGCGTGGTGGTGGGCGCCTATAATCCTAGCTATTCCAGAGGCTGAGGCAGGAGAATTGCTTGACCCCGGGAGGTGGAGGTTGCAGTGAGCCCAGATCGTGCCACTGTACTCCCATTTGGGTAACAGAGCAAGATAGTCTCAGAAAAATAATAATAATAATAAACAATTACCAGATAGATCAGCCATGAAAAAGGGAAGACATAAATGCCAGATATCAAGAGAGACGTGTTTCACCAGATTCTACAGATGTTAAAGTGATAATAAGAGAATATTTTTGAACAATTTAAGCCAATAAACTTGAGAACTTAGGTGAAATTAATAAATGAATATTTGATTTTGTTTTGTGAAGATGTATGAAGTTCACTCAAAAAGAAATAGATAATCGGGGTAGCCATATATCTATCATGAGTACTGAATTTGTAGTTAAATCCTCCCTACATGGAAAACTCGGATCCAGAAGTCTTCACTGGCAAATTCTACCAAACATGTAAGGAAGAAATAATACCAATCTGAGTAAAACCCTCCAAAGAAATTGAATAGGAGGGAACACTTGCCAAGTCATTCAATAAATCCAGCAATATCCTGATCTCAAAGCCAGATATAAACATTTTGAGGAAAGAAACTACAGCCTAACACTCCTCATGAACATCCATACAAAAACTTTTGACATAATTTAGCAAACCAAGTACAAAAATATATATATGAAGAATAGTACCTCATGGCCAAGTGGGGCTTATTCCAGGATTGTAAAATTGATTTAACATTTAAAAAAAAATCACTCAATAATTTTTGTTCTGCCAAACCCACAGCAGGAGTCACCCCAAAAGTGACAGCAGGGTAGTTTCCACAAGGGAGTGTTCCGAGTCATCCTGAGACTGAGCTGGTTGGGATTCAAAGAAAGAAGCACTAAACACCAGGGTAATCAGTCCAAAACATTTATTAGGGGAACTTTTATATGCATGAACTGCAGCAATTCTCACCACAAACAGCAAGAGAAAAGGCTAGAAGTTACACGGGGATTAGGATATAGAGTTTATATAAGGGCTTAAGGAATTTGGCTCAGGGCCACGGCCAGTTTATTTTAGCGTTTTGGGCAACAAACTAGATAACTTTTCAGTGCCTGGAAATGTTTAAGGTCTCGGTTTGGATTCAAGCCTGCTGGGAAATATCCACAGCTGGCCAGGTCACACAGCAGTCAAGGTGCTCTGTGTGATTTTCGGTCAGGACACGGAAAGACGGCTGGGGAACTTGGAGGCCCTACACAATATATTTCACTATATTAACAGACTAAACAAGGAAAAAAACATGATCATCTGAATAGATACGGACAAAAGCATTTGACAAAATCCAACATCTGTTCCTGATAAAAACTCCCAGCATGAGAAGGAAAAGAAGGGAATATCCTTAAGATTTTGAAGAGCATTTACAAAAAAACCTATAACTAACATGATAATGGCAGGAAACTGAATGACTTCTGCTAAGATCAGGAAAAGTGCAAGAATGTCTGTTTTACTGCTTCTAGTCAACACTGTATGGGACACTGTATGGGAGAGTCTAGCCAGATTGGAAAAGAAGAAACACGATTATCTATGTAATTTTTAAAATCCTATTTACTTTAGCAAGGTTGTAGGTTATAAAATAAAAAAGAAAAAATAAATTCTAACAGATAAGCAATTAACAATATGACCAAGCAATTTGTCCATTTTGTCTAAATTGTTCAACACATTGGGTTAAAGTTGTTTATAATATCCCCTTCTTATCATGTTAATGTGTGTAGAATCCGTATTAATGTCCCTCCTTTCAGTCCGAAAAGATTTAGTTGGTTGGTCTCTTTTTCTTTTGATTAGTCTTATTAGGGCTTATAAATTTTATTAATATTTTCAAAGAATCACTTTGATTTTCTCTGTTGTTTTTGTCTTTTCTCTTCATTTCCACTCTTACCTTTATTCCTTCCTCTTTGGCTTCCTTTTTGATTGCTGTTGTTTTTTTTTAAATATTGATTTGGTTGATTTTGCCCTTGATTCTAGGGCATAGGTCTTAGTGATTGGATGTAGTCATTACTTGTAAGATGTTGCTCAGTGGAATGTCCAAAGTCTTCACCCAGTCTCTGTAACTTGGAAATATTTAAATTTCAAATATTTGAATTTAAATATTTAAATATTCAAAAATACACTATCTTCTCAGCATCAGACAACTCCTGAAATTTCACTTCAGCTCTTCCAGTCTTTCAGCTGTTGCTGTCCATTGGGTTCTTCAGATCTTATCACACGCATGTGCTGTTATAATTAATGTCAGCCAAAGCTGTGAAGGGATTTTGTTAGACAGATTTTGGGGCTCCCTCCCCTCTCCCTGTGGCTCCCTTTCCAAGGTTCCTGCCCCAATTTCCAGTTGATCTGGCATTTTCTTTTCTTTTTTTTTTTTTTTTTTTTTTTTGAGACGGAGTTTCGCTCTTGTTACCCAGACTGGAGTGCAATGGCGCGATCTCGGCTCACCGCAATCTCCGCCTCCTGGGTTCAGGCAATTCTCCTGCCTCAGCCTCCTGAGTAGCTGGGATTACAGGCACACGCCACCGTGCCCAGCTAATTTTTTGTATTTTTAGTAGAGACGGGGTTTCACCATGTTGACCAGGATGGTCTCGATCTCTTGACCTCGTGATCCACCCGCCTCGGCCTCCCAAAGTGCTGGGATTACAGGCTTGAGCCACCGCGCCCGGCCTGATCTGGCATTTTCAAACTTCAACTTCTGAGTTTTTTAGAATGGGAAGAATGCTGCTTTATACTGGCACTCTATTCCCCATGTACTGCCCAGACCAATGCCCTCATGAATAAAAGCTGGATAAATGTGGATCTTACCCAGTATTTTTCCCTTCTTTCAAGAACTGTATACCCTCCTGTGTTTTCACGCTATTTTGGTTGCTTTCCAGGATCTTCTAAAAGAATCTCTTCTTTGTCCAACGTTATAATTGTTATTTGCAATAGGGTCTGTCCAACATAAGCTACTGTGTCATTTCCAGAAGCCAGAAGTCCCTCTTTTATTTATTATATTTGAGAAATATGCAATCTTCCTGGATCAACTATTTTCAGCAGATTCATGCAGCATTTAAGTCAGAGCCATATGCCACGAATTTTTTTTGTGTGACACAGGATTTTATAGACAGTCCAGGTAAGAGATAATAGGTAGTAGCAATAAAGGTAACAAGAGGTCAGATTTCATTTTCTTTTATTTGGATTAACTACTTTATGTGCCAATATTCTGTTGTTACAGAGTTCAGACAAGCTATAAGAAACTAAATTATCTCTTCTTCTCTTTTGGCATTTCTCACAACTTTTAAAATCAAAAGAATTGCATTTATTTTTAGAAATAGAGAGAAAAATATGCTTTGACAAATTGTTCTTTATTTCCTATTTCCAAAAGGAGCTTATGGTTTTCTGGTGCAAGCATCATAGACATGGAAGATTTCTGGCTACATTTCTGCCCCTTCTCTTCCATGCATAGCCCAAGTTTGGCTAAATTGTTTGACATAAATTTTCATAGATGCTATGTAAAGAATTGCTGAAAGAAAGATGAGTGGAATCTGTGAGAATGTCCATTTGACAGATGATTCATGTAAAGAATATCTAGGAAGAAAATAAATAGATGTTCATGATTGATTAGCCCACAGGGAGTAATGTATATGAACTTAAGTTTCTGGCTTGTGCAACAAGATGAATGGTGTTGCCAAGCCCTGAGACAGGAAACAGTAGATGTCTAGATAGGAGAGGGGAAAACATGTGATTTTTAGCTTTGGAGTATGAAATGTCCTTGAGTTTTTGATTTGGAGTCACCTATCTAATTTCCATCTGCAGTATTGCCTCCATTTTTCTGCTGCACCATATGAATCTTATCAAAGTGTAATTATGAATTATTTAACTCCCATTTTAATAACCAACATTTAAAAAGCAACATTAAACATTTAAAAAGCAACATTAAAGAAAACAAAAGGGAGCAAATTCTTAGTCTGGCTTTTTTTTTAACCTTTTCAACCTTATTGCCTATTATTTTCTACAAGATCGCGGTTTTATAGTTTCTACATAATTAGGAAACACAGACCGTTATAGAGAAGCCCTAGTGAAAAGTAAATCGAGTAAAGAAATACTCGATGGCCAGGTGCAGTGGCCACACCTGTAAACCCTGCATTTTGGGAGCCTGAGGCGGGTGGATCACCTGAGGCCAGGAGTTGAAGAACAGCCTGGCCAACATGGTGAAACCCCGTGCCTACTAAAAAATTAGCCAGGCGTGGTGGTGCACCCCTGTAATCCCAGCTACTCCAGAAGCTGAGGCAGGAGAATCGCTTGAACCAGGGCGGCAGAAGTTGCAATGAGCTGAGATCAGGCCATTGTATTCCAGCCTGGTGACAAGAGTGAAACTCCGTCTAAAAAAAAAAAAAAAAAAAAGACAAGAAGGAATTTTCGTTCTTGTACACTTTCATGAAAATAAGTCTTTCTATTTGTGCAAGTTTAGAAACTGCAATTACAGACTTCTTGGCCCTCTGGAGCCTAATGGTCAAGCAACCGCGCAATGGACAGACAGTGTAAAAATTATCTGTAGAACGCAACACTTTATCGCTTGCTCAGAAATTTGAGAGGATGAGAATAATTAAGATTTCTGATATGTGTTATGATCATGTATTTTTTTTTTATTTTTATTTTTATTATTATTATTTTTTTTTTTTTTGGCTAGTTAGCTGTGTATTTTTTTGGCACAATGTTTACCTGCTAATTTTAATAGACTTAAGATAAAATTCAATCACAGGCATTTTTCCCTTTTATCGGGTTAACTAGTCCAAGCGAGCTGAGCAAAGGTTGCAGGGAGCCCCAGCATGGCTGAGAAAGAACTGCTGAAGCATCCACCGGCTTCTGGGAGGAGAGCATTAGATGTACCTTCTTAACAGCACTGTCCAATAGAAATATAATGCAAGCCACGTATATAATTTTAAATTTTCTAGTAGTTATATTTAAAAAGCAAGAAGAAGATGACTTCCACCAAACCCTGCTTTCAAATAAGCAGTACTCTGGAGGACACGAGAAATCCTCAGAAAAATAACCTCCAGCTCTGAGGTGCTGATTATGGTAGGACAAGCAATACAGATCCAAACACGGCAGAGGGAACTTATGTTCCAAGGGAGAGAAGAAAATCGATAAAGCCAAGAAATAGCTCCCCTTTGACTTATTTTTAACCTGAGTACCCATCTATGCCAAGAGCTGTGCAGTTTTCATATATCCCATGCCAAGATCTTAAGTAGGCTCTACTGACCAGGAAGTTAAGAAACGTGCCCGAGGTAGGTTTTCAATGGAAGAGGCAGACTGAGGGTCACCCAACTTACATCTCGAAATTTCACAATTTCTACAAGCTCTGTCCTGGGAGACAAGAATAGGTGAAATGAGCACCCTCTGCACCAAACAAACCTCTACGATTAGCCGCCCAACACCTCCTCGGACCGGAAGCCTCTCAGCAGGAAGCCGCTCCAGGCTGCAACCTCCGTCCCGCAGTCCAATTAGCAGCCGCGACCCGGCGCCCGCCCAGACCGAGTCACGTGTCAGCCAAAGATGGCTGCGCTCAGGCGAGTAAAAGTGCAGTGACGTCCGGCGTGGCTGAGGAAGACCTGAGGAGGCACCCACAGGCTAGCGGTAGGAGAGCATAGGGTACTGGTATTCCGGGGGAGGGGGTGCAGTAAATGTCCCTATGTCAGGAGAAGCACGGTGCGGTGACGCTAGCCACTAGCAGCGCTGCGCATAAATGAGGGCAAGTAGAAGTGGACTTGGCCCTATGGTGCTGTCTCTTCACTTTCCACTCTAGAAGGAAAGACCTTATACTTAAATTAACCCAATCGAAGGGAAAAACATCTGAGATTGAATTTAATCCCAGGTTTACTGGCAATTCACAGGGCGACCACGGCCAAATTTAATTTTCAGAGGCCCCACTTTGCCTGTATCTCTCAGAGCTCTCCCAACAATGACGAGATAGCTAACACAAAAATCTTTCGAAATATTTGTAGTTTTAACAGCGCCGTTGTCTTTGATAGGTAGTTGTTATTAATATCGGAGACAAAAATGCCCCACAGGGGCTGCCCAGTCAGGACTTCTACTGAATGAAGGGTGACTCAAAGTACACAGTGTAGAAATGGTATTTCACAGAACTTTGAATCTCACCAATATGCAGAAAAAGTAGTGATACCATTGGGCAGAATGTTGGGGAAATCACTTATTTCTGAACATTCATTATACATTTCATATATGTGTGTGTATATGCATATATTGCTATCAATACAATATATACATACTGAATTTGATTACATATATATTCCACCACCCCATACACAAAATCATTCAGAGCTCCTGTACAGCAGGGATTGTGTCTTATCATTTTAGTGTAGCCAAGGCCCTCCAAAATTTGACTCCCGAAAACCTAGACCTAAATTTCTAAGGCTGCATTGTACTTATTAGGTTAACTTTGAGTCTAGAGATGTGTTATGTCAGTGTATTCAGCATTTCCAAATGACCTCTTGTCAGTATAAAACAGGTAGCAATAAATATTTAAACGAGTGCCTGTAATGTTGTAGCAGATGAGAAAATATGGTTTCATAAAACTGTATTTTCCTTTGTTGTTATCTCTGAACTTTTGGTTTTCTTTTTTTTTTTTTGAGAGGAGTCTTGCCCTGTCGCTCAGGCCAGAGTGCAGTGGAGCAATCTCGGCTCACTGCAACCTCTGCCTCCCAGGTTCAGGTGATTCTCCTGCTTCAGCCTCCTGAGTTGCTGGGATTACAGGCGAGCACCACCACACCTGGCTAATTTTTGTATTTTTAGTAGAGATGGGGTTTCACCACTTTGGTCAAGCTGGTCTTGGACTCCTGACCTTATGATCTGCCCACCTAGGCCTCTCAAAATGCTGGGATTACAGGCCAGAGCCACTGTGCCTGGCCTTTGTTTTTTTAACTGTTACCCTGAAACCTGTTTAATGAGCCAAATCTTTAGTTTAAAACTCATCATTCACCATTCCCCACCTTTTAATGAACATTTTCACCCTAACTAGTGTATACATCAACAAACTACTGGCATGTAGGTGGGCCATATGCAGCCTATAGCTTGCCTCTGTACAGCCACCCAGCTAAGAATGATTCTTATGTTTTTATAATTTTTTTTTTTTTAAAGAATATTCAACAAAGGCTATGTTACCTGCGAAACCTACCATATTTACATCTGGCCCTTGAAAGTTTGCTGAGTCCTGATCTCAGGTATACCTAGAAATGAAATAAGTCTTTTATGTTTAGCACTATTTGTGAATTCTTTAGGAAATAGTTTTAAGGATTATGAAGATATTCTGTTTTTCCTAAAAGTTTTATGTGTTTCATGTTCTGGTTTCTGTTTCACTTAGATTTTTTTTTTTTCATAATATATATGCAGTGATTTTTTTTTCAAGTTATTAGCTCTACAGTATTTTTAGTCTTCAGAAAGTTTTTAAATTTTTTTTCTATAAAACCTTGAGGAATTATATTTCATTTTTTAAGGCTCAAAATGGAAAATCATGAATCCAATATTAATGAAGAAAACATTTTTGAAATCATAAACAGAAAAATTAACCAGCTTCCAGAAGCAGAAAGGTAAGATCCCTTCTTAATTTAAAAATACCTTTTATCAGGTAGATTTTCACCATTGATTCATTATCTCAGATTTATCTGGTTTGAGTTTAAACATATAATGTTAGGAGGAAGATGCCCTTTCCTTGCCTGGATGAGAGCGTTTTACCATTTTGGTTGACATCACATAGCTAATTGTGGAAGCTGAGGTGGGAACTCATGTCTTTGGACATATGTAATTGTACGATTTGAGTTTTTCCATTAGGCTTGGAGTATAGTAAAATGTAAACATTTAGGGACCAATGTAAATAACAAAACTTTAAAATAACTTTTAAAATGTCTTTTTTTTTCCAGTTCATTCTGTCAGTATGGTTATTATTCTGAGTACCATGGAATACACATAGCAAGATAGAGAATGTCAGAGAAATGGGATCACGGCTAAAGATCTTTAAGATATTATTAAAGAGGGCCGGGCATGGTGGCTCACGCGTGTACTTCCAGCACTGGGAGGCCAAAGTGGGCAAATCACCTGAGGTCAGGAGTTTGAGATCAGCCTGGCCAATATGGCAAAACCCTGTCTCTACTAAAAGTATAAAAATTAGCCAGGTGTCGTGGCAGGTGTCTGTAATCCCAGCTACTCAGGATGCTGAGGCAGGAGAATTGCTTGAACTCAGGAGGTGGAGGTTGCAGTGAGCCAAGATAGCACTGTTGCACTCCAGCGTGCATGACAAGAGCAAGACTCCGTCTAAAAAAAAAAATACTATTAAAGAGAAAAACCAATATAGGGAACATACTGATCTTTGCCAGGCAACTACAGTGTACTCTGGTTTCTCTGACTATCCAGGATGAAAAGGGCTGGGTGCGGTGGCTCAAGCCTGTAATCCCAGCACTTTGGGAGGCCGAGGCGGGTGGATCACGAGGTCCGAGATCGAGCCCATCCTGGGCAACATGGTGAAACCCCGTCTCTACTAAAAATACAAAAAAATTAGCTGGGCATGGTGGCGCACGCCTGTTATCCCAGCTACTCGGGAGGCTGAGGCAGAAGAATTGCCTGAACCCAGGAGGCGGAGGCTGCGGTAAGCAGAGATCGCGCCATTGCACTCCAGCCTGGGTAACGAGCGAAACTCCGTCTCACAAAAAAAAAAAAAAAAAAAAAAAAGGATGAAAAGGCCACCTGGGAAGGAGAGAGGGACAGTATCTTAAGTAGAGGAGATGGCATATGCCTAGCCACAAGATAGCCAAGGCTTGTGGTACTTGAGTAACCATTGTTTCTGAAGTACTAAGGAAGTGAGCATAAGGATCAGAAGAGTTTTGAGCAGGGGAATGATGTTAACATCTCTAAATAATATTCCAGCTGCATTCAGGAAAGCAGATTTGAGGAAGGAGAGAAAGGAAATAGACCAGTAGAAAAAACAGCATAGTAATCCTGGTGAGTGGAGATCATAGGGGTGGTGACAGTTGACACGAAAAGAGCATGGATTTAAAATACATTTTGGAAGCATAATCTTGCTATCTTTGGGAATAAAAACTGAACAAATTCCAATCTTGCTGCCACTTATGTATCTTAATATAAATCAAGACCAGTTGTGTTCAGAACAAGGATCTCTGAGGGGAAGAAAAAAAAGGCCAGTAGAAAGAACTTGGTAAGATTCGTCCCTCTCCCCACCTGGCAACTCCACTCCCTTCTCGTTTTCCTAAGGCAACAGAAAAACTTTTAAAGCAAAAAAGGAACTATGTCCATGTTTCCAGGCCAGCAAGATAGGGAAAGAGAGAAAAACTGACAAAAGAGTAAGGTAGGCACAGTGGCTCACACCTGTAAACCCAGCACTTTTGGGAGGCTGAGGCGGGCTGATCACTTGAGGTCAGGAGTTCAAGACCAGCCTGGCCAACATGGCGAGACCCTGTCTCTACTAAGAATACAAAAATGAGCCAGGTGTGGGCGTACATGCCTGTAGTCCAGGTGTGGAGAAGCTGAGACACGAGAATAGTTTGAACTTGGGAGGCAGAGGTTGCAGTTAGCTGAGATCGTGCCACTATACTCCAGCCTGGGTGACAGAGTGAGATTGTCTCAAAAAAAAAAAAAAAAAAAAAGTAGATGGTAGCAGCTTTGAAGAGAAGAAAGCAGGCTGTCACTAGGACCTTTACCAAATTAGAAGGAATACCTGGAAGTGCAAAGTAAAATTTAGTTTAGAGGCAATAAATGCTTTCAATTACTGGCATCTAAACTGGGCAGATGACAGTGTCCTGTTATCTTTGCCTTGTTCCTATTTTTTCTCTTCATTCCCATTTTATCTTCTAAGTTTGAATCCTCATTCCTTCTTGGATTATTAATTAGATATTTAACAGTACTTGGTATGCCCTTCAGTGTATGGAGCTTTCTTATTATCAAAAACTTCATTTTCTGACCTACAGAATACTTTCACATGCATGTTTGTCATTAAATTTGGACTATTTAATGTCTATTTCTTGTGTGTATCTTATCAAAAAGTCATGGGTTTTTAGTTGCTGTAGGCACTTTTTTTGGGAAAACTGGCAAGGGGCTGCTAGATAACAATTTTGTGCTAATTTTTAACTAAAAATTTTTGACTTTAGCTATGGGAAAAATCTGGTTCGGAGATAGCAAAGTTTGCTATGTAGATTTCACTTGTACTACTATTTATTTGTATATGTAACGTGTAAACAAATGGATTTATATATAATGTATGTATATATTTTATATACATTATATATGCATATAGGTAAATTATTTACCTGAGCACTGGTTTTGAAAATGGGGATAATATACATTTAACATGATTGTTATGATGAAGTAATATTTTAGAGAAGTGTTAAAAGTTTTTTATTCCCTCAGCCCCCACAAAAAGCATAGGCTTTTCACATTTACATGTTTTTTGTGTTTGGTAGGTTCTCCAGGCTGTCATCACTAATTATTATCTATGTACTCTTAAGTTCCTGAACAGCCACCATTACCATTTTGATAGACTTCTGTTATATCTCAAGTTACGTTATCTTTCTTCTCCATAAATAGTCAACTATGTAACCCTTGAAGGTAGAAGATAATTTTTTGTGCCTTTAGCACTGAGTCTGCTGCATACAGTGGGGTTCTCAATAAGTGATAAGCATCATAACTGCAAAGTGACACATAAAAACAATACCTTAGAGTTCCTAGAAAAGCTATTTTAAGATGAATGTGAACCATAGAAGTTAGAGGGGTTACTGTGCAGCTACTTTGGCTAGTTAAGAGTAATGAAAATTTTAGGACTGACTATCTTGTAGATGGCAATGTAATGCAAGCAGTAAAATAGCTAAGTGGTAGTCTGAAAAGTTTGGAGTCAGTATGTTCAATATTCAGCAATCATGTTAGGTATCACTTTTTCCCAAAACCAAAGAATGCATAGGACATAGGTTAAAAATTCATACATATCTTGACTTAAAATCCAGTTCTACCACTATCTTAAAATATCAGTTTATTTTTCATCAATAGGTTTTAATAAAGTACCTAGCATAGGGTATTACTTAAATGTTAGTACTCCCAATCCTGACACTAAGGTTTCAGGGAAGAGTGAAAGAAAACACATTAACTCCACATTATTGAACATCTTCTGTGTCAGGTTGAATACACCTTTGTTATCCATTGATCCACTGTCTTCCAAATGTTTAAAAACAAGTGTGGAAGGCTCACATATAAATCAGTGGTTATATAAAATAGTACTGTCTTGTAATGCGTTGTGCTAGAGGGGTAAATATTAAATATCATGGGAGCTCAGAGGACAGGCACCTACTGGCTGCTGGGAGAAGAGCAAAACCTATATATAAAACAACTTTTTTTTTTTATGATTTTGGTTCTATAAGTGATAGTGTATTCACAAAGTCCCATTAAGTTCTGTAACAGATGTCAGAATCAGGAAAGCTCACACACACAATGAAGCCAAAGAAAAAGTTCATTCTTCTCATTCTTTCAGGAATCTACTTGAAAATGGATCGGTTTATGTTGGATTAAATGCTGCTCTCTGTGGCCTCATAGGAAACAGTCTTTTTCGACGCGTCTTGAATGTGACAAAGGCTCGTATAGTTTCTGCCTTACCAATGGCAGTGCTCCCTTTCTTTACAACAGAAGTAACTTACAGAGGTTTTGTAAATTTTCCTTTGATAACAGGTAAATTCTACTTCACTATCACCAAAAAGTTTGCCTTAGTCATACTTACTAAGTACCTGTATGCTATAATGCAGTATTTATATAAGATTAGATCTTGCTGGCCTCTCTATGTAATGTGGTAAATAATTCATATTAGTATGGTCTACCAACCAAGATGCACAAACACAGCAGTTCTAAGTTTGTTTGTTTTTTTTTTTAATTGAGACAGAATTTTGTTCTTGTTGCCTGAAGACTGGGCTGGAGTGCCCTGGTACAATCTCGGCTCACTGCAGCCTCCACCTCCTGGGTTCAAGTGATTCTCCTGTCTCAGCCTCCCAGGTAGCTGGGATTACAGGCGCCTGCCACAACAACTGGCTAATTTTTTGTATTTTCAGTAGAGACAGGGTTTCACCATGTTGGCCAGGCTGGTCTCAAACTCCTGACCTCAGGCTATCCACCCACCTCAGCCTTCCAAAGTGCTGGGATCACAGGTGTGAGCCACTGCACCCGGCAATACTTTCCTTTTTCTAACGTATCTTTCTGACAGTGCTCGTTTAGAGTAAGAAATATTTGGAAATCCATATATGAAAATTATTTATATGGAAATATTATATATATATATGTGTGTGTGTGTGTGTGTATATATATATATACACACACACACACACAATGTTGGCTAACTTAGATTTTTTTAATTTACATTTTATAGAGCCGTTCCTTAAAGGAAAAATACGTTTTGGAGAATCAGATTCTTTATATAGTAAATCTCTTAAAGCACTAAATGCATATACAATGTTCATCAAACGCATGGAGATTTTATTTCCTTTTGAAAATTTACCACGTATGCTAAATGCTTTGAGTATAGTTAATCACAAAAAATCTTTTGATTAATTATTTCAAATAAAAATATTACTGTGGGTGCTAGGGAAGGCAGTCCATTTAAATTTTACTTTCTGTAAGTGCTGCTCCAAATTTGTTTAAATTGTATGAGTGTTTTAATTCCCATGATCAGTGGAAAGAATGTCTATGATCAAGGGAGACCTACTGCCCATTGAATTAAACAGATGAGTGAAAATATTAGCCTGGGTCTGCTGATACAAAAGGAAAAGTACAGAAAGCCAGGACCAGCCCAAACCATGAGATTAATTATATCTAAGTTCAGAACAAATTAGAGAATTTTTTTTCCTAAGATAGTTTTATCAATCATTCCTAGCTATTTTAAGTTACTGATAGATAATTATACCTTTTTTTTTTCTTTTAAGACGGTGTTTCGCCCTTGTCACCCAGACTGGAGTGCAATGGCGCGATCTCGGCTCACCGCAACCTCCGCCTCCTGGGTTCAGGCAATTCTCCTGCCTCAGCCTCCTGAGTAGCTGGGATTACAGGCATGCGCCACCATGCCCAGCTGATTTTCTGTATTTTTAGTAGAGACGGGGTTTCACCATGTTGACCAGGATGGTCTCGATCTCTTGACCTCGTGATCCACCCGCCTCAGCCTCCCAAAGTGCTGGGATTACAGGCTTGAGCCACCGCGCCCGGCCGATAATTATACCTTTTAACATGCTTTGTAGAATTGCATTTGCTATGTTGCCTGAAAAATGTCTGTGATACATAGAAGAGGATCTTACATTCTTTAAATCATATTTGCTTGACTATCATGACCTTTATTTCCAGAACTAATTTATTTCCTAGGTGATTTGAATTGCGAAACCTGTACCGCAACACGTAGTGGACTGGTTGGTCTTCTTGCTGGTGGTCTATACCCTGTTTTCTTAGCTTTACCTGTAAATGGTAGCCTAGCAGCCAGGTAAGATTGTTTTCTCATAATCAATGAGAAACTTTTTATAATATGTGGTTACCTATAAAAGTCACAACTTAAAGCAGCAAATATATTTTCTATTTTTAAGGCATTTAGACCAAAGGCAGTGTTACCCTCTTGATTAGAAGTTAGCAAGACATGTTTTTGCTTATTATCAAATCTTACTTCTCAAGAATTTCAAACAGTTCCACTTGATGTGTAGTTTAGGCTATTAGCCTTAATTTGTATACTGAATACTAAACTAACTACAAAAGCTGTAGATAGGTTTCAAAGCTAATCATACAAACAGTTTTCTTGGATGAGTTTGAACACTTGCACTAAAGTAAAATTCCATCAGAAAATGTCTAGCTGTTGTATTAGTAGTCTTCTACTCTAAAATAATTCTCGTTATTCTCTGTTGAACTCTTGCGTCAGCAATTTACGCTACAACCTTGAAGCAAAGTACATAAAGAAACAAAAGAAAACAGTTTCTGGGATTAATAGACATGGAAGACTTTTACCTTAATCTCTAGTTTTATCTTAAGACTTCTAGGACTCATATATATCATAGATTAAGTTTGTCACTTAATAAAACAATAACTATCTCAAAGGGTTTTATCTTAAGACTTCTAGGACTCATATATATCATAGATTAAGTTTGTCACTTAATAAAACAATAACTATCTCAATGTTTTCTTACAGGTATGAAACAGCTCTGTTACCAAACAAAGGGAACATCTTAAGTTACTGGATTAGAGTTTCTAAGCCCGTCTTTAGAAAGATGTTATTTCCTATTCTGCTCCAGACTGTGTTTTCGGCATACCTTGGGTCTCAACAATATAAACTACTTATAAAGGCCCTTCACTTACCTGAACCTGGCCAAGAAATTCACTGATTTTAAGCAAATATGCACACATAAATAAAACAGTAAAAACAGTTTATGTATAATGTTATTCATCAACATATAATTCTGAGACCTACAATAAAAGCTACACGGGGCAACAAAAGGCTAAATCTAAGTAAAAGCTACCCACTTAAACAAGTTTAACTTTACTAGTCTGCCCAATATTGTCTCTTCTACCTTGCTTGCTCTACTCTTATCTTAGGCATTGAGTTTGGTAACACAAGAAAAAAAAATAACTATAGTATTTTACACTGAAGACTTCATGCTGCCAAACAGGAAAAATGAAAAAAAAAAAGTATAAATACACCATACCAAATGTTACTTATAATTCACTTTCTCAATTCAAATTATTATTAATCCATAAATTCTTAGAACTGATTTAACAACCTTCCTCACAGGATCAATCATCTTCTTGAGTCATTCAGGCTCAGCTTCAGCTATTATGATATAGACCTATTTAGAGTCACCTTATTTGGAAAGCTTTATTTTTTAGTTTAGGTAGTCTTTCAAGCTGCCACTTATTTAGAATCACAAAATTAATCTCTCTGACCCTCAGTGAAATACCCTAGTTGATTCATTTCCTGATCATTTAAATTTTTGTGTGCTTTCTTCTGTTCTCCTAACATTTCTCATCCTAGTTCTCTAAACCATTTTCTTTTGTGACAGCAACTGAATCAGCATTGTCCAACAAAGCTTTCTGTGATGATGGAAATATTTTATATCTGCACTGTATGTTAGCCACTAGCCTGTGTACTTGCTGAGCACCTCAAATGTGGCTAGTGCAACTGAATAACTGAGTTTTTAATTTTAATCCATTTTAAATTTTCAGCCATGTGACTAATGTTACAGTATTGGACACCATAGATCTAAATTAACTTTCTTATGAAGCAAGCTAATCATCACAGAAAAGTTCCAAACAAAATTTTAAGTGGCATGCAAGATTATTCCTGAATCTTTTAACTATTACTTCCAAATAGTGGCATACCTGTTAAATAATCTTACGCTACTTAAAATTAAATATTATAATTTAGAAAAGGCATCTTTGTGAGTGAAACAGGCCTTTAGCTTCTGTTTAAAGAAAAATATAAAGCAGTGCTACAACAGATTAAAACTCAAGTGAAATTAACAAAATACAATCTGTTTTTCAGAAAGCAAAGATGAATTGTTCTTTAAACAGGCACATAAAATGTATTATCTACCAAACTTATTTAGATAAGAAATGATCTCAATTATGAGGCAGAAGAATCTATATGCACAAAAGAGACTGAAAGGAAGCATGCCAAAATGTTTACTGTGGATATTCTATGGCTTATAAAGTTACAGGGTAATTTTTCTTTTCTTCTTGATGCCTTTCTGGATATTCTCAGTTTTCTATAAAGAATATGCTTTGCTTTCACAACTAGGGAAAGAAAGAAAGATATATAGATATATAATATTTAAAGGGCAAAACAATATAGCTGTTGATTTTACAAGCTAAAATATCAAGATGAAAAACTCCAACTCCAAATCATCCATTTTACCTACATTCTGACACTTTAAGACAGAGTTCTACTCATCACAGTGAAAAAACAATGAATTAAAAGTAACTTCTGATGTTAACCCAACTACTGAGTTAGACTCCTTAATACAGAATGGTGTAATCAACTTAGATAATTCAAAGCCCAATGATATAACTAAGTTCTCTGATAACTGAGCACGCAGTTTCCTTCCTTATCCTTAAACATACCTAGCCTAATTACTCCCTAGCATAATACCATTTACAAATGGGGATGCGTTTACAATGCTTTCTGTACCCAAAAAGTATTTCTGATCTCTGTCTGCCACATATTTTTCAATTATTTTAGTTAGTAGAAATGGGCAACATAAACAATAAAGCATGTTAAGTCTGTTGCTACAAATTTTGCCAAAATTTTTGTTCAGAGGGCAGGTATCTGCATTATTTAAGGGCATTTGGTCATTTATAGCTAACACCTGAGGTAAACTACCCTCAATCAATTTTTAATATTTCAGACCAGTCCCAGTAGACAAACTATTTAAATCTTTTATAATGTACATTAAATTAATATATTTTATAAAGCCCAAACTATAGTAGACTAAGAGCCACAGGGGTCTAGGAAACTGACTTCAGTGGGTAAACAGCAAAGACAAAATTTGAAGGCAGACTAAAGGAAGTTGAGCTAAATAAAATTCAAATCAGTATATTAACAGAACTACACAAATATTTAAAACACAGTAACTATACTTTTCAATTAGTTCATTGTGAAAACTGAGCAAAATATCTTCAACAATTTTGGGTCAACAAAAATTATAGGGTATTATAAGACAAAGAGTGACTGGTGTTGAGTGATTACTGAGGGTACACATAAAGGTATTGAAATTCAAATCTGAAAAATACTGTGCTGGCCAAACATAACACTACAAATTTCTAATGGAAGAATTCCTGTTTTTGATCCCCAGCTTAAGTAAATTTAAAAAACAGCAAAAATATAAACATTTAGGAGTCTTAAACTTTGTACTGGCCGAGAATGGGAGAAAAAAGCACTTACAAATATCATACTACCAATTAAACTTTCAAGAGTCATCAGATTATTTAGCTTTAAAATGTTACTAAATCAGTGAGACCTTAACTACACATTCAAAATGCTGAACTAGGTAATCACATTAAAAAGATGACTCATAATTACCCAGTCTGTTCTATCAAAGTGGTAGTTAAGGTCACCAAATAATGTTGGTGCCTTTGGTTCTGGAATTATAACCGGCTGTACTATAAGGAACATCAGCACTTTTAAGTTTTAATTAAGACAGTGGGAATACTTCTTGTTGCCTGGCTTCACAGGCAACGAACACGCTTAAAGTTATAAGAAACTGACTGGATTTAATAAGTTTTGAATAATATAATAACCAGCTGTTTATTATGAAGTAAGAGCCTGTCTCCTACCCAAATCCCTCTTCTATCATCTGCACATTTCCCAAATGAGTAAGGTAAAATGACTCAATCTATACCAGGTGAAGTAATGTATTAACATAATCCAACAAAAATGAAATAAAACAATCCAGAGTTTTGAGTGTTTTTTCACACTTGTAATAAACTGAAAAAAACATTTCAATTAGGTAAAACAACCATATGCCACAAAAAAAGCCACTCCCGTCATCCAGAATACTAAAGCCCTTATACAACACTAGATAAAGTTTTATATAAAACAGTAGAAACTAGCATACCATTAATTAGAAACCTCAAAATATTCAAAAAACAGTGTTGAGTACTTGGAGAAAGCTCAAGAAGCCAAAACCTCAGAATCTATACATCCTGGTTGTCAACCTACATTGCAATTAACTACCCACACATTTAATAATAATCAACTTTTTCAAAGATATACAAATCAATGCAGCTATTTAAAAGGACTACTCTTATAGTTCAGAACTTTACATTAACTTTCATATTCTACTCAGCAGGGTGTCTGTACTCCAAATTAGCTCTCATGTTCAGTAAATAAATACAAACTCATACCCCTTGTGATCACTGATAGCCTGCTTATGTGATTCTAGTCCACTAAATGTAACTCCACAGAATGTGCTCTTGATTATGTAAAAACTAATTAATTTCTTGATGAAATACTGTAATACCCCAACAGTTACAATTTTTTAAAGATATGCAAAGAACTGAGTATTACTCCCATGAAAGACAAAAAAAAGTGTAATTTTGTTCCAAGATTAACTTAGTCTCATGAATCTCTAGATTAAGTCTTTCAAGGATTCCAGAGAATCTTTTCATATCTCCATTTCTGGAAAGTGAAATCAGTATAGAAGTAATTTGGGAACTTGAAAATGGCATTCATTTTTTTCAGCAGATGCCAAATTTTTGACCGACATGGCTCTCACAATTACTTTGTTACCATCAGTCCAGTCAGTTAACAGGTTGTAGGAAAAGATTCGTTTTTGCAGACACTGCTAAGCTGTTTAAAGAGAAGAGAAAGAGATTAATTTAGTGATTATAAAACGCACAAATATTTAAAATATTTCGAACACTTTTTGTTGGATTATATCAGAGGTGAGACTACATTTTAACAAAAGTGGACTTTTTAAGATAATTCTGGTCAAGGAAGTGCAGAAACAGTAAGTCAATATGATAGAAACAGTAGGTCAAAATATGATATGTTAGTTCAATTAATGTATGAATTCCTGCCACCATCAAAGACAAATACTCAAAAGCTATTATCTTTAGTCTAGTTCTGTATCATTTTACCATAGAGGCACATTTAGAAGACAAAAGGGTCACCCAAATACTTAATTGTTTTCAACCATTACAGTAAATAGATCCAAACCTAGAAATTTCAAAAACAATCCATTTTATATTCCAGAAATCTCCTGTATCCATGTGCTAACGATCCAGAACACAATTTTCTAAAAATAGTAAGACGACAGTTTCACATTAATCATAACTTTTTTAATTAACAAGTAGTGAATCAGACACTTTAAGATATTGTTTACTACATACTGAAATAAACAGATCTGTTTAAATTCAGAAACCCAAACATTTACAGTAAAATGCGCTTACACATAAATACGACCAAATTTATTTAAAGCCCCTATTAGATCCTAAATACATGCAATTACCATGTAAAAACAAGACCATGAAGTTGATGTAAAAAAATGACAAAAATCACTAAGTCACCAAAACTAGAAAAAAAAAAACAATGAAATGGAAACTGAGAAAAGACAGTTAATAAAACATAAGTAACCTAACAAAGCAGCTTTAAAAATAGACCATACTAATCCTTCCATTTTCAAAAGTTCTTAATCAAGTAATTCCAAAAACTGCCATTTATAAAATGACATTCCAAAAATCTACATTTGGAATTTCAAAGCATCTCAATTCAGAAAGCTTTGACTACTTTTTCTCCCCAGCCCACAACTTCAAATAATGCAGGAAAAGTATTGACGTAAAGAATATTCCATGAGAATGGTATAGTTTTTAGAAAAATGAACTTACTGCTTTCCAGAACCTTTTAAGACCCACAGTCAGCATTAACAACAATTATTTTTCCTATTTTCATCCATTATTTTCCAATGTCATGTTAGAGATGAATAAATTCTTTGAGCCCATAACTAAAAGATCAACAAACCTGGTTTTATTATGACATATTTTTGTCATTGGTACTGCACAAAATTATATACAAAGAAATATATACAAAATGTTCAAGTATTAAATTTCAATTCAAGGCTTCTGTTTCAAAAAACCTACATGTAACATATTTCATAAAGATAGCACAAATTAGTCATTTCAAATAATCTTTCCAACTACTTTTGGTTTATATATATATATATATATATATGTATGTATATATATATAGAAAAAATTCAGTAGGCACTAAAAATCCATGCAGCTGCATTGTGAGGGGCTTGCTCCTGCCCTTAGATATAAGCAGGTTCATCACTCTAAGTTGTGAGTTTGGCTACTACCCATTCATGCTCAAGTGCAATAGATGATTTTACAAAATATGCTATGATGCACTGGAAACCAAAGACCAATTTAGGTCTCAAATCGTATTATCTAGCAACAAAACATTTACAGTTGTGCAAGAACAAGGATTCCATTTTCATAACCAATTAACAACAAAATAAGACATTTTATGTGTAAGATAACTTACATCTTTGGACTGCTGGAAAATACTTTTTAATTATGAACATTTTAAAAAGAAAAGACAGCAGAAGCCCTGATATTACCTCTTTTTCCTCATTTCTTATACTACCTTTTAAAATAAAGCAGGAAATGTGGCCAGCAGCTGGTCCCGTCTCTTCTGCCCCAACAGCTGTATCCACTTTAGCACAAAGAAAAACAAGGATGCTAAATACGTATATACTTTATCAAGCAGTGATGTTTCACAAAGAATTTCTTAATGCCTCTTACACTGAAGGACACCATAACTCAATTTATACAACTGGTTAACAGATTTAAGGGAAGAATAAATCTGACCTTTGGGGAAATAGCGCCAATCATGTCATTTTAGTGGCCAGAACCACTCAATTTTAAACATTATTTCTAAATAGGACAAATACTTTTGAAATACAGAGAATACGATTCTTTGTGAAGCCTCACTTTACACGTTTTCATTCACATTTCACAACCTTCAATATCTAATCATACATATATAAATTTAACCTAAAATTTTAATACAACAAAAATAAAGATGTTCAACAAGTTATTCATACTCAGTGATAGGGTAATCACTGCTAGTCCTCAAAGAAACATTAACCATTCTCATTCTCCAATTAACTAAAACACAGGAGTCTGGTATGCATGTTAATTTCCAACTTCTTTAATAGAGATATTAAAATCTGTTACTCTGAATAGACTGTTTCTATATCTCCTACTGAAAACTAAAAGGCATTGTTGAATATTTAAGAGATACCTGTCACCTCCAGCAAAATATCACATTTGTGCATGCCCAAAATACTTATTGTCAACCTTTGAAAAGTTGCCCTAAAATAGGAATTCCAATTTGCACCTTGTACAACTCGGAACTTCCATTCAACTTCACCTGTTTCACTGTCTCCAAACTGTATCTCTATAAGCAGCTTTCAGTGTACAGTTGGAATCGATGTCATCCAAGGCCATGTCCACACTGGGGACAGAAGAGCTAGGTACACGCAAGTCTGAATAAGGGGACACATTAATAGCTATTTCAACCAGAAGAGGCATCTTAAAATACATTCTTGACCAGCACAAGTCTGTTTCCAGGGTGGACAGGGCCCAAATTAGATTTCCCTCCCACCTTCCAAAACAGGAAAAACAAAATCACACACACACACATATTGAGATGTTGCCCATTAAAGTAGACTAAGCAGCAGAGCATGAGCGTTACGTGAAGAGATGGATCCTTACCAGGTTGTGAGGCGGGAACGACTGTTCTGTAACCCCTACAACGGAGCCTGGCAGGAAGGAAATCACCTAAAAAAGAAACTGTCAGAGAGATTTAATAGTCACATGTTATCATTAGGAGTTGGTTACTGTGTCACATTCATGCTTTTAGCTAAACACTTTAAGATTCAATATTACTTTTTTTTTTCTCCTCTGAAATGTGTCCGGTGAAGATGTCCCACTAAGGTGTTTGACATGGTGTAAGGGAGTTGAAAGGGGTAAACGCGGATAAAGAGCAGATTACTTGACCCTACATTTTAAGAGAAGACGACGCCTTCCGGGCGCACGCCGAGCAGAACTCCACCGACACCTTATCCTTGTCCACATGGAGACAGACTCCTCCCGCCGAGTCGTCGTCTTCCAGTAGGTCCTGCTGCTGCTTTCCCACCGGCAGTGCGTAGTCGTGGTCACCGGCGGGCGAGTCTCTGAAGAGCGAGGTGGTCAGCCGCAGTCCCACGCCGCTCAGCCGGCTCAGCAAGCGAGCCAGTCCAGTCTCGTTGGCTAAGACTGCCCGTAGATAGCGACTCTCCTCCTGCAGTGCCTGTACGCGTTTGCCCAGCTCCCGATTCTCGGCCCGCAGCTCCTGGTTCTCGGCTGCCAGACCCCGGACTCTACTCTCTAGCCCCATCACGTACTCCTTCTTCTTCAGCCGATTAAGGCGGGCAGCGGCCGCCGCCGCTTTCCGGGGACTCTTTGTCGCCGCCTGGTTGTTGTCGTTGCCGCTGCCGCCGCCGCCACCACCGCCGCCTCCTCCGGGGGACTTTCTCCGCCTCTTTTCGGCGCTGCCACTGTCACTGCTGCTGCTGCTGCAGCCTCCGATACCGTTTAACAGCCTCTGCAGCAGGTCAGAGAAGCGCTGCATTTCAGCTGCAGCGGCCTCGTCGTCGTCGTCCCCTCTCCACAGGCCGCCGCTATCCGAGCCTCCACCAGACGAGGAGAGAGGCCCCGGCGAGCTAAGCCCGGGCTCCAGGTGCCAGTCCGGTTGCCTGGGGTCCAGGAGATCCGCCAGTTCCAGCCCAGACAGAAAGTCCATATCCTCCGTCTCTTCCCCCGGGAGGCTGGCAATCGCCTCCTCCTCCATCTCTTCGGGCGAGGGCGCGCGCACGGCCACGCCGCCGCGGCTCCCCCTCCCGGCTTCCAACTCGCCCTCGTTGCCAAGCGGCTGCTGGCGGCCGGGAGATCCGGCCGCTGCCGTCTCCTTCTCTCCCGCCGCCGCCGCCGCCGCCGCCGCCGCCCCCCGGGTCAGGTCCGAGGGCAGCGAGCAGGTTGCAGCCGGCGCCGGGCTCTCACTGCGGGTTGGGGAGTTGCTGCCCGAGGCTGCCAGCAGCTTGGTCAGGCTATGCCTCATGAGGCCCAGCGGCGGGCCGCAGTAGGCCCCGGCCACTCAGACTGGGCCTCAAGGGCTCCCAGTATCCCAGGCCCCACGGCTGGTAGCCTCCAGCACTGGCCAAAATGAAATGGAGGGAAAGGTCAGAGTTGCCTCCCGCTTCACTTGGTTGGTCGACCCCCCGCGCCACGGCGCGGGGAGGGACGGGAGAACCAAGCAGTGAGGCCGAGCGATGACTCGACCGCGCCACCCAGACAACGGCCTGGCCGGAAGTCAGTCGTTTTCGCCTCAGCCCCGCCCCCCGCGTTTCGCGCGCCACCAGGCCGTAGTATCGCGAGATTTGAGGGTACTTTGGAATGAGAGTAATTCCAGCTTTCTGATGATGTCATAACTGATAAAAATAGCAACAGACTCTAGGTTTATCCACCCTAATTCAATAATACTATTTAAAACCCAGACCCAACAATTCAACACAACGTTTTGCCATATTTGCTTTATCTTTCTATAAATGCTTGTAAGGTTTTTTTTGATGAATCATCCTAAATCTGCAGATAAGATACCACACCCCTACTTACTTAAGTATGCATCTCTAAAACTAAGGACGTTTAGCGCGTCTTCAGAAAATTAATCGTTTACTAATACTGTTTAATACCTGGCCATTCTAGATGTCCTCAGTTGGATGATGGATATGCTAATTACCCTAACCTGATCACTACATTCGATAAGTATGGAAACATCACTATGTTTGACATGAATGACAATTATTATTTGTCAATGAAATATATTAAAACACAAAGCAAAATGAATGTAGAATACAACACTGCTTACAAAAATTGTTTTCAGTTGTTCTTGTCATTTTTTTATAAGTAGATATTTTCTTTTGAGCCAAGAGCCAGTCAGTACTCACTGCATTAGGGTAACAAACAAAACTCTTGACAACTAGAACCAGGGAAGGATATGAAGAGAGGGTGCTCATGCTTGTACGCCTGAAAACAAAGACTGCAAAAACCACAAAGACCATCACAATCTTACACAAAAAAAGCCTCTGCAAGGATGTCTGCCCAGAAACTGTCTGTCCAACCTTCAACTGACGTCACCCTTGTTATTGACCTTTGTAGCCAAGATAATTATTTCAAAAGAAGTATGTAATCATCCTCATTTTTTTTTCCTTTAAAACCCTTTGTCTTCCTTTGCCTTACTGAATATGCACATAGTTTACTATGGCATTTGTTTTCCCATTGAAATGCTCTATTCTCAAAACCTATCTTTTATTTTAGAGACTTTTCTGTTTGTTACTTAGGTTCACAACCCACAAGGGATTTGAAATTTGAAGCAGTTTACAAATACATAAGAATATAGTAAAACAAAACATTTTTAATTTTTAAAAAGCAAGGCCAATAAAGAAAGATGACTAGGAAGAGAAGGAATTGTGAAAGGGGAAAAGGTTAATATAGGAATTGGATGGATGCAGTATCTTACTCAGTTGTTTAGAGTTGGGCTAAAAATTGTTTCTGGACAGCCCAAACAAAAAAAGAGAAATGAACTTTCCTTTGTTCATGAGTAAAGTACATATAAATTCTTTAACCACTTCTCTAGTTCTTAAACCTTATAGAAACTTCTCTATAGGATACTGAATGATTCTTAAATCTTAAACAGAAGTTCTCTATAACGCTGAATAATCTAAGAAATACTGCTTGAGCCCAGGAGTTCCAGACCAGCCTGGGCAACACAGAAAGACACCAACCCCTCCATCCCCCACCAATCTCTGCCCACTACCACGCTCAGCTAATTTTTTGTATTTTTAGTAAGCGATGGGGCTTCACCATGTTGGCCAAGCTGGTCTCGAACTCCTGACCTCTGGTGATCCGCCCACCTCAGCTTCCCAGAGTGCTGGGATTGCAGGCGTGAGCCACCATACCCGGCCAGATTTGCTTTCATTTGATTATTGGAAAAGGTGAATGTTTGTCACATGACCAATTTGACTTCTAATGTGAATTGGATTTTTCACTTCCGTAACCCATTTTTCTTTGAAGTAGGGGAAAATGTTTTCTTCTTGATTTATGTGAAATGTTTACATTATAAGGAAAACATCCCTTTGTCTCTTATATTTCCCAACTCTAAAAAAAAAATCATTTTACCATTTACTAGAGGTGGAATTGTAAAATTGCTTTTTAGGCTATAATTTTTAAATATTCAATTTATCAAAGACCGTGCTCAGGGGCTCACACCTGTAATCCCAGCACTTTGGGAGGCCAAGGCAGACAGAATACTTAAGGACAAGAGTTCAAGACCAGCCTGGACAACATGGTGAAACCCCCGTCTCTACTAAAAATACAAAAAAAAAAAAAATAGAAAAAAACAAATTAGCTGGGTGTGATGACGCATGCCTGTAATCCCAGCTACTTGGGAGGCAGAGGCATGAGAATCGCTTGAACCTTGGAGGTCGAGGTTGCAGTAAGCCAAGATCATTGGCTTACTGATCACTGCACTCCAGCCTGGGCGACAGAGTAAGACTATGTCTAAAAACTAAAAATTAAAAAACCAACTTATCAATCATTGAATAATCCATACTTGTCCCACTGACTTACCAACACATATGCCATATACTAAATTCTTACAAACACTTCGATCTATTTCTGGTCTTTATCTAGTTTATTGATCAGTTCAGCAATTCCAGAAGCATAATCGTTCCACTTTTTTATTGGAGTTTATATTACATTTTCCTATCTTATATGGCAAGTCTCTCTTTGTTACTTTTACTTTCTCAGAATTTTCTAGCTATACTTAACTATTTATTTCTCCATATAACTTTAGAAGACTTTCCAAGTTCAAAAAAACCAGAATTTTCATAGAAATTGCATTAAATTTATTCATTTCTTTTACCTAGTTTTTATGCAAACTTTGCATAAATTATTTCATCCATTCTAACGGTTATTGTTACCATGTAAGATAGCGATTTATCTTTTTTGTTAAATTTTTAACTGACTAGTGCACCAAACTTTAATAATTTTAATTTTCAGCTTATTTATTCAAGTTTTAATAATTACATAACCTTATTATATATATTTTGCTTCCTTCTTTGCAAAGAAGTTATTATCTTGACTGATAATAAAATGATACTTCAAGATTCATGTCTAATAATAGTGTTTATAGCCAACTTCCTTGTCTTATTCCTGACTTAAACAGGAATGCCTTCACTATCTAGCTATTGATTTCAGATTACTATTTTTATTAGATTAAGAAACATGCTATTTGTATTTTACATGGAGATTTTAACAACATGAATGGCTATTTTATTAAATGAGTTACAGCATGTGTCAGAATTCAACTATACTCCAAGTCTTTGGAGGGAAAGAACTATAAAGCCATGTAAGAACTGTGTGAGGTTCACTAGCTTAAGATAATTGTGAGTGAAACTTAAACTTTATAACCCCATATATTGGGGAGGCAGTTTGAAAAACATCTGTTCAGCTTCCCATAGCTAAATACAGGTTATGCAAAACTTGATCTATCTCATGCATCTATATTACTCTGCATCTATCTAGAAGTGCAAGACCAAAGCAAGAAAATCATTTATTCATTCATTCTACATGCATGCGCGTGCACACACACACACACACACACAGGGTATACTTTTTGCTAGACTTGTTATAAGCACTGTGGCTATAATGATGAGCAAGGTCAATAAAGTTCTCATGGAGCCAAATTTGTAGTGAAAGAAGTCAGCAAATAAATAAGACAGTTTTATAAAAATCTGATACAGAGATTTTTTTAAAGGATCACCCAATTGAAAATAAATCTATGATTATTTCAGATTGGATAGCCAATGGACAATTCTCTGAGGATTTCAGCTGAAACCTCAAAAGTATGTTAAGAAATAAAGACAAAAACATTGGAGCAGTGTGGGTAAGAAGAGAACTCATAGGACATGTGTTAGTATACACACTATTTACAACTGAATTAATTGTTTTTTGTTTTTTTGAGATTGAGTCTCACTCTGTTGCCCAGGCTGGAGGGCAGTGGCATGATCTTGGCTCACTGCAACCTCCACCTCCTGGGTTCAAGCAATTTTCCTGCCTTCGCCTCCCAAGTAGCTGGGATTACAGGTGCCTGCCACTATGTCTGGCTAATTTTTGTATTTTTTAGTAGAGACAAGGTTTCACCATGTTGACCAAGCTGGTCTTGAACTCCTGACCTCATGATTCGACAGTCTCAGCTTCCTGAAGTGCTGGGATTACTTGTGTGAGCCACTGCGCCTGGCCTAATTATATTTTTATAAATACACAAGCATTTCATTGGAACTTGAAAGAATAAAAATCCTGAAAGTTTCTAGCAAGCAGGTAATACAAAATGAAAACTAATTTAAGACATGTAGAGGGCCATTGACACTTTGTTTCATATTCTTTATTTCCCATTAACACTTTAATCCCCTGACAATAAGATCTCAAGTTCTTTAACCATAGATTTCCCAATCATAGGAAAAGAATGTCAACTCATCCTCTGAGACATGCATATATAAACTTTTCATTTGGAGCACCAAAATACAATGTAGTGTCAGTAACTAGATAGATTAAAAGAAGAGGTTGTCAGCTGAGAGTGAAGAGGAGGATAGGAGTTGTTTAGATTAAACTGTGTCCTTGAAAAATGGTATGTTGAAGTCCTAATCCCTATTACCTTAGAATGTGACCTTATTTGGCAATAGGATTTTTACAGAGATAATAGAGTTAAAATTAACTTATTAGGATGGGCTCTAATTCAGTATGACTTTTGTCCTTGTAAAAAGAGAAAAATTGTACACAGAGACAAACACAATGGGAAGACAATGTAAAGACAAATAGGTAGAGGATAAGCATGTGTATTAGTCTGTTCTCACACTGCTACAAAGAACTGCCCAGGACTGGGTAATTTATACAGAAAAAAAGAGGTTTAATGGACTCACAGTTCCACATGGCTGAGAAGGCCTCACAATCATGGTGGAAGGCAAAGGAGAAGCAAAGGCATGTCTTACATGGTGGCAGGCAAGAGAGCATATGCAGGGGAACTGCCCTTTACAAAACCATCAGATTGTGTGAGACTTATTCACTACCATGAGAACAGCATAGAAAAAACCTGCCCCCATGATTCACTTACCTCCCACTGGGTCCCTTCCACGACATGTGGGGATTATGGAGCTACAATTCAAGGATGACATTTGGGTGGGGACTCAGCCAAACCACATAATTCTGCTCCTGGCCCCTCTCAAATCTCATGTCCTCACATTTCAAAACCAATCATGCCTTCCCAACAGTCCCCAAAGTCTTAACTCATTTCAGCATTAACACAAAAGTCTACAGTCCAAAGTCTCATCCAAGGCAAGGCAAGTCCCTTCTGCCAATAAGCCTGAAAAATCAAAAGCAAGCTAGTTACTTCCTAGATACGATGCGGGTATAAGCATTGGGTAAATACACCCATTCCAAATGGGAGAACTTGCCCCATGCAAGTCAAAAATCCAGCAGGGCAGTCAAATCTTAAACCTCCATAATGATCTCTTTTGACTCTATGTCTTACATCCAAGTCATAGGATGTAAGAAGTGGGTTCCCATGGTCTTGGGCAGCTCCACCCCTGTGGCTTTGCAGGGTACAGGCCCCCTCCTGGCAGCATTCATGGCTGGTATTGAGTGTCTGTGGCTTTTCCAAGTACAGAGTGCAAGCTGTTGATAGATCTACCATTCTGGGGTATGGAGGACAGTGACCCTCCTCTCACAGCTCCAACAGGCAGTGCCCCAGTGGGGGCTCTGTGTGGGAACTCTGACCCCACATATCCCTACTGCACTGCCCTAGCAGAGGTTCTCCATGGGAGCCCAGCTCCTGCAGCAAACTTATGCCTAGACAGTCAAGGGTTTCCATATATCCTCTAAAATCTAGGTGGAGGTTCCCACACCTCAATTTTTGACTTCTGTATACCCACAGGCTCAATATCACGTGGAAGCTGCCAAGGCTTGGAGCTTGCACCCTCTGAAGCCATAGCCTGAGTTGTACCTTGGCCTCTTTTAGCCACAGCTGCAGCAGCTGGGATGCAGGGCACCATGTCCCTAGGCTGCACACAGCAGGGGGCCCCATGAAACCATTTTCTGTTCCTAGGTCTCTGGGCCTGTCATGGGAGAGGCTGTCATGAAGGTCTCTAACATGCCTTGGAGACATTTTCTCCATGTCTTGGTGATTAACATGTTGCTCTTAGTTACTTATGCAAATTTCAGCAGCCAGCTTGAATTTCTCCCAAGAAAATGGTCTTTTTCTTTCCTATTACATCATCAGACTACACATTTTCCAAAATTTTATGTTCTGCTTCCTCTTGAATTCTTTGCTACATAGAAATGTCTTCTGCCAGATACCCAAACCATATATCAAGTTCAAAGTTCCGCAAATCTTTAGGGCAGGGGCAAAATGCCACCAGTCTCTTTGCTAAAGCATAACAAGAGTCACCTTTGCTCCAGTTCCCAGCAAGTTCCTCATCTCCATCTGAGACCACCTCAGCCTGGACTTTATTGTCCATATCACTATCAGCATTTTGATCAAAGCCACTCAACAAGTCTCTAGGAAGTTCCAAACTTTTTTCACATGTTCCTGTCTTCTTCTAAGCCTTCTAAACTGTTCCAACCTCTGCCTGTTACCCAGTTCCAAAGTTGCTTCCACATTTTTAAGTATCTTTACAGCAGCACCCCACTATCCAACACCAATTTACTGTATTAGTCCATTCTCACGCTGCTATAAAGAACCACCTGAGACTAGGTAATTTATAAAGAAAAAGAGGTTTAATGGACTCACAGCTCTGCATGCCTAGGGAGGCCTCACAATCACGTGGGAAGACAAAGGAAAAGCAAAGGCATGTCTTACATGGTGGCAGGCAAGAGAACATATGCAGGGAAAATGCCCTTTACAAAACCATCAGAGCTCAGGAGACTTATGCACTATCATGAGAACAGCAAGGGAAAAAACTCACCCCCATGATTCAATCACCTCCCATCAGGTCCTTTCCACAACATGTGGGGATTATGGAGCTACAATTAAAAATGACATTTGGGTGGGAACATGGCCAAACAATATCACTGTGTGACTGGAACAATCTGTCCACAAGCCAAGGAATGCCAAGAATTGCCAGCAAACACCAGAAACTGGAAGAAGCAAAGAAAAATTCTCCCCTAAAGCCACTGGAGAAAGCAAGGCCTTGCCAACACCTTGGTTTTGGATTTCTAGCCCCCAGAACCATGACAAAACATATTTCTGTTATTTTAAACCACCTGATTTTGGGTACTGCTTTGTCATGGCAGCCATTAAGTAAAACTGTTAAAGGAGGTAAGAGGCTGACCAAGTATTCTGAGAATCTAGGTAAGCATGGATTGTGTCATTCATTCAGTGCTCAACTGCAGGAAACAGAAACCACTCAGCTATTTTAGGAAGAATGCAGTTTAATTCAGAGAATGTGGTGCTTTAGAAGTCATTGGAAAGACTGGAGGAGTTGGCATTAATCTGGATTATCAAGAATGCCTCTCGATGCAGAGAAATAGGAACACTCCTACACTGTTGGTGGGAGTGTAAATTAGTTCAACCATTGTGGAAGACAGTGTGGCGATTCCTCAAGGACCTAGAAATAGAAATTCCATTTGACCCAGCAATCCCTTTACTGGGTATATATCCAAAGGACTATAAATCTTTCTACTATAAGGACACATGCACACGAATGTTCATTGCAGCACTGTTTACAATAGCAAAGACCTGGAACCAACCCAAATGCCCATCGATGATAGACTGGACTGGGAAAATATGGCACATACACACCATGGAATATTACGCAGCAATCAAAAATGATGAGTTTGTGTCCTTTGTAAGGACATGGATGAATCTGGAGAACATCATTCTCAGCAAACTGACACAAGAACAGAAAAGGAAATACCGCATATTCTCACTCATAGGCGGGTGAGAAAAATGAGAACACATGGACACAGGGAGGGGGTCTACTACACACAGAGGTCTATTGGGGGAATGGGGGAGGGACGGGGGGGGATCTGGGGAGGGATAGCCTGGGGAGAAATGCCAAGTATGGGTGAAGGGAAGGAAGGCAGCAAAACACACTGCCATGTGTGTACCTATGCAACTATCTTGCACGTTCTGCACATGTACCCCAAAACCTAAAATGCAATAAAAATTTAAAATAAAATAAAAAAAAAGAATCCCTCTCAGCATAACATTGCCAAATAGATAGAGTTGGTAACTACTCTCTCTGCCCCAGTTGGAAAAGTGATAAGACAGCTGGAATGTTGACTTCAAGAAAATTCTTGATTCAGCTGTGATCTAATAAGGAAAACTACTGCTCCTCCACAAATTCTCAACCTCAACTATTCCTTTCCTTTTGTGGAAGAAAGGGAGGGAGGGAGGAAGGGAGGGACGGAGGGAGGGAGGGAAGGAGGGAGGGAGGGAAGGAGGGAGGAAGGGAGGGAGGGAGGGAGGGAGAGAAGGGAAGGAAGGAAATCAGGCAATGAGAGAGACATTGCCGACCTGGATCTAGAGGTCTACAAGTTGATTTTTTTTTTTTTTTTTTTTTTTGAGAGAAGGAAAGAAAGAAAAAAAGGAGTGAAGGGGAGGAAGAAAAAGAGGGAGAGATAATGGAAATGTTGCTTTATTCTAAAAGAAATGGGTATTAATAATGGCCAATCAATATTTCATTTAAACCTATGAGTAGGTGTGATGTGGTATTGACAAGAATGTATATTTTGTGTATTTAAAGTGGAGAGCTCTATAAATATTTATTAAATTTACTTGTTCCGGATCTGAGTTCGAGTCCTTGATATCCTTATTAATTTTCTGTCTCATTGAGTCTAAGTCTCTATGTATCTGGGTGTTAGGATCGTTAGCTCTTATTGTTGCACTGATCCTTTTACCACTATATCTTTGTTGCTTTAAAATCTATTTTATCAGATACGAGAATTGCAAATCCTGCTTTTCATTTATTTATTTATTTTGCTTTCCATTTGGTGGGTAAATCTTTCTTCATCCCTTTGTTTTGAGTCTTTGTGTATCTTTGCATGTGAAATGGATCTGGATGTAGCATACCATTGGGTTTTGGCTGTATCTTTTGATTGGGGGATTTAGTCAATTTAAATTTAGGATTACTGCCATTTGATGTTAACTGGCTGTTTTATCCATTCATTGATGTAAATTCTTCTTTATGTTGATGCTCTTCACTTTTCGGTATATTTTTAGAAAGGCTAATACTGGTTGTTTCTTTCTATGTGTAATGCTTCTTTCAGAAGCTCTTGTAAAGCAGGCCTGGTGGTAATAAAATCTCTGAGTACTTGCTTGTTCATAAAATATTTTATTTTTCCTTCAGTTGTGAAGCTTAGTTTGGCAGGATATGAAATTCTGGGCTGAAAGTTCTGTTCTTTAAGCATGTTGAATATTGGCCCCCACTCTCTTCTGACTTGTAGAGTTTCTGCTGAGAGATCTGCTGTAAGTCTGATAGGCTTCCCTTTGTGGGTAACCTGACCTTTCTCACTGGCTGCCCTTAGTATTTCCTCCTTCATTTCAACCCTGGTGAATCTAATGATCATGTGCCTTGGGGTTGCTCTTCTTGAGGAATATCTTTGTGGTGTTCTCTGTATTGCCTGGGGTTGAATATTTTCCTGAATAATTTCCTGAAGAATATTTTCAAGCTTGGATTCATTCTCTCCGTCGCATTCAGGTACACCTATCAAACGCAAATTTGGTCTTTTCACATAGTCCCACATTTCTTGGAGACTTTGCTCATTCCTTTTTATCCTTTTTTCTCTATTCTTGTCTTCTTGTTTTATTTCATTAAGTTGGACTTCAATCTCTGATATCCTTTCCTCTACTTGAACAATTCGAGTGTTTAAACCTGTGCATACTTCTCGGAGTTCCTGTATTGTATTCTTCAGTTCCATTAATTCACTTATATTCCTCTCTAAATTGTCTATTCTCATTAGGATTTCGTCAAACCTTTTTTCAAAGTTCTTAGTTTCTTTACATTGGGCTACAATATGTTCTTTTAACTCACAGAAGATTCTTATTATCCATGTTCTGAAGCCTGATTCTGTTTTGGGATGCACTCGTTCTCCATCAAGCCTTGTTCCCTTGTTGACGAGAAACTGTGATCCTCTTTAGGGGGAGAGGCATTCTGATTTTGAGTATTCTCAGCCTTTTTACACTGGTTTCTTCCCATCATTGTAAATTTATCCAGCTGTCATCTTTGTAATTACCACCTTTCAAATTAGGTCTCTCAGTAGACGTCCAAGTTGTTAATTCCCAGGGCCGAAATATGAGCAACCCACTGCGCCAGCCAAAACAGCAGCATTAAGACTGATGGTGCTTTTCTGCCTGGGAATCTCCAGTCTGACTTCCTTCTTGAGTCTGTAATGGGTGACTCTGCCTTCCCGGAGCTCCAAACCTCAGTCAGAAGGGGAACCAGTCCCGTTTACTCTGCACCAAGAGCTGCCGTGCTGAGGTGCCGGCAAAACCGCTGCTCCAGCCACAAGAGTCACGCTGGCGACCCGTGCAGCTCCTCCACTGGGAATCTTCTGCTCCATGAGCGACCAAAATTGGTCTGAAAGTGTGGCGTCCTCTCATTCTCTGCGCTTTCACTGGGAGCTGCAATCTTGAGATGTTAGCGGTCAGGCATCTTGGATCATTCTCCCGCTAGGTAGTTTTGGCTCTGAAATCCTCATGGCATTTAGTTGGATTTTGGCTTGGGCTGCAGTCCTCTGGAAAGCCTGACTGGTGCTAAAGAATCTACTTCCAAGTGGCTCATTCACATGGCTAACTGGTTGGTCATGAAGGAAGGTTTCAATTCCTCGTCCGTGTGAGCCCATGCACAGAGCTGTGTTGAGTGGCTACACTTCATGGTGGCTGTCTTCACCTAGAGCAAATGATCCACGAAATGAAGGAAAAAGCACCAATGTCTTTTATGACCTAGCCTCAGAGATGATATAAAGTCACTTATGTAAGATTCTTTTGGTCACATGAGTCAGACCTTTTTCATGAGGACAGAGGACAAGACAAGGATATGAATACTATGAGACAAGAATCATTAGACAGCCTATCTTAAGTGGCTGGCTCCCACATCCTATAAAGCTCATGAATGGACATCGAGATCCCGTTGCAGAAAAACCCAATGTCTCCAAGAATATATTTGGCAGCTACAATAGCCAAAGAGGAAACCAAGGGTCCCTAACCTCATTTGCACCTTCCAAATGTGGCTGCAGAGGAGTCTGACAAATATAGTTTGCTTTTGTGTTTCTTTTGTTTCAGCTTTTACATTTCTGCAATACAGAAAAGCACACTGAAAGGGGGATTGGAAAAGATAATGAGTTCAAGTCTATCAGATCCTCCCCAAAGACTATGACCTTATGGTACTCCAGCACCAACATACATTTATTGGATTTTCTATAGCAGAGAATTGGAACAGTGATAGCAGGGGATGGACTAGTATTTTCCCGAGTAGATATAGTAGAAAGATAAATGTACAGGTATACCTCAGAGATACCGCAGATTTGATTTCAGACCACCACAATAAAGTGAATATCACAATTAAGTGAGTCATGTGAATGTTTTGGTATTCTAGTGCATATAAATGTTTACACTATACTGTAGTCTACTGAGTGTGCAATAGCATTATGTCTTTAAAATGTGCATACCTTAATTTAAAAATATTTTATTGCTAAAAATGCCAATCATCTGAGCCTTTAGTGAGTCATAATCTTTTTGCTCATGGAGGGTCTTGCCTCAATGTTGATGACTACTGACTCATTAAGGCAGTGGTTGCTGAAGGTTGGGGTGATTGTGGTATTTCTTAAAATATGACAGTAAAGTCTACTTCATCAATTGACACTTGCTTTCATGAAAGATTTCTCTATAGTATGTGATGCTGTTTGATACCATTTTGCCCATGGGAGAACTTCTTTCAAAATTGGAGTCAATTCTCTCCAACCCTGCTGCTGCTTTATCAACTAAGTTTATGTAATATTCTAAATCCTTTGTTGCCATTGCAACATTTACAGCATCTTCACCGGGAATAGATTCCATTCCAAGAAACCACTATCTTAGTTCATCCATAAGAAGAAACTTCTCATTTATTCAAGTTTTGACTAGAGCAATTCAGTCACATCTTCCAGCTCCAACTTTAATCTAATTCTCTTCTTAGTTCTAACACATCTGCAGTTATTTCCTCCACTAAAGTCTTGAATCCTTCAAAGTCATCCATAAAGGATGGAATCCTCTTCCAAACTTCCAAACAAATGTTCTTAATGGGATCTAGAATAGTGAATCCCTTCCAGAAAATTTTCAATTTATTTTGCTTAGATCTATCAGATGGCAGTTTTGCCTTAATGTATTTCTTAAGCAATAAGACTTCAAAGTTGAAGTAACTCCTTGATTCATGGCCTGCAGAATGGATGTTGTGTTAGCAGGCAAAAAAACAACTTTGATCTAGTTGTACATCTTAATTATAGCTCTTGAGTAACTAACTACATTGTCAATGAGCAGTAACATTTGGAAAGGAATCTTTTTTTCTGAGCAGCAATTCTCAACAGTGGCTTACAATATTCAGTAAACCATGCTGTAAACAGATGTGCTCTCATTCAGGCTTTGTCATTCCACTTATAGGGCACATGCAGAGTAGATTCAGCATAATTCTTAAAGACCCTAGGATTTTGGGAGGGTAAATGAGCACTGGCTTCAACTTAAAGTCACCAGCTGCATTAGTCCTTTATCCCCTAATAAGAGAGTCAGCCTGTCCTTTAAAGCTTTGATGCCAGGCATTGACCTCTGTAATTGACTACTAAAGCCTGAGAAGGCATCTTCTTCCAGTAAAATGTCTTTTTATCCAAAGTGAAAATTCGTTGTTTAGTGTAGCCACCTTCATCAGTTATCTCAGCTGGATCTTCTGGAAAACTTGTTGCTGCTTCTCCATCAGCATTTGCTGCGTCACCTTGCACTTCTATGTTATAGAAATGGCTTTTTCTCTCTCACTTGGCTGTGGTGTTCTTACTTCTCATTGCTAATTCCAAATCATTTCTTCTTTTCTCTCCTTCAGAACCCAAACCTCATGAACCAACCTCTGCTAGCTTCTGCTAGCTTCCAGCTTTTCTTCTGCAGCTTCCTCACCTCTTTCAGCCTTCATAAAATTGAAGACAGCTAGGGCCTTGCTCTGGGTTTGGCTTTGGCTTAAAGGAATGTTGTGGCTGGTTTGATCTTCTATCCAGATCACTAAAACTTTTTCCATAACAGCAATAAGGCTTTTTTTCATTTTCTTATCATTCAAGTGTTTACTGAAGTGGCCCATTTAATTTCCTTCAAACACTTTTCCTCTGCATTCACGACTTGGCTAACTGGTGCAAAAGGCCAAGCTTTCAGCTTGTGTCTGCTTTCAACATACCTTCCTCACTAAGTTTAATCATTTCTAGCTTTTGACTTAAAGTGAGAGATCTGGAACTCTTTCACTTGAACACTTAGAGGGCATTGTAGGATTATTAATTGACCTAATTACAATATTGTGTCTCAGGGAATAAGGAGACCCAAGAAGGGGAAAGACTGAAGAATGGCCAGTCAGTGGAACAGTCAGAACACATAAAACATTCATCAATTAAGTTTGCCATCTTATATGGGTGCTGTTCACAGTATCCCAAAACAATTACAATAGTAATATCAGAGATTGCTGATCACAGATCACCAAGACAGAGACACTAATAATGAAAAAGTCTAAAATAGTGTGAGAGTTACAAAACACAGAGACACAAAGTGAGTACACGCTGTTGGAAAAATGGTGCTGACAGATGTGCTCAATTTATGGTTGCCACAAACCTTCAATTTGTAAGAAGTGCCATATATGTGAAGCAGAAGAAAGGGAAATACAATAAAACAAGGCATGCCTGTAGTACAGAGACGAGGGTGCTCATTTTGCTATCGTTTGCCTCTTTACCCATGGAGTATAAGTTGTAAGGGTTAGTGAGACCATGAGGGGACATTATGACTGGATAAAAATTGAAGAATCAGGTGATTGACGGTGTCTAGACCACTAACAGATTATGTTTATAAGCACTACATACATACTTGCATGAAATGTGCAATTCCTAGTGTGCTAGATGTATTATATTTCCACTCTTCTAACTCCTTCTCAAGAAGGCATTTCTGAATGCAACTGAATGAAAATTACACTATTGTGGACTAATCTGGAAGATGTTTTATTTTATTTTAAAATGACCATCATTTGTAACCAACTGAAATAGTGAGAAATTACTAGTGTATGTCCCAACTAATCCAACCTCACAGTTGCTGCCACTGCAATTGAGAACTGCTGCTTCAGTGGGGGAAAGGGAGCAGGCCTAGAAGTTTTAGCATGAGAGATTTGGGAGAGTAGGAGCAAAGCTTTTCATATTCTGTTAGTAAGGACTCCACTTCTCAAGCGGAAGTTGTTTCCCCTCTCACCGCAATGGGCACCCAGAAGCCAGAACTTGGCTGTGGTGCTCTTGCTTCTCATTGCCAATTCCAAATCCTTCCTTCTCCTCTCTCCTTTAGAAATCCCAAATCTTTTAACATTTTAACGTCTTAAATATGCTAAGATTGATCAATGTTTTCAAGTGGTGACAGTCTAATTCCCCCACTGCAAAATTCCCCATTAACCTTTCTCATAATGGTTTCATCTAATGATGATTAGTGCCTAAATTATTTCAGTCAAGGTTACAACATAATTATTTTTAAAATACATTTTTACTTTTATCTGGAATTAGTTGGTGAAAAGCATCTTTCATTACTTACGAGCCATTTTGTTTTCCTGAAATACAGAGAACAGGCAAAGGAAAATAAACACTTAATTATTTTCCTCTAATCATAATTAATCTTTTTTGGGGGGTGTATCATAATGATATTCAGTGTTTCACTCAATTATGGTTATATATTTTGATGCTCAAATTAATCATCCTTGGCCATTGAAAGCCCCTCCAATTTAGCTCTCTTGTCTATGTCACAGAACTCCATTAGTCTCTGATAGTTTATTTGCTTCCTGACACAATTAGATTTATCAAGTTTATCTTGTACTTTTCCTACCAGTTCTGAAGTCAGCCTCTCCTCCAGGGAGGCTTTCTTTAATTTAGTGGAAAACAATTTTGGGAGGCCAGAAACAGGCCCTAGGGATGCTCATTGCATTGGATTTTTATTGTTTCTAGGCCTTTCAGTTGACAGAGCTAGGGAATATGTTTTGTTTTGCTTTTTAAAACAGAAAAACTGTCAAGGGTTTAGACTGGAATTTTTAATTCAAATTAAACATTAAATAATTTTTTACTTAACTTGTTAAGCACCTGCATTTAAGCCCTGAAAATTTTCTCCCTAGCAACATTAACATAATTATTTTTTGCTTTAGCTTCAATATATACAAAAATTTTAACAATGCCAATATTACAACTAACAAACTAAGGAATGAAATTTACTAAGATTTCCTTGCAGCTCTATTTGTCTTTGGAATATACTCCATTAAGGATATTCATTGAAAATACTATTTTCTAATGCCTTTTGGATAATTCTTTTCTTGGTATGGTTATACCAATTTGAAATTCATGCCATGTCATCTTCATATATCTTCCTTACTGAAGATTTTAGCTTTCTGGTTACCTCTTCACCCAGTAAGACCTTATTTAAGGTCACCCAGTCACAGTCAGGATTCGAATCTAGGCAGTCTTATGCCAATGCACCCTTTTTTTTTTACTGCACTAATACTTCAGCTGGTTTGCTGATCATAGATCTGAATAAGGGCTCAAAGAGTTTGTATGGTGATGCTGGTGGGGAAGGAGAAAGATTAAGTAAGATCATGAAGGCTCAGCTTCTGAAAAGGACTAAAGTAAATGTGGAGGTGAGCATATGGGATTAATCTGGCCAGAGAATCTCTTGAGTCTATTTGGAGCTGCTTATTCTGCAGCCCTGAATGGCACAGCTATTGGGAAAGGCAGTTTACTTGACCAGGAACAGGAGGTACGGTGAAGCTTTCCAACCTACTGTACTCTATGTTTTCCTCTTTTCTTGGACAGTTTTTTACACATTATACAGACATCTTAAATCCACTTCCAGGTAAAGCTTCCTCTAATCACTCCTACGTTAGGTTGCAGGACCCTACTATGCACTTCCATGTCCTCCTATTGTTCAGCATTTTTCTCATCCAGAAGAATGCAAGGTCAGTGAAAATAAGGTCTGTATCTTGCTCCCATTGTATCCCACCAGTTAGCATAGCATCTTGGCTAATAGACTCTCAATAAACATTTGTTAAATTAATGCAATATATTCAGTGAATGAGTTAGTAATTAGTATCAGAAAGATCAGAAATGAAAAGATCAGAATGGCTGGGCCTGCTCTACCTCCACTACCTTTTGTTGGTATGTCAGTGTAAAACCAAAAATGAACACCCAAAGCTTAAAAGCTTGAGTATATGAGAAAACAGGCTCTCTAAAATCTGAGATTTATACAGACATGTGAAAATCCATGAGAGAAGCTAACACATCCAAATCTTTAGGAGAGAAATACTAATTACGGGGAGGTATTCTTTAGGGAAGAAAAAGATACTGTCATTAGCCATATGTTGTTGAACATTTGTGAAAGCAGCAGCTTCCAGCTGAATGTCCTGACCCAGATCTGTCAGGCCATATTTGGCTTTATCTAAAATATGCCGTGCCTACCCAGTTCTTGGGGAAGGGAAAATGTGCACTTTTGAATCACCTAAACAAAAATATAGCTTATTGGGAAGTTAAAACAGATATGTGGAAGATCTTTCATTTTTGTTTCCAATTTTACTATCTTTTTAATAGGTAATATATTCACATAGTTCAAAAGTCAAATAATATAAAATGGTTTGTATTAAGAAGTTTCTCTCCCATTCCTATCCCTGACCACCTCATTCTCTATATCCTTCCACATCACTAACAACTTTTATTTTTTCCAATATTTATGACAACAGAAATAAATGTTTGCATGCTAATACCCCTCTTCCTCCTCTCCTCCTTACAGAGAATATAGTATAATATGGATATTGTTCTATAGCTTGTTTTTTTTTCTGCATATGTCCTGGGGATAGTTCTATATCAGTACATTAACAGCTTCCTTTTCCTTTTGTTTTACAGTTACATTGTGTTCCAAAGTGTGAAGGACCCATAATTTATAAACCTGTTCCCTACTGATGGTATGTGAGCTATTTCCAATCTTCTGCTGTAACAATGATGTAATAAATAATCTTAAACATGAAAAAGAAGACTATTTCAGACTAGTACAAATAAGAGTGGATTAGAGCATTGAATGGGGACTATCTGGCAAAGAGCTAAAGCAGGAGTCCCTTTGTGGGACTGGGAAGTAAGGGTGTTGTGAGGGCACTGTAGTCAGTTGAATGTGTAATGAATGATCAGACAGATCTGTAACAGAACAAGTTTTTTCCTGGATTCGTTTTTCCCAGATGCAATAAACAGAAGGTTTTAAAGAGAACAGCATCAAGTAGGGAGACTCATCTGTACATTTCCAGGTGCCCTAAGTTTAATAAGATGTTTTTAGTGTTAAGAAAATAACATCCAGTTTGTCCTTAGGAATACACAATGATTAGAAAAGCTTATTCTCAGCCACTTCCCTAAATTCCAATAACTTTTTTTTAAAGAGGCCAAGACTTGTGATTAAAGTTTTAAAAAGGCTTTCTGCCCGGTAAGGTTCTGGCAGTCTAAATAGATGTAGCACAGAAGGCAATGTTGATGGTCCATCCAACATCCATTCCCCTTCATTCCTGCTGGCAGAGCCCTGCTTTTACCAGGTAGTCACTTCTACTATGTGGCACAGACTGGCCTCATTCCCATCTCAGGGTGGATCCTGATTGGTCTAAATCAATTATGCTGGCAACACGGCCCTACGAAGATGCTTGGCTGAGGTATTTGCATATGACCCAATTTTGGCCAATAACACTAGCAGACAAGCTGTCTGGAGAGGGAGGGTAGGCTTTTTAAGAGTCACTGTCCTCTTTTCTTTGTGGGCTAAGATGTGGTATCTCAAGTCTGCCCCAGCTCTGTTGGTCTTGTCATAGTGGAAGACAGAATCACCCCTGACCTGACCCAGCCACAGCTACCTTACGGGTATCTGGGGAAACGAGGGCTGAGTACAACAGGCACCTGGGCAGGTACTCCTTCAAACAACTTTAAATAATTGTTTAATATATGGAGTCAGACTGACATAGTTTTTCTATTAATACTTTGTTTACTAGAAACAAACTACTTTGAATTCATTTTCTCTAACTGAAACAAAGGCAGTATTCTGAAAATACCAGTCCACTTTTCCTTTAACTCTCCTCTTTTGAAGCTCTCTTTCATAATTTTTTGGAACCAGACAAGTTCCTTAGGGCACACTGAAGAACTCACAGTTTAGCTAACACAAAAGGTCAGAACTATCAGCTACACAGCACTACTCATCCATTATTGCTTTTAGGATCTCTGTTCTGCTTTCATTTGAGAGCTAATGCTCGGGGATGTTGCAGAAAACTTCAGCAAGGATATAGGTCTGCTTTAGAAAAGAATGTTGTTTAAATTTTCCCTCAAAGGCAGTAGTTTGGAGGGGGCCCGATACTGTCAGTTTGTTCCAGTGATAAGCATCACTTAATAGAGCAGTATACCATAATAAACTGCTTGCTTATCTCCTGATGTGGCTCTCGGTCACAGACTAAAAAGAGGACTGACAGAGTGGAATACAAAGTACCATGGAGCACAGAGGAAGAAAACAATGCCTTTTTAAGGCTCTTAAGAAAGTAGTTTGTATACGGGGAGAAAGCAAGGGTTTTAGAGCCAGATAACAGGCCAAGCTATTTCCTTGGTAGTACCCAGAACAAAAATTAAAATGTGAGGCCGCTTGTTAAAAAATTAGTAAAAATTTCGCGACGGCAACAGTGAGCATTAAAGCAGGTGTGGGGGCAGCGGCATACCCAGGGCCTTAGGTTCAAATCTCACTCGTTCCCCCCTAAAGCTTCCTGGCTTTGGACAAGTCACCCTCTTTGAGTCTTCCCTTTTTATCCGTAAAACTGTGATAATTGAACCTCCCTTGAAGAGTTGTTATGAGAGTGGAATGAAAAGCACCTGACACATGATAGGTGCACATTTCTCTCAGTCTAGGATGTGGGCTCTTTCTTCGGTTGTTCTCCAGAGGCATCTATCTTTGACATTCTATTCTCATTTCCCACTTTCAAAATTTTTCAAGAGTATTAGGGTGAACCTTATAAAATGGTCCAAATCTGACAACTTAGGATCTACAAAACGGCGAATAATCAAACGTATACAAACTCCTTAGCACAGCTTGGGACAGTATCGACCTCAGACCAAGGCAACTGGGCTCATTCCCGTGCGCCCGAGTTATACCGGACACGCGCCCCTACCCGCGCCCTACTCCCCCACGAAATTTTCAGACGCGCTCTTCCCCCACCTAACATGGAGTCCCTGGAGCACACTCCCCTTCTAGGCCACACTCGAGTACCCGGAATTCCGAGATTCATACCCAAACGGCCCTCAGCCCGCTTCCAGAACCGCTCGGCCTCTGCTCAGGGGACTTCTCCCCGCAGGCTGTGCGCAAAACTTGGGCCCCAAGAACTACCACGCGGCTGCAGTTTGCGGGTAGATGAGCGCAGATTTGACCATGCAGGTTGCGGCAGGGAGGAGCGGTAGAGTGGGGAGGGGCCGGCACGCCTGCGCACCAGGCCCCTCGCAGGGCCGCACCGGCCTGGGTGGGAAGAGGCGGGCTGGCTCCACGGCTTCCTTCCATTCGTACGTTTGCCCCTCCTCTCGCGCCCCTTCCTTCTCTCTCTCTTATAACGGGCCATCCTGGCTTTCAAGGTCCCCTATATTACGGCCCCCGACCTACTCTTTACAGTTTTATCTGTACACAGCTTCTCGGCACCTCTTCCCAACTGCTATGATTCCCCCAAGTATTCTGGGCATTTAAAAATACCTCTATGCTGTCTACACGATGCTGTCCCAACCCCTTCTCCCTTTTCTCCACCTGAATAAATTAATCATCCCCAGGAGTCCTCCCCGCCAACCCAACCCTTACCACCAGGCAGGGGAAGATGCTGCCTATGTCTTTCCCCTGTGACCTCCTAACATCTCCTATGAAAACACATCACAGAATATGTAATTATTATTTTTGCCCCTAGACTGTATGGGGGCTCTTTCAGGGCTGTAAAGATGCTTCTTTCTTTATACTTCTTCTTAGTACCTACCCTAGCACCTGGCACTCAGTCACCAAAAATTATCTTTCAGTGTGGTGTAGTCATAAAAATCCCAGCTCCTCCAGTGATCAAGTGGCCTTAAGCAAAATTACCGAAATCAGTTTCCTCTTCCTTAAGATAGAAATGAACACACTTTCCTTCTTGAAGAGCCCTAAGGATTAAATAAAGTAATTCATCCAAATCGCTTCAGCACAATGATAAATAGTACGGGCTCAATAAAGGATAACCATGATTAACTTAGCTCCTATATTCCGATTCCTGGTAACCTGTAGGAGGAAGTAAAGAGTCCTTTGAAGTCGGAAGTGTGGTTTCTGTTTTGACAAGAAAAATCTGTATTTAATAACATAATCTTAATAGAAGTGTGAAAAAAGGGTGTAAAAAATTACCTGAGGTAAGGTAACACTTGCTTGGAAATGGTTTTATTAAAAAGGTACCAAGACATATTTTTTAAGTAAATTCATTATGTAACTTGGTAGCCTTCACCAAAATGAGTGAGAAAAATAAAATCTATTTTGAGAGGTATTCTAATGTTTATCAATAACTAAATGCAGAAATAAAATATAACTACCTTTGAGAACTTCTTTAAGAACTTTACATGGATATATATATATTTAACTATCATGTTTCTACAACTATTCTTACAAAATGTAGGTATTACTACAAAAATGCTGCAAGCATACATATACACATTCAGCTTAGTTTTTTAAAAAAAGAAAAATTTAATTACAAAAAATATGCTAATAGAAGCAGAAAACAATTTCTGAGTAACTATAATAGATCATATTGTCTGCTATGATTCGTTACCCCAAATTGTCTAATTGTCTATTAGCATATTGTGCAATATTAAATTAAGCTACTGATATTTGCATTATCATACATACAAATCCGCTTTTTAAAGAGAAAACCAAAAAAGGGAATATTATCTAAGCTTGCAGAAAAAGTAAAAATTGTTTTATGTAACTTATCTGAATCATATTGCTCATATAGAATAAAATTGACCTACTTTGTTAAAGATCTCAATCATTTTCCAAGCTAGTGCAAAATAAAGTCAGACACCTTTTTGTCTGCAAAGTATTCATGCTATTATGATGATCCTGTTTGCTTACAATCTCAACTATGGGAGACTATAAGCCTAACTATCTGCAATGGGTAACCGTACTAATTATTTTTCACGATGGCACATCTCACTGCACTTAGATTGGCTTAAATCATAGAAGCTGCTAATTTAAAATCCTAACATATATGAAGAGATCTGAGGTTGAGAATGAGTAAGTTATGGGGTAGGAGAAGATACCACTAGTAAATTCAGGGAGATTTCTAATGCACAGAAGGAAATCTGGCAAATCTTGTGTATTCTAGGTGGCAGAACTGAAAAATAATAGCTTTACAATAAAAACAACAATATCATAGTAAAGTAGCTTTTCTTTGAGTTGCCTTTTGGGCTTTAAAGTATAATAAATGGGGTATCAACTTTACTCTTGCCATAATGCTAAGACACAAATATTTGAATTCTGAACTGGAGGCCAGAGGAAGCAGGAACTTCATTATGGAAAGAGATGGCGGAGTTTGGTGTTGAGTTCTCTCTCTTTGCTTAAAAGATCCAGGCTGTGCTTTTTGAAGGCTTCAGACTGTAGCCTGAGTTCATCATAGGCCTTCTGGATCCCATCTACTTTGCGCTGAAGCTCCCTGACTCTCAAGTTGCTGTCCACAGCCACTGCCTCTTGCTCAAACCGCTCTAGTGCTTGCCTCCTAGCCTCATTTGCTATCTCCAACCTCTCCTCAAGCATGCGGATCTCTGCCTGTTTGTTCTGAAGCGCTTTACCCCTTTCCATGGACAGCTGCAGCAGCTCCTCTTTCTCTCTAGTGACGGTCTGCAGCCTGGCCTGCAGCTCCTGGCTCAGGCTGCTGTGTGTCTCCTCTGCCTTCACCATCTGCTCCACAGCCTGCTGGTGCTGCTGCTCAAGGCTCTGCAGCTGGCTGCGCAGCTGTTCTGTCTCCTTAGTGTGGGTGCAGGCCTGCTGGCTCTGTAGCTCCAGCAGCTCCTTCTCGCGGGCCTGTGCTTGGCAGGTATCTTGAGCACACTTCTCCTTCAGCGTCTTCAGCTCCCCAGTGAGGGCCTCACACCGCATGGTGAGCTGCAATACTTGGGCCTCCTCATCCTTCAGAGCCTGGCTGAACAGGCTCTTATTCTCTAGCCTCAGCTTCTCATTCTCCTCCCTCAGCTTGATGTTCTGACTCTTGTGTTCATCCTTGAAGCGGATCATCAACTCGTGGTTGGCTGCTAGGGTCATAAAGCGTTCCTCTAGCTTCCGAGTGTACTCACCCTGGGCCTTGAGCTTCTCAGCCTCCTGCATCCTCTTCTCCTCCAGCTCTGCATTGAGCAGCTCTAGGATCTCGCAGCGCTCCAGGGCCTCATCTGACCTCCGCTTCAGGAGGCAGATGAGCTGGGACTGCTCTTGAATGCGGGAGCGAAGCATCGCCTTCTCGCTCCTCTCCTCCTCTGACAGTCCCCGGAGGTTCGCCAAGGCTTCTCTCAGAGTGTCCATTTCCTTAAACTCCATCTCCTCTTCCTGGTTGTTCAGTTTTTCATTTTGCTTCTCTAACGATTCTTCAGGGGGCGGGGTGTCCATCCTGGGAGCCTGCTCTTTCTAGGGCATAGGTGCTCTACTCCAGTTAAGAGCTGACTACATTAGTCTTTTCCCCTCGGATTTCAAAGGCTGCAGGGCGTTGCTAAGGACTCTTGGCACTCCCCAGCAGCTGGTTTTTCCAGTAAGGAGCCCTGTGATTGGTGGACAGGTCTTCAGAATGTTATGAAATAACAACAGGGAAATCTGAGGGAGTCCAGAGCCAATCTGGTTGGGTTTCTTTTGCCTTGCTAACCAATCACAGCTCTCAGTTGTCAACTGTCTCAGTGTCTGGCCTGTCCAGCACAGAGATGCCAACCCCACCAAATCTCCAGCCAGCATTAGGGGAGGAAACCTGACTCCACCTGATTTCTGGTAGTAGTAAACAAATTAAGCAGGCAATGATATATTCCTCCTCTCTCCTCTTCAGTTATCACTTAAATAAATGACTGTTTGTGGAAACAGGGTTGAGTCCTCAAACATTTCCAGTCGATGAATACAAAGTAGTAGTAGTATTCTGAGAGCCAGGATCCTAAAAGTCTACATGTCTGCACCCGTAGTGTTTGGCACACCTCCATTTTGGTATTTAAGTATTAAAATAGAAAACCCCTGTGAAATTTCTCTTGTTTTCCTTAGCATGTCCCCACCTGGGCATAGATACTCTTTATTAGATATTTAGCACCCCCTATTTTTTAGCCATTAGCAAAATAAGTCTACAGAAAGCAGTTTAGTGAACCATAGAAGCTTTAAAACAGAAAAAAAAAATCCAAATGAGGTTTACCATTATATGCCAAAGTCAACTCCTGATGGATTAGTTAAATGTAAACAGAAACTAGAAGAAAATGAAGGTAAACATCAAATCTCTGGGGCTAGGAAGGATTTTAAACACTATGTTAGATCAGAAAAGGAAAGCTTACTCAATTAGACTTCATTGAAAAAAATAAAGTTATGTATAGTTTTTAAAATTATGTGACTTCTGAGGTCTCTCCAGGCCCTCTTCCACTGGATTGTGCTGACATTTTACTCCTCAGACAAACCAGGCTACAAAGCCAAACCCGAATCCACTAACCAGCTCTCTGGCCCGATCTTTAGGTGTTCCTCTATCTGGAATGCCTTTTTCTACTTTGTCCCTTGTTACTCTAAGTAAAGCTTTTTACTCTTAATTAAGAATCATCTCTGAAGCCTTTTCCTGGCCTCTACATGTTGAATGGGTCACTCACATCTTTTAGTGCATCCACTATAGCCTATTTGCACTTCTGGTGGAGGATGTGAAAACTTTCTTGCAATCACTGTTTATCCACCAGCTTCCCTCTGTTAGGCTGTGAGATCCTTAAGGCAGGGACTGTGTCTGTTTCGTCCTTGATGATTAGACTAGTGCCTGGCACATGGGGGAGATTCAGATAAATGTGTATTAAGTGGACGTTGAAGGTAAAATTAAATTGAGAAAAATATCCATAATATGACAGACACTTTTTTTTTTGAGATGGAATATATCATAATTTCCTCCATTACCCAGGCTGGAATACAGTGGTGCAATCTCAGTTCACTGCAACCTCCACCTCCCAGGCTCAAGCAATTGTCCTGCCTCAGCCTCTCGAGTAGCTGGGATTACAGGTACGTACCACCACACCTGACTAATTTTGTATTTTTAGTAGAGATGGGGTTTCACCCTGTTGGCCAGGCTGGTCTTGAACTCCTGACATCAAATAAGCCACCTGCCTCAGGCTCCCAAAGTGCTGAGATTACAGGCATGAGCCACCATGCCCAGCCTAGATACTACACTTTTTAAATAAAGATTTTATACATATCAACAAAACATTAACATCTTAAGAGAAAAATAAACAATTACAAACAAAAATGGCCAAGAATTTAACCTCTACAGTGATCCAATAAATACAAGTTAAAATTAGATATAATTTCATGTATCAAATTAGTCAAAACATTTTCTCTTAAGACTAGCCAGGACTGGAAAAGCATATTGAAATAGGTACTCCCTTAAACTGTTAGTGACAGTTGAGAGTAGGTACTGAGAACTTAAGATATTTTTATGCCTTTTGAATTAGTAATTCTTCTGGGGAAGTCTTTGCTTGGGAAATAATTTGAAAGAAAACATTTTGCTCAAAGCTTTTCATTGTAGTGTGGTTTGTCACAACTAAAAGTTGAAAACCCAAGTGTTCAAAAAAAAGGGAATGGTTACAAAAATTATGATATATTCATAAAAATTCTTGTGTAGCCACTAAACATTATTGTATTTATAGGGATTTTTTAATGGCATGAAAAAGTTTTATGTTAGACAGATAACTGGAAAAGGCAAAATACAAAACTTAAAATTCAGATAATTTCTATCCTGTGAAAATTAAGGGTAGGGAAAAGAGTTGACTATTCCTGTGGTCATGATTTCTGTTGGTCAGACTTATTATCTCCCAAGTCATGATGATAAGGAAAAACCCTGGGTGTCATTATAGAGATTGGATGAATTTTTAAATGCTTCATAATTTACTGGGAGCAAAACAAATCTGAAAGAAGAGTTTCAGGTTTTTCCCTCACTGTCAAAGATCAAGGTCTCATGATTCAAGTCTTGAATTTCTTGTCTATATAAGGAAAGCACGACTGAGGACAGGGAAATGTCCTAAGCTGAAATTTTAACAACTACTTAAACAATAGGATATTGAAGTTTTGTAAAAGTGAGTTCCAAAGACTTTAAAAATGTGAATTAAACTTACTTGTAATTTTTTTTTTAACATTTTTCTTCTGTCCTTTTCCTTAAATTTCAAGCTTCATGGAGCTTGTTTAGTCATTTTCAAGACAAATGACTAGAAAATTAGAAGGATCCTCTTAAATAAAAGGGTCTTACAAACATTGAAAATTTTGTTGATTATATAGTTGTTTGATATTGTAAAGTGAATTCACAAAATACATGTCCTAAGAAAAGGAAAAGAATTCAGGAAAAATACTCAAAACATACACATAAAAATACACGTACACATTTATTTTTGTTGTTGTTGTTTGTTTGGGTTTGTTGTTTTTGAGATGGAGTTTTGCTCTTGTTGCCCAAGCTGAAGTGCAATGGTGTGATCTTGACTCACTGCAACCTCCCCGTCCCGGGTTCAAGCGATTCTCCTGCCTCAGCCTCCCGAGTAGCTGGGATTACAGGCATGCGCCACCACACCCGGCTACTTTTTGTATTTTTAGTTGAGACGGGGTTTTGCCATGTTGGCCAGGCTAGTCTCGAACTCCTGACTTCAGGCGATCTGCCCAACATGGCCTCCCAAAGTGCTGGGATTACAAGCTTGAGCCACAATGCCTGGCCCACATTTTTTTGTTGTTGTTGTTGTTTGTTTTTGAGATGGAGTCTCGCTCTGTCACCAGACTGGGTGCAGAGGCACAATCTTGGCTCACTACAACCTCCACTTCCCAGGTTCAAGAGATTCTCCTGCCTCAGCCTCCCAAGTAGCTGGCATTACAGGCGTGCACCACCACACCTGCCTAAATTTGCATTTGTAGTGGAGACGGGGTTTCACCACGTTGATCAGGATGGTCTTGATCTCCTGACCTCATGATCTGCCCACCTCGGCTTCCCAAAGTGCTGGGATTACAGGTGAGAGCCACCACGTTGGCCTCACATTTGTTTTTTTAAGAGTCAGGATCTCACTCTGTCACCCAAGCTGAGATCCTGTGCGGTAGTGTGATCATAACTCACTGCAGTCTTGAATTCCTGGGCTTAAGCAACCATCCTGCCTCAGCCTCCTGAGCAGCCAGAACTACAGGTGTATATCACCATATCCAACTAAATTTTCCACATTTAAAAAAGCATATATTTCTTTTTTGCTAAATGTATTTTAATATACATGTTTCTATTACACTTATGCTTACATTATTTTAAATAACATTACATCTATAGATTATTTATCAAAGCCAAGAATCTGACAAGATCCTAATCAATATTCATTCATTTATTTGATAAACATTTGCAAGGTTATTTGCAATGCTAGATGCTAAAAATATATTAATAAAATAGATATGATCACTGTGCTCAAATAACTTAGTTTAGTAATCACTTTGGTTCCTCTCTGCCATGGTTGTTTTCTTTGTTCAATCATTTTTTTCTAGCTACCTTTGTTCCTAAAAGTATCCCACATATTCCCTTCCCAGAGATCCAAGGTGACCAATGCTCTCCCTAGTGGTGACCAATGAGTCCTCTCCACTTATCTTTAAGTCTTTCCATGTTTCCCTCTCTGTTAAAGCTACCATTTACAGAGCTCTTCTAGGTACTAGGCATTTGTACATCTCTCACTTCTAATGATATTCTTGAAGGGTAGGCATTATTATCCACATTTTATGGGTTACAGGTAACAAAGAAACCAAGGTTCAGAGAGGTTAAGCAAATTGTCTCATGTCACCCAGAGAATAAGTTATGGAGCCAGGATTCAAATCTAGATCTTTTTGATACCAAAGCCCATGATCTTAGGTCACACTTCATTTGTTCATTTGATCATTCACTCATTCATTTCACATAGACTGAGAAACTATTATATCCAAGACTGAAGTCCTAACTGTTAAGATGATTACAGTTTAGTGACAGAGACAGATAAACAGCTGCAATTCAGTGTGATCACTGCTAAAGTAATTATGGATAAATCAGACATCACTCTTTTCAAAGATACAATGGTAAACACAGGGTGTTACTGAAGGCACAAAGAAGGGGTACAAAACCAGTCTTGGATGAAAGGGGCATATTAGCCAAGATTGTTTTAATAAAAACTCAATTCAATTTAGCTAAGCCAAGTGGAAATATATTGGCTCAAAGTGCACTGAGGGAGCTCATAGAGTCAAAGCAGGAGTGGCAGGAACTAGGTAGGACCTCAACAACCAAAACTGCAGATGCAGAGCCACCGGAACTCTTTATTTCTCCACCTATTTCTCATCTCTATTGTAGACAGGGTGGAAGCATGATTTTCTCCAGCCACAGTTTGCACCAAGGATATAAGAGCTGGGTAGCTCCACTGGATTTTTGTAGGGATAGGATCTGTAATAGTGCTGGTGGGTGGGTATACAATGGAAAGAAAAGAAAGCAAAAATTTTGGGGCTATTGAAAAGACAGTGGTTGACTGGATAGAGGAGTAATAGTGGGAGGTGGTTGATAGGTGTTTAAGGGATGGAGTCCACAATGACTTTTAAAAATAGATGTTCCAGAATAATAAACTGAAAGCTGAAAGCATAGGAGATTTTAGTCAGAGTGGGATGTTTACATTTAATGCTTCACAGGTAGAAGTTCCCAGTTATAAGGAAGTTCATGGATTTGTGTGGCTGAAAGGAATAGAGGTTAAGGACATTCAAATTGAGGTGGTCAAGGAACTGGGAAACCAGGGTGTCTGATGAACATTCATATGCTGTGGAGCCAGCTGTCAGGGTCATCAATGAATGAGTTGAAGATGGTAGATGACAACAAGGGGTGGTAACGGATAATCATAATAGCAAACATTTAAAGAATGCTATCTGTCAAAAGTGACCACTATATCAATTCATTTATTTTCTCCTATAGAATAGGTACAATGTCCCCCTTTCTTTTTTTTTTTACAGATGAAACACAAAGAAGTTAGATAATTTGTCCAAGATCACACAGCTACTAAGTGCTTTAACTGAGATTCAGATGCAAGCTACCTGTTTCTAGAGGTCATTAATCACTACACTGTACTCCCTTCCTGATATAACTGGATAGCATATATTCTTAGAAACATTTACAGGAATAGAGAGGAGCAATAATCTGAAATCTGATCCCACATCCTGATTCAGGTACTCAGTGTGAGAGAGTGCCTTCTTTTTGTAAGGCTGAAGGATAACCAGTTCTTTTGAAAAAACACAACCAAACAAAAAGGGAATAGTTTGTGATTGAATCAAGCATGTGGGGTCATTTGTTTTATAAAACAAACTAGTGAATAAGCTTTGGAGAGAGTGAAGATGAGAGTAGATGAGAGAGCAATCCCAAAGAAAAATGGGAATAAAAGTACAGTGGAAGGAGATACTTGGGGCTTTTTACTTGTATAATGAGTATGGATGCCAGGGATCTACAAAGATGTCTAAGCAAGTTCCCTGGAAAATACAGCTGAGGGGAAGGGTAGTAGGCATCTCTGAAAGAAGCTAGCCTAGGTTAACAGTAACCATCCTTTGGATGGACTGCTAGACGATGTGAGAAGTCCATGGAGTTCCCAGGATCCTCACCACTTACCTAGAAGCTACAGCAGTCATGGTAAATTGAAGAATTTACCTCTCTGAAAAGTGTTAGCGTGACCCTTAGAAATTTTACTTCATTTTAAAAATAATGATATTTTGAAATATTTTCACTTGAGGTAAAAACAAATTGCATTATACCTAGCTCTCAATTTTGCCAGTGTCTGTGTAACATCCTATTCTTCTAATAATGGACCACTTCCCTTTGGCCACAGGGTGGGCACATTACCCAGGCTGGGTGAATCATATTACACCACACTCCTGCCCACAGTGAATGGTCCAATAGGTAGGCATATGACACAGACTTGGCCAGTTTCCACCATAGGTCTCTCAAGCTGAACCTAGGAAAGAGAAGTGCTTTAGCTGAGAAGTTGTGATGCTGAACCTGGCTGAGGTGCTGCTTCTTAATCCCTGAAGAAGAGAGAGAGCATCTGAGTTTCTGGTTCCAGCCTGCAAGTCCCCAGAATAATCTAGGTTCCCACAGTACTTCTTTATTCTGTGAGCTAACCCAGTATATTTCCAGTAAATCCTCCTTTTTGGCTTATTTCCAGTTGGGCTTCTGAAGAAAAAAAAAAAGCGCTAAAACATGTAGTTCAAGAAAATACCTCCAGTTTAATAAAATGTACTTAGAAGTTTTAGCAGGGTGTTTGCCTAAAAGTTACACTGGCTCAAAAGCATGCCAATCTGAGTTCACTAAAGAATTCAAGTTGCCTACATTTTTTTGAGACAGGATCTCCCTCTGTCACCCAAGCTGGAGTGCAATGGCATAGTCAAAGCTCACTGTAACCTCAACTCCTGGGCTCAAGCAATTCTCCCACCTCGACCTCCCAAGTAGCTAGGGTTACAAGCACACACCACCAGGCCCAGCTAATTTTTTTAGTTTTTATAGAGATGTGTTCTTGCTATGCTGCCCAAACTGGTATTGAACTCCTGGCCTCAATCAATGCTCTTGCCTCAGCCTCCCAAGTGTTGGGATTACAAGCATGAGCCACCACACCCAGCCATGCCTACATTTTATAAAGCATGAAGCTTACACTTAGCCTTCCTTTAGAACCAGGTAAGATTACATTTATGATTTATACTTTCTTTTTCATGTAAAAAATCTCCTTGGACTTCCTGAGGCAGTCAGAATTGCTGTGGATAGTTGCAAAGAAAGTGGGGAGTTCTATTATCCACTCTGGTTTTTTTTTGAAGGTGAGGGATCGGGAGATAGGACAAGGCAGACAGTCCTGGTCCTAGATGGGGATATAATGGAGACAGTCTCATTAGTGCTCTAGAGCTGGCTGGATGCTGGTTTAACAGGTAACTGAAAGAAGAGCTGAGAAAGTCATTTGTACTGGGATGTGGCACAAGCCAGAACAGGGTTTGTGCTTCTGCCACTGTGTTCTAGGAAGTGTGACCCTAATTAGCTAATTTTTCCCTTACATAAAGTCAGAGCGGGAAGGAGAAATAGAGCTGGACTAAGCTTTCTAATAAAAGGCCTGGGAAGACAATGGAAAGGGCCTTGCCCTAAGTTAGCCGCTCTTATTGGCAAGTCGGTAGAAGATTCTAGTATCTATTTGGGCAAAGACGGAAGTATTCTAGTTGTTTTCAATGACATTTATTAGATGCTTGTTGAAAGATCCCATGTTTGCCTGTCACTCAGGCTTTCTTGAACCTACATTAAATCAGTGCTTGTTTTGAGAAAATTAAGCTGGTTGGGTCCTAAGGGAGAGTAATATGCTTCATATACTAAAATCATTTCCAAAGCCTTTTAACGACTTTAAAAAAATTCCTTGAGATCTGCTATGTCCTTGAATACAAAATAAATTTTAAAAAATCCTACTCTTAATAACACAGCCAAAGTTGTCCACTTAGGGGAAATGATGCCCAGAGTTGCAGTAAAGACTGTAGAAATATTAGCCCAGAGGAAGTTCATTAGCCTTGTCAGGAAATTTAGATGTTTAGATGTTTAGAATTCCTAAAATATTTTATTTAAAATAAGAAGTCAGACTAATTTCCCCATGTAATTTAAATCAAATGATAATTTATTCTGACTAAGGATTTTTACAAAATATTTTATGAAAAATTTTACATACATAAGAAATACAGTATAACTGAAAAGCTTACAATCTAATTTAAACTTTGTTGCAAAACATGTTTGTGACTACTCTTATGCTGCTTTCATATAGTAAAGTTATAATAAAAACAATCATATATATGCAGGGGTTTTAAAAAATAAACTCATAAAAATACGGGCTCGAGACCTATTTTAGAATTAAGTCAAAACAAGCCAACAACTGAATTTCATCTATGACCAGTGGGTGGCACTAAAATACATTTGAGACTTGTTTTAACTGCCTGTTTTCTCAAGGCAGAAAAACACCAGTAAATTCAGTCTCATTGCCCTAACATGGAATTCCAATTCCATATTTTATTAGAGATTACAGAGTAAATAGTTTCTTAAGGTCCAATTCTTTATTACCACCGATGTTCTGTCTCCATTCCCCCACCCACTTTGAGTATCTTTTTGCTACTTTTTCCCATAACCTACGAGGTCCTGCAAGGGTACCAGACCCTCTCAACTGTGGGACAGAACTGTGGTGTGAAACACACGACGGCAAACTAGAACATTTTCTTGTTAATAACCCCCCATGTTTAATGTTCTGGGGCAGCTTTTTCTTTGAAGCAGCAGCAGAAATTCAATTTTCCTAGCTTGTTCACATATCTTTCTTAATGTTAGAATCACAAAATTACACATTTCATTATTATTTAAATCCCTTGGGCCTTGTAATCAAAGAAACACATGCAGATTGACTTTTACATGCTGTGTAGTATTCCTTAGTTGCAATAGATAGAAAGTGAGGATATTTGTCCACCTACTCAGATTTTTAAGATCAGATTCCACTGGTCTAGTAGTTTTCAGTGGAGGAGCCAGTGGAAATTGGGCTCATTTGGAAATCTTAGCAATCAAAAGCATTCTGAGAGGCAGTGTTGCTTCGATCCAAGTATTGGGGGAGTTTACCATCTTCTCCCAGAGAGCAACCTCCTCTGAAGTAGAGTCCATCCAGTCCACTTCAGTCCCATAACTTTTACCTGAAAAAAGGAAGGTTTGCATTTAGCAAGAAATAGCTCATTGGGGGATGGGGTTAGAGGGAAAGTCATTCCCTAATTATAACCACCAGTAGAAGCTAGGAAGAGCTTTCTTCACTGGGAGGGCAGGTATGAGACTCAATATAAGGAAGAAATGTTCAACTGTGTGAGTGACTCCATTTTTGTGATCATTACCGTAATTCCCAGAGCAATGATTTTTCTTCAAATTAATATAAAGGCCAGATAAAAATTCATCAGGGGATAAGGGAGTTGGGAGGATTCCTACACTGGATTGGAGGTGACACTAATGATCTCTAGGGAAGTGTGACTAAGGCTTTAGTGTCTAACAGACTCAGTTTTGAATCTTGGCTCTACTGCTTTGTAGTTGTGTTACTTACTTTTTTGGACTATTAACATTGGTAACTACTTCACAGACGTGAGGATTCAACAAAAGAATGTAAATAAAGCATTTAATACAGTGACTGGTGCTCAATAAATGTTATTGTTGTTATTCAAAGCATACATTTAGTTTTGAAAGACCATAAATGTTTCTGCAGGGCAGACTAGTGATGAAGGCTTTTCTGTCCCTGCCACTGTCACAGTAACTTAAGCTCTATATAGACAAACGCTTCACCTTGTTAATCCTCATATCAGGAGCGCTTAGCATCTGACATTTCTTTACTCATTTATTTCTCTATACTTAACAGACAACTGTTTTCAGGATATCTCGGTTTTTATTGGGAAGAAGCAAAGCAACAAACAAACCTCTAGTATCTCTGGAAAAATATGGCTCATAGAGAATTAAAAATGTAGCAAACAGTACCTGTTCCAAAGCCAATCCGAAGACCTCCCAAAAACTGGTTGGTTAATTTGTAATGGTCCCAGACAGTAAGCTCTACACAGGCTTCCGTCAGATCTTCAGGCCTGAATCCATCATACACCATAGTGTGGTTGAAGATAGGGTTGGTGGTTTTCCCTACAGCTCTTGTCTTCTGGCGACTTTTCCTACTTGTATCTGGAAGGATGGTGCTACAAAAAGAGGCATGATTGTGGGAGCATTTTAGTATGAACATTTAGTGAACATTCATGCTTTCAATATACAACAACACAGCTATTAAAGATTGACAATGGAGGAAAAGATGTGGAGAGAAAATGGTGGTGATGGTGGTTTGGCAGAGGATAGCACTGGGGGTAGGAACACATCATGCTGAAAGATTCTGGACCTAGAGTCGGCTACACTTGGTTTGAATCCTGACTCTGCTACTTCCTGAGTGTGCATTTACTCAACCTCTCAGACACTTGCTTCTTCATCTATAAAATGGGAATGGTGATGCTGACTTCATAAGGCTGAAATCAGAATTAAATAACATATGCAAAACATTTAGCTCATTGCCTGCATTTAGGAAGTGCTTAATATGCTAGTAATTAAAGATTTAAACATAAGACCTAACACCATAAAAATTCTAGAAGAAAACCTAGGCAATACCATTCAGGACATAGGAATGGGCAAGGACTTCATGACTAAAACACCAAAAGCCAATGGCAACAAAAGCCAAAACTGACAAATGGGATCTAATTAAACTAAAGAGATTCTGCACAGCAAAAGAAACTATCATTAGAGTGAACTGGCAACCAATAGAATGAAAAAAAAATTTTTCAACCTACCCATCTGACAAAGGGCTACTATCCAAAATCTACAAGGAACTTAAACAGATTTACAAGAAAAAAACAAACAACCCTATCAAAAATTGGGCGAAGGATATGAACAGACACTTCTCAAAAGAAGACATTTATGAAGCCAACAAACATATGTAAAAAAGCTCATTATCACTGGTCATTAGAGAAATGCAAATCAAAACCACATTGAGATACCATCTCATGCCAGTTAGAATGGCGATCATTAAAAAATCAGGAGACAACAGATGCTGGAGAGGATGTGGAGAAATAGAAACGCTTTTACACTGCTGGTGGGAATGTAAATTAGTTCAACCATTGTGGAAGACAGTGTGATGATTCCTTAAGGATCTAGAAATAGAAATACCGTTTGACCCAGCAATCCCATTACTGGATATATAACCAAAGGATTATAAATCATTCTGTTATAAAGACACGTGCACACATATGTTTATTGTGGCACTGTTCACAATAGCAAAGACTTGGAACCAACCCAAATGCCCATCAATGACAGACTGGATAAAGAAAATGTGGCACATACACATCATGGAATACTATGCAGCCATAAAAAAAAGGATGAGTCCATGTCCTTTGCAAGGACATGGATAAAGTTGGAAACCATCATTCTTAGCAAACTGACACAAGAACAGAAAACCATACAGCACATGTTCTCACTCATAAGTGGGTGTTGAACAATGAGAACACATGCACACAGGGAGAGGAACATCACACATGGGCCTGTTGGGGAGTGAGAGGCTAGGGGAGGGATAGCATTAGGAGAAAATACCTAATGTAGAAGACACGGAGATAGATGCAGAAAATCACATGGCACATGTATTCCTATGTAACAAACCTGCACATTCTGGACATGTACCTCAAACTCAAAGTATAATAATAAAAAAAAAAATTTGGAAGCACAGGCTGTCCCGATTAGCTGTGATAGCCTAAGAAATTTGTGTTATACAGAATTGAAAAAAGAAGAGTTTACTCTCCAGTTTACTAGATTTCACTTTGGAAATAAATTATTTTTTTACAATTACTTATATTTCATTTATGGTAACAATTAAATGAACTTTGACCTACCTTGCCTCTTATAAGTGGCAATATAAGACAATACACATGGCAATACAAGGCAAGAAAGTCTGTGAATGTTCTCAGAATGAGGCTGACTTGAGCCGAAAAATCTTACCAGTTGACATCTATAAATAGTATGTGTAGGAAAAATCATAAATAATATCATCTATGCAATTTAGATATATGTCACATAATATATTTATTTATTTAATAGAGAAGGGGTTTCGCTATGTTGACCAGGCTGGCCTCGAACTCCTGGGCTGAAGTGATCTGTCTGCCTTGGCCCCCAAAGTGCTGGAATTACAGGTGTGAAACACCTTGCCCCACCAGATATATGTCACATATATTTAAAAAGCTACCACTGGTCTTCTGGTAGATTTTATATATATAATTAGTCAAGAAGCTTTAGTTATTATTTACTAGATGCCAGTCACTTTATATGTATAACAGAGAGAAGAGTTTGCCATTTAATAACCCAAACTATCTCAAGCTCTTGTGAGCTAACTCTCAGTAGCGGTTGATTAGCAAATCACTTTTCAAATATCTGCAGTCTCATACAATGACCCTTTGCAAATGGGCCACAAAACAGGTGGGATAAAGGAGAGAAGAAATTCTCCCTGCTCCATAAAGGAGCCAAGGGGTTTGACATCTTACCATTAGAAATTTAATAAACTCTTTTGAACTGATTATTCCCCTTGCCAACAGATGTTTTCCCTAGAAGATATTACATATTGAGTATAAGTTCTCTAGTTAAATTTGACCTCTTACTTTATGATTTTAAAGGTAAATGAATCCTTGAGAGTTCATGATGTAGATTCCTCTAGTTCATGTCTCCATTATCCCAGGTAAATTCATTTAAATTATGAATGATGAGTCAGCATTTCAGATATAGAGAAATGAAACTAACTGCAAAGGCCAGGCTATAGAACTGATGCAGACAAGAGTCATCAATACTATTACCATTTAACAAAAGAATTTAGATGGCTTCCCCTTAGCAGTGGTAGATCAAGGCATTCCTTCACCCAGATGTGCACTTCTCCAGTTGTAGGAAGCTTTTTACCTGTAACAGAAAAAGGAGAGAAAATTTTCACTGCCAGTTCTCTCTTGGCAATACTGCATCCAAAGATGTCAGCCTAAAAATGTTCTGGCACAGAGATACTAGCTAGTACTTGATGATAACATCTGAACTGATTAAATCTATACAATCTTAACTAAGTCTTCGTAATCTGATTTTACTGAACTCAGAAAGCTCTATAAAAATAATTCATACTATTTTAAGTACTATTACATCATTCATTTGAGGTTTTGCCTGGTTCAACAAAATCAGACATCAAGAATGTGAATCACCCATTTAAAGTGATATTCAAAATATCTCAGTAAAATGCATACACCTTTCAAACATTAATGCCAATATCAACTGGTGCTGGTGGAAGATATTTAAAACATATTTGAGTGTAAAGTAACCAAAACAGGTATTGACTAAGGCATAGTCATTTGTGTGCGTGTGTGTGTGTGTGTGTAATTTGAGACAAGGTCTCACTCTGTCACACAGGTTGGAATTCAGGGGTGCAATCATAGCTCACTGCAGCCTCAATCTCTGGGCTCAAGTGATCCTCCCACCTCAGCCCTCCTGGAGTAACTGTGACTAGAGGCATATGCCACCACACTTGGCTAATTTTTTAATTTTTGTAGAGACAGAATTTTGTCATGTTTCCCAGGCTTGTCTTGAACTTCTAAGCTCAAGGGATCCACCTGCCTCAGCCTCCTAAAGTGCTGGGATTACAGGTATGTGTCACCACACCCAGTCAAGAGTGGTTACACATGTTATAGGGATATTGTATGTACATACGTAATAGTTAACATATGGGCAGACAGTTACTAAGAAGTTGGCTTAGTCTGAAATTGTTGTCTAGGCTGGATTCATATGAACAAAGGAATACTATCAGATTTTTCTGGATGAGTTAGCTAAATCAGTCAACCAAATAGTATTTAGTGAGCATCTATTATGTGCTCATCTCTACGCTAGGAACATCAACAGATATACAGAGAATATATGAAATAATCTATGCCTTTGGGAAATGTTTATAGTTATGCTGGAGAGAATAATTCAAATGAAATGATAAAAATGTAATATACAGTGAAATACCAAGTTATTACTGCAATGTTCTAGAAGATGATATGATCAGTGAGAGCTAATATTGTCAGGAGAAGCTTTGTGGAGGAGATGGGGCTTCATCTAAGACTTTAGTAGGTTGAGGAGAAGAGGAAGCCATTTCAGGGAAGAAAAACTATATGGGCAAAAAACTCAGACATGGTGGCGTCCATCACAACACACAATGCCCCTGCCCTCTACTACCAAGTGATAGAAGGAAAAAGGGAAATGGAGTTTCTTTGAATGTTGGCTATAAATGATAGGATACAAATTATATGCAAAAGAATCTACCTTTTAGGAAAATCCAGAAATTATAAGGTGGTAGTCTGGCAGCAATTTGGCCTGAAAATATGCTTTGTTTGCCCTCTAATTCTTTTTTGGGGGGCGTAGGTATAAACTTAGAATGCTTTAGTCACTGTCCTCCCCATCCATTATTTCTTCCATCTCACTAGCTTCACTGCCTAGTTACTGAAAGCATCTACAACCCCTGATTTCAGCCATAACATTCATACAGATTCTTAAAGAAACTAATGTGGGGAACTTGCTTGGGAAATGGAGCAAGGAGCTGGATGGTATTCATTTCCTGCCAGTCTCTTTCTCCTTAACTGGGCTGAAGACCTGACAAGGAGGCAACTGATAATCTTGAGGGAGAAGCTTTATCTCTTAATGAGACCCTGAGAGTGGAGGACCAATGAGCTTTAAGTTCTCTGGGATATCATATAAATCCTCTTAGTTCCCTCCTGTGAAAAAGAATACTCAAATTCCATTCTTATGACACTATCAACAGGTCCAAATTATGAAGACAGGAATATACAAATTCTGAACACAGGCCATTCACACTGAAGATACAAACTTTTTGGAGAGTGAGGCAAAACATAAGGACCATAAAGTAAAAAAAAATGAGAATTTTCTCATAGAAACAGAAAGTAGAATGATGATTACCATAAGCTGGCAGCAAGGGAAATTGCTGGTTAACAGATACAGAGTTTAAGATTTGCAAGATGAAAAAGTTCTGGAGATCTGTTTCCCAACAATGTGAAAATTCTTAGCACTACTGAGCTGTACACTTAAAATATGGTGAAGATGATAGATTTTATGTTTTTTGCCATAGTAACACAAAAAGAATTTTCTTATTTACAACTGTGAATACACTCATTTGGTCTATACATTACTAACATTAAGTTTGTTTAAGGCCTTACCTTTGAAAACACATAATAAATACTGGGAGAAGGGAGGGATAAGGAAAAGACATAAATCTGAATAGGAAATCATTACATACCAGGGACTGGCTCTGGGACATACTGGAGAGCTAGTTTCATTTCACCTCTGTTTTCTGCTTCAAGGGCAACTGGTGCTGTCTGAAAAGTGAAGCAACGTCAGCAGGTGTGAGACAGACTTTTCATCCTATTTGTTGGTACAAGTCCTGTTACAGAATTATATCTGTCCCATCCAGAGCACTCATTACTGCTCTGGACTTAAAATTTCTCTCTGCATCAGAACTAGACTGTTGCCTTTATACCCGGGCAAGCTAGGCTGTATATCTTGAAAAATCTTGTAGGATACCCAGAAAATATTTCAAAGCCTTTAGTCTCAAAGATGGTGAAGAAACCAGAATGGCTTTCTTGAAGATGGGAGAGCTTCCTTAGAATGTTTTAGTTTTGATCAAGACACAACTATTTTGTTAGATATTCATCAAGCACATAAAAAATTTATTTGTATTACCTTTATTTGAAGGAGTATGAGATAGTGTGTGAAAGGGGGAAAAAGCTATTATCTTACATTTTCAAAGCTGCACTAATCTGATTATTTTAGGCCAAATGCATAGAAGTCTGTAAGTGTAACAAAGACTAAACAATGATTTTTAAAATTTCTATCTGTTATTTTCAAGTACAGGTTGAGCATTCCTTATCTGAAATTCTTGGGTCCAGAAATGTTTCAGATTTAGGATTTTTTGAATTTTGTAATATTTGCATATACATAATCAGATATCTTAGGGATGGGACCCAAGTCTAAACACAAAATTCACTTATGTTTTATATACATCTTCTACACATAGCCTGAATATAATTTAATATCATATTTTTAATAATTTTATGCAGTCTAACATTGATGGGCATTTGAGTTGGTTCCAAGTCTTTGCTATTGTGAACAGTGCCACAATAAACATATGTGTGCATGCGTCTTTATAACAGAATGATTTATAATCCTTTGGGGATATATCCAATAATGGGATTGCTGGGCCAAATGATATTTCTATTTCTAGATCCTTTAGGAATCGCCACACTGTCTGCCACAATTTGAATTAATTTATATTCCCACTAACAGTGTAAAAGCATTCCTGTTTCTCCATATCCTCTCCAGCATCTGTTGTCTCCTGATTTTTTAATGATCGCCATTCTAACTAGCATGAGGTGGTATCTCAATGCAGTTTTGATTTGCATTTCTCTAATAACCAGTGATAATGAGCATTTTTTCATGTTTGTTGGCTGCATAAATGTCTTCTTTTGAAAAGTGTCTGTTCATATCCTTTGAAATAACATTTGAGAACCATTTCTTTAGTGGAACTGTTTTATTGTATAGATACTAAGTTATGGTTTGTATCAGTTATTTATATTTATCACTTCCTACTATGATGGACTAGCTTGGATCACATCAACCCCTAAACTAAGAACAATTTAAAAGGCAAGATTTTAAATATCAATTTGAAAGTGCTAAAGAATTATTAACACAGACAGGACTCAAATGAACAAGATCTTAGAGTCTGACATTATTCTCTGCTTTTCAAATTGAGGCATTTAATAGTGCCAAACTGAGCACATAAAAAGCCTAACAGAAAGAGACTGAAAAGCTGAGCAGGGCTTTTAGCAGTTTCATGAGGCTGGGGAGACAAAACTTGGAGTCCACAGCCTGCCAAGAAGGAATGGCACAGGAAAAACACTCTAGACCAGTGGTTCTCAACGTATGCTTTCTAGGCCAGCACATTGACTGGGAATCTGTTAAAAATGCACATTCTTGGGCCCATAAACCTTGGGAATAGGGCTCCGAATCTGGTGGGTCTCTTTCGTTGTTGTTGTTGTTGAGACAGGGTCTCGCTCTGTTGCCCAGGCTGGAGTGCTTTGGTGATCTCAGTTCACTGCAACCACCACTTCCTGGGTACAAGTGATCCTCCCATTTCAGCCTCTTGAGTAGCTGGGACTACAGATGCATGCCACCAAGGCTGGCTAATTTTTCTGTATTTTTTGCAAAGGCAGGGTTTTCCCATGTTGCCCAGGCTGGTTTCCATCTGACTACAGGACTCAAGCAATCCACACCTTAACCTCCCAAAGCACTGGGATTACAAATGTGAGCCATCACACTCAGCCACAGAATCTGTGATTTAATAAGTCCTTTAGGTAAATCAGATGCATGCTGATTTTGAGAACTACTTCCCATGGCTTTCAGTTGGAACCTCTTAAGGGCCTTAGCGTATGAAAATGGGCAAACAAAAACTAGACCAGATCACGTGAAAACTGAGCTGGTGCTTCAGAGTCAGTTCATTCCCAGATTAAATGAAGGTGATCTATCCCTGCTCTCTCCGAAACCGAAGTAAATCCTCCCAAATTATCCCTAGAACATTCTCATATGCAATACCCCACATACGATTAAAAAATGAACAGGTATACAAGACAAAGAACTAAGTGTCCAAACTAAGATTTTAAAAAGTAGATAAGCAGGACTCACAAATGTTTAAGATATTGGAATTACCAAATACATATGTTAAATAACTTTGCATGCAATATTTATAAAGACGATGTTAAGATAGAGAATTTTAAGAGAGAAACAGAATCAAAACAGAGTCAAAAGAGAATATAATTTTGAAAACATAAGTTTTATATTATAAATTCACTTAAATTGTAGATGGTTTTACAATTTAAAATAGAATAGACACAGCGGATAAAATTACTGAATTGTAAGAGGTTAGAGAAAACAGACTGAAATATAAGAAAAAAGAATATACGGAAAAGAGCACAAAAGACATAATGGACGGAATAAAAAGGTGTAACATACATGTAACTGGAGTTTCCAGAAAGAGAGGAGAAAATAGGGGGGCAAAAGCAATATTTAAAGAAATAATTGCTGAGAAATTTTCAAGGTGATAAAAGATACCAAAACACAGATAGATTCAAGTAGCTCGGTGAACTCCAAACCCCAGGATAAATTTTTAAAAAAATTACACCTAGGCTCATTATACTACAACTGCTAAAAATCAAAGACAAAGAAAAGTATCCTAAAATCTGGAAGCAGAAAGAACACATAACCTTCAACGGAGCAAAAATAAGATTAATAGCTGACTTCACAACAGAAATGACCAAATACTATGAAATGACATCTTCAAAGCACTGAAAGAAATAATTGTCAACCTAGCAACAGAGCAAAAATATCCCTCAAAGATTAAGGTGAAAACGATGTTATGATACAAAGAAAATCTGAAAGAATTTGTTGCCAGGAGATATTCACTAAGAGTAAAACTAAAGGAGAGTCTCCGGCAGAAGAAACAACTCCACAGAGAAATCCAGGGAAGGATAAAGAGCAATGGAAAGGCAAATATGTGGTTAAATCTAAATCAATAGACTGTATAAAACAATAATAGTAATGTCTTATGGCACTTAAAATATATACAATTAAAACATGAATAAAAATTGCATGAAGGATGGGAGAATGGGTAAATGGAGTTAAAATGCTTGGTTCCTTTCATTGTTCTGGAAATGGCAGAAGTTCTCATTTATATTAGTTTTAACTCAAGGATGCATATCTTAATCCCTATAGGAACCAATAAAAAATGAAAATAAACTACAACTGACATATTAAGAGGGGGAAAAAATGGAATAATCATCCCAAAGGAGACAACTATGAAAATAGGAATATAGGACAAATGGTAAGATACTAGATTTGGACCCAAACATGTCAATAATTACATTAAGTGCAAATGGACTAGATAATCCAATTAAGAGACAAATATTTTAAGACTGGATAAACCTCAAAACTATTGCTTATAAAAATTTGTCTGACCTACAAGAATTTTAAAAGGCTGAAAATCAAAAGATAGAAAAAAACTTCTAATCAAAAGGAAGCTAATAGAGCTATACTAATACAGGCAAAGTAGATTTTAAGGCAGGAAGCATTACTAGAGATAAAAGGGAATTTCAAAATGATAAAATGATTAATTCATCAAGAACAATTCTAGTTATATGTATGTGTAATAAGACAATCTCAAAATAAATACAGTGAATATAAGACAATCTCAAAAGAAATACAGTGAATCAAAAATAATCAAACTAAAAGGAGAAAAACCACACCACAATTGTAACTCTCATTGTACACAGAGACATAAAGTCCATGAGGATATAAAAGATTTGAGCAACCAGTTTTAACTTAACATTACATCCTTTAACCACCAAATACACTTTGGTTTCAAGTGACATACGGAACATTTATCAAAATTCAGCCACTTATTAGGCTAAAAGTCGGTATTAAATTTCAAAGACTTCAATTATTTAAATGACCTTCCTGATGTCTCTGAAACATTTGTGTTAAATGATTTAAACATTCTCCCAATAATCTTTTTTACGTTTTCTTTTTTTTCTCTAGTTTAAAATTATCCCAAACTACAGATCAGTTCTCTCAATTAAATGCAATTAAGCTTTTTTCCCATACACCAGGCCCCATATCAACCAACCAAATAAACAAACAAAAAACTCCAGACTTACCTTCCGCTTCAGAGGGTACCATCTCAATTGTTTATTCTGTTTGTTGTCCCAGTCCCACGTTTCCAAATCAAGTTCCACCTCCCCTAGGAAACTATTGCGCTTAAATGTATCCCGATGCCAAACGGACAGGTTCAGTTTCTGTGTCTTTAAGATTTGTTTTTCAATTTTATACTGAAGTTCAAAAAAGAAAATTAAATGATGAATAACATTACTTGATGCCAAAGTTATGACACAGAGATGAAGAGAAAATTCATGTGTGTATGCCAGATTTTCTTATCTGTTAGGCTTCAAGTTCCCAAAATATTGCAAAGTCATCATATCTAAGTGCCTTTTTTCAAAGAGCTAAAATCCATCTTTCATAAAAGCTGGTTTGCTTCCCTAATCTGGAAAAGCAAACCAAGGCTCAAATATCATAGCTGATAATAGCTCTCTAGTAATAAAAGCCAATTTTTCCATTTTTGGGGAATATTTTGAGACTAGATATAATACAAAATTCAGTCTAAAACACAATTCAAGTTTAACCTGATTCTATGTTTCCTACATAAGAACAAGGTATTTGTTAAAACAGTCTTTCTGGAGCAGTTTTTGGTTTATAGCAAAACTGAGTAGAAAGAACAGAGTTCCCATATACCACGTACGTATGCCACCACACACACACATACTTCCTCACTATCAACATCCCACACAGATGAGGTATTTTTCAAAAAAAGTAAACTTGTTTTTTCCTGCTTCATATGGCCAAGTAGAAAAGATCTGGCATCCTAACAGTTTTTAATCTCAAATGTAATTTAATCTTTAATTATATATAATCATGGAAAGGACAATAGTACTTCTAATCTAAAAATAATTTCCATTTGGCTTTATGATGTACTACTTGAATGTCCATTATGGTTGTAGCAGGTCTGCCTTTCTCTGAGCTTAACATTTAAATTAGCTGGCTTTTCCTGAGTATAGGGTTGAAGTAGCTGATCCAGAAATAGCTAGGGTACTAGGGTATATCATAGTCAAACTGTAATTAAAAACTTGCTATAAAAATTCTACAGGTAGTTAATTCAGACCACGGATGACTGAGTGTTGACTTAACTGCTTATTTTTCCAGAGGATGATCAAATACTTGGACAGAGTTTTCAGAAAGAGGGAATGAACAACGCCTATTTTTAGTTTTAAATGATCTGTTAGTCATGACTGAGGCAGCATGATGTAGTTTTGGGGAAGAAAAAGAAAATAAGCCAAGGATACTTTCTACTCGTCTGTCCATTTATCTTTCCAGCAAACATTTTTGAATACCTATCCCAGATTAAGGATCAAGACTTATTAAATGCTTAATGTGTGCTGATCTTTCATACAAATTAACTAATTTAATGTTCTCAACTGCTAAGATAGGTAGGTAAGTACTATTATTACCTTCCTTTTGCAAATCTGAAAACTAGTGTCATCCCTACTTGGCAGATCTGAGATGCCCAAAGACACAGTTTATAAACGACCCTGAGTTGGTCCCTACCCTCATGGAACTTACAATTTAGTGGCAAGGAAGACAATTAAACCATTAGTTAAACTGCTAACTGTTAATATATCCTGTTATAAAGCAAGATTATTGAGGCAGCAGACAGCAGGAGAACTTAGGGGTTAAGGATAGCCCCTCATAAGAGGAGGCATTTCAGACAGTGTAGGACGTAGCTGGGAAAATAATGTGCGGAAGAATACTCCGGCCTGAAGGCACAGAAAGTCCTAGAATTGTGAGAAAATGTACTTCCTAAAAATAATAGAAAAGAATACAGGGTGACTGGAACAAAGACTATGAGAGGGGAAATTGAGGTTGGAGTTCAGGTTGTGAAGGGACTGGTGTGCATGTTAAGTAAGATGGCTTTGACCCTAAGGGTTATGGAAAGCAGAAAAATAGCATAATCAGAATTGTGCTTTTAGAAGATCATTCTGTTTGCAATGCTCAACTTTATCAGCTGGTTTGTTTTTTTTTTTTTTTTGAGATGGAGTTTCACTCTTGTCACCCAGGCTGGAGTGCAGTGGCGTGATCTCGGCTCACTGCAAGCTCCACCTCCCCGGTTCAAGCCATTCTCCCACCTCAGCCTCCCAAATAGCTGGGATTACAGAGGCCTGCCACCATGCCCAGCTCATTTTTGTATTTTTAGTAGAGACAGGGTTTTACCATGTTGGCCAGGCTGGTCTCGAACTCCTGACCTCAAGGGATCTGCCCACCTCAGCCTCTTAAATTTGCTGGGATTCCACTGTGCCTAGCCAAGCTGTGTGTTTTTAAGTAAGTTACCTCATTTCTCCAAGTTTCATTTGCCTCATCTGTGAGATGCAGACACCAACACCAGCCTGCCAGTCTATGTATGGGGAGTGAATGAAATAATGTATTCAACACTCGTGGTGTTTTGTCTCAAACAAAACAGAACATTTGTATTCCTTTCCTTCTGTCTTGGTGACTGACTTTATCCTGTAGTGCTACTACCCAAAGACATGGTAAACAGGTCACCATTTAGGAATTTTCTATAGAGAGAGTTCATAGATACCCGCAGTATTTCGTTATACACTGGATTCAAGGTTTTCTTCACTACGACTGTTTTCTTCTTGCCCATTTTGCCTTTGTCTGGTAACAAATAGGCCTTTACATATCTAAAAAGGAGAATTGAACAGACAAGAAAGTCAAAGAAAATAAAACTGATGTTTCCACCTCTGTTTTTTAAAAATACATTGAAAGCTGACAGCAGAAATAATTATTTCATGACACTGAGAAAAGCAGTAAATAACAAATTTTCCCACCAACACCTTTATACTTAAATGTGTAAAGGGATTTAGTGGAATTGATCATTTAATACTGTTTTGAAGATTTTTAAGGGACATTTCCTGAATTCCTTTTTTCCTTTGGCTTTAACTAACACACAGGGGTGGGAAGGGACAGAAAACACACTTCCAGGCTGGGCACAGTAGCTCATGCCTGTAATCCCAGTATTTTGGGAGGCAGAGGCGGGCGGATCACCTGAGATCGGGAGTTGGAGACCAGCCTGACCTACATGGAGAAACCCTGTCTCTACCAAAAATACAAAATTAGCCAGGCATGGTGGCACATGCCTGTAATCTCAGCTACCTGGGAGGCCAAGGCAGGAGAATCGCTTGAATCCGGGAGGTGGAGGCTGCAGTAAGCCGAGATCATGCCATTGGCAACAAGAGCAAAACTCCATCTCAAAAAAAAAAAAAAAAAAGAAAGAAAACACACTTCCAACGTAGAGCTTAATCCTGTTAGTTTGCTTCCAACTGAGAAAACACTTTGGTGCTTGCAGTATTTTAAAGTTTTTGTTACAGTAACAAAATGGTCCAGGGTCTTTACACTGGGCCATTCTTTTAAAATGAATTAATCTTACTATACACCTAATCAAGTTACCCTCAATGTTAAAAAAAAAAAAAAGGATGTTGAGCTCAGTTGTTTTTATAATAAGAATAAAAGAAAAAAAAGGATTAGGCTTGTCTCAGCAAAATAATTAAGAATGCATAGGGATAAGTGGGGAATACCATTCAGCGTTTGCAAAAAAACTGAAGTGCAATCAAACCTGTGATTAAAAAAAAAATTTAGTAATTTCCCCTAAAGTTCTGTAAGATACAATTTAAATATGAAAACTCTCTCATTCTAGAGTCTTAACTAGTTTTATACCATTGAGCATCATGAAGTGTGTCCCATAAGTCTCTAATTTTGTAAAAAGTTTGAGAGTGTGGTGAAAAGAGACAGGTTCAGGTCCTCATTCCTCATTTTGCTTCTATCTGAATTAACATATATGGGTTACTTGTCTTCTCTGGTCCTTGCTTTCCTATCTGTAAAATGAAGAAACTAAACAAGATGACCCCAAAGGTCTTTCCAAGTTGAAAGATTTTGTGCTTCCCTGTAATTTTTATAATTTAATGTTTCAGATATGAATTTATAGAACAAAACAGCATTTCTCCTCAATTTTTCAAACATTCTTTTTAACACACACACATACTCTCCCTTCTTTTTGATTACTTTAAGATCAATTCCTATAAGATTGACAGTTTGAGAATTAAGGGAAGATAGGTGACTCCAAAATGTACTTACGGGTCTGAACGCTGTTTTTTCACATCCGCTGCTGCTAGGTCTTTACACTGGGCCACAAAAACATGCAACTCCTTCAGTAACTCCACATATTCAATTGCAAACTGAATATTTCCTTTAACTTCCAGATTGCCAAAGTCTCCACTGTAAACACTCATCACACTGCCACTCACCTGAAAGCATCAGAAATACACAGTGTTTGTCTCTATCTCATTCTTAAACCTAGCATAAGGATCATGGATATAATCCTTGCTAACACTATTTCTTTAGCTTACTTATAAAAGCAGTTAATTCAACATAGTATGAAGACATATCTGTAAAGACAACCTGACATGACATACATAACTAGAACTTTTGATTTTGTTTTGTTTTTGAGACAAATACAAACAAAACTCTGTTGCCCAGGCTGGAGTGCAGTGGCTTAATCTTGGCTCATTGCAACCTCCACCTCCCAGCTTCAGGTGATTCTCCTGACTCAGCCTCCCAAGCACTGGGATTACAGGCACATGCCACCACGCCCAGCTAATTTTTGTATTTTTAGTAGAGACAGGGTTTCACCACGCTAGCCAGGCTGGTCTCAAACTCCTGACCTCGAGTAATCTCCCGACCTTGGCCTCCTATAGTGCTGGGATTACCAGGCATGAGCCACTGCGCCCAGTTGACTAATGCTTTTTAAAAAATTTTCCCTATAAGACAGATGAAAAGTGAAATGCAATGTTATTTAAATGCTGGCTCATTTCAAAGCAGGGTGATTTTATGCTAGATGGCATTCAAAGTTCCATATTCAGGCATGCTTAATATTTAAAATCCAAAGGAAAGAAGATGTGAGAAAACCCAGACACTCTAATCAGAGTGATACATTGCTGTATCAAATTTCCAATGCACTAAAAAGGAATTTTACCATGTTACCCATCCACTGAATCTAGGAAAATGCTTACTGAGTCATACACTTTTAGAGGTTAGGAAGGGTAGAAAATGGATGATTGATGAAGAGAGTTTAAAACCTTCCCAAGGCAGATGTTAGATTTTTATCAGTAGAAATTCAATTAAAATAGGTTTTTTTAAAAAAGGGTTTCAGAAACAAAAGCCTAGCAAGAATTTAAGCACAGCTTTATCATTTGTTTAGCATAACTGGTGAAATATATGCATGTGTATGTATATCCAAGAAATACTCAGATAAGTGTATGTAGATTTATTTTTACACACATGCTACATGCACATACAACTTCACCTTATGCAAGTTCTATGTGAAGTCAAATTGTCAGATTACCTTAAACCAAATCTGAGTTTAAGGAGCTTTCCTTTTAAAATGCTGTTCGGATACCTTCTAAAAGGCAAAAAATCACCTCTTATATTCTGTCATGTCAATCAGTATAGTTATTCATCAGGATTACTAAAAGAGAAGTACAATTCTGTGCTTGCAAACAGTATATAAAAGCATATCTGATATAAGCAGATTTTATCATACTTAGCCCATTTGTTGCACAGAAAAATTTAGTGATTCATTTTCTTGGCAATTTAAGTTTATTTGTGAAGTACTTACATCATCAACAACAAAAAAACCCACAAACATATATTTATGATGGATATGAACCCCTTTAGTCTAAGAAAAAAAGATAGATATAGCTAGCCAGAAGCTAATTATGGATTAGAGAAACTGCTTGTGCCCTGAGAAATACAGCAGAAGGCTGTTTTACAATGAGCATGAGCATGTCAGAGTAAGGTTCAGAAATGCAGAGAGATATTAACATGGAGCCTTTGTTTACATACAGAAGACAAGGACGTCATGCCAGAGGAGCTGCTAAGATTGGTTAAAGAGCTCGGGCTCTTCTTGTGTCTGCTGAGCTGGTAACTGCTTTCTGATGCTGTATCTGTTTCTCTGTCATCACTCTACAAAACAGCATATGATATTCACAATATTTAAATTCAGAATGAGTCAAGATCAGAATCTGTTTAGGCAAAGATGTTATTTTGGTATCCCACTGACATTTCTGCAAGGTCAAAGGATGGTAGTGCTAATTGCTAGGGTATGGGATTCAGGATGGAGTGGGTGGTCTGCCTTGACCTCATCTAAGGAGGAGGGCAGTGCTTAGCTACCAAAATAACAAAGTGCTTTTTTTCACCTCAAAGTGGTATCTCCCAAAATGCTACAGAAGACAGCACTATTGTGACCTTTTTACCATTCTTTCAATATTGTATCTCTATTTTCCTGGAGAACTCTATTGGTATATATGAGAAATTAATTTTACCCAGATAATACAAAGATTAACTGTTAAAACCAAAACGTCATGTTTAATTCCTCTTATTATTAGCATAGCTATAACTTCTCTAAAAATCAAATCTTCTTCTTGAGACATTACTAAACTAGGAAACAAGAAATGCTAGTCTGATTTGTTTCAACTCAAGGCCATATATATTTTTTAATTTCAAAAATTTTTAAACTTTCCCTTACATATTCCTATGTGTTATTACGCTTATCTTTTTATTGCTAGAGGGAAGTATATTAAATTATACATTCTACCCACATTAGATTTTAACACAGTTTTTAAAAAAAACTACAGTAAGATACAGGTACTTATTTTAAATATGTCTAAGGAAGTATTTACCTGGGACAAGAAAGAAAAGTTACAGTAACAAATTTTATTATATTGAATCTAAAGTTTATTAAATAGTAGCTTTAAAAATTTATGATTCAGAATGAGCTCCTTTTAGGGTTAGAGAGCTTATGGAACATTGAGTGGCACCAGGGGTTAAGGGACACCTTTATGGAGGAGTAGTTAGTTCATGCCAGCATATTCCAGGACCATGCAATTATGCATCAGCATAATGGATGCCATATCTAATGCAGATTAATAAAGGAGTTAAAGAAAAACAAAATTAATGCTTTATGTGGAGAAGAATGCTTTCTCCAGGATTAAAAACAATTCATGTCTTTTAAATGTCTCTGTTGTTATACTCTCTCCCCACATGCTGATAGTCATTTCCCTCTCTCTATTTTAGAACATACTACATTCTACCTAGTATATCAGATCATTAGTGAATTATTGGAAGGATAGGACTCTGCCTTGTTGATCTGGAATGGTGTTTTATACATAACTGGCATTCAACAAATGTGACTGATGATAAGTCTCAAAGGGAACAGATGAACAACGCCTGATTGCATTTCCACTTTCTTTAATATCCAGTTCAACCTTATACCACATGTAAAATGATACAGCTTAATTCTGGCATCTCTGATACACAAACCCAAATGATTTGAATTCTCTTCTGTGTGGAGCTATGAGATAGCAGGTTAAAATTGAAAGGAGAAAAATTAAAAAACAGGAACTTATATAATTCGCCTCATATATATATATAATATATACATACACACATTTTTTTTTTAAAATTAGACAGAGTCTCACTCTGTCACCCAGGCTGCAGTACAGTGGCACAATCTCAGCTCACTACAACCTCTGCCTCCCAGGTTCAAGCAATTCTACCTCACCCTCTCGAGTAGCTGGGATTACAGACATGAGCCACCATACCCAGCTAATTTTTTATATTTTTAGTAGAGACAGAGTTTCACTATGTTAGCCAGGCTGGTCTCTAACTCTTGCACCTCAATTGATCTGTCCACCTCAGCCTCCCAAAGTGCCAGGATTACAGGCATGAGCCACCATGCCCGGCCTCATATTATATGTTTCAACTGCATGTCATGTCTACTGTTGGCATCTAACTAATGAATTAGTTTCAAAGAATGAGTGATTCTTTCCAAAGGAAACTGCAACATGTGCTCTTAACCATATATAAGGGCTGAATATTTGCAGATACAGTTCATCGAAGGTTCTAGAATGGACAAAAGGATACCCAGGCCAGTGACAGAATATAATCTATGTGTTGCCCAGAGCTTTCCTCAACATTCCATCTACTAAGAGAATGCTTGATAATGAAGCCTTTTATTTCACCGTTAGAAATCAGACCAAAACCACAAACAGTAGCAGCTAACATTTACCAGGTACTCATTATATGTCAGGCACCTCATTCTGTGGTTTCCCTGTATTATCCTACCGATACCCCACAATTTCATGTGGTAGGTGCACAGAAACCAGACTCAGGGAAGGTACGGACTGTGTCCAAGATCACAGAGAAAATTAGTATCATAACCAGAACTGGGGATGTCTGCCTCCAAAGCTTAGGCACCTAACTACATGACTGCAAGAACATGGAACCGAGTTAAAGTCCTAGATCTAGTCTTCAGTAGCTATTGGATTTGGGGAAAGTTATTTAACCTCTCTAGGGCTCTTTCTTCAATTGTAAAATGAAGAGAATCGTCCTTGCCACATACAGTTAGTAAGAGTTGGATGTCAGAATGAGTATTAGGTACCTGGCACATACTAGATACTCAATGAATAGTAAATTATAGTCATGTGCTTTCTTGAGACAAGACAGTCATTAACAGTACACAAGTTGGATCTGAGCTCCAGTCCTGGTGGAACCCCCTTCTAGCTGAGTGAGTTACTTCACCTCCCTTAGTCTCATTTTCCTCACCTGTAATGTGTGGGGATAATGATGGTGCCTACCTCCTACGGTTGTTGAAGGATTAAATGAAATAACATATATGAAGTGCCTGGCATCCAGTAAATAATCCTTAAAGCTTGTTATGTCAATGTTACTTTATTAACAAACACTTTCAAGCTAGTCATGCTACTTAAGTTTTCACAAATCAACTCTAATCTAAACTACAGAGGAATAATCAGTTCAAATACCTCCCTGGATTTCTTATTTTGTATTTACTTTAAAACAAAAGTTACATTCCCAAATCTATGCAATTTGACTTCACTAACCAAAAGGAGTTACTGTTTGAGTCAAATGAGAGTGCCTTTCCAATTTCCAGGATAAACACTATCTCTATTGGCTTGAAAGGCAAGAACCAGTCCTGCTGACCTCTTTGGTCTCTGCCACAGTGGAATACAAACACACCAACCTTGGCACAGTAATTCCAACCCACTGTCTCCATTTTTCTGAAGTTACAAAAGACAAACTTGCCTCATCTTGGAGAAATGCTGGAACAGACTTGCTCATCCTTTTGAGTTTGTCAGGGTGAGAAAATGGATTATCAGGATGTGTAGGCACTGTGGAAACTAAACAGCAGCATTTCCATTTCAAAATTATTCTTGTAATTGTCATACAACATTAGACATAAGTTGAAAACATTTTTATTTGACCTATGAACAAACATGTTTTTGTAAAAAAGTTGAAGGCACAGTAATTCACATGCACAGGAACGTGAGATAAGCAACATGCAGTTTTTATAAATTACATACAGAGACAACAAGCAAGGAGTTGAACCAAATGCAAAACAAAGTTAACTTTAAAAACACTGGTTTTTATTGAACTGGAGCTGGATTTGAATTATACTGAATTCAAATTCAGTATAATTTGAATTTACTGAACATGAATTGGTTTAGCTTATATTTTCACATCAGAGCTTCAGACCACAAGGTCTGTATTTAATTGGTTCATCTCCTTGAGATATATTACTAACACACTGCAGGCCGAAAAACTATTTCATCTGGACAGTCAAGATTTTTGTACACAACTCTGTAAAAGTGTTATGGCTATTGAGTGTCTAAAAGTATGTTTGTTTGTTTACTGATCATGAGTATTACTTTTCTGATAGTGTTTTTCACTCAGAATTATAAAATAAATATTATTTTTTGAAAATAAAAATTATTCAGATAACTTGCTGATTCAGAATTTTCAATATCCTAAGGCCAAGTTAGAATGGTTAAAGTTAGGGTACCCTAAGAATTTAATAAGAAAATATAGTATATGTCTTCTTTCTGATATAGAAAGTGTAGAAGGCACAAGAGGAGGGTAAATTATAATCCTAATTCCCATATACGTAGTTAGAAAACTATTTTCTTCTCTGTGTAAGAATCACAACATCTAAGCTTTTCTTATGGTAAATGATAGGTCTTATAATGAATAAGTTAATATTTTTCAACGTGCTTAGTGCCTAGCACAGAGTAAGTTCTATATAAGTATTTTCTATTCAAATAAATATTACCTGATAAAGAATCTTAAATTATATTGTGAATAATAAAGATACATTGATTTTCTCATTAAAAGAAATATTAGGAAAATAGGTAAAAATCAAATTTTATTTCTATACATAACACAAAAGACTCAAATTCATTTCTAAACATTAAATTCATCTTTAAAGAATCTCAATGAATGAAAAACTAAAAAGTTAGTTACACATACTAAAGATATCCTTGCTCACATAGCAATTCTTGCCTATCTGTAGGTTCACAGAGGTAAATGTATATTTAAATACATTTATGGTGTCTCACTGAAATGATACCAACTTTAATCATTTCCCATTAAACAACAGTGTATGTGTATTAGAGACAGTTAGACTGGACCACATTAGGTCTCACAATATGGTCCAATGAGAAAAGTATATTGTTGGATGATGCTATGAGAGTCAAATTCAATTATACCCCGTACTCAAATATAATCAAGTTTTGATTTATAGGCTTTTGTCATTTGTGTTTTGATCATGCATTTTATTTTTGTGGTAAGAATATCCTCTTTACCAGTGAAAAGGCATTAACAGTTATTTTGGAAAAATCACTAAAAAGGGAGAAATTAATTTACCCAGAGTTCAGCACATGATTAGTCTAACTGCCTTGACCAATAAACTAAGCCAATTAGGAGATCATGAATAAAGATACAGATATTTAGGCATATATGTTTATGTATGTTTTGCTTGTATTCCTCGGACTAAATTTTGAACAAAACATCGCAAGATAAAATAAGATGCTCAAACTTAAGTATGTTCTAGTTCAAAAGCAACTGGAAAAGCCTCTTTACCTAACACCCCTTAGAGACAGAAGGCTTGTTTCCTCTGCATCAGCCAGACAGAGAGCACATACTCACAAGAGCTGAAGCCTGGACTGTCTTCTTTCCTAGGCAGTCCTTAAGAATTTGTCAAGTCATGTGCCAAAGCTCAGCACCTTCACTACTGGCAGGAGGACCTCATGAGCAAAGTTTCAGGTTTCACACTACATGTCACTGACTTTAAGCCATCAGCACATTGCTTTCCTATCTAATAGCTCCTCCACTTAGCTGCTTTCTTCTGAAGTCCTATTAGCATATGCAAAGATTATTGGGAAATTATTATTTAAAATATTGTGGCCTTGAGGGTAGACACGTGTAGCATTATCTTCATACCCCTAGTGCCTAGGGTTTATGAAACAGAGTGAAACTGAGAAGCTAAAAAATCACACACACACACACACACACACACACACACACACACACACCCCTGCATACTAGGCCATGTGAATACTTTTTAAATACATTATTTGTCCTTAAAATACTAGTCACAGCTAAGTAGAATAATCTTAAGATTGAACAGAAAAGAATGAACAAACATTATCTTTGCTAGATGATGGACATTAATTCATAGATGGGCATTAGTCACCACAGGTATACGTTTACTTCTTAGATTCACTTGTTTACTTGTTTTATACTTAGAATATTTACCATTCAAGTCAGTTTTGAACCTCAGAGTTTAAACCCTGGTCATAATAAGATTTGCTTTTATGGATATGGAGAGAAGCACATACTCTAACCATTCTTTTGTAGGTCCAAATCAGTTACAAATTACTTCACATCTATAGTTTTGTATAGAGGCTACAAGAGATCCAATACTCAAAATTGTACTGCAATGTAAAATCCAAATGAAATCAGAAGGTGCCATGTTGCTTTTAAGCAGAGATTCAAACAGCACAGAGACTGACAAAAACACAATAATATCAGCAATGACATATATATTTAATATACAACTCCCCCTCAGTGGAACCATGAATCATTCTTTCAATACAATGTAAAATGTTTTAAATAAAACCCTTATCATAATGAAATAGTTTTGCAAGCTGCAGGAGTTTAGTACCAATAATAAATACTGTGTTATTAATGGGGTTAGTTATTTCAGTATATTTAACATTATGTAAAGTGGAACGTTCAGTCATTTGTGAGAAAGATCCTGCTACTCACTTCTTGGTACACATTCATTTGTATCTGGTTCTGGATCTGCTTTTTCATCTACTCAGGAGGGCAACATTGAGAACAAATACCATTTTAACAGAGGGATTAAAGAGACATGAAAGTAAAGCTCAAATGCCAGTTTCACAACTGAGACGGCCGAATACATCTGACAGGTTTTCATCTTGCTTTTATCCATTCCTCAGTGTGACTCTTCATTAGCCTCTTTAGTCTCCTGTTCAACTAAAAATCTAGGATCCAACACAGGAGATATGAAGCATCCTTCCTGTAATTCACTAGACCACAGCATGGAAAATGGGAAGGAGTACTGGAAAATGGGAAGGAGTAATAAAGCTGAGATTCTATTTCCTGCCCTTCCAGTGACTGACTAGCTACGGGATCTTAGAAAAGTCACCTAATTTCTCTGAGTTTTTCTTATCAGCAAAATGAGGATAAAAATCCCTGCCCCATCAACTTTGATGAGGTTGTTGTAAATATAAAATAAGAAAGACAAAACTATTACATAAAAGTAAAGAATGACCTTTAGGAGCTCTGTTGCTGAATTTATATGGGAAAGCTCAGTGAGTACATACTTTTATGATTATAGTGAAGGCAATTAAACAATAAATAAAATCCAGCATACAAATACAAATTAAACACTTGCATAAATTCTGCACTATAAAAATCAGACTCATTTCCATCTCTCCTCCAACCAAGGCACCATTATCCTATTCATTTTATAACAAAGCCAAGTAATAACTGATCCACTGACAACCTTCAAGATCTTTGGCTCCATTATATTCAGAATCAACTTCACCCTCTGTTTATATTTAGTTATTTATATAAGCAGAGGCAAGATTTCCCACCCTTGTTCTGGGACTCCTTCCTTTGAACTTAAGATTCTGCCAGCTGTTCCCAGAGAGATCTAAATGCTGAGACTTGAAAATCAAACACAAGAATAAGTTGACCCAGGAATTCGCTCCACTCTTTCTGCCTTCACAACGAGTTCTGCAAGTCAGAGTAGCAAAAATCAGCTTATATCCCAAAAAATACAATTTTCTATTTATAGAAACTCTTGCTTCCCAAGGGTCTCTGATGAGATCCTCATGATAGTATCACCAGCAGAAGCCTTAAGAATACAAACTATATTGAATGCACCAAATCAGAACTGTTTTATAGTAACTTAGGCACTATTCACCATATACTAGCAAATGACGTTCTTCTATTTACTCAACAGCTGCATCCCGGAGACTGCCCAAATCACCCCAGAACTTAATACACAGACAGACATGCAAATACATAAAAATATTTACCATCTTCAGCACTACGCACTAATTCTTCTGGCTGATTATCTACTTTTGCTTGATCTGTTCAGAAGAAATTAACAAATGGTTAACATGGCTGACCCTTGGAGAGAAAAGAACAATGAGATTGTCCCTGGAAGCCCCCGGAGTTGGAAGCAATTAGTCAAGATGCAGTGAGGGGTGCAACCAAAATGTCTTCCCCAAAATACTTTCTCTTTAGATTAGCTACTTGAGCCAGTGCCATAGCGGGAGCTCCCATTTCAGCCTGGATGCAGCTCACATCAGCACACTGGTGCACACGGACTCCCAAGGGTTAGAGGGTTAGCTCAGAGCAAGCAATCCGCCAGCAGCAGGAGAAAGCACGGGGCTGCAACAGCCTCTCTATTCTTCTGTAAGGGGTACGAAGCTAGCCATGACTAACACCTTCCCAAACTCATGGTCATTAACAAATATTTGTGTGTGTGCATCATCATTTGCGTATGCCTCTGGGAGGCTTGCTTGGGAAGCCAACTGAAGAGATGTAACAGGGGACCAGATGCTAAGTGGAATCTTGGCAGGCGTGTGAGAGTCGGTATCGGTATTTGGAAGGGAGCCTGTAGGAATACCCGTCAGCTGATGGTGATTTTTTTTTTAACCCTACACATTCCTGAGTACTTTAAAGCTGCGCCATGGAAATAGCTCCATGTTTCACAGGAAAGAGGTTTGCTAAATTGGACAATTGTTCTGCGGGTTTTTTCTTTTTTCTTTTTCTCAGGACCCGTCACCAACATAAGCAGAACAATCAGGGCTGTCCAACAAAGGACTGGACTCGCCTTCTCTGGAAGCATTCAGGCGGATATGGGGGCTGGCTGCCTGTTGAGGAGGCTATAGAGGGAATTCCTGCATTGTGGGGAGGTTAAAATGGGTGATTTTTAAGATCCCTTCTAACCCTCAGATTCCAAGATCCTTGAGATAGTTAGGACTACATTCCAAATTGGGAATACTGTCTTCAAACCCCTGGGAATCTGTGAATTTTAAGAATTGTTTGGTGGGGTAGCTTTTTGTTTTTTTTTCCTTTTTAAAATCTGACTTTTTATTCTTAGTTGCAAATGCATAAAAAAAATATTCTAAACATAATAATGGCCAATTACCAATCATATGAGTTTGGCAATGGTTACCTTCTCACGTGATAATTTTTGTTAATGATCATCTGCAATCCCAGGGGTGCATTTTAGCTTGAAAATAGCAAGAACAAAACCCCGAGAAGTCATGGTTTCTTAGTCTATTTGTCTTGCACACAACTCCCTTTATATATTATGCTTTCTGTTAATACTCAAGAAATCCTTCACCATTAAAGCAGCTGCCAGTGGAAAATAGTGTACCTAAACTCTTTTATGTTAAGTAGTTTTGGGCTTACACTTACAGTATCCAAAAGAAATGTGTGAATACAATAGAAGGGATAAAAGAGAAAGTCCTTGAAACCAGGGACTAATTCAACTCCATATCATACAAAATATACTGGACATCCAACGCTGTCATATATTATGTGGTCCCTTCATAAATGTTCTTGATGATAGCCTGTTAATTTTGAGTCTCAGGTCTTCTGTGTAATACTATGGGTTATTTCACATTTCTGAGCTTCATTTTTCTCATCATTAAACTAGGATAACAATAATTCACCTCTCTTATGGTTGCTTGTGCTGGTTAAATGAGATATTAATAAGCCACATTTCGGCACATAATATTCAATAAATGTTAGTTATGACTATTTTCACTCATACCACTAGCTACCACAATCCTTTCAAATTCACTGTACTTGAGAAACACTCAAACTGGGATTCTTCAATTAAAGGAAACCTAGTGTTCTAGTAACCAAATGTAACATATTTTAAAAGCAAAGTTCCAGCCACTTTAGGTTGAGCCTCTTCAGCACACTTTGGAAAGTTAATTTTCATCTGTTAACTGCCCCCATTAGGGGTTGCAGTGCACAACAGCATGCAGTGAGGCTACAGGAGAGCACATAGGCATTTTTAAGCTTAGATCGGGAATGAACAGTGAGGCAAACTTTATTCTCACTTGATGAATCTGATGAAATGTCTTCTAGACTTTTGGAAGGTATTTTCCTAGCGGCACTCCTTTCCAAAGTTTTCAAAACGGGACTGAGTTCTTCTTCTGAACCTGTTATAAAACAAAATTGATGAACACTGCACAATAAAAAAAAAACCCTCTAACATATGGACATAGAAATGGTAGGTTGAAAAGAGACATTATGCTATGAGTTTCTCTTATTTTAAGAAGCACTTATTTCACAGAATAAAATTTCTCCACTATTAATATGGCCTTAAAAATAATTTTCCTGGTCAAGAAATATTTGCAAACATAAACCATACAGAAACAAGATTACCACATCAATAGAAATATGATCTCTTACTTGTTTACTCATATTTTAGGCATATGATTTGTCCTATGCTAGAAACTGACTCTTTCCATTTAACATTCTAGGTTTTGAAAACAACCATGAAATACTTTTAGGAGCATTAATAAAATTACTTCAAATCCGTGGAAGGCACGATTCAGATGTTTAACATCTGTGTATAACTAACTGGGTATGCAGATGATTGCATTCTCCAGATCGAAGGTTGTAGACTTTATGGGTTTCATGATCTAGTACAATTTCCAATGAAATTTTGGGAAATAACATGAGATAGTCAAGTTTTTATTTTAGTAAGGCATTTTAAAGTTGTATGTGTGTGTGTTGAGGGGGGGGCTCTGTCATTTACTAATGCCATTATTTTATAAAAGGAATGGCATTTTAGAACCAAGGGAAAAAATTTTTTAAAAGGACATAACCATAGAATAAAAACAATCTTTAAATACATCTAAATTTACAAAAAAAATAAATTCTCTAGACAGTCCTTATTTTTCTATTTTGACAACTCCATCATGAAAAAGCCTAAGTACTGACATTTATTATTGCTTTATTCTCAGTGCCTAGAACAGTGGCTGGAAATAAGAACTTCAAAAATATTTGCTGAATCAATGAGTGATCTGATTAATGAATCAATAAATTTAAGAATCACTTCTCTAGACAATAATTTCCTGAAATACATTCTAGTTCTGTATAGTACATTCCATAGCAAATGGATTCTAAGATGAATTAGATTTGGGGTGTTCTTTTTTCAAATTTAAAACGTTCCTTACTGCAGACTTTCTCTGTGCATAATGGCCCAGCATTTCCAAAAGCATTTGACTACTGAACCTTTAATTTTTCCCAAAGGAGCATATTGAGGGATTGCTTATTTAAGAGCTCGGCCACAAGTCAAATGTGTTAGGTTGCTCCCCAAAATTACGGTACCCTTATAGGTTTGTCTTCAATTCTCACCCCACTCCACCACAGTTTGCTTTAAAATAATAATTTAGGTTGGAGTATATACACCTAAATTAAAATCATGACTGTACCATTTTATACTTCTTATTTGGCTTATAATTCTAAAATGTCTTCTCTGGGCTCTGTTTAGGTGATTATTTAAAAAAATTTTTTAGATAGGCTTTTATTATTCAGTCAGTTAAGCTGGGATACAGTTAGATAATAGTCTCTAACATAACTGCAAATTTGCAAGTGCTCCTCCTCTTGTGGGTCAGTTTACACTAGCAACTCATGGGCAGTTTAGCAAGCCTACCTTAACAAGTTTAATATGCTGGCTTTATTCTTGCATATGTTTGGTTTTAGAGACTAATATTTCAATTTTTTTTTTATTAACCAACAAAATTTGTTAGAGGGGTTTCAACTTGACTGAATAGGATTAAAGGTGGATTCTTTGGTCTGTGTTCAAGAAGAGACCCTACAGCTACTTACAAAAGAATCCACACCTCACAGTAAGTCACTCAGAAGGCTTATGTATTTTCACTAGAACTAAAGGGAGCTAAACACATGACAAATTCTACTAAACTACAGGGAAGGCAATCAATACCAGTTGTGTAACTTTGGTTAAAATGTCCCAGCCAGAAAGCATTCTCTATCATTTCATCATTTTAATCAGGTAACTTCTCATTCCTATTTGCTCTGGGGTTTCTCTTCTATAGTGCCCATATGTTGATTAAATAGCACTGAGACAAGCCCTATGTTTTATAGCCTGCCCAAAACCAGTGCCCCCATGTCCACTTAGATGAATGTGGAGATTAAGATCATCAACTTAGCCAAGGCTGGAGCAAAAGAAATGCATCAGGCCAGGCAATGCCGTTAGGTGGCATTAGGTGAAGTCATCTGGCTACAGTCATACTCTAGAAATGAAAGATTATGCAAATAATTGAAAATGAGAGGGAGAAACTAGCAACAAAAACACCACAGCACAAGGTATATGAGGAAAAGACTAGCCTTCTACTTTGTCCCTGGCATTTAGCCACCACCGTGGTAAGATATTGCTCCTAAATGGGAAATTTGTGTCCATCTATGGCACTTTATTGCCACAAATCTTACTAGATTTCTATAAAGACTGCCATTTAAAGAGAAATTCTAAATATTTCCAGGAAAAAAACTAGCTTAAATGTATTAAAGGTACTTTCTAAACCCAAAAAATGTATTTAAAAAGTATTTTTTGAAGCCTAAAAATTCTACAGGTAGATTAATGAGAAGTCAAGTCAGACTCTGAAAAAGCTAGCTGTTTTATGTAATTCATTTGATTAAACAATATGATTTTTTTAATTAAGAAAGGGTGAGGAGCACAGAAGTGGTAAGAAGAATTTAACATCATTTAAGAATATCAAATTATTGATCCCAATTAAAAAATATATCATCCTTTACATCAGCATTCTATAAAGCAGACTCATTTTGAGTTAAAAAATTTTTAATGCTCACTGGAGGGATCTCCCCAGCTCTCTGCATTAGAACTGGAGTTTCCATCTGAAAAATCAGACTCAGAGAAACCTTCTTTTTCATCCTTTTTCTCTTGTTTCTTACATGGCAATGCCAGAATCAATTCAACTTTACTTGTTTTTGTAAAGTTTTCTTTGTTCATCAGGAAAGTAATGGGTTGCCTATTTCTGGACACACTAATTGCTTCAGAAGCCTCTCCAAAGCCAGGTTCCTGAAAAGTCTCTTGTCCCCCTGCAACCCCACTTTCACTGTCCCTGTCCTCTGGGAGTTTTACAGTTTTAATGGTCCCTATTTCATGAGCCACATAAAGTTGTGGGGTTCTAGGGATCTCAACCCCACTTCTGGAACCACAAAAATCTACCAATAAATCAGTCACAAGTACATCTCCTTCCAACATTTTATCACATTGGTTGACTTGAGATTCCAAACCATTACTTTTAACCTTCATTTCAGAGGCCCACGAGGCTGCCCCATAAAAACAGGGTACTATCCCCAAGGATCTGGTCTGCTCTGACTGTGAGGACTCCTCCTCATGAGTTTCTTCTTTCACTGACACCTTGGGTCGATAAGGAGGAGCTTCAGATATTTCTTTAAGAATTTTCCCAAAACCAGCATCAAAAGCACTCTCAGTTATTACTGGAGCCTCAGCCTTTTCTACTGTTTCTTCTAATTCCTCAGGATGGAATTCAGAAGTGGGTTGCCTGGGCTCCTTTGTACTATCTATTAACTTTGATGGAGAAAGACTCTCAGTATCACTTTCATATTTTGAAGGGAAGGTTTCAATCGCTTCCTTCAGTAGTTTCTCTAAGCCGGCACTAAATTCAAGGAACTCTGATTTATGTTGAATAATTGTTTCCCTCACAATTTCTGCCACTTCCTGAGGTAGGCCTTTGCCATATTGAAAAACAAAGGAACCACATGAGCTAAGGGTCTGTTCCAATGGAGACATTTGGGCAGTTAAATAAGATCCAACTTCATGAGTTTTATCAGGAACTACACTGGAAGAATAAAAATCCTTCCTTTCTGGAACTATGATGCCCATTGTAGCCCATGGTGAGATCACTCCTGGAGGATTTAGGGGGCTACCTGCTGCCTGTACTCCTTCAGGAAATCCTGGGTTCACTTCTTCAGGACTTACTTCCTTCCCAGCTGGACAACTTAACTGCACTTCTCTACACAGCTTCTGTAATGCAGCATTTACATCATTCAACACAGGTCTGGGTGGAAGAATGACTTTCTCTACAGTCTCTGAAATTTCCATTTGAGGAGGGAGTGCCCTAGCCTGGGGAACAAGATGAGCATCCTGGGGAAAAAGCATATCTTGGGGAGGGTTGGCCACGTCCCCAAAAGAACCCTTTCTGCAGAGCTGGGAAGTCGGATCCAATGAATGAGACTCTTCTGCAGCCATCTGAATCAAGTTCTCTGTGTTTAGGTGGCACTCACCACTTTCAGCTTTCTTGGGGGGAGCTGTATTTCCCCAAGTTTCATTTTCTGCTGGAAAAGGAGCTACTATCTCTCTCTTATCAGCTGAAGTGTTGTGACTCTGTTCTATCCCTTTTCCAAAAAATCTACCCTCTTCCAGCTTAGAGTTGGTTCTAGGGGTAACAGGCTCCATCTTGGTTTGCAAGGGAGAGGATGAAGTTCCAGTTGCTTCCTTCAGGAGTTTATCTAGACTAGTAGTCAAAGAGTTTCGTTTAACCTTTGGAGGAACTACTGTTTTGTCAACATGCTCATTAATAATCTTCTCAGGTCTTTTGACTTCTTCCTCAGTATCAGTAAAATCTGTTTTTTGAGGCCATGTCCTATTTTCAGAAACACCTAGTTCGAGCACATGTTTTCCATGAACTTTTCCACCAGAAGGTTGAACTGCTGGTGTTGAGGCTTCTGAAAGCAGTTTCTGCAAGCTGTCATTAAAAGTGTCTTTGTAGTCTTTAGACAAAATATTGGTTTTTATTATGGATTCTTGAATCTCTTGGTCTGAGTAATCCTTTTCTTCCTTAAACACTGGAGTAACAATCCCTTCCATATTCTTGTCCACGTTTTCCTTTGATGACTCATTTTCTGGCAACTGATGAGTATGCTTTCTAAGTGGATTCAAAGGAAATATGGTTTCACCTGGTAGCACCTGGAATATACCCTTTGAATTTAATTCCTCCATTTCCTCTCTTGCCATAACTTTTTTGGGGCTTAGAAGCACCTCTGCTTCTTGGTTATTTTTACCTGATAATTTAATGTCACTGAATTCCTTGTGTTTCTGCCTATTAAAAGGCATAGAGTTTTTTTGGCTTGTTGTGCTAGTATTCTTATCATTAACCCTACTGTTTGAATTAGCTTCTAAGTCCCAAAACTTTCTCAAATTCTCAAACTGAGAGTGATTATAGACCTGTTCTGTATTGGATTCATCCATTCTTTCTTTTAGGGTCATAACTTTAAAGTTGGCATTTGATTCACCAACTAGAGGTCTGTCTTTCTCCAAAGGAGCATGCTGTTCATTCCCAGCATTTGAGGGACGTTGCAGTGCTGGTAATGTAATGTTTCTTCTAGAGGGCAAACTGTCTGCCACTGGTGATCTTGTCACAGGCTCATTTTTCTTATTCTGAAACAGAGATACTTTATCTGATTGCTCAGCTGAAAGATAGTTTCTGGATGGACCTGATATTTGGGGCTTGGTCTCTTTAGATTTATTTGAGGAATAAGAATTGGAGAGCTGAGATGTTTGATCATCCTCATCTAGGACCACTTGTTTGGCAGTGACCTGATTATATTCACTCTGGTCTGTAGATAAACTGTCCATGGATGGTACACCCTGTGACTTCTTCACAGGCTGATATGCTTTATCAGAAGGTTGTTTCTGGCTACATGAAGATGTGGGTTCTTTATGAGTTATCTTAGTAGCAGCTTTCTCTCCTTCCCAAAAGGATATTCTGTCACTCACTCTTTTGTATTTTTCTCTCTGTACTTGGTTCTTGGGAACCTCATCAGCTTCTTGCCGTAGTTGGACCTCAGGCTTCTTCCAAGGAGAGTCATTGTTGGCAACCCCAGGTGTTGACTTAATATTCTCTGGCTCTAAAGAAGCTTTTAGGATATAGGAATTTCCTCCTTTGCTCTTTCTCTCTGCTTTCATGTTATTTTTCAAACTTGGTTCTTTGACAGTTGTTGACGAGTCAAAATTCACTTCTGAATATCCTCTATTTTTTTCATGAGCATGAAACTTGGGTTCTTCTTCACCCAAGTTGCCAATATTGTTAGTGTTGCATGGAACTTGGTCTTCTGCATCAGATCCCTTGAGAACACTGTAGGAATAGTTACTATTTGGAGGAGATACCCCATTCCCTTTTCCTTTGCTTTTCGAATCTTGGCTATAGTCCACATTTTTAATTTCTTGATTTGGGGTGTCATAGCTTTCAAACGGTTGCAATATATCTCGGCATTCCTTTGGGGTGCCTTGTTGAGACAAATTCATGAATTTGGATTTGATATTCATATTATTATCTTGGCAACTTTCAGAAAGCAGTATATCTCCCTCTACTTGGAATGTTGAATCAGATCTCACAGGCTTCAATTCAATTTTGCTGGATGATAGGGCCTTCAAGCCATTTTCTTTCAGAGTGGCGTCATCTGTCACCAAGTCAATAACAACCTGCGATTTTGAGTCTACTTTTTCTTTGGACTGTATTCCTCGGAGGAATAGCTTATTGTCATCTGAATAAGAACTTCGGTTAAACCAGTCTAGAACTTTAAATATGGAATCATCAGCAGTCTTCTTTATTTCAGTGGCATATGGATCAGAACGTGAAGAAGTCTTAGCTTTTATAGCCGGGAGAGGAGGGGGCTTACCTTGCTGATGGTCTCTAGAACTGCTACCTGGCACCTGAGACAGCTCAGGCTCAGCACAATGAGACAGTTCATCTGCAACATAGAAATACTCTTGTAAATAAGAGCATGCTCAAATAACTGTTTCTCAATCATTCACATCATCTTTTCACTTTGTATTCGCACTTTCTGTATCACTAGCTGTTTATAGCAGTATTATCCAGGGGTTAAAATGTAAGTTGTCCTAATTAAGGTATTCTACTAAAGGTGCTCTGTGACAGTAAAGGAAAGTAAACATAGAGCCCTGGAAAAACAGGGTATAGACTCAACTGAAAAATTTCTTCAAAGTTCCTGTTTTAATTTAAAAATACATGTGAATTTTACATTCTGTTCTATGTTACATTTTAAATGTTAACTTTCTCTTACTCTCAAATCTTTGCATAAAACTGACACTCCAGGAAGATACACCATGCCGATTTTATGACTTCACCCATCCCCTGGCACATATCATAAACCTTAGAGGGGGCCTAAACCCAGGTTTAAGGTACACAGACTTAGTGATTTCAGAAGTTAGAAAAAAAAAATTTCAAATAAAACTAAACAAGGAATTTTCCCACAATATTTAAATGGGACAATGAGGATATTTGCATTCCTGGGCCTTATTCCTGATATATTGAATGAGATGAATTTTTGAAGATGGGGCCCATGAATCTTTTCTAACAGCTATCATAGTGATTGTTTTGCATAAAGGAGTTTAAGAATTGTGTTTTCAAACCAACAAAGATTAAAAAAAAAGACAAAGAAGGCCGGCTGCGGTGACTCACGCCTGTAATCCCAGCACTTTGGGAGGCCGAGGTGGGTGGATCACGAGGTCAAGAGATCAAGACCATCCTGGCCAACGTGGTGAAACCCCATCTCTACTAAAAATACAAAAATTAGCTGGGCATGGTAGCACGCGCCTGTAGTCCCAGCTACTTGGGAGGCTGAGGCAGAAGAATTGCTTGAACCCAGGAGGTGGAGGTTGCAGTGAGCTGAGATTGTGCCACTGTACTCCAACCTGGCACCTGGAGACTGAACAAGACTCTGTCTCAAAAAAAAAAAAAAAAAAAAAAAAAAAGACAAAGCATTGGCATTATATAATAGTAAAAGGATCAATGCAACAAGAAGAGTTAACTATCCTGAATATATATGCACCCAATACAGGAGCACCCAGAATCATAAAGCAAGTTCTTAGAGACCTACAAATAAACTTAGACTCCCGCACAATATTAGTGGGAGACTTTAACACCCCACTGTCAATATTAGGCACACCAATGACGCAGAAAATTAATAAAATATTCAGGACTTGAACTCAGCTCTGGACCAAATGGACCTAATAGACATCTACAGAACTCTCCAACCCAAAACAACAGAATATACATTCTTCTCAGTACCACATCATACTTATTCTAAAATTGACCATATAATTGAAAGTAAAACACTCCTCAGCAAATGCGAAAGAATGGAAATCATAACAAACTGTCTCTCAGACCACAGTGCAATCAAATTAAAACTCAGGATTGAGAAACTCACACTAAACTGCATAACTATGTAGAAACTCAACAACCTACTCCTGAAAGACTACTGGGTAAATAACAAAATTAAGGCAGAAATAAAGAAGTTATTTGAAACCAATGAGAACAAAGACACAACATACTAAAATTTCTGAGACACAGTTAAAGCAGTGTTTAGAGGGAAATTTATAGCACTAAATCCTCAGAGGATAAAGCAGGAAAGATCTAAAACTGATACCCTAACATCACAATTAAAAGAACTAGTGAAGCAAGAGCAAACAAATTCAAAAACTAGCAGAAGACAAGAAATAACTAAGATCAGAGCAGAACTGAAGGAAATAGAGATATGAAAACCCCTTCAAAAAACAATGAATACAGGAGCTGTTATTTTTTTAAAAGATTAACAAAATAGATAGACCATTAGCCAGATTAGTAAAGAAAAAGAGAAGAATCAAATAGCACAGTAAAAAATGACAAAGGGGATATTACCACTGAACCCATAGAAATACAAACTACCATCAGATAAGGCTATAAACACCTCTATGCAAATGAACTGGATAATCTAGAAGAAATGGATAAATTCCTGGAGACATACATCCTACCAGACTAAACCAGGAAGAAGTCGAATCCCTGAAAAGATCAATAAAAAGTTCTGAAATTGAGGAAGTAATTAATAGCCTACCAACCAAAAAAAAAAAAAAAAAGCCCAGGACCAGAAGGATTCACAGCTGAATTCTACCAGAGGTACAAAGAGGAGCTGGTACCCTTCCTTCTGAAACTATTCTAAACAATAGATAAAGAGAGATTCCCCCTAACTCATTTTATGAGGCCAGCATTATCCTGATACCAAAATGTGGCAGAGATACAACTAAAAAAGAAAATTTCAGGCCAATATCCCTGATGAATACTGATGTGAAAATCTTCAATAAAATACTGGCAAACTGAATCTAGCAGCACATCAAAAAGCTTATCCACCACGTTCAAGTCGGCTTCATCCCTGGGTCGCAAGGCTAGTTCAACATACACAAATCAATAAACATAATCCGTCACATAAACAGAACCAATGACAAAAACCACATGATTATCTCAATAGATGCAGAAAATGCCTTTGATAAAATTCAACACCACTTCATGCTAAAACTCTCAGTAAACTAGGTATTGATAAAATATATCCCTAAATAATAAGAGCTATTTATGACAAACCTACAGCCAATATCATAGTGAATGCACAAAAGCTGAAGCATTCCCTTTAAAAACCGGCACAAGACAAGGATACCCTTTCTCACCACTCCTATCAACATAATATTTGAAATTCTGGCCAGGGCAATCAGACAAGATAAAGAAATAAAGGATATTCAAATAGAAAGAGAGGAAGTCAAATTGTCTCTGTTTGCAGATGATGTGATTGCATATTTAGAAAACCCCATCGTATCAGTGCAAAATCTCCTTAAGCTGATAAGCAACTTCAGCAAAGTTTCAGGATACAAAATTTAAAGGTGCAAGAATCACAAGCATTCCTTTAGAGCAATAATAGACAAACAGAGACCCAAATCACGAGTGAACTCTCATTCCCAATTGCTACAAAGAGAATAAAATACCTAGGAACACAACTTACAAGGGATGTGAAGGACTTATTCAAGGAGAACTACAAATCACTGCTCAAAGAAATAAGAGAGGACACAAACAAATGGAAAAACATTCCATGTTCATGAATAGGAAGAATCAATATTGTGAAAATGGCCATACTGCCCAAAGTAATTTATAGATTCCATGCTATCCCCATCAAGCTACCACTGACAGAATTAGAAAAAAAACTACTTTAAATTTGATTTAAACCAGAAAAGAGACCATATAATCAAGACAATTTTAAGCAAAAAGAACAAAGCTGGAGGCGTCATGCTACTTGACTTCAAATTATACTACAAGGCTACAGTAACCAAAACAGCATGGCACTGGTACCAAAACAGATCTATAAACCAATGGAACAGAACAGAGGCCTCAGAAATAATGCCACACATCTACAACCATCTGATCTTTGACAAACCTGACAAAAACAAGCAATGGGGAAAGGATTTCCTATTTAATAAATGGTGTTTGGAAATCTGGCTGACCATATGCAAAAAACTGAAACTGGACCCCTTCCTTACACCTTGTACAAAAATTTACTCAAGAAATATTAAAGACTTAAATGTAAGACTGAAAACCATAAAAACTCTAGAAGAAAACCTACGCAATACCATTTAGAACACAGGCATGGGCAAAGACTTCATGACTAAAACACTAAAAGAAATGGCAACAAAAGCCAAAATTGACAAATGGGATCTAATTAAACTAAAGAGCTTCTGCACAACAAAACAAACTATCATCAGAGTGAACAAGCAACCTATAGAATGGGAGAAAATTTTGCAATCTATCCATCTGAACAATGGGCTAATACAACGAGCTAATATCCGGAATCTATAAAGAACTTAAACCAATTTACAAAAAAAAAGAAAAACAGCAAAAAAGTGGGCAAAGGATATCAACAGACACTTCTCAAAGGAAGACACTCATGCAGCCAACAACCATATGAAAAAAAGCTTATCATCACTGGTCATTAGAGAAATACATATCAAAACCACAGTGGTATACAATCTCATGCCAGTTTGAGTGGTAGTCATCAAAAAGTCAGGAAACAACAGATGCTGAAAAGGATGTGGAGAAATAGGAATGCTTTTACATGTTCGTGAAGTGTAAATTAGTTCAACCATTGTGGAATAAAGTGTGGCAATTCCTCAAGGATCTAGGACCAGAAATAGCATTTGACTCAGCAATGCCATACTGAGTATTACCCAAAGAATTATAAATCATTCTACTATAAAGACACATCCACATTTATGTTTATTGTAGCACTGTTCACAATAGTAAAGACTTGGAACCAACCCAAATGCACATCAATGATAGACTGGAAAAAAAAAATGTGGCACATGTACACTATGGAATACTATGCAGCCATAATAAAGGATGAGTTCATGTCTCTGATTGCAGATGACGTGACTGCATATTAAGAAAACCCCATCATATCAGTCCAAAATATCCTTAAGCTGATAAGCAACTTCAGCAAAGTTTCAGGATACTAAATTTAAATGTGCAAAAATCACAAGCATTCCTATACAATAATAATAGACAAACAGAAACCCAAACAAAATGTGATGGGACATAGATGAAGCTGGAAACCACCATTCTCAGCAAACTAACACAGGAACAGAAAACCACACACTGAATGTTCTCACCCATAAGAGGGAGTTGAACAGTGAGAACACATGGACACAGGGAGGGGAACGTCACACACTGGGGCCTGTCAGGGAGTGGGGGCCTAGGGGAGTGACAGCATTAGGAGAAATACCTAACGTAGATGACAGGTTGATGGGTACAGCAAACCACCATGGCACATGTAAACCTATGTAACAAACCTGTGCATTCTGCACATGTATCCCAGAACTTAAAGTGTAATAAGAATAAATAAATAAATAATAAATGAATTTTCAAAAGGCTCTTCCACTATGTCCCATTTCCTTTCTACCATTTGTACATTGGAAATGATTGCTGTAAGCCAAATAAAATAAAATGAGGACTGACAGAAAATGATCTCTCTACTTGTTCCCCAATGGCAACTAACCAGTGGTTAGGAGGCTAGAGAAGAATATTTAAGTTATTTCTAAGCTATCAAAAAAGCAGTCTTTTCTGAGCTTTAAGCATAGCGTACTTAGTACGTTTGGATGAAGGAACTCGGGAAGTTTTTTAGGCATTTGATTAAGACCCTTTAGTTAAGACTCAGAATCAGCATTTCTCCTCATCCTTAAAGTGCTGAGCTATGCAATACATGCACAGGGATGTTCCAAATAATTATATGAGCTGAATTCTTAGGAAGTCAGCCATATTTGAAATACCTTAGAGAACATGTCAGTTAATAAAACTCTAATTTTAAGCAACTCTGGCTAAATATAAAAACAACAATTTGTACAATAATTGATGCATAGTGGATACTGACTTCCTTAAGTACATATTGCACTATTAAATATATGTTAATAACTGTTAAGTTGCTCTAAGAAATCTTTAAGAATTCTTAGTCTGTTAAACTACTTCATGGTGATAAAAAATGTGATACATCATTAGTGAAAAAATAAATCTGGGCAGTATAAATATAATTTGCAAATTATATTAATGCCATCTATAAATGTAATCCACCACATAAACAGAACCAAAGACAAAAACCACACGATTATCTCAATAGATGCAGAGAAGGCCTTTGACAAAATTCAGCAGCCCTTTATGTAAAAACTCTCAATAAACTAGGTATCAGTGGAACATATCTCAAAATAATAAAAGCTATTTATGACAACCCTATAGCCAATATCATACTGAATGGGCAAAAACTGGAAGCATTCCCTTTGAAATCCAGCACTAGACAAGGATGCCCTCTCTCACACTCCTATTCAATATAGTATTGGAAGTTCTAGCCAGAGTAATCAGGCAAGAAAATGAAATAAAGGGTATTCAATTAGAAAAGGAGGTAATCAAATTGTCTCTATTTGCAGACGAATTGAGTGTATATTTAGAATACCCTATCATCTTAGCCCAAAATCTCCTTAAACTGATAAGCAACTTCAGCAGAGTCTCAGGATACAAAAGCAACATGCAAAAATCACAAGTATTCGTATACACCAATAACAGACTTAAAGAGAGCCACACCAAGAACGAACTGCCATTCACAATTGCTACAAAGAGAATAAAATACCTGGGAATACAATTAACAAAGGACATAAAGGACCTCTTCAAGGAGAACTACCAACTACTGCTCAACGAAATAAGAGAGGACACAAACAGATGGAGAAACATTCCATGTTCATGGTTAGGAAGAATCAATATTGCAAAAATGGCCATACTGCCCATAGTAATTTACAGATTCAACGCTATCCCCATCAAGCTACCAATGACCTTCTTCACAGAAATGGAAAAAAACACCTTAAACTTCATATGGAACCAAAAGAGAGCCCACATAGCCAAGTCAATTCTAAGCAAAAAAAAAAAAAAAAAAAAAAAGTAGAAGGCATCACACTACCAGACTTCAAACTATAATACAAGGCTACAGTAATCAAAACAGCATGGTACTGGTACCAAAACAGAGATATAGACCAATGAAACAGAATAGAGGCCTTGGAGGCAACGCCATACATCCATAACCATCTGATCTTTGATGAACCTGACAAAAACAAGCAACGGGGAAAGGATTCCCTGTTTAATAAATGGGGTTGGGAAAACTAGCTAGCAGTTTGCAGAAAGGAGAAACTGGATCCCTTCCTGACATCTTACACTAAAATTAACTCCAGATGAATTAAAGACTTAAACATAAGACCTAACACCATAAAAATCCTAGAAGAAAACCTAAGCAAAACCATTCAGGATATAGGCATAGGCAAAGACTTCATGACTAAAACACCAAAAGCATTGGCAACAAAAGCCAATATAGACAAATGGGACCTAATTAAACTCCAAAGCTTCTGCACAGCTAAAGAAACAACCATTAGAGTGAATAGGCAACCAACAGAATGGGAAAAAATTTTTGCAGTCTATCCATCTGACAAAGGGCTAATATCCAGAATCTACAAAGAACTAAAACAGATTTACAAGAAAAAAACAAGCTCATTCAAAAGTGGGCAAAGGATATGAACAGACACTTTTCAAAAGAAGGCATTTATGAGGCCAAGAAACATATGAAAAAATGCTCATCATCACTGGTCATTAGAGAAATGCAAATCAAAACCACATTGAGATACCACCTCACACCAGTTAGAATGGCAATCATTAAAAAAATCTGGAGACAACAGATGCTAGAGAGGATGTGGAGAAATAGGAACACTTTTACACTGTTGGTGGGAGTATAAATTAATTCAACCATTGTGGAAGACAAGTGTGGCTATTCCTCAAGGACCTAGAAACAGAAATTCCATTTGACCCAGCAATCCCATTACTGGGAATATATCCAAAGAATTATAAATCATTCTATTATAAAGACACATGCACAAGTATGTTCACTGGGGCACTGTTTACAGTAGCAAAGACATGGAACCAACCCAAATGCTCATCAATGATAGACTGGACAAGGAAAATGTGGCATATATACACCACGGAATACTATACGGCCATAAAAAAGATGAGTTTGTGTCCTTTGTAGGGACATGGATGAATCTGGAAACCATTATTCTCAGCAAACTGACACAAGAACAGAAAATCAAACACCACATGTCCTCACTCATAGGCAGGTGCTGAATAATGAGAACACATGGACACAGGGAGGGGAGCATCACACCCTAGGGTCTGTTGGGGGGGAACAGGGGAGGGACAGCGGTGGGTAGGGAGGTTGGGGAGGGAGAACATGGGGAGAAATGCCAGATATAGGTGATGGGGGGATGGAGAGAGCAAATCACATTGCCATGTATGTACCTATGCAACAATCCTGCATGTTTTGCATATGTACCCCAGAACCTAAAGTGCAATTATACACACACACACACACACACACACACACACACACAATGCCTAAAAATCATTAGAAGGCTCTACAACTAAATGTTAACAATAGTTAATGCTGGGTGATGACATCAGAGATGAGATTCTAAAATTCTGTGTGCATTTCTTCTTCTTAAATATTTTTCAGTGAAAGTTACAAGTTTAAAAATAAAACCAGTTATTTAAAAAATCCAAACCCAGGTAATGGCCTGTTTCCTCAGAGGAATTCTTTTGTTTTGTTTTGTTTTTCCAGTATGATAATGAGTGTAATTTTGACTGTCCTTGAGCTCACAGTAACATCAAACTCGCACACTTACAGTTTACCATTTTTTGTTCCAGTATTTATTTGTATATATTTTCATGATAAGCAAAAAGGGAAAAAAGCAGGGCACTAATGAGTGAGCAGAACTTTGTTTAAAAGTACTCTCTGAGACCAGAAAGGCTGGCAGTCAATAAAATGGTTTTTGCCGATGGTGTTTTTCTCCCAGATTTAATGGTCATTGGGATCTAAACATCAGAAAGCACAAATAAGTATATACAAATTATAAAGGTATTCTATGAGAAAGCAGGTGCAGTTTCAAAAATAAAAAAGCCTTAATTTTTTTTTCTATCAGTTATAATAAAGGGAAATACTACCAAAGAAATTTTTGGCTCTTTTGAATAAATATCTAGGTAAACATGAAATCATTTGCTAATGTGTAGTCAGCCATTGGTAATTTGTTTTAATATGAGTTCCTCTATTTCTTTAAAAAAGTGCTTGCTAATTTTTTATTCTAAAAACTGTTCTGTCATCTTCAAATGATTAAAAATGTCCAGGGATGAAAAGGTACTTTGTCTTTTAAGAAGTGGATTGACCTGAACATGCATGAAACTGTAGGGCTGAGCAAAAGTAACACAAGGTTAACCTAATATTGACTAATAAGGAAGAGGAAGAGCAATTGAGTTAAAACTTGATTATTGCTATTGTAAACTATCCTGACTATAAAGAAATTATCATAGGGTTTGATGCAGGCTTATTAAAGATGGCAGAGGGTACACAGCATGGTTTTTTCTATTTTTAAAAAAACAGAGAAATTATGATTATAAAACATTATGATTACTTCAAAATCATATAGGTGTAAAAGTAATTTAAGGCATCCCCAGAGAGCGGAAAGACCTTCAAGACAAGGCTAGTACTGTAGGGAAAAGCAGTACCCTCATTGCCTCTCAACTCACACCAGCTGAAGGAGAAAGTGCCTTCAGAGCTTTTAAAATCTAAGAACAAATGGCTGGATGCCTGATCAGGCCAAAGTCTGAGGCTTTTGCTTAGTAAGGCCTCAAAGTCTAGTTTCCCATCCTTTGACGCTAAGAAAATGAAGATTCTCTTGAGATGACAACAGAAACCAAAGTTTCCTAAAATCGTAAAGAACAAATTTGCATTAGGTGAGTAATAATATATTTACCCTGTACAAAGGTATTAGCAAATGAAAGGTAATTCTTTCTTACTCTATTCCACCTTAATTTAACTAAAAACATTTTCATTTGTTTAAATAATTGATACAGTTATATATATTTTAGGGTAAAGCATAATGGGCCAGAAACTGTGCTATCCTGGTACTTTTGGTTATTGGTGATTGAGAAAAATCTCCAAACCCATTAAGAGGTATAAACATTTCCAGTGGCATCTGTCTGAATTGTAGATCGAATGCCTAGAAGGTCAAATTGGGCTTCTACAGGACTAGCTGGCCTGGGCATTCCAAGCCAACTCAGTTTTTATAATCTGTAGTGACAACTCTCTTACCAGCAGGGCTTTTAGGTAATACAGATTCAAGCCTTGTTAATTCTGATGATTTATCTTTGGATTCACTGATGGTTGGTGAATTCTCCATGGACTGTGGTTTTGGAGTTAAAACTTCTGAGTGAGAATGAAGCCCATTAATTGGAAAAGAACCAAAAGTCATTGGCTGATGTGTTTCACTTTTTGATACATTTGGGCTTGAGGCTGACTGATGAAAAGGCAAAGGCTTTCTGTATTGAGAAGTCTTAGGGTCATTCTGCAACTTATCTGTGTCCCCTGCATCTTCCGATCCACTCTTCAACCTGTCAGATTCTAAAACACTAAATTCTCCAACTTCCCGGCCATGGATTAGCCCAGGACTCTGTGGAAGCTCATCCTTCACTGCAGAGAATCTCACATGCTTTAATGGCTCCAGGGAGTCTGAGGAAGAGTTGTCTTCTAAAGAATGCTCCTTCTCAGAAATTTTCTCATGGATGGTTAGGCCAGGTGACACAATTTTGCTTTTCGGTTCAAAGTTGTGATTAAAACGAAGGGTTTCTGAGTCTGTGCTACTGGAACTAGAGTTGCGCTTGAGGATCCCTCTTGGAGCCCCTCTCATTTTCAGGGAGTCTGTCCTTTCTCTAGGAAAAGACTGGTTATCATCATTGTTTAAATCAATTGATTTGTAAACCATCCTCCTGGCTTTGGGGATTGGAGCCTTGATTTGGGACCCATTTGAAAGGCCTGGCAAAGTCTGGTTTGATTTCTCCAACATTTGCATTGAAGTATCTGCAACAGTTGACTTTTCTTTTGACTCTGACAATACATCTGAAAATTAAAGCACAGTAGGTGATATATCATATGGAGAGTAATATATAATTTAAAATACCTATAATAAACTTAACCTACACTTAGTAAAACTATTAAAATATTTTTCTTTCTTTTTTTTTTTTTTAAGTCTACAGCACCCGGTAATCCCAGGCGGTCTCCCATCCAAGTACTAACCAGGCCCGACCCAGCTTAGCTTCCGAGATCAGGTGCGTTCAGGGTGGTATGGCCGTAGACTACTATTAAAATATTAAAGACAGTAAAGTAGGTAGCACAAGTATAAGCCTAATGTGAAAAGCCTTTAAAAATGCATGCCGTGGAGTACAGAGGACTTTTAACAGCACTGAAACTACTCTGTGATACTACAATGGTGGCCACACACTATTATACATTTGTCCAAATCCATACAGTGTACAACACCAAAAATGAACCTTGATGTAAATGATGTACTTTGGGTGACAGTGATGTCTCAGTGTGGTTCATCAGTTGTAATAAATGTACCACTTTTATAGGGGATGTTGACAATGAGGGAAGCTGTGCCTATGTGGGAAGGGGGTGTATAGGGAAAATGTCTGTATCTTTTGTTCAATATTGTGAACCTAAAACTGCTCTAGAAAATAACATCTATTAGAAAAATCATGTATAAACTTCATTACACTGTACATTTAAAATTACTCTGCTTTATATACTTTGTTAAGATTTTATACTCAATATAGAAAGATTTAAGAATGAAAAGAGGGCCCAAAGTGGCTCCGGCCGGATGTCGTGGCGCTTGCGAAGGCGAGGCCAAGAGTTCAAGGCCAACCAACCTCAGCAACCTTACAAGCTCTGAATGATTGGCAAAAAAAAAAAAAAAAAAAAAAAAAATGAAAAGAAAATTTATCAAGAGAGGCTTAAAGAAAAACATAGAAGTCACTTAAATTTACCTGCAGAAATCAGAAAAGGAAACTCAATTAAAAAAAATAAAATCCCAGGCCGGGTGTGGTGGCTCAGGCCTGTAATCCCAGCACTTTGGGAGGCGGAGGCGGGCGGATCACAAGGTCAAGAGATCAAGACCATCCTCGCCATAATGAAACCCCGTCTCTACTAAAAATACAAAAATTAGCGGGGTGTGGTGGCACGCTCCTGTAGTCCCAGCTACTCGGGAGGCTGAGGCAGAAGAATCGCTTGAACGCAGGAGGGGGAGGTTGCAGTGAGCCAAGATTGCACCACTGCACTCCAGCCTGGAGACAGAGCAAGACTCCGTCTCAAAATAAAATAAAATAAAATTCCAAACCTAAAACAAAGTGTTGACAAAAAAAGTTTGTCAAAAAGTTAAAAACAGGCCAGGTGTGGTGGCTCACACCTGTAATCCCAGAACTTTGGGAAGCCAAGGTGGACGGATCACTTGAGGTTAAGAGTTTAAGACCAGACTGGCCAACAGAGTGAAACCTCATCTCTACTAAAAATACAAAAATTAGCCGGGTGTGGTGGTGCACACTTGTAGTCCTAGCTATTCAGGAGGCTGAGGTACAAGAAGCCCTTGAACCCAGGAGGTAGAGTTTGTAGTGAGCCAAGATTGCACCACTGCACTCCAGCCTGGGTGACAGAGCAGAACTCTGAAAAAAAAAAAAAAAAGTTAAAAAACATCTCACATGTTCCAGTGATTTTGTTTTCTACAAAATACTGGCGAATGGAAAGTATATTAACATTCAAACAGGCTAATTGAAAACCCCAGCTCCACTGTTGGTTAATTTCCTAGCCTTGATCACTGTTTAAGGCTTGTGGAATCTTCTTCAAGTTGCTTTTGAAGAGATTGAAATGTTTAGCACTTCCTCTTAACAGTATGCAAAAATGATGAAAGACCATAGCAGGCCGACTTACATCAATTAAGCCACAAACCTGATCAAACGCTTGTGGGCAGCTGGGCTGAGAATTACAGATTAGAGGATCATAACATTCTCAAGGTCTTTTCTTTTTGAGGCAACCCCTTTAAAAGAGAACTTCGTGGGCACACAGTCGGTATCTAATAAATACTGGTAAGTGGAAGACTGACTGTCTTGGTCAAAAAAATCTCCCAATTTACTGATGAGGGAGTCCAAGACACAATGGAGGTCACATAACAAGCCACAGCTCTGAGACTGGAATGCACAAGCCTCCAGTTTCTAAAATTTCTGCTTCCTCTCCCTCAGGAAGGAAACCAACAAGCATAGTAAAATAAGAAAATCATCAGGACTTTTCACTTTCTCCTGGAAGTTATTTGAGTGAAAGGAACTCTAAAAATTTCCCTTACTCCACAGATAACAAAGATAAAAATATCAAATTCATAAAAATAATATTTACCCTCTTTTGAAGTCTGAAATAAACCAGCTCTTCCATTTTTTGACTGTTCATTTTTAGTTTGTTGTGACGAGTGACCTTCTGGCAACTTGGAGCTATTAAATGGATTCTTTCTCTGCTGGGGAAAAATATTGTTTATTAAACTTATTTTAAATGTCATGAAAGCAACTCAGTGTTGGCAAATGCTTATCATCTTCAATTTTATTAGTTTTATCCTATAAATTCCATTATCTGGCATGTTTGAAAAACAGCTGTCCTGATTAACCTGCTTAGCACAAAATTACCATATATGCTATATAAAAATTATATAAAATACACGCAAAGCCAGATTCCTACTAAGTTAGATCAGAATCAGGCACTTAAATCAAAATCCCACACTTTACAGATGAAAAAACTTGGCCCTAGATATAGCAAAGACCAGATCAAGTTTAAAGAAAACTCGGGTCTCTAATCAGGTCAGAGTCCCACCAGTGCTTCCACCATGCCAGACTCTCAGTGTGCTAGATCACAGCTACACAAAATGCAACTGTAATTGACCTTTCCTAAGGACTTTGAAGACATTTTAGGTATTCTGAAGTGCTTCACAGTCATTATCACCATCAATTCTAATGATAAAAATAGCAGCAATAGAGGTTTTAAAAATTAATATAGGACTCAATAACAATGTTTACTGTCTACAGTTTAATAAATTAGCAATGCTCTCCCAGAAGCAGATCTCTAACAGAGATTTAGGAAGCTATGCATATGAGTAAGGACTGACATGGAACTAACAAGCCTTATTCCATATGCTAAAAAGCAGCAGCACCAAATAGCTTCAGACTTTTTACTGTCTAGGGCAAGAAATCTGGGTCTTCTGCAATGCAGTGACATGGTATCCATCCACGAGAGTGACTTCTTAGACTAAACAGTAAAAATTACCTGAATTTGGTACTGAAAAACAGCACTAGAAAATTCTCTTTATTTTGTGATGCTTGGACACAATTAGTAAAAATGGCATTCCTAACAAATACAAGGTTTTCAAAATCTGGGCTCAATCTACCTTTGCTGGAGACACATTTGGTTTCTTTGCATTTTCCTGAGACATATCAATCACAGTGGAAGCTGGATTTACCACACTGGAACTGCAAAAGAAACAATAATTCAGAGAATAAAACCTCACCTTTTGAGGAATCATAAATTATGCCTTCAAAATGGAAAGCTATCAGCAGGCTAGGAGAAGAAGCTGTCATGGATGAACAAGAAGGATTCTCTAGAGGATGATTCCCTATCCCAGGGACAGGACAGTGCCAGAGTGAAGTAAGGCAAGAGTGAGTGGAGACAAGTGAGGTGAGCATGCTCCCTCCAGAACCACCACGCCCTTGGCTATTGAGTAAGGGCAAATGAGGGTCATGGAGGACCTGGGTGTGGAGAGGAACAACCTGCTCAGACTTCCTGCTCCAGTGGCCTTGCCTCAGGCACAGGAGGTGAAGTCGCTATTGGCTGAAGCCTCTGTGCCCTGTTACCATCACCAGTTTTCTTAGTGGCGTCACAGTCAGGAGCTTAGAAAAATACCTTAATTTGGTGGAGACAGGGGAAAGATTCCTGGTTTTCCCTAGGAAGCAAAGGAATCAAAGGCCTGGAAGGGAGGGGAACAATTTGTCCCCAAGGCCACAGAAACTTGACCAAGATTATTGTCACTAAAACCATGGGCTAAATGTTCCTATAGCCTCATTTTTCTTTACCTCCCTACTGTAGTTGCTATTTTTACACAATTATTCCCAAGAAAAGGCTGAGCTCTTGAGGAAGCCATTCTTCTTTTCATTACTCTCCTCATCGTTCCAGAAAGCATTACAACAGATGAACAAAAGGATATAAAATACAGCCTGATTATATAAAGACAAGAAAGGGGGAAATAGAGGGTGGGAGGGAATGGGGAGGGAACAGAATAGGAATGTATAATAGAGCCAGAATTAAGGCTAATAGATACATTACAGGAGTCTTCCATTCCTATATCTGTGCACAAACTTGAGTAAAGTTATCTAGGAACCGAAGTGAAAAAAGAAACCTGGTCACTGACAGAATTCAGTCTCTACACAACAATCAATAACTCAGAACCAGAAAGCAATTTCTCTTGAGTGTCATTTTAAGAAGCCAGTGGGTGACATGAGGAACAACATCCCTTCAGCTGATGCTATGCTCAGTTTCTCAGAGTGTTCTGCATAATCTTCCTTAATAAATAAAGCAGTCACATAATCAGACCTGAGCCAAGTGCTGATGATTGGGGCTCTCTATGGAACACCCATCTTTTCCCACCATCTTTTTCCTTTTCTCTTCCCACTCACCAAGCCCAAAGGATAAGCAGAGCATCTACATTCTTCTCCCTCTGCTCCTTGGAATTCCAGTTCCTGTGCCTCCAGACTGCCAGCCTCAATGTCCCATATTGCATATCATGTAGTCCCTACCTCCTAGAGATGAGGTCTCTCCCTTGCTGAGCTCCATCTAGCTATGTATTTCATGTCTACTATGCAACCTCCTCTGTGTATACATATCTTACCTCTCACAGTAAACAGGGAGACCCCTCAAGAGCAGGTCAAACATCTTGATATCCCCTACAGTGCCCTGCACAGTGCCAAGTACTTAATTGGTGAATGGCTAAATAAATGAAGGCCAATTGGGCCAGTGCCAGGAGAGGCAGCAACAGATAGTAGGCAGTAGGAAAATCCATGTTATTTGCCAAACTACAATGAGGCAGATTATTTAGGTATTAAACAAAATGCATTTCTGCTATTCAAAAAGATTAACAGAGGAAGAAACAAAACAGTCAGAACACACGGTCAGACACTGAAATACTAGAAACACACAGGAGTCATTGGGTTACCTTGTGGTTGGGATAGGGGCAGATTGGGATGAGGACGGGATACTCAGTCAAAGTTTACAGTCTCCTTAATAGGAAAAAGTTAAAACAAGAGTCTTACGCCTCAAATTTTGTCTGAAAATGCAGCTGCTTCCAAGTAGCTTTGTTTCTCTCAAGAAACGCTCTAATATTTTGCTTGTCTGTGTTTTATTGGGCAGTCAATACAGCAATCAGTTTATTCTCAATTGGTCCTTTCATCATCTCTACGGGTTACCTATTATTCTCTCCATTCCACTTATAAGAAAATTGAGGTTTACAGAGGTTAAGTAACCTGCTTGATGTCACAAAATTAGCAAAAGAGATGGGGATTTGAACCTAGGTATGTCAGACTCCAAAGACAATCATGGTAATGACTAGGCCATACTGTTTCTGGTTTCTGGCATTATAGCAGTGGTTTGTGGCAAGAGGACTGGAGGCAAGTCTGCGTGATTCTTCCCTCCGAGGGACTCCCACATCTGCCTCTTCCTTTCCATCTCTACTGATACCTCCTTTATTTCTGTCAACTGTAGTGGCCTCACATCTGGCTTCCTGACTCCCAAGTTCCACTGTCCTAATCCCTTCCACATTCTACCACTACACTGGAATGGTCCAAAATGCAACTTTGATGGTGTCTTTCTTCTGTTCATTACCTTTGCAGGATCCTCAAGGCCTGTGGAATTAAGTCTGAACTGCTTAACAAGGTACTGGAGACCACCCACCATCTGCCCCACTATACCTTCCCATTCTTCCTTTCCATTGACTCTTCATGCTAAACAAAATGGTCAGTCTCCTTAGTGCCCCAGAAACTCACCTGACTCTGCTGTTTCCACTTAACCTATTCCCCAGGCCCTCCCTGTAAGTGTTCTCTCTGCTTTCTTTGTCTGCCCAAATCATCCCTTATCCTCTTCTAGCTCAGTTCAAATCTAACCTCTTGTATCAACCTGGCTAGGATTAAGTCTGTCTTGCCTCAATTACTGCAGCACATTTTATTGGTACTTTGGATTAGGCATTTGCTTTCTTCCTGGCACTATTTGCTGTCATGTGGTCATATCTTCATAAATAGATGCATTATTTTTTTCTAAGAGAATATAGTCTCTTACTAGCCAGATACTGTGTCTTCTGTTTCTTAGAATTCCTCTTGGAGGGTAGTAGACTGTGTCCTGAATAAAAAAGATACTCAAAACATTCCACATGATAAGATTTTTAAACTATGAAGCAAGGCAAATTCCACATCCTGTGTTCTGTAATTTTCTTTCCTCAGGCACTCTTCAAAAAAAAGGACCTGCAACATTAGATGTAGCACTCAGATAGAATTAGTTTACTTGGTTAGGAAGATTATTAAAATATTAGACTATGGTATTGGCATCAGAGTGCCCCTCCTAAAAGCATCTTCATTTTAATGCAAGTCTTTGAAATCTTAACTAAGAAGAATAAATAACGTCAGGTACTGTTGAAGGGTAACTGGGAGAAGAGGTTTTACAGCAATCTTAAAATTATACCACACAGGCAGCTGGACACCCCATCTGCCTGCTATATCCAGCACTAGGACCAACTGAGCACAAAGTGCCTGTATGCACAGTCATTTTAAAAAGTTTATTAACTTGCACCAGCCATTCTCTCTAAAACAGTTAAAATAGCAGATATGCCTTTTTCTGAGGTACTTCTTTTTAGCTCAAATGTTGTCTATAGAACCAGAAACAAATTCTCCAAGTATTATTCACTTGTTTTCTTGTTGTTTTGATCTCTTTGTACTGTGAGTTCCTTGGGGGTTCAAGCTGTGTCTCATCCCTAGCACCCAGAACTGTGCTGGCATGTGCTGGCACTTAATGAAGCATGAACAAAGGAGCAAACAAATGAAAAGATGGCTCAGGGATGGAGTTGGGAAAGCAAATTAGGAAATATGTTATGTGAAGCCCTTCAAGTCAGTATTTCTTTAAGTAAAATATTACTTGTGAGTGTACAGAGTTCTCCAGTGCTCCCACGGTTCAGCCTACAGAGTGTTGAACACAAATATAAAAGTATGAGCCATTTTTATGTCACAGTGAAACTGTTGCTACTACAACTGATATGAGTAAATCTAGGATCTTATAGGATTAAGAAGAATGATTTTAAGAGCTCAATACAAATGACTTTGTAGGTGAGGCCTCCAAGAAATGAAATCTTCACATTCTTAGATTTGCTAACAATCCTAGGAAAAAAATATCAGATAGGCTGTCTCAGATTGGCTCATCTCTACCCTGCCTTTGGGAGCAAGCTAGGTACCTCACACCGATCTTAATACTAGGGGTAAATGCAACAGCTAATCCTTCTGGGAGAGGGAAATTAATACCTACGAATGAAAGACTTTCAGGAAAAAGAGCATTGTGGGGAAAAACTAAGAGCTAAAGATGTGGCTTTAATTGACTGGTTCCTATTCAACAGAGGGTGAGAAGGAGACTGGTATCAGAAGCATCTCTAAGGCACAGGCAATGAAGCAAAAAGACTTACCAAATAGTGTTTTAATTCTACCAAAAACAAAGTTAGATGTAAATGTAATACAGTTTTGCTTGCAAGGACATTCATCATTTTCTCACCATTTTACAGGTAAGTGCCCAGAAGAAAACCTGCCAATGCCATGGACTGAAATATCACAGTGAAGGGTTTATCTTGTTCTCCCTGAACTCATTTGGGAGACATTCTCTAGAGATGTTTGATTACTAGACTTTACAAGCCTCTGCAGCAGCCAAGCCCCCTCACAAGCCAAGGATAAATGAGCAAACAAATAAAAGAATTAGTTTACTTGGTTAGGAAGATTATTAAAATATTAGACTATCTGTCTTATGCAAATCCGAGAGGGCCCTCAAATTCTTCTCTATGTTTCTATAATCACCAGTGCCCCTGGGGATACTTCTGAAGTGAGAGCTTCTTAGTAAAACCAGAATAGGCCTACTTTCATAGTAAGGAAACATTATACCTCATTTACAGACAGGGTCCTGAACTACGTGGATGTGTCTTCATTCTGTACTCCATGTCGTGTGGATTACTCTGTAATGCACAGTACATATTCAACAATCATTTGCCATCATGGAGGTCACACAATGTGCTATTAGCATATGGTTCATGGACCAGTGTCCATCCATGAATTGTTTGTCACTGGTTCACAATGAGGTAAGTGCAGAAATGGAGACTGTGTGCTGAAGAACTATTTTTAGCAAACATAATCCATGGGATTATCTTTTGCATGCCACTGTTGTTTTCTGTATTTCATTTTTCTAGTATTTATTTTCATTTTATATGTGTGTGTGTGTGTGTGTGTGTGTGTGTGTGTGTGTGTATATATGTGTATATATATATATATATACATATATATATTTTTTCTTTCTTTGAGATGGAGTTTCGCTCTTGTTACCCAGGCTGGAGTGCAATGGTGCAATCTTCGCTCACTGCAACCTCCGCCTCCTGGTTTCAGGCAATTCTCCTGCCTCAGCCTCCTGAGTAGCAGGGATTACAGGTACGTGCCACCGTGCCCAGCTAATTTTTTGTATCTTTAGTAGAGACGGGGTTTCACCACGTTAACCAGGATGGTCTCCATCTCTTGACCTCGTGATCCACCCGCCTTGGCCTCCCAAAGTGCTGGGATTACAGGCATGAGCCACCGCGCCTGGCCCTATTTTCATTGTATTTTATAAAAGGTATCAATCTGTGATAATTAGAAAAAAATTTAAAATGAAACAAAACTAGTCCTCTACTACAAAGGGTTTATGAAGTGCTGGTCCAGCCAACTCTGCCTAGCTGAAAGTTTGTAACCAGAACTAGAAATGCGAGTATTCAGGGTTTTCCCTTTGCTACTTCAGAACAAACCTTATTTTCTTCTCCTCTGCTCATAAACCTTTCTCTGGTTTCTTGTGCTCCGGGTGCAAACAAAGGTGGGTCCAGAAAGAATGCAGGTAGCTGTCAATGCTTGAAAACATGCTGGTTACTCACAGTGTTTTACTTCTTCACGTGTGGGACCCCACAGAATTGTACCCACAACAGAAAGAATGAGCTTGCCACGCAGCCTATTAGCACAACTCCAGAAACTACAATAACCAGCCTTATCATCTTACACACCCCAACTTCTGACTCCTGGCTAAGAAAATATTGACAGGTATTGAGTCACTCTATTAAAGTTCACTTAGTCTAAAAGTACAGGCCCCAAAATACACTTCACACACCCAGTTCACAAAGGTTAAAGTAGAGGTAAGAAACATTGCAGAAACTTGATACTGAGTAAGGTAGTAGTTTCTAATATTGAAAGAAGGAAGTAAAAAATAGCTCCTTCTAACTTTCTGGATAATTACCACCCAGGCCATGTGTTATAGGGTTGGCCTTTAGTGAGCAAAGCATCCTGGATACGTCTAACATGTTTATTCTTGTCTTCTCAACCATATTTCATCCATGTAATAATAAGCATTTTCATGCCACCTGAAAATGGCCAATTTTCTTTCTTCCTGAGAAAGGCTGAGTGATTCCCACACCGTGTTTCATTTAATCTCACAACATCCTGGTGAGGCAATTCTGTTCTGATTTATAGATGAGATCTGAAAGACTTTAGTGCAGAGAAGGCAAAAAAAGAGAGAGAGAGAGACTTGCCTGAAGTCACACAAGGAATGCAGAAAATAACGAAGATGCTAATCTTGAATGCTGTATTATTAGCTTCAAGTTGAAGAAGAGTAGGAGAATACCCACCAGCCCCATGGTTCATGAAGAAAAAGTTAGGCTATGAGGACACTGGCACCTCTGTCCCTCAGGCCCATTGAGACAGAATGAGTTCCTGGAAGGAAGTTGGAAAGTCTGACCCAGATAAAATGTGGCATTAGGCTATTTGTCGCTGATGCTCCCAAATCACCTCCTTTCCCCTTCTGTGACAACTGTTCCCTCCTCTCTCAGCTGGTCAGTGCCCTCTAGTGCTCTCCAGTTCCCATCAAAGCCAGCTCTTAAGAGCTGCTCTCAGCTCCTTGGTGGTAAATCTAAGTATCTATGTTCTCTCTCTCTGAGTTTCTTTAATATGGTAATATTTTAGGTCTCATCTTTCTTTATGAAAGTCTTCATTACATTAGAGAGTATTCCAAGTATTCATTACATTAGAGAGATTATAGGCAGGTGGCAAGTAGGGAGTCATGGGTTAGGGGCACGGGGAGGGGGGTGGGGGGGAGAATAGGGTGTCCTTCACACTCTTACCTGGGCTTTCTGAAATATCTTGTATGTATGCAAGAACCCATGCTTTCACTTCTTGAGCACTTATTATGTGCTAATGGACTGCATTGGGAATTGTATATTCACTAGCTAATTAAGTTCTCGATAATTCTGCTAGCAAACTATTAATATTATTATTATTTTAAAGTTGAGGAGATAAAAGTCTAAGGAGTTAAGTCAGTACTACTGCAAGGTCACATTATCAATTAGTGGCTAACTATTAAGATGTTTTATCCCCAGCCAAGATGGTCTCTACAAATATAGAAGAATATTACAAGTAGTCCCAGAGGGAAAACAGTACAGCCTGCCATTCATGGAAAACAAAATGATCCCCTTTTACAAACAGGAAATAGATAAATAAAGTGTATCTTTAGAGTACCCATTGAGTCAGTATTCCATTATCCATGTGACATAACTTTACTCATATTTGACTTTGAAATGTATATTGGTACCTACATCATATACCATCCTTGACACCTATAAACTATGCTACAAATATCCCTGTTCCCAGGTGTTTCAGCCTTGGACCTGACTTAGTGACCTCCCACCAGTAAATTCATCAACTTCATCCCAGTTGGAGACTTCAAATTCAACCAACTTCATTAATGAGCTATAGATAAAAGGCAACTGCCCCTCTCACTAAAGGGTAAGAACTATGCCCTCAAGAATCATACATCAATGAGAAGATCCTTAAATACCTAAAAACAAATCATTATGGTTTAAAAGGTTTATAGCAATGTAGCCCCACAATTGGCTGCTTCTTAGCAAGGATGCACAAATGTACATTTTGATTGGTCAGAAGATAACATGTATGAAAAATACCACAAAAACCCAAGACTATAATATTGAAGATAATCTATATCCATAAGGGGCATTTACTGAGTATCTATCATGCCAGGCACTACATACATTATCACTAATTCTCACCATAGCTTTTCAGGTATATATAATTGTTCCTAGCTATAGTTAAGAATATAGACTCAGAAAGGTTAAATGTCTTGCCCATAGTCAAATGGCTAATAAATGGCAGATTCAGGAATTGAATTCACATCTGTCTGGTTCTTGTGCTTGAGGTTCTTCCATTGCACTAGGCTGTTACAATCTGAAAATAATTCATCTTTTCCCTAAAATGACTTATTCCCCTGTATTTATTTTGAAGTACCCCTTCGTTACAAGGAGAAATCCATAGGAGAAATAAAAATAGCTCTTGCTGGTGATAGAAGAAATCACCATTTAACATTTTTATTTTATTTAAGATGGAGATTTGTTGGAAATTCTGGAAGCTGAGAAAGAGTACCACTCGGGCTTTGTCTTCATCAGGGCCCTGAGTTCTTTCTTACACTGCCCCCTTCTCCATGCCCATGACTCCAATCTGGGATTTATACTCATAGCCTGCCATTCTGTCCATGGAACACCCCAGGCCATGAAAGCCACATGCAGCAGCTCCCCCGAGAAGCTTTGCCTTACCTTGGGCTTACTGGTGCTGCGTCATCTTCTGGCTCTTCTACAACGCCAGCCAGCTCTGGAGGAAGGAAAGCATCTTTGTTGACATTATTCACCCAGCTTTCCTTTGCCCCATTTGCTCTGTCTTTACTCTGCTCAGCTGAAACAGGAAACAATAAAGACGGGAAGGTTATCTCTCACCTCCATTATCTACAACTCTCTTATCAGCTCTTATCACTGAAGGCTTGAACCTGAACCTCAGGCCTTCCCAGTGTGAAGGCAATCACTGGGTCTAAGTACTTGATCAGAATTACATGAAAGAGAGAAGTTAGTAAATTCCCATGACATTAGATTTCTCCAAGCAGAATCTCCTAAGAGTATGAGCATACCTTTACATGTGCAAGTAACTCCAGAGACCACTAAAGGAAAATTCTGACTGCCTCTAGGTTAATCTGAACTAAGTTGGGGTCAGGTCTAAATGTGCACGGCCATGGGATGCTCAGGGCAGGAAGTCCTCAGTGGGACAGAAGCACCATCATTACCAAGCATTTACTGAATATCTACAATGTGATCAAATATCTTGTATGTGCTTTAAGATACAAAGGGGAACAAATGATGATGGTCTAGGAATGTCTTCCTCTGTTGCCTTCTCCTCCTTCCCAGTCTCTACACATCCAAAACTATATACTCTTCAATTCCAGCTCAGATATCAGAGCCTCCATAAAACCTGTGCTCTTGCTTCACAAAATAACCTCTTTTGCCGCTGAACATCCAGCACTCACTCTTTACCTGAACCTCTCTGATCATCAGCATCAACTGAATGATAACTAACTACCAGGTACTGTGCTGAGTACGTTGCATGCATTATTCTTTGAGGTGGGAGCTATTTTCCAAGTATACAGATTTGAAAATTGAGGATCAAAAAGTTCAAAAAACTTGCCTAAGGCCACATAGCCAGTAAATGCCAAGAATACTTTCATCAATATTAAGGATGAAGGAGTGCTGAAGCTTCCAGTTTCCAAATCCCCCCATTCCAGGATAGTATCCCTCACTAGGATAAGTCCTGTTATACATAAGTCTAGTTTCTTCAACTCAAAATGGAGTCCACAGTACTAACTAGTATCCCTCAAGATTTCTGAAGGTCTGGGTGATTTTGAAAAGCAAGAGGGCTGCAAGCAATGCATTGTACATACTAAGCAGTGAGTCCTTATCTGCAAGGAGTATAGCACTGATTCAGAAATACTCTGAAATCCTTGCTCTGCCATTTGCCAATTATATAGATCATATAATTGGGCAAGTTACTTAACTTCTCTGAGCTTCATATATCCCAAATATAGAATGGGGGAAATTATGCCTATCTTGCAGGATTACTGCAACAATGGGAAATAACAGAGATTAAACGCATATCATATATTAAATGCTCAAAAGGTGATAGCTATTTTGCTTATCAATTATAAGGTAGACCTTGACAAGGTTTTGCAAGGACTAATCCAGAGTTAATGAGAGAGAAGACACCCAGTAAGTATTTAATGAACTCAACAGAATTTTAAACAAGCCCTTAAAATATTGCCTTGGCCAGGCATGGTGGCTCATGTCTATAATCCCAGCATTTTGGCAGGCTGAGGCAGGAAGACTGCTTGAGGCCAGTAGTTTGAGACCAGCCTAGCCAACATAGTAAGGCTCTGTGTCTAATAATAAAAAAAAAAAAAAAAAGTAAAACAACAACAACATAAAAATATTGCCATGATATAAGGTATATGCACTATCATAGTAACTCTTCTAGCCATAGGAACCATGCTAAAAAGCCCATCTGGGGTGGGGTGCTGGCTGCCTTTGCCACTTTTAAATGGGCATTGCCATGATAGTATAAATCCCATCAATTCAGTAGATGAGTGAGGAAGTAAAGATTTCCTCCCAAACCTTTAGGCAAAAATGGGTTTTTGGTTGGTTGCCATTTTTATTTCTTCCTCTTTTGGCTTTCACTTTTAAATGTTACTATTGCAGGCCACAGATGTGGCAGGCAATGAGCAGGTGAAGAACCAATGGAAAAGTGTTCAAAAAGTCCTGTGCTAGCTAACAGGCTTTTGAATGTATCACTGTGGGCCAACAGAGGAGGCTGGAGTACATAGCAAGGAGATACTGTGTCAGCTACTTCTGCCTCAAAACAAAGTTGGTGTCTCTTTGGACTTGAAAATTGTTCCTATGCAGCTTAGTTTATTTTTGTTTAATCAAATAAACAAGAAGAGTTTTCTATTAAAAAGATGCCTTTACAGTCTCTTAAATAATATACTTGGTTAATTAAGAAAATACCACTATATGTTAAGATCACTGAACAGAGAGGCTGATATCTTTTTGTCTAAGCCCTTAACTTTACTCAGAAGATTCTGAATCTTCAGAGTTAAAAGCCAAAGAAGAGATGGTAGATCCCTTACAGGCCCCAAGTATCTATTCTACTACAATTCAACACGGCACCTAAAGGGCTCCTATGTTCCTCTATACCACACTGAGTCACTTAGCTCTGACCCTCATCCATCCAAATTCAAAGCAAGTGAATTTTAAACTAGAGGGCCACATATTACAAGAAGCATACCTCCAAATGATTTTCATCAGCAGACTTCTGACATCATTCCCTTTTCCCAGCTACTTGTAAATGCACTAGCCAGGTCAACTCACCTGCTACCTGGAGCCTCTTCTTTCTCATAGATGCTCTGATGATATCTGCGCCATGGACTTTGTCCCTGTGCCTTTTTGCCTTGGCTTCATAAAACCATTGGCCGCTCATATTCTTCAGCTGCTGGTCATCCTTAATTTTTTCAGGCAAATGTCTACAAAAGGAAAAGAGCTTTAGTTTGCTGAGAACCCAGAGTAAATAAATGAGTTCATTGTGACACTGCATAGAGACGTGTAAACATACAGCTAAAATGAAGCTTTGGTATTTCAGATGATACCAAAAACCTCCCAGATGACTAACAAATGTATGTTCTCCTTTGACTGAAGAGTCAGAGAAGGCCAACATTTTCTCAAATAAAGGTTTAATCCATGATCCCCATATGATGCCTGAAATTTCTCAAGAGCCGATTCACTTTTTGGCTGCATTCTTCAGTGTCTGCTGTTCAAATGCAAATACCCCAGGGAGGGATAATATGGTAGGCTTCCCTAAGCCTTGGCTTCCTTATCCATAAAAAAGCATTAATAGTAACCTTTGGACTTTAAAATTAGGGTTTCTATAAGGTTCAACTAAGTGGATTCATGTAATAGCTCTCTGCACATCCCTGGAACCTAATAAATACTGGATGGGGTAGGCATTAGCTCATCATTCCTTTCCATTTTGCGTGATATGAGTTTATCAGAGCTTTTCCTAGAAGCCTGTGGAGGAGGAGTGATGTCTCTCATGCTTATTATTAAAGAAAGGAACCTTTAAAAGGCTGCTGGAGTCAGGAAAGGTCAAATTTGAGGAGGAGGGTATACAAGCAAGTTCCATTTGTGCAGATACTTCTGTTAAGAGTTCCACAATCATTCATGCATACTGAAAAGCTAAAACCTAAAGAACAAATGAGATATTGTCTGCTCTCCTAAAACTTCCCTAAACACAGTGTTCTAATTAACAAGTCTTAACCTCTGCATTTCTCTATTCATCTTCCATAAAATAAAAAATCACAACATCTCTCTTTTCTTATTTATAGAGATATACTTAGAATAAAGTAGAATAAAAACTGTAAGGGAACACTATACTCTTGGAAGATAATGTGCTACATAAATCCAAGAGTTTTAATATTGAATTTAAACTAATATGTGCTCTTCCTAAAGTAGCAAATCTAAGTGTTTCAGGCAGAGAATGTGAATGGGCCACAGAGGTAGCAGCACTGCATGTGAGTGTTGCACATAGGCATACCTGGGAGTGTGAAAAAGAGGGGGAGCAGTTACCCCAGGTCTAGCAAGGATGTCTCCTCTCTCCCAAGCATGCCTGGAGAGTGTCCTTCACCCAGAGTAAACTCTTACAGGAACTTCCTCTCCTTTTCATGACAGCTCATCTATAAACCCTGACAGGGAGAATGTCATCACTTCATAGTTCTCAGTCAGCAACGAGATCGTGGTTTTTATTAAATGTTTCTAATGGTTTCACACTGCCTAAGGTTTTCAGCAGAGCAAACAACTGCTGGACTGTTGGTGAACCTTTGCTTTTTCCTCCCAGAAGGACAAAGTTTGAATTCTATTCCAGAAGGGAGGAGTTCTTCTACTTCTCCCTGGCCAGACAGTGAGTTCCTGGGGACAGGGTCTGCACTCACCCCATCTTTGCTTAGTGTCTGGAAAATAGGGTTGTTTATTCAGTGCTTGCAGAGTGGAGGAATATCAGATGAGGCTCCTGACCACCTAAAAAGGTTTCCAGTTACCTTTTCAGATTCATTTTCCAGCACTCACACCCATACCCCACTTGCCAGCACACTCGACTTCTTTTCTGCAGTGCTCTTCTGTGTTCTCTGTAGATGACAGAGGCAGGAAGTTGTAGCAGAAAGACTCTGGGTTTTGAAGGCTCCCAAAATTACATCCAAATCTCAGTCCTGACCCTTCTTAGATGTTATCTTGGGCAGCTTGCTGAACTCCTCTAAGTTTTAATCTCTTAGTTTTTAAGGATCAGGGAAAATAAGACCTACCCTGCAGGACTTCCGAGATGATTGAGATGTTTAACTGAAAGTACTTAATACTGCCTAGACCTTGGTACAAGGCCAGTTAATGGGAAGTCTCAAGGAATGTCTTTCCCTCACTTCTCTGTCCAGCCCATTGCTCCTCATTCTTTGGATCCAGCTCAAACACTGCCTCGCTGGGAAGCCTTCCCTAACTCACAAGGGCACGGTTATTACAGTTTCTCCTTTTCCATGCTCCCATAGCACCTCCACTCCAGCCCTTACTACACCATATTCCAATGATCTGTTTTACTCACTAATCTGTGGACTTTGCAAACTCCTTGAAGGTGAGGACTATGTCTTAATCACCTTTGTAATGCCAGCACCTAGCGTGTAGCCTGGAACAGAGCTGATACCCAATAACTATTGAGTGAATAAATCAATGAACAAATACATGCTCAGCAGCCATCCTGTCAGAGTCAGACAAGAGATCAAGAAGATCCCGTCACTGCTGAGGTTAAGTGAACCATTCCTGATCACAATATCAGTGTCTCCTCCTGATGCAGTAAGACATGCTCATCTCTCATCAGAACAGGAAAAAGCATCATGAAACATGGTATCGGTCAGCATTCTTGTTGAAGGAGGCCATAAACTCTAATAGCAGAACAACTCCCAGTTTCTTTTTATGAGATCATTTATTTTTGTTTTTCTTTTTTTCTTTTTTTTTTTTCTTGAGACGGAGTTTTGCTGTTGTTACCCAGGCTGGAGTGCAATGGCACGATCTCGGCTCACCGCAACCTCCGCCTCCTGGGTTCAAGCAATTCTCCTGCCCCAGCCTCCTGAGTAGCTGGGATTATAGGCACGTGCCACCGTGCCCAGCTAAGTTTTTGTATTTTTAGTAGAGACGGGGTTTCACCACGTTGACCAGGATGGTCTCCATCTCTTGACTTCGTGATCCACCCGCCTCGGCCTCCCAAAGCGCTGGGATTACAGGCGTGAGCCACCGCGCCCGGCCCTTTGTTTTTCAACTAAAATGCACTTCATGAAGATTCTTGTGCAACTCTTGATCTGTACCTGCCTAAATGACTGTCTGCAAGCCTATCATCAATGTACAATGAGCACAGGTTGTGTGTCAACTGCCTGAAACACATGGCTCCTATAAAGGCTGGTAGCCATTCTAGTAAAGAAAGGGTTTCTGGCTCACTTGTTTTAAAGTGGCAAAATAACATTGAAATTCTTTCAAATGTAGTTAAGTACCACTTACATATTTCCTAACATGACTATCACTACTAGGTTTAATAATCAATTTCTTTTAGTCACCTGTAATATCTTGTAGATAAATCCATATGTATGACACATCAAAGTTTAAGTTTTGTAAAGCTGTGGATCATTTTTAAAATCCCACTATCTAGTGCTGCTGTTAAAATCTCATCTTCCAGCTCACGTGCATCTCTCATTTTTTCTGAACTCTAACTGCCTCAACCAAATGAGCATTTGATTCTCTAATTATGGAGCCATCTAGATGAAGAGGGAAAGGGGCAACTTTCTTGGGACTGACACTTATCCTTTATCATCCTCTCCACACACACACACGTTATTTTTAGCAGAGAGCTAAGTAGAGAGAAGATACTCAGTAAACACCGGTGGACTGGTGGGCAGAAGTGAGGGCTGAAGAAGAGCACTCAACCCAGAAAGGACACTGGTCTGCTGGCCTCCCAGGCAAGACATCCTGGTCATTCATCCATTCATTCCTGCATTCCTTCTGCTAGCAAACAGTATCTGCTTTGTGCTGAACCACACATCTGATATTTAACATGCTTCATATCATTTCATCCTCACAATTTCACCACGTCATTCAAAGAATTTCACCCATTACAAAAGATGGCCATTTAACCTCCTCTGTATGCTAAAAGCCATATCTAAACCCTGTCTGGTTATTTTTTCACTGACTCATTAATTCCCTATCACATACCAGGCATCTGCTTGGAATTGGACATTAAAAATTCTGTCTACAGCCCTAACTACCAATGTCAACTCCTTTTCATGCCAAGAATGTGAGCACTTACAGAGGAAAGCCAGAAGAGCAGCCCTCTGGGCTGGATTCAACACCTTTGCCCTCAGCCCACCCCTTTTCTCCTTGTGCTCACTTATGTATATCTCAGCTTCCAGCTACTCAACAGGACTAGACAAAGCTCGAACATCATCTGCAGGACCTGGTTGATAGCTTCTAGTCAACTCTGGACAGCTGCTGGCCAGATAGATTGACTGGTTCATTCTCCAGCCTTCCTTTTTTCATCTTGTCCAGTATATTTTGGGCAAGATATTTAGATTGTGTGATTGAGAGGTGCTCTCAGATGTTTGTTTTGAATGTGAGAGCTGAAAGGGAGCTTAACTAGTTACGAATGGCCTCACTTTCTAGATAAAATGATTGAGGCCCACAGAAGTTAAGAGGCTTGCCCAAGGTCACACAGAGCTGGAAGCAGAAGCCAGCCTGACTCCCAGCCAATACACTTTCTACTGTCTGATCCTGCCTCAGAAAGCCAGCCATGATTTCAGTTTCTAAGATGGCTGTCACACTTCACTCTTTCTCCCAAGGAACTCAATCTTTGATGAAGAAACTGAAAACCAATACATGGAAAACAAACTACAAACATTCCTTACAGTGGAAAACAAAAAATACACGTTTTTCATGAAACATCATAGATCAGTGCAGTCTGCTGAGAGGCAGCATGGTGTATGGAAAGTGCACATGTGACGTTGGATCAGCAAGGCTCCAATTCTGCAGGGCACTTCCCCTCTTCAACCCTATCTCCTCATCTGTTAAGTGCATTCAGCTACACTGTTTTCAAGATGAAACAGGAAAATCTATGTGAAGTTCCATGTACAGTCCCTTGACAAATATTCATTCCTTCCCCTTTGCTGTGACAGTAAAACAGCATGAGAGGTCCTAGAAATTAGTTCTTCAGTGACAACTGCCTTCATTTAAAAAGAAAAACAACAAGGTCTTAAGGAAGCAGCTGAGAATCATAAGATGTGGTGGCGGTTGAGATCGTATCTACTGCAAAAACGCCCATCGCCGTAGATGTGGTTGTGTGTAAACGGGAGTCGGGGACACAGTGCTGGTGGTGGTGAACAGACAGACATGAGCAGCAATTTCCTGCTGGCAGTGTGATACAAAGTACAGGAAATGCCACCTTTTCAGTGTGTGATTTTCAGACTATAAAAGACTAAAACTACGTATGTGTATGTATGGTGATGTTTCCTTAAAGGTGTGGCAGGGCAGCAGGAGAGAAGACAAAAAACAGGGATGGAAGTGAAAGAAAGAATCCACCCTGATGTCTCCTTCACTGCCGGTCTGTGAAATATCTCCACATGGGAGTTAGGGAAGTAGGCTACGTAGCAATACATGGTGATAACTGAGTCAGGTACTTGTGGCTACAGGTAATGGAGCAGTATAAATGACCGTGTGGTAGCAAAAATGATCTGGAACTGTTATCTTCTCAGCTATACCCCAGAGACACTCCAGTGACCATTTCCCTGGGTACAAGTTCATGTTCTACCATTAACAGACTGAGGGATTTAGGAACTGTATATGTCTCTGTGCGACACTCATTTTTCCTATCCATGAAATCAAGATGCGAGGTAACGAAACCTTTTTTTTAATTAGCTGGATGTGGTAGTGCCCACCTGTGGTTTCAGCTACCTGGGAGACTGAGACGGGAGGATCACTTGAGCCCAGGAGTTCAAGGCTTCAGCAAGCTATGATTGCCCCACTGCACTCCAGTCTGGGTGACAGAGAGAGACTCTGTCTCTTAAAAAAAAAATGGGAAGAAACATATAAACTAAATCATCTCCAAAGTATCTTGAATGAGTTTGGCTGTGAACAAGTCAAAGTACTGGATATATTAGAAATGGCAACATTTCCATGTGAATGCCAGATCTCACCTAGAGCCATACTAAAAAGAATTCTACAGTGGTATCTGGTCTTGTGGGAAACAGTGGTGTATGCAATAGTGACATCCTGGTGGCTATGGGAGAGTTACACTCCAAAGTCTGTAAACTATTAATATTTAAAAGAAAAGTCTGAATGTTAGCAATAAATTGGCCTTTCTAATGATGTTTTGATTGGGCTGATATTGTAATTACATATTGTGTTTCTAAGCTGAATAACCCCCAGAAGGGCTGAGGCATTGTAAAGTCATGTGAGGGAAACAAAATTTAGATTTTAAATTTGCAATTGATAATCCATTAAATGGATAAAGGCCATTAGATAGTAAATTCCTTGAGAGTTGGGACCATGTTTTCAATCATCCTAGAATTTTCTTCATATCATTGTCCAGAGCATTTCCTTGTACTTAATAGGTGCTCAATTAAGTTTTATTACATTAAATAATTAAGGGTTTTAGGAGTAATTTCCTAAGGAATCAGTCTATTAACTAGAATCTTCTGTCCCTTTTGGGGGGTATAGGTAGAATGGTGAATAAAGGAATTAAAATGTATCTGTCACATATTATGTGCCAGGAAGATTAAACATTATTTTTAATTGACAAATAAGAATTGTATATATTCACAAGGAAACAGTAATGTTTTGATACATATACAGTGATCCAGTCATTGTAATTTTGTATCCTTTACCAAACCTCTCCCTATCTCTCACTTCCTAAAAATTACGTTACTTAATCCTGACTTTAATCTTTTGAATTTAGTATTATGGTCATGCCCACTCTGAGTTGAGGCTCAAAGAGGTTAAATAACTTGCCCAGGGAAACACATTTCATTAGTGGTGGGAATGAGACGCAAAGTCATGTCAGTTTTAACTCCAGTTCCATGCAGCAGAGTTTTTTGTCTCATGATCAAACCCATACTGTTCCTTTCTGAAGAAATAACAACAATGAGCAGCATAGGGCAGAGGGAAAAGCACTGGCCCAAAAGTTTTTCTCATAACAGCTTTGGCACTGACTTGCTGTATGACCCCGGGCAAGTCATTTACCCTCTCTGGGCTTTATCTTCTTTTTCTGTAAAATGACTGACATGGATCAACAACACAAAAACTCTCAGAGTTGCTGGGCTCTGGTGGAAGAGGCGAAGACAAACAGCAACAGAATGGAAAAGGTGCTGACAAACAAGAGCCCATGGAGTAACATTTTCAGAGATCCAGTTCCGCTTTTACCACCCCAGGAGCAGAACAGACTCCAAACCATCCCCACAAGTCCCTTCAGGCCTAAAGCAAAGAGGGGGGTCAGGCCACAAGTTAGGCCTTTTTCAGGTCCACCAGTCATAGGTCTGCTGTCTATCTATACACAGTCACTGCTCCCCAGCCCCAGGGTCCTGAAGCTGCCCACAGCCAAGTCCACATGAGGTGCACGGTGCCTAACTAGAAAGTCTCTTGGGAAAGTGATGGTAGATAGAGCTTGACTCATACCAGGTTTTTCAGCAACATAAGCCTTCTTCCTATCATTCATTCACAAAGGCAGAGCACAAAGGCAGCACCAGTGGCAGCTGCTAGGGCACCGTCCAAAACAACAGACAGAAGGAGCATCTGCAAAACTAGCACTAGGAAGGGACATACACCACTTTTGCTGTAGTTGTAGACTGGCTGATTCCAGGGGGTACACACTCACACCCCTTACAAGGCCCAGTTCCAGGAATAACTGCATTTTTTGAGGATATTTTCATCAACCAATGCCGAGTACCCAAGAAACACCTTCATTCTATTCAGGCAGAATCACAGAACTACAGGCAAGACTCAGCAGCTTGGAATCCCAGGTGCCGAGAAAAGATAGAAGAGAGGGAGGGAAGGAGGAAAACAGGTTCTCTTCTTGTAAGCTATCTGGAGGGGGAGAATTGCAGACCACAAATAACACCTCCTGAGCACAAGCAATCAAAGGTACTTACACCTCTCCAAAATGCACAGGTCCACATCCTGAGGTGGAAAGAGGGACTGAGGGCAGTCCCAGCTTTTCTATTTTCTAAGTCCTTCCCCCATCTTGTCCTTTGAGGATACAGGAAGTTCCATTTCCCCTTCCGCTGAAAGAATCAGTATTTTCCTATGCTCCCCCAGCTCCACCCTTACTCCTAAATGGGTGCAATGGTCCCTGCTTTGCCCAATGTCAGGGTTGCTGTGAGGAACATAAGAGGATAACATTCATGAAAGGGCTTTATAAACTTTCATGAAAGGGTAGAGAATTAATGCTACCAAGAGGCTCTAATGCCCAGGTTAGTGTCAATCATTCACCTCTCCTGGGGACACTGTTCAAAGCACACCACTTGCTGAGAAGCAGCAGCAGAGCCCCATCCAGGTGTGTAAAGCATTGCAAGTGACCTGGGAGGAGCAGCATGATCCCCACTACCTACAGCCACTGCTGCCTTCATAGCTCAGTATCCTACTTCACACCATGACAGCCAGCCTCTATCTCATTGTCAGGTCCTGGGATGGCCTTTCTGTTACTGTTTACTCAGAGAGAGGAAGTGAAGTTAACAAATGAGTACCTAAGACTGGGATTTGATTCTCACTTCTGACACCTACCAGTTGTGTGATACTAGGCAAGTCACCTGACTTCTCTCAAAGTCAACTTCCACACACATCAAATGGGGTAATTATATCCCACTCCACTCCACCCACCAACTGCAAAAGAATGTGTGAGCTCATAAAATATAATGGGCATGTTAAGCCCTTTGCAGCTTGTTAAATACTATCTATATAGAAGTTATTTTAGTAGCCATAATCAGACATTCTGTAGTGTTTGAAGTGAACTTTATAAATTGTCCATGTTAAATCAAGGTCAAAGTATGAGAAATGGTAAAAATAAAGCCATTATTCATGGTCCTGTGCCCCAGGAAGCAAGAACATAGCTTATGCTTCTTTTAGATAATTCCTGGGGTAAGAATCATAAAATTAATACTACTAACTTACATTCAGGAAACCTGTCACTGCCTTCAAAGCCCAAGATTACACAGGCAGTAAATGGAGGACCTAGAGAAAGTCAAGTTCTTCAGCATCCTAGTCTAGTGCTTGTTTGACCACAAAGGTGAATGAAAGTAGCAGGAATGTTGACATGAAGCATTTGGGTTCCACCCAACAAGGATAGTATGTCAAAGTTGCCACTCTTCTTTATTGGCCCCAAGACAGATAAAAATTGGCTCAGAGAATACTTTCAATTGTGCTATTAAAACCAATTCCAACATTTCTGAAAGCATGCAGAAATGTGAGCTACTTTATTTTCTTTTCAAAATTCTAAAAAATTTTTAAAATTCTAATTTGGCTTATGATTTAGTTAAAAGTAAGTAGATCCGTGTTTTTTTAACTGGATACAAATTCACACACACACATGAATGTAGATGTATGTGGTTGTATACATTTCATTTTTATCTTAGCATTTAATAGTAAGTTAGAAGAATTTAGTCAGGTTTTTAGTCAAGACCCTATTTCTGATAAGAGTCCAGTAGGATAAATTAAGAGGCACCAGAGAAGAAAAATGTTTTATCCATGAAGTAAACCTAAAATTGGAATATATAAATTCAGTCTCCGAGTCAGAACTACCACTTATGTTGGAAAAAAAAAAAAAAAAAAAAAAAACCAGTGTCCTATTTTTGTACAGACCGCCTCTTTCTTCCCTAATGCCCAAGGGCTTTTCTGGCCTCTTACCTGACTCTCTCTTCTTCGGCCCTCTTCAGAGCAGCATCCCGCTGCAGAACCTTCATGATGGCGTCTTGTTCCTCTTCAGTCAGGAAACTTAAGTCAATCATTTTGAAAAGTGCATGCAAAAATAATAGCAACAAATGTGGCTCAAAATTCTCAAGGCCGAACAACTAAAAATGCAACCAGGAAGATCAAAAGACACAAAAATGAAATATCTTGTTCAGTTCTGCAGCAAAAGTCTTATTGTAGCTCAGCAAGAGTTTAGGGCAGCTGATAGCTAGATCCTAAGTAGTCTTTCCCATGAGGAATTCATGGTCCATGGGATAATGTCGAGAAGAGGCTCTCAGAAGGATGCTGTATTCCGTGCCAGACCGGTCACTTGTTCCTACAATGGCTCCCAGCACGCTCCCTCTCTGGTCCAGTCTTAGACACAGGTTATTCTCTCTCTGCTCCCGTTGTCAATTCATAAGAGGCAGCAGCATCAGAGCATCACCTACCTGGGGAATCATGAGACAGCAAACACCAGTGAGAGTCAGTTCCTATAAACACTGCTCATTATTACAAGATTTTTAAATGGCCAGGTAAGATGGTCTCTGAGATGAAGAAAACCAGTTCAGCCGGCTTCCTGAGCAAATGGTAAATGGGTCACAAAACATGCTTCAACCCAATTCCAGACTGCCAAGATGAAGAATGCACAAAAATGCCTGTCAATGTTTAACGATCCACCTGAATAAAGGATGGTTACAAAAAGGAACTGGTTCTTTCTCTGAAAACTCCTGGGATGCTAGGCTAAAAATTCATGTTAAAGGTCAGTAAGACCAGGAGGTAAGTAAGAAACTAGAAATAAAAATTTTAAATGCTCACCTCTTCTCAAGTAGCAACATTCCACTGTACTATATATGTGCTCCATAGTAACAGGAGAACCAGTATTAGGTAGAGGTATTTTCCAGAAGAGTGAGAATTGTTATTCTTCATCCAGTCCCACTGCTAATCTTTGTTGACCTAGAGGAACTTAACAAGCTTGTTTCCCTTCATTTCTTAGGAGAAAAACACCTACCTGTATGTGTATATAAATGGGGGGAAGGAAGAGGCAGAATTTCAAAACAACTCGCCATCCAAAGTGAGGATTGTTAAGCTGCACCATGTGCAAGAATCATATTTTCTTTGAAGCAGCTTAAATACATATGTAATAGGAAGGAAGTGAGAACTGAAGAATGACACAGCCAGACAGAAATTCAGAGGTGATCTACTCAAGGTTGGGGTACTTTTAACAAGTGCAGCGCTGCACATACAGTAGACACTAAAAATCTTTAGTAAATTTTAAAGCAGCCCCACCTAAGAATAAAAGAGTACATACACTAGTGAATACAATTTATAAATTAATTACTTGAAAAATAGAATTACGGGGAAGTTCTCCTTCTACCACTTGCTAGCTATAAGTCCTTGGGCAAGTTACCGACCACTGTGAGGCTGTTTTCTCGTTTGTACTTGACATTAGGATATCCCTCATAGACTGTAAAGATTAAATGAAATAATGAATATAAAAAGAGCACATGTCTTGCATTCTGCAGCAAAAATAGCTACTAAAAATATGTCCTAGCTTCCTCTGAGTTCACACTTTTGTTCCAACAAACTGAATAAGACTATAATTAGTTACATATTTCTCTTTTGTATTATGTCTCTTTCTGATCTTCCCCCATGAAGTTTGGGTTTCATTGACAGGGAATCTAATTACCTTTGTATAAATTTCCCCTAGCTCTTTGTATACTCCCCACAGTAATTACTCAAATAAATATTAAGAAATTACTTCATTTTCTTTTTAATTTGTATGTGTTTGTATATGCTACTACCTGCTTGTTCATCTTGAAAACTATTTATCCTTCAAGACAGATCAGAGTCACCACCTCCTTGAAGCCTTCCGTAACTTCCATACCCAAAGTTAAAGCTGTAGCAGATTCAAGGATTATTTATAACTCTTCACTCCCTCCCTGTAACAGAACTATATAATCATGTTCCCAGTAGAATAAGCAAAGAATTCATCCCCATCCTCCTAATGCTGGGCTTGGCCTGTGACTTGCTTTGGCCAATGGAATGTTAGCAAATGTGATGCAAGCATAAGCTCTAAATGTGCTTTTGTGGTTTGACCTGGCTTCTTGTACTCCTGCCACATGCCATGAGAAAAGCTTGTCCCAATTATCCATTGCCTCTTCATTCTAGGTTCCAGAAAGAGAGTTACAAGGACAGACCTGAGCCTGACTGCTCTGAAGCAGGTATCCCCACTGACCTACAGATGTAAAAGGAGGAACTAAATATTTGTTGTTGGAAGCCACTAAGATTTGGGAGTTGTTATATGACACTCCTGCAGCAGGAACCTGCTGATAGAAAAGGTTTCTCCTCCATATATACATCCACTGCTGCAATTATCTATTCTCAGTCTCTCCTACTTGACTATGAGTCTCTGAATGTGAATAAATAAACAAACGAGCAAATGAATAAATGAACCTGATCCAAATATATAGTATCACCAGAAGATGGCTATCTCAGTTCTTTCCTTCATGTGCAGTAACTTCCTTAGATCTCAAAGGCTGGCAAGAAATAGATTTAGGCCACATACTGACCCAGGTTCCCAATGAGGCCTTACACTGCCATTTTGTTTAATGGGAGACTTTAAATTCAAGGCGTGGGGGACAGGAAGAAAATAACAACAACAACAAAACCTTAGGTCACCTAGCAGTGGTAACTGGCAGGGTTGCTGAAATGGACAACGTTGGCTTCCATACCTTCAAGTAGAATATAGCTAACTAGTGCTTCTGTGTCAAAGCCTCAAAGGGTTAAAAGTTCTCCCTTAAAATAGGCTGTTAGTGAGGCAAAGGGCAATGTTCTCACTTTACAAAGGAGTGAAGGGCTTGAACCCTTTCCTTTTAACTGGGTAGGCAGGTATCAGTGCCCAACGAAACTGTAGGAGAGCCCTCAGAGGGCAGTCAAGACTCTTCAGCATCAGGTTCTCACCCAACTCCTAATTTTCTGGATAATGTCCAGCATGGGAGCTAATTGAATATTTCCCTCACTCATTTGACAAAGATTTATTGACAGCCTGGCACTATTCTGAGCATTGGAGGTACAGCAAAGAACAAGACAGAAAAACTTCCTTCCTTTGTGGAGTTTATATGCCAACGGAAGGAAACGATGATCAAACAAAACAATAAAAATGAAATAAGTTTTTTAATACTAAATAATTAAATTATAACACAGTGGAAATTGATGAGAACTATGGAGGAAAACAAAGGAGGAAAGGGAGGAGAATAATAACTCAGGGAGAGTCAAATTTTAAAGAAAGTGGTTAGGGTAGGCCTCATTGAGAAGGTAACATCTGAACAAAAATGTGACAGCAATGAGGAAATAAGCCATGCAGATATCCCAGGGTCCTGAGGCAGGAGTTGCCTGGCACATTCAAGAAATGGCCAGGCAGCCAGTGCTGGTACACCAGAGTGCACCAGGAGAACAGAAGGAGAGGAGGCCAGAAAGGACACAGGTCAGACTGTATTAGGCCCTATGAGGACAGTAAGACTTTTGGCTTTTACTCTCAGATAGAGCTGCATTAAGAAAGCCAGACAAAAAGGCAGCAAACATTTACTTGATCCCTTCTACATACATGGCACTGTACATACACCTCATAGAATCCTCACAAAGACACTCTGAGGTAGGTCTTATTTATTGAGACAGGGTCTCACTCTGTTGCCCTGGCCATAGTACCATGGAACAATCTTGGCTCACTGCGACCTCCACCTCCTGGGTTTAAGTAAGTCTCATGCCTCAGCCTCCCAAGTAGCTGAGATTACAGGTGACCACCACCATGTCCAACTAATTTTTCTATTTTTGGTAGAGCTGCAGCTTTGCCACATCTACAGGCTGGTCTTGAACTCTTGGTTTCAAGTGATCTGCCTGCCTTGTCCTCCCAAAGTGCTGGGATCACATGTGTGAGCCACTGTACCTGGCCTGAGGAAGGTCTTATTATCTGTGTTTTTCACACAAGGAGAGTGAGGCTGAGCAGGGCATTGACCATCAAACATATGTGCGGTCAGACTGATATTTGCTGTTGGCTGTGTCAGAATAAGCCAACCTGATGTTGACATCTCATTTAATTCTCCTCTCCACACAGATTCCTCCAATCAGACAGGCAGAACAAAACCTCTCTGTCTGTAGACCCTCATTCTCTGCTTAAACATAAGAGACTCACCGACCCACAGCTGGTAGTCAGAAGCAGGGCAACCTCAGTGCTAAACTGTGAGGGATGAATTTTGGCCACTATAGTGCCTTGCATTCTCACCAGAGCCTCACAATTACCTCAGTAAGGAAGGGAGGGTAGGAGTGAATATACCCATTGTTCACAGTTCAAAGGAGGAACTCCTGGGGTAAGTTCTCCCTGGGTTCAGCCTCTCCTACACATCCTCCAATCAGCATGATGCTAAGTCATTTTTCTAAAACTCAGTTCTGACCAGGCCACATTCTCAAGCTTAAAACCCTTCACCAACTTCACACTGACTATTGGCTAAAGCTCAAAATCCTTAAGTGGCCTGTACGACACTCCATGAACTAGCACTTGTTCTCTTCTCCAGGCTCTTTTTCTTAGGCTCCAGCCATTCTGAAATTTTCCAGTTCTTCTTGCCTTCAGGCTTTTGCACATGCTGTTTCTTCATCCTGGAACACCATTTCCCTGGTTAATACCTGTTAGGTCTCAAGTTACATGTCACTTACTGCACAAAAGTCTTCCCTAACCCCTCGAAGCCAGCTTAGGTACCCCTCCTATGTGCTCAATTAGCACCTGGCTTCCTCAGTCACAGTGCTCATCACATGGTCTCAAATCCCTGTCTACTCACGTTTGTCTCCTGCCAGTTTATGAACAAGACCTGTGTTTCCCAGTAATTTGTAACCCCAGCTCTTGCCACTGTCTTACGAGGCACTCAAGTATTCATGGAAAAAAAAATGATGAACACAGGTGGAAGGGTATTGAGCTCCCATTTCCCCTGAATGTGAACATGGCTCTAGGGCCCATAATTGGGAAACTAGGTCCATATTACTCAATGGATTCTAGCTCCAGGTCTTTCACATCACAGTGTGGTTTGAATAAGTTGCATGACTTCTCTAAGTCTTGGTTATCTCGTGCATATGATGGGTATATTCTCTTCCTTGTGGAGATTACTGTGAGGCTCTGGTGAGAATGCAGGAGACTGCAGTGGACAAAGAAGGATAAGGAGCAGTGTTAGAAACAGCAGCACAAAGGGAAATTGGAGGACTCCAAATATGGACTGTGCTTAATTTGCATTTTCCATGTGTCAGCCCTGCTATGCCATATCTATAAATGCCAATACTTTTCTTGTCAGCTGTCCAAACGTAAGCTGGAGAGAAAAACTAAGGCCCCAAGTAGTTAGTGTTTGCCTTCGACGGTAGCAAAGAGTAGATCTGGGCTTCTAACCCTTATTCCAATTAAAATCCTAATCCCAGGTTAAAGTCTAATAAACAATAAAATTTCTTTCCCAGCAGGCTCTGCTGCAAGGAGGGGCCCAGATAGCACAGACAGCATCTTCTCCTTTCCCAGACAGTATTGTTGTACCAAAGCCTACACAGATCCCAGGAAAGGAATGTAAAACTTACATAAGTGGTGACTCTCACAAGATAAGGATTTCAGAAGAGAGGCAAATTGTTATGACAGTCTCAAGACATTAATAATGAAGGCCTAAAAAAACAAAAATCTAGGCAGCAACAGAAGAGCAGTAACAAATATACTTGAGCTGGGGAGAATGGCACTGCACAAAAAGGCCCTGATCACCAAGAAGCCTCATCCCCAGTGGAATGCTTATGAAACCATCGTGTATAAAACTAAATGCTTTGTAAACTTCCTAGGATTACAGCAGCATCAAAGGAAGGATGGAAGGAGAAGCTGAAGAGAAACAAGTTGAATGTGACAATCAGAGAGTCTTTGCTTACCTCCCTCTCAGCAGAAAGATTTCCCTCCAGTGTACCAGACTGGTGGTCATCAGATCACACTGCCAGGACATCCATGCCCAAAGCTGCTAACTGCACAGCTGGGCTGCTCCACTTCTCAGGCTCACTTTGCACGATGGTTGGACTTGGCCCTAAGTTCTTCCCATTGGTTCCATTTTACCTTGCCCTCTTGAACCACATTTAATTTATTGTCCCTTTCACATAATAGCTTACAAAAAGATTTTGTGCTCTCCCCACATCTTCTTAGTTGGTGGGGGAAAAACTGTTGTTCCCTCAACTGTTCCTCGCATGCGTTTTCTAAGCCTCGCATGATCTTGGTCAATTCTCTCTAGACTGAAAAATGAACAGGCAGTGCTAAGCCCTTTACGTATATTTCAGTTTAACCACTCTGACCACCATGCAGGTAGGTATTCTCCACATCCCATGGATGAGAAAACTGGGGCTCAAGCTCAATAACTTGCCTAAATCCACTCAACCAGAATGTGATTTGAACCCAAAGCTTAAGATTCGGAAGCCACTATTTTTCATCTTTTACTACATCACTGATCCCCTGCTTCTTAGAGAGATCACACAGCCAGTTAGGGGCAAAGATGAGACTAGAACCCAAGTTTTCCGATTCCTAGACAGTTCTCTTTTCACCCTGCTGTTCCTCCCTCTGTACGTTTGATTTTGTCATTTCTCATGGGCAACATGCATCAGCCCTCAAGGCATGGCATGCTTTTTTAAAGACAACTTGTTAGGAATTAGAAAATGATTAGGCAGCTGGGTGCAGTGGCTCACGCCTGTAATGCCAACACTTAGGGAGGCCGAGGTGGACAGATCATGAGGTCAAGAGATTGAGACTATCCTGGCCAACATGGTGAAACCCTGTCTCTACTAAAAAATAAAAAAAATTAGCTGGGCGTGGTGGCACATGCCTGTAGACCCAGCTACTCAGGAGGCTGAGGCAGGAGAATTGCTTGAACCCTGGAGGTGGAGGTTACAGTGAGCAGAGATCCTGCCACTGCACTCCAGCCTGGGTGACAGAGCAAGACTCTGTCTCAGAAAAGAAAAAAATGAAAAGAAAAAAAATCAGGCCCTTTGGGTTTGGTTTATGGATAGACATGGAAAAGAGGACAAGCATGAGATAGAGGGGGAAAAGTCACCTGTGTCATCATACAGGTACTGATGCATGCCTACTGGCCTCTTAGAATGGTATCAATCCCTAGAACCAGAAACTATTACTGAAAGAACCTATACTTTATAAGTTTAAGCTCAATCAAAATGTTTTGTTATATGCGTACACAGAAATGTATTTATATGAAAAGCAAACTTTGCCCATGCACAGCTGGGAAACTGCTACATGAATACTTTGTTTCTGTGTGGTCAGAGCTTTCAGCACTCTATTTTTAAAAATACATACATTGCTCAATGTACTGTGTTGCTTAAATTGGGCTTCTTGAGAGGAAAGAATTAACTTGTGAGTGGTTCAAAGTAGCCTCTTAAAAATAACAGTTGATTGAACAAACAAAATGAACCTCTTCATAAAGAAGTGAACTAGGCCGGGCGCGGTGGCTCAAGCCTGTAGTCCCAGCACTTTGGGAGGCTGAGGCGGTGGATCACGAGGTCAAGATATCGAGACCATCCTGGTCAAAATGGTGAAACCCCGTCTCTACTAAAGATACAAAAAATTAGCTGGGCATGGTGGCGCGTGCCTGTAATCCCCAGCTACTCAGGAGGCTGAGGCAGGAGAATTGCCTGAACCCAGGAGGAGGAGGTTGCAGTGAGCAGAGATCATGCCATTGCACTCCAGCCTGGGTAACAACAGCGAAACTCCGTCTCAAAAAAAAAAAAAAAAAAAAGAAGTGAACTAACGAAAGAATATAAAGAGAATAAGAATGGATAGGCTATCCAATACTAGGTTGTCACTTTTTATAGAGCAACTGAAAATTTAAAATGAACAAGCATCTAAAGTTACAAAGCTTTCACTTTTGTGAGGATTCTTCCAAAGATGGAAGCCATTTTCTACTTCATTCATCTTTTTCAGGTCCAGGCTAATATAGATAGTAGCAGACAGCTAATATCTTCTGGAAACTGGCTTGGTGGTCTCAAATTATGAATGAAGAGGGAAAGACAGGAAGAAAGGCTACCTATATATGACAATTCCCCCTACTCCTTAATTTCATATTCAAACCTAACAATAATATCCCTGGATTTCTGAAAAGCTCATTTTCTGCAATTGCTAGGCCTCAAGTTTAAACTTATAATACCCACAGGAATAAAATATGTTAACCAAGACTCAACCAAGGGCAAGATAATGGGCTATGTGAGGAGACAGTGTCACACACAACTAATCCTCATACAACTATGTCAACTACTAATAAAGGGGCACACACCAAGTGTCAGGTAGGCAACAGAGATTTAGGAAGGAGATAAGATGAGGTGACCCTTGAAAGCTGATTTAGAGAAGGAGGTGGGCATTCTGGGCAAGAGCACTGGTCCTTGAAACCATAAAGGTATTCAAAAAGAAGGCTGGTAACTGGAGTACATGGTGTAAATGGAGTACATGGCCCAAGTTTGGGCCTGAAAAGGCCTAAAGTGTCAGGGTGGGGGGAATTTGAACCTGAATTTTTCATGCTTCCCAGTCTTGGTAAATGTGCTAGAACAATCCTTTTAATCTACATTCCCTTGATCAGGATTCTAAGAAACAAAAACTGTAAAGAAAGGATCTGAGGAAATGGGCAGCTGAAAATTCATTTTAAACTTCATACCTGGGCTGAAAATTCAAATCACATGTAGAAGGGATAGCAGTCTACAAAAGGAGTGATGTATCTTTCCAGCATATCATGAAGGACTTTAAGCCATGTAGAACAGAATTCTGATATTGCATGGCGCTGCTGTAAAAGCCACAATATCCTTTATTAATTACACAGTTTGGGAAGCACCAAGAGGCTTGCCTAAATACCAGAGAGAAATACCAGAGAGAAACTTCCTGTCTTCTTGGAATGGCAGCAACCACCCCAGGCCCGGATCTCATTCTGGAAGAGGGTAATTTGTATTCACCAAAAGTTCTGAAAATGTATGCAGTCCCCTCCCTCAGAGAGGTTAGATTCTGGAAAGAAGGGCAAATACTGAAGAAGCCCAAGAAGTCCCACAAAGCAGAAGGGGAGTGAGCTATAAAACTTTTAATCAGAGGATTTGCCATACTTTTGGGGAGCCAGGGAAAGCTTCCTTGAAGAAAAGTATGATCTCTGTCAACAGCACAATCTATAGTGACATCTAAATTGGGAGTGCTATCACCTTCATTATATTCATGATTGCTTCAATAAACAGCAGTATTCAAATCTGGCTGATCAGCAGCAGATTCCCAGACATTGCTCAAGCCTTACTGAATCAAATCTTCAGGGCTGATGTCCAGGAATCTGCATTTTTAAAATGTTCCCACATGATGTGGATGCTTGGGCAACTTTGGGAATCACAATTGCAAAGGATTCTCAATAGGTCAGACATGGCTGATGACTAGATGGAGCACAGCAATTAGTCAAAGTTAAACATGCACATTTGTATATCAACTGTTTTCAGCAGTGACAAGAGAAAATACACAAAATAAAGTAACAGCCAAATTATAGAGTCATAACTAATTCTTTGCATGGATGAGGAATCTATGATGAATAAGAGACCAATTGCTTAAGGTCACACAGCTGCCTAACATTAGAGCTAGGACATGCAGAGAATATCTCCTTTTCCCTCTAGGACATATACAATTTCAACATAAATAAGGACTTGCAAACTAATAATAAATGGCTAATAAATGGTTTGGGTTGCACTTCACAGCACCCCTAAAAGCAGAACCCTGTTAACAGCCCAAATTACAGATGAATACCAGATTTAATTATTTTCTAGGTTTCAAATTCAAAGGAAGGGAGTGGGAGAACAAGCTGATTTATTAACTAGGCTGGAATTAAACTCAGGATCATAAAGTTAACTGAACTGTAGCCATCACCAGCTGAGACTTTTAAAGGACCACAGAAAGCCTCAAAGTGACAAAGCCTCACTTTTGGTACAATCATGTACATTCCTAACCAGACTGGGAATGAGGGACTCTCCCCAAATCTACGAACTGAGGGGTTCCAAAAACTGGCTGTATATTAGCATCATCTGAAAAGATTGTCCTAAAAATTCCAGTGCCCAGGTTTCTTCACCTTCCTCTCCCCCCAACAATTCTGATTTAAATGGTCTGGAGTGAGATTCCTACATAGGATATTTTTCAGAATGGTGCCCAGATGATTGTAATATACAGCCAGAATTAAAACAATTTACGTGGTTGTCTCCCACTTCCAGCTTCTGCTCAAATCCAGGATCTATAGGTTAAGCAAGCAAGGCACCTAGAGCACAAAAAATAAAGAGGCAAGGTCATGTGAGCGCAGCATACTGCACCTGAAGCACTCTGAGAATGGGTATCTCCTTAAGAGTAAGACGCCCAGGCACATAATTAAGGAGACACTCACTATCAGGGTGCTACAAGTGAGCATCAGCACTTGCATGACCTTGTCTCCAAAGACTTTGTGCCCTAGGCACTTCACCTGCCTAACCCTAGTTACAGACCTGCCCAATTCCCTCTGGTCAGGCCAAATTGCCCCATTAAAGATGCATCAAGACCCTACTGTATGCAAGATCTTCCTTCATCCTCTCCATCCCCTAAAGAGACACTTATTTTGAAACTGATGCACCTAAATAATGTCTACCATATTCATTTTCTGTACCCCTAATAGAAGCGTTGTGATGCAGTCAAATGCACTTGTGGCTTTGGAGTCAAAAGATAATTGTAAGTGGATTAATCTGTTAGTTCTTTGGCAGTTTCCCTAATGACTCTTATTTGTTTCTTCATCTGTTCAATGTGGGCAGCAAAACAGGTCTACCTTAGAGGGTTACCACGAGGATGACATTACGCTATAAGTAAAATGGCCTGTGACACAGTAAGTGCTACATAAACACCTGATGACAATAAATAAACCCCCAACGTTTCGCCATCTCAATCACTTTTCCACGCCATTATGAGGTTGGAGTAGTACTGCTGCTGTCTTTTATATTTACCTTGCTAGACTGTTACCTATCCTCTAACCTCTCACCCATTTTAAGAATGAGTCAAATTCATGGTTTCTGCAACCACACACTCTCCTACCCGCACTGCAGAGAACTTTGAGGATATTTTTTTTAAATCTTCTAAATTCGAGATGGGGTATTGGTAGGAGAAAAGTTGGGTTAAAGGATCTCATTCTTCACACACTAGGATGGAGATTCTCTTAAATCTCCATCCTAGGCCTGGATCCCGACTTCAGAGAATCAAAAGCCAAGAGTTTGACATCTTGGTCTCTGGTTCTGCAGGAATCTCCTCTAGCTGCCTCCAGAAGTGGGCAGAAAGGCTTTGGTAGCCTGTGTCCAGCACATAACAGGGTACCTGGCATATAGCAGGTGCCTAAATATTGAGTAAATGAAGGAAAGGAAAAAAAGATCAGAGAGAAAAAAAGCAAAACAATTCAATGGAATACAAAAAAAGCCAAAAAAGGGTTGTACAAAAAAAGTTTGATATCTTCCATAAATATGTTAATTCTATGGTAGGCAGAATAATGGTCCTCCAAAGATGTCCACATCCTAATCCCTGGAACCTGAAGATATGCTGCCTTACATGGTAAAAAAAAAAAAAAATTGTAGATATTATTAAGAATCTTGTGATGGGGAGATTATCCTAGATTATCTAATGAGGCGCAGTATAATCACAAGGTCCTTGTAAGAAGTAATTAGGATAGTCAGAAGGAGAGGAGATATGAGGATGAAAATGTTGGAGTAATGTGTTTTGAAGATGGAGGAAGGGGCCATGAGCCAAGGAATGCAGGCAGCCTCTAGCAGCTGGAAAAGGCAAAGAAACAGATTCTCCTCTAGAGCCTCCTGAAGGAACTCAGCTCTGTTGATCTCTTGATTTTAGCCTGTAAGAATCATTTTAGACTTCTGACTTCTAGAACTGCAAGATAATAAGTTTGTGTTATCTTAAGTCCCTAAGTTCATCACAGCAGTAATAGAAAAGTAATACACAGTCTGAGGACATAATGTTACTTATTCATCTCTGAGTCCATCTCTGAGTTATGCCAAACCCCTACTGACTCCAGCAGGGATGGCACTCAGTTTAAAAGGCTGAAGAAGAGACCTAAAGCCAGGAAATGAAACATGGGGCTTTATCGGGGGCTTACATACAGGGAAGATAGTCCAGTAGCAGTGGACAGGAGAACCACCAGTCCAGTGGCAGCAGGCTGGACAGAGTAACTGCACAGGCCTGTGGTGGTAGGCTGGGCAGGAGAACCACAACCACTTGCAAAGACACGCAGTTTATATAGCATTTTCACTTAGCATCCTTCCCCTAACAACCTCCACCTGGCAAGCATCATTTAACCCAAAACAAAGGGCCTCATTTTATAGGACAGCTGGGAGCTCAGATGGTCCTCATAGATAAGGAATAGATCTCCAGGTTGGCAACTCCCAGATTTGTTAGTGCAGAACTCTGAACATAAACTCAGGTGTATCTGCCATACAGTCATGCTCAGGGTGTGCTCAAGTCAAGTTATAGCTGTTGGATTCATATTGCATCTGCTATACAAATTCCGAGTGTGCTGCCTGAAACCTGTTGACTAAGTAAATCCTCATAAGTAACTCTGAAGTGACACCATGGATGCTTTCCTCTCCTCATCCTAAAAACCAATCATTGCCAGACTGAACCTGTGCAATCTCCCTCCAGTACAACTCTTTCTCTCCTTGCCTACCACTCATGTAGGGGGTTGTAATTTTCTCTGAACATGGCTTCATTCACTCCTTGTTCTTCCTCATTGCTGTCTACCACACACAATCCAGCTAGACTCACATCTAAAGCTCTACTCTCATCATGCCAAGCCTTGACTTGAAAACTTTCCCTAGCACTTCTCTGATGGCAGAGAAATCCAAATTCCTTACTCCAGTATTGGCATCCTTCTCATTTCATTCAAAGTTCTCTAACCAATCTCCTTTCCCACAGGGCCCTTCCTACCCCTTGAACTACAACCCATCCATTCCCCACATATCACCTCTACACTATCAGCACCAGACCATTGTTCATGCCATTCTCTCTACCTGGAATGTCTTTCCCTTATATCTGTGCACATCCAAACCTTTCCTACCACTCAAGTCACAGCTTAAATGACACCTCTCCATGAAGCTGCTCCAGAAGCCCATTTCCCCTCACAAATACTCCTACCACAAGCTGGCAACATTTTCTCTTTCACTGACCCCTAATACTTACCTGGATATTTCTCATCTGAAGTAGGAAAGAGCCTGAACGCTAAAGTCAGATAGACCCAGATAAAATGTGGCCCTCTTATAAAAGTTACTTAGCTTCTCTGTAAAATGGGCATCATACTTTTCTTACTGGATTGTTGAGAAAATTAATGCTTATATATAGGTGCCCAACACAGTAATTATTCATTAATTAACATTTTATAACTTATATGAGGGAAGGATTTTTGTCCATTTTTAGCCACATAGCACCCTATACATAGTAGTGGAAAAAAACACAGTTACCAAAGTGTTTGGAGCATCTCTCGAGGATTCCTGATGAGTGTAGTCTAAGGATGGTTTCATCTTTAGACACTTCAGACAGCAGGGGAGAAGCACACTGGATCTCTTTGTGATCATCAGTGTTCAATAGAATTCTTAAAATGGAAACTTGGCAAGACCCATTGTCGATGGTTAATAAATGTAAACTACTCTTCATCCCAACCAACAGTAATAAAGTAATAAATTAGTATGTCTTTTATTAGCATAAGTTATATACTGTTGTTTTAATGTCACTAAATTCTAGTTCAGACAACTGTTGTTTCAGAGGTGGGGGGACAAAGCTCATGTTTATTCCATCTTGTTTAGAAACCCCATGCTGTGGGTTCTCCTTCATTCTTTGGTTGTGTATGCAACAGAATTCCCTTGCTTTCAAGGCGTTCCTTGAACCACTTTTATGCTATGGGAGAAACCTGGCCCTTTTCCCTCAGTCTAGTTGGCAGTGTCATGAAGAAAAAGAACATAAGACTTAAAGTCACAAGATCTGGTTTGAAATCTGATTTCCCACTTACTAGCTTGGTAACCACAAACAGCATTTGCTTGAGCCTTAGTTTGCTTATCTCTAAAACTGAGACTAACCATTGCCTACCCTCCTTGCTGAATCACTACGGGGAGCTGATGAGACCATGTATGAAAAGACAGTTTGTAAAGTGCAAAACATTATACAATTATATTTATACCTTTTTTTTTTTTGAGACAGGGTCTTGTTCTATCACCCAGGCTAAAGTGCAGTGCACAATCTCAGCTCACTGCAAACTCCACCTCCTGGGCTTAAGGGATCCTTGCATCTCAGCCTCCCAAGTAGCTAGAACTACAGGCACATGACACCACGTCTAGCTAAATTTTTTTATTTTTTGGTAGAGACGAGGTTTCATCATGTTGCCCAGGCTGGTTTCAAACTGCTGAGCTCAAGCCACTCACCTTGGCCTCCCAAAGTGCTGGAATCATAGGCATGAGCCACGATACCCAGCTGATTGACTCTCCTTCTAACATAGCATGATCTCTAAGCAGATGCCCATAAATTTGGGTAAGAGAAAAGGTTCATAGTACAGTCTAGAAGATATGAAGAATGTTTCTACTTCACCTACCTTCATATATATAGTCCCTGAGACACAATAGGAAGTAGTATTCTACTTGTAGATAACAAATAACCACAAGCATGCTTCCATTTCAGAAGTCTTAAGGAATATCTGACTTGCTATCTATGAAGTCCTATAAGGTGATATTACTGAGTAAAAGGTACTATTACATGGGAGTTACACCAGTCAGTCAGCGCCAACTCTGCCCAGGCATTATGTTTCTGAATCTGCAAAATCAAGTTGTCCTTCATGATAGTTGTCATATTCCAGAAGGACCTTCACTATGTGTACGAAGTCAGGAGAATGACCAACCATATCTAAAACTCCATTTAACATTAAATATCAAATTAGGCAGCCACCAGCCCAGCTAGTTTGTTTTCCCCAAACTCCAGTCCCCTTACTTATATCTCAAGCCAGCCTGAGCTCTCAGACTCAGTACATTGTCTCACAGAAGAATAAAAGCCCTAATGAGCAAATTTCATGAAATATTCAGCTGGCCTTTTGGAGAAAAACAGCTGGAACTAACCTTAGGAATTCCACTAATTCCCCCTACCACACAGCCTAAAAATAGCCAAAGAGCATTTCTTGCTAGTGATGGCCTTTCCTTTAAAGGAAATAATATGCAAAAGGCATGCTGGGGTCATTAGCCTAAACCATGCAGTCCCCATGATAAATCCTTGGCCAGATATTCCTATGAGAATCTGCCTTCATAAGGTCAACACTGAAATTTCCTTGGGAAGGTTCCCCACTTCCTACTTCCCACTGTATAAAAGACATAGGTTATCAGCCACTAATTCCCTGTATAGCCATAAGTGTATCACCTCCCTTTCCTTGGCATTAGTTTCCACATCTGCAAAAATGAGAGGGCTCAATTGTCACCTCTAAGGTCTTCTGCTGGTGTAAGACTCCTTGGGAGGTACAGTCAATGGCTTCACTGACTTCAGGATAAAATTCAAACCAGTCAGTGTTACATTAGCCCCTCCAGATCTGCATCTTGACTTCCTCTCCACTTCCTTAAACTTAGCTTTCACACCTCTGTGTCTTTGGAACATGCAAGCTCCCTTTGCCTGCAAGGGAGTTCTTTCTCCAGTTTCTTAAACTCCTAGCCATCTTTCAAGACACAGTCCAGGTGTCACCTCCTGTCAGAAGATGAGTCTAGCCCCTTCCTCATAAGTGCAGTTAGAGCCTCCTCCTCTTTGGTCTCACAGGACTCAGCATTATATTGCAACTGTCTGTTTCCTTATCTGTCTCCTTTATCAGCCTGAGCTCTCCTGGAAGGAGAAGATGCCATGTTCATCTCCTCTGTATTTCCAGCACCAGACCTGTGCCTCCACTCAGTGTTTGGTGATATTGTTCCAAATTCCATCAAAGTACCACATTCACTTTATAGTGTTATTCCAAAAGACCAGAAATTTATTTTTTCAATAAATGTTTTCTCTATTCAAAAAAGAAAGTAAATTATCTCTAAACCTTTGCCTTATTAGAAAAAATATATATAGCTATTCAGATTTGTAATCTTTGTAAAGTTGAAAAATATTTATTAAAATTGTCCCTGAAAAAGCTCTCTTTAAACCAACTAAACCATAGTTCCTAAAAAGGCAATTCAAAGTTAGAACTGATATCCAACTATGAGGTTTTCTCTTTTACCAAGAGGAAGGAAAATCTCTAAAAGGAACAAATTATACACCAAACTTTCTAAAAACTCTCAAGCCTTGGAAATTCAGATGAAAGACAGCAAGAAACAATGTGATAATATATGGAAAACCAAACAGCCTTATTAACTACTAATAACATTAAAAGGTATGTGCATATATTATAGAAAATAAAAAACTAAATTAATGCAATTAATTGGTAGGACTTGAATTTTATTGAAGAATTAGAGAAGGAACTGACATTTAATCTTTATCTAATGCCTTTTCCCATCTTTACACATATTTTCTCTATGTCATAAGGAAAACCAGCAAAGTAGGCACCATCAACCTGCAATTTACCGAAGAGGAAACTGAAGTTCATGGAGCTTAAGGGACTTCATTAAATTCATATGGCTTCTAAGCAACACAGTTGGGATATGAACTCATGTCTACCTAGCTCTGAAGTTCTGACATCACAGGAAGAGCAGCAGTAAAGGTGAAAGAAAGGGCCAGGTACACCCCTGCAAAGGAACCCAAAGATGCAAACAGGAGCTGGGGTTTCCCCCAAACCCCTACACACCCAAAATACTGAGCTTTGCAAGATAGAATGTTGTCAAACTTGATGTGAAATGAGACCAGTTACAAAGTAATTTTTATTCTTTATGGGATCTCAATTCTTTATGGGATCTCAATTTTTATTCTTTATTTCATCTCAATTTTTATTCTTTATGGGATCTCAAAAATAAACTCAAAGTGTGGAGAGCAGGCAGAAAGTCTGATTTTACAGCATCAGCAAATCTATTTATCCTAAACCCTCATGAACAACAAAAATCCCTGCACTGATCTGGGAAAGAGTATTAATCAAACCTTAAACCACCTTCAAAGGCAGGCACAAATGCTCACTGGTACTTCACTAGTTAGGGTCAGCCTGTGCCCTGCCTAGAAGTGCAGTTGAAGATCTCGGTTCTGGTTCTTGCTCTGCTACTGATAACTGACCTCTAAAATGAGGCATTTGGGCTCTGATCTCTCAAGTGCCTTCCATTGTTTTTTTCTCATGGACATAAAATCAAATGACAAAATGAATGCCAACATTGTCATCAAGCTAGCTTAGGGAGAAAGAGATGAAGAGGCAGACACTGGAGAAAAATTTCATCCTGCTGCCCAGCGCAAAGCCTTTTTAGAAATGAAATGCTTTTCATAAGTCTCTACAGTGAAGGAGAGAATAATAATTAGGAAAATAAGGTGTAAAAACCTAACAAAAGTCTTCCTTTTCTTCTTTCTGTTCCTCTCTCCCTTCTTCCTTAATGAGAGTATTCTCTGTTTGGGTCTAAGTTAGGCACAATGGATACAACTATTAAGTACTAACACCTGGTTCCTGTTGTGAAGAAGATATTGGCCCACAGCAATAACAGCTCCCACCATTTGTACAATGTTGGAAGTTTACGCTGCACTGTAGCACATGCATACTTTACAACTCCTCTTAGGAGGTAGGTTGAGCAGGTAGGAATAAGTATCATCATAATCCTCTATTTATTTATTTAGAGACAGAATCCCACTCTGCCATCCAGGTTAGAGTACAGTGGCACAATCTCGGCTTACTGAAGCCTCTGCCTACTGGGATCAAGTGAGTCTACTGCCTCAGCATCCAGAGTAGCTGAGATTACAGGCATGTGCCACCACACCTGGCTAATTTTTTTTTTTTTTTTTGAGACGGAGTTTCGCTCTTGTTACCCAGGCTGGAGTGCAATGGCGTGATCTCGGCTCACCGCAACCTCCGCCTCCTGGGTTCAGGCAATTCTCCTGCCTCAGCCTCCGGAGTAGCTGGGATTACAGGCACGCGCCACTGTGCCCAGCTAATTTTTTGTATTTTTAGTAGAGACGGGGTTTCACCATGTTGACCAGGATGGTCTCAATCTCTTGACCTCGTGATCCACCCGCCTCGGCCTCCCAGCACTTTGTATTTTTGTAGAGATGGGGTTTCACCATGTTGACCAAGGTGGTCTTGAACTCCTGACCTCAAGTGATCCATCTGCCTCAGCCTCCCAAAGTGCTGGGATTACAGGTATGAACCACCATGCCCAGCCCACCCTTTAATTTATATGAAAACTGAGGTTTAGCAAGGTCAAGAAGCTTATCCAAGGTCTCATATGTGTTAGGTGATGGTGCTGAGAACACAATTGTAAAGGAGGACAAGAACTATGGGTTCAGATGTTTATCCCTCAAAATCTCATATTGAAATTTAATCCCAATGATGGAGATAGGGCCTAACGGCAGGTGTTTGGATGATGGGGGTAGAACCCTCACAAACAGACTAATACTCTCCTTCAGAAGATGAGTGAGTCCTCACTCTATTAGTTCCCTTGAAATCTGGTTGTTTTAAAAAGAGCCAGCTACTTGCCTCACCTCTTGCTTCCTCTCTCGCCAAGTGATCTCTGCATAGCTGGCTCCCCTTCTGCCTTCCTCTAGGAGTGGAAGCAGCTAAAGGCCCTCACCCACTCTAGATGCCCAATCTTGAACTTCCCAGCTATCAGAATCGTGAGCCAAATAAACCTTTTAAAAAATTAATTACCCAGCCTCAGGTATTTCTTTATAGCAACACAAAATGGACTTAGACAATGGGGTGCATTTAAGTGTCAGCTGTGTGATTAGTGGGGTAGTGAAGAGATCCAGGCAAAAAACCAGGGAGAGGTTAAGACTTAACCTGAGCTTTGGACAGGGAGACATATTTAGACAGGTCACCTGCCAACTGAATGAATTCATTGCAGAACACAGCACAGTACAGCTTTGAAGAGGGTGGAGTACAGGAAAACAAAAGGACATCTATTTTCATATATACACAATTGTTTTTCATTGAAGAAGTGGACATTCTTTGCCACCCCGGTAATTAGCATGGCTATGCTCTGATTATTTTTCCTGGGAGCAGAAATGGGTGCTCCCAAGCCTTACTTTTCCCTTGGCAGTCACAGTAAGTATCAGGAAGAGGACTCACATGGGGTTAAGGACATGTGATCTGTACCACTAAATGAAGGTGAAAACACCTAATCTTGGAACTCTTGCCCATTACCAAAAGTATCTGAGCCAACTGGCCTTCTAGTCAAGGTATTCCTTCTAGTCAAGGTATTTCTGCAGGTGTGACTAATCACATGCCTGTACAGCAAGCCAACCTTCCCAGACTGCATTCATTGCTACTAACACTCAAGTATGTAATTAATGAGCACCCTGAACCTGCATCTGAAGCAGGAAGGGAGAGGAGGGAATGGCTGGAAAAGATTTTAAGGTGATGATAAAGCATCAGAATTACAGAAGGGATCATAAAACAGGCCCGGGCTCTGTACACTAACAGAATGGGATTTAAGCCAAAAAGAAGAAAAAAAACACCAAAAAGCAGGAATTAGGACTCTGGAATCAGGTAGAGGTGCTTAAGAAAGGAGGCTTCAGACACAAGAATAGTAAAACTTAGGTCATAAGAATCCTAAGGTTTGACTTAGCAGAATTACAGATCTTACTTCTTACTTGTGAGACTTTAGTCAACCTGAAGTTTGCAATTTTTTTTCAAGTAACACTTCAAACAATTTCACCAAGGGTTCTGAGATGAAATTCACAGGTATATTCCATCCAATGTAGGGTATGATAAGATTAAACAATCCTCCTTCACCCCTACCCCATCCCCTCACCCCCAAAGCAATTAGCAAGCATTGGGGAGGGGGTAGAGGCCAGGACTATTTGATAGTGTTAGCCAGGAAGTGGTTTTGCAGTTTGGATTTGAAGCTGAAAGTGACTTTCTACCAAAGAGAATTTAAACCCTGTCTTCCATCACATCAATACCCAGTACTAATTGCAGAGTGAATGCAATGACCAAAGAGAAACAGGTCTCCCAAGTTAGACAGCAGAACCAGTTCTAGCATCTTTTCAGCCATTCTGACATCTTAGGGAACTCAACAGAAGGTAGCAAGGCCTGTAAACATGCTCTACTGAAGTCTTGAAGACTTCCTAGAGCAAGTGCCTAATAATGTCTAAGCTTAGTGAAGAGGAACAGCATAGACAGTATACACACTATTTAAAATAAGGCTCAGTGCACAGTGGCTCATGCCTGTAATTCCAGCACTTTGGGAGGCCAAGGCAGGTGGATCACTTGAGCTCACAAGTTTGAAACCTTCCTGGGCCACATGGCGAAACCGTGTCTCACAGAAAACACAAAAATTAGCCAGGTGTAGTGGTGTATGTCTGTAGTCCCAGCTACTTTGGAGGCTGAGGTGGGAGAATGGCTTGAGACTGGGAGGCATGGGTTGCAGTGAGTGGAGACTGCACCACGGCACTCCAGCCTGGGATAAAGCAAGACCTTGTCTCAAGAAACAAATACATGAATATAGGAGATCAGTCAGGGTGGCGGGAGAAATTTAAGGAAAGGCAACCCATCTTGGAAGGCCGGAAGGTTTTGCAAAAGCCTTGGGTAAGAGGTTGTGGCTGAAGGCAGCCTAACCCCCTTACCTTGAGCTACTAGCTAGGAATATATATATAAAGGAATGCAGAGGAGTTTATCTACAGAGCTTGTTTACTCATATGGTCCTAAGACTGATCTTTGATGTTCCATGGGTGCATGACTGCTCTCTACTTGGAGTGGGGGGAGCGGCAATGTTAATTACCCTCTAATGGTGTTTACTTGAGACCTTTGTCTTATCGAGGTGGCTGCTGATTCTGGAAGCAGAGCCCCTTAGCTGTGCTGATGGGCAAAATATCTGTCAGTGTAGTATGTCTTTCATCCATCACTCACTCAGGGTCTGCAGGTTGGACATGACACATGAATAAAATAAAAACAAAATATAGAATCTATATATTCTGTAGTGTACTATACCATATATATTATATAACATACACATCTACATACAGAAATACTACTATACATTTACTTCTCAGTCATTTGCAACCAATTTATGAAATCCTGAAAACTTCTTGCCCTATTATTATGTAGGAATAGGCTTGGTGTTTGCTAAGAGACTATAAAACCAGGATCATGGTCCCCCGGTAGTAAAATTAGGCATTTCTCCTCCATAGAAGAATGTTCTCACAAGACTATTTTGGTTCAGATGTGGTTTCTTTTTGGGAGGGGGAAAGCAGGATTACATGTGAAGTTATTGCTACTGCTATTGTTTCTATGAAGAGCCACCATGCTGAAACACCTACATGGGCTATCTCCTCAAATCCTCAGTCCAGCACTGTAAGGAAATCGGAAAGTGTCATTATCATTCCCATTTCACAAAAGAGGAACTGGATTCAGAGAAGCAAAATAATTTCACCTCTATATGTGCTCTTAATTACTATGTTAGATATGTGTATATATGGATATGTTATATATATAAGTTACTATCTATAAACTGACATAATAGAATTTCAAATGTTCATTTCAAAAACTATAAATATATGGGATAGACAAAATTCATGAAGTATTTTTTTCCCTGGCAGAAGTAGGACTTAAATAAAAAGTCACACTATCATGGAGAACTGAAAATACTTAAGTAAAACAATCTTATCCATACCTTCGATTTCAGAAGAAGAAAAACAGTCATTTAATACAAAGTTCAATCAATCAATACTCCCTAAGGATATACTGTGTGAGAAAGACTCGTTAAATACATCTCACTGCAGAGAGGGGCCACGATTGCTGAAAACTGGTGTGTATTAGAGAAAGAACACTGTCTAGGGATTAGGCAAGGTCAACTCTACTCCCAGCTCAGTCTCTCCCTTGCTATCTGATGCTGGTCAAGTCACTTAACCTTCTGAAGCTTCTATCTCCTCATCTGCAAAGTGAGGGAACTAAAAAGGATGATCTCTCCCATAGATGCCTTCTGGCAATAAAACGCTATGACTCAGACTGGTGAAAGAGGACAATTCAGGCCACAGCAGAATTTGTCTACAATGAACTATGGCCCCATACCTCTCATTTCATTTCAAAGCCCAGAGTAAAACCATTCTGAAGTCTGTAGTCAACCAAGCAACAGTCATTCTTTCAATAGCACTTAGGCTCATCTAAAGAGTAGGAAAATTTTCCACCAAACTAAATGTCTCTCTGTGATACTGTGAAATATATACTTAGTCTTTGTTCTCTTTTCCTGGTACACAGCTTCTAAAACCCCTGGAATCTCTGGATAAGAGTGTCTTTTGTATGCCAAAGCAATGCCTGGTGCCTAGCAGCAACTAGGTAGATTCAAAATGGGGGCTAGTCACAGTAAAGACCAAAGCATGATTAAACTTTTCAGTCCCAACCCCCAACCTTTGGGGAAAAGAGAGGCCCCTGCCAGCACAAAGGTTAAGATAATCACCAGTGGCCACTGACTTAATCAATCATGTCTATGTAATGAAGCTGCCATAAAAACCCAAAAGGATTAGGTTTGAAGAGCTTCCTATTAGCTAAATATGTGGAAGCTCCATACTCCTTCTCCCATATTTTGGTGTATGCATTTCTTCTATCTGGTGGTTCATCCATATCTTTTGTAATATCCTTTATAATAAACTGGTAAATATCAATAAAGTTTTTATCTGAGTTCTGTAACATTCTAGCAAATTAGTCAAACCCCAAAAAAGAAGTAGTAAGAAACCCAATTTATAGCCAATCAATCAGAAGTGTGGTGACAACTTATTACTTGCAATTGCCATCTCAAGCAGGGGCAGTCTTGTGGGACTAGGCCCTCAGCCTGTGAGATCTGATGCTATCTTCAGGTAGGCAATGTCAGAATTGAATTGAATTAGCGTACACCCAACTGGTGTTTGCTGCAGAACTGATCACTTGCTTGGTATGTGTGGGGGAAAAACCCTGAACATCTGGGGTAACAGAAGTGTTCTGTGCTGTGGTGAGTAGAGAATAGAAAAATCACTGCAGTAGTCTATTCCAATGCTGCTAATGAAGACATACATGAGATTGGATAATTTATAAAGGAAAGAAGTTTAATAGACTCAAAGTTCAGCATGGCTGGGGAGGCCTGAGGAAACACAATCATGGCTGAAGGGGAAGCAAACACATCCTTCACATGGTGGCAGCAAGAAGAAGTGCCAAGCAAAAGGGGAAAATGCCCCTTACTAAACCATCAGATCTCACGAGAACTGACTCACTATCACTAGAACAGCGGCACTTGGGTAACCACCACCATGATTCAATTACCTCCCACCAAGTCCTTCCCACAGCACATGGGGATTATGGAAACTACAATTCAAGATAAGATTAGGGTAGGGACACAGCCAAACCCTACCATTTTTCCCTGGCCCCTCCCAAATCTCACTTCATCACATTTTAAAACCAATCATGCCTTCCGAACAGTTCCCCAAATTTTTAACTCATTTCAGCATTAACTCAAAAGACCACAGTTCAAAGTCTCATCTGAGACAAGCCAAGTCCCTTCCACCTATAAGCCAGTAAAATCAAAAGCAAGTTACTTACTTTCTGTATACAATGGGGGTACAGGCATTGGGTAAATACACCTATTCCAAATGGGAGAAATTGGCCACAATGAAGGGGCAACATGCCCCATGCAAATCCAAAATCCAGTGGGGCAGTCAAATCTTAAAGCTCCAAAATGATCTCTTTTGAGATATCCATGTCTTACCTCTAGGTCACACTGATACAAGAGGTGGGCTCCCATAGCTTTGGGCAACTCCACCCCTGTGGCTTTGCAGGGTGCAGCCCACCTCCCAACTGCATTCACAGGCTGGCACTTGAGTGTCTACAGCTTTTCCAGGCACACAGTACAAGCTGTTGGTGGATATTCTATTTTAGGATCTGAAGGATGGTAGCCCTCTTCTCACAACTCCACTAGGCAATGCCCCAGTGGGGACTGGGTGTGGGGTCTCTAATCCCACATTTCCCTTTTGCACTACCCTAGGAGAGGTTCACCATGAGGGTCCCACCCCTGCAGAAAATTTCTGCCTAGACAACAGGCATTTCCATACATCCTCTCAAATCCAGGTGAAGGTTCCCAAACCTCAGTTCTTGACTTCTATGCACTGACAGGCTCAAAACCATGTGGAAGTTGCCAAGGCTTGGGGCCTGCACCCTCTGAAGCAACATTGAACTGTACTTTTGCCCCTTTAAGCCATGACTGGAGTGGCTAGGATGCAGGGCACCAAGTCCCAGAGGCTGCACACAGCAAGGGGGCCCTGGACCCAGCCCAGGAAACCATTTTTCCCTCCTAGACCTCCAGGCCTGTGATGAAAGGGGCTGTGAAGGTCTGTGACATGCCCTGGAGACATTTTCCCCATTGCCTTGCTGATAACATTTGGCTCCTCATTGCTTATGCAAATTTCTGCAGCCAGCTTGAATTTCTCCTCAGAAAATGGGTTTTTCATTTCTATCACATAGTCAGGGTGCAAATTCTCCAAACTTGTATGCTCGACTTCCTTTATAAACTTAAGTTTCAATTCCAAACCATATCTTTGTGAATACATAAAACTGAATGCTTTTAACAGCATCCAAGTCACCTCTTGAACACTTTGCTGCTTAGAAACTTCTTCTTACAGATATCCTAATCATCTCTCTCTAGTTCAAATCTCTAGGATGGGGCAAAAATGCCACCAGTCTCTTTGCCAAACCATAACAAGAGTTATCTTTACTCTAGTTCCCAACAAATTCTTCATCTCCATCTGAGACCACCTCAATTTGGACTTCGTTGTCCATATCACTATCAGCACCAAATGGTTTTTGGTCAAAACCATTCAACAAGTTTCTAGGAAGTTCCAAACTTTCCCACATTTTCCTGTCTTCTTCTGAGTCCTCCAAACTTTTCCAACCTCTGTCTGCTATCCAGTTCCAAAGTTGCTTCCAGATTTTCAGATATCTTTACATCAGCACTCCATTCCCAGTACCAATTTACTGTATCAGTCCATTCTCATGCTGCTAATAAAGACATACCTGAGACTGGGTAATTTTTAAATGAAAGAGGTTTAACGGACTCACAGTTCCACATGGCTGGGAAGTCCTCAGGAAACTTATAATCATGACAGAAGGGGAAGCAAACACATCCTTCTTTACATGGTGGTAGCAAGGAGCATTGCCAAGCAAAAGGGGGAAAAGCCCCTTATAAAACCACCAGATCTCATGAGAATTATCACTAGAACAGTAGTTTTGGGGTAACCACCCCCATGATTCAATTACCTCCCAGTAAGTCCCTCCCACAACACCTAGGGCTCATGGGAACTACAATTCAAGATGAGATTTAGGTGGGGACATAGCCAAACCATATCAAACACCTTGATTTTTATATATAAAACTTTGGTTCTTCATATATCCTAACACCCTTGTTCTTGATGGTATATAGTAAACTAGGCCAAAATAGTTAATATTAGTTAATAATAACAATAAGACTATCAACGTCTTACGTAGCAGTTAGAATATACTAGGCACTGTTTTAAGTACCTTCACATTAATTTCTCACAACGATATGAAGTAAGCAGCCTACAGATAAGAAAACAGGCTTAGAGAGGCCAAGTAACTGCTAGTTGCTCAGTTAACTGCTAGTAAGGGCAGCACAACTCTCCAGATTGTCCATGCTTTGGGCTTCCACCCCACGCTGTCTTCTTGGACAGAAGTGTCACAAAGCACAGAGTCATTCTCCAAGTGGCTTGGGTTGTACACTTTAAGTCCTTGGCTCTTCTTGCCCCTTTCTCTCTGATCCCTGCACACTCTCTGGCCTGACTCATTTCCTGATCTCTGGCTCAGTTTCGTCCACAGATTTCCTCAGACTGGACTTCCCCAGGCAGCCCAAGGAGAGGAGGCCCTTAGCTACCTGATGGGCATTACTTGGCCACAACAACCACATACCACATGCCCATGGCGGGCTTCCTGGTATGACCCAGGACAAGTCCCTAAAATCAACTTTCACAAGGTAACTGGAAATTCATCTTTCTTAAACATGGCAGAACCCTCACCTTTGTCAAGACCCTGACAGAGGAGAAAAGCAGCATTTCCCCAAGAAAGACATTCAGTGATTTCCGTTAAGTTGAGACTATGCTTTGCAAAAGTTTAATGACAGAGATGGTGCAATGCAATGGTTTGTAAATAGAGCTTTTCTGGGCTATGAACTACTAATGCCTCAAATTCCTTCTGCTGTATTCTCCTATTAGGAAACCAAAGTCACCAAAATGGGCAGGGTTTGGGGGTATGGTATATCTCATTAATGTCTTGTAAAAAAGAGTAAGTAAATTAACAGAGATGTGAGAAAAAAAAATCCCATCTATAGATGATATTCTCTGCCTTACTGGGTTTTTTTCTTTCCATCTTAGATATAAAGGAAGAAGAAAAAAAGTGGAAGAAAACATCAAAGGAGCTCAAGGAGAACAGTAAGGCTGAAATGCTTTTTTACTTCAAATTCAGTGTCCATAATTATATTATTCTCTAAAATAATGGCTTTCAAATACCACTATTATTTATGTGGAGACACAAGGGAAATAAATGATATCATCATGGGGCTTAACTTTATTACATGTTTGTTTTATTAAATTTATGCACATTAGAAGCATAGGAAATTGCCAGCCTTTAACATTCACACACACACAAAGAATTATACAAAAAATACATCATCTTGAATCTTAGTCTTTAATTTCTTTCCACAATTCCACAGAGCTGGTAAGGGGTATAAAAAAAAAGGTTTCTATTACTGTGATTTAAAAACTGGTTTCTACCATCCTTGGAATCACAAGTTACTCACACCACAGCCTGTGGCTGCCTGCGGCAGCACATCAGCATTTGCATGTATTTAATGCGGTATCATCTTATTTGGGTACTATTTCTCATTGAACCAATCAGAAGAGGCTTCAAGGTAAGAGGGATATGTGGGAGGGAGATGTGGGAGAAAAGGGCAATTTGAACCAAGAGAAAAGCCACACCCATTCCACGTGGAAACCACAACCATGTATGGTTGCTGAGTAAAAAGGACTTGAGTGCCCTGCTAAGAGCTGGAAGGCGAAACACCAATGAGGTCTCCTCTGTAGAATTCAGTCTTTCACCTGAGGATAAAGGTTTTTGTAATTCTAAACAAAACTAAGATGAAAAGACATTAACTAAATACCAAAAGTGGATAGGGCAGAGTTTCAGGATGAACTCAAGCAAGCAACACAGCTGGTCCCAGGGCAGCTGGAAATGAACCACCTTCAGGTATGGAAAACAGAAGGAAAAGTGGGATTTTGCCTTTTTCCTTAACTATTATTCAGAAAGTGTCTACTATCTTCCTAAAAGTAAAAATCCTTATCTAACAGTTTTATGAAAAGAAAAACAGATTTTAAAACAATTGTTGCAGAAACTTCATTTTTGTTTCTAAAATAATTCGAAACACTAATTTTTAAGATTTTTAACGGGAATTTTAATCATCATGAAATCTTACAGAAAACATGGTACAGGAGAATTAAAGAGCATATACCCCCGCAAATTTTAATTCTCGAGGTCAATCAGAATCCACAGGAGCTTAAATGAGGCTCACGGCCTGGACTTGCTGTTTTTCTCCAAAGAAGCTACATATTCTTTCTCAAGTATTCTACATTTAACAATAAGACTGCTTTGTAATGAGAAAATAATTTAGTTTTAACTATGCATTTGTTTACATTCAAGTTTATAGCATTTGTCAGTTACTTTGAGCAGGAACTTAGAGATAAGGTCCATTGTTTCATAAGCATTGTATTCTTTTTCATCGAAATTTATGTAGAATATTGTGAGTAAAATCACAATGTGCTGAACAAAGACTTGCCTTTAAAACAAGTTTGGAGTCTGACTTCTCATAATACTGTCTCATTGGAAATTAAGATTATCTTAATATATAATTCAATAATCAAATGGAGATTAAAATATATGTGGATGGTTAAAAAAAAGCTACATATTAAGGAGTGTGAAGCGTGAGAGTCGATAGATTTTCACTTATGTATTTCTCAGTAAAATGTAAGTAACACAATGCTTAGCTCAAAAAATACCTGTTGAATGAGTGCTAAATGAAAGAATAAAATATTCCCAAGGAAGGAATGACAGTGACTTCCACTTCACGCTCTGCCTAAGGTTAGACCTGACTATGTTACATCATACTTGTTAAAAAAAAAATCGTCTTCATTCCAGCTTTGTTTGTAACAGCCAAAAATTATAAATAACCCCAGTGCTCTTCAACAGGTGATTGGTTAGACAAACTCTGGTATATCCATACCATGGGATACTATTAAGCAATAAAAAGGAAAAAACTTGATAGCCACAACTTGGATGAATCTCAAGGGAACTGTGCTGAATGTAAAAAGGCCAATTCCAAAAGGCCACTAACACACGGTTCTGTTTATATGACACTCTTGAAATGGCAAAATTACAGAAATAAAGAACAGATTACTGGTTGATAGGGGTTAGGGATGGGGTCTGGGGAGGCAGAAGGAAGGTGGGTGCGATTACCAAAGAACAAATGGAAAAAAATCTTATGGTGATGTAACTGGTCAGTATCTGGCCAGTGATGGTGGATACATGTGATAAAACTGTATACAACTTAATACATACAGGCCTATGTGCGCACACACCCACACACACACATTAGTACATAAAGCTGGAAAAATTTATGCCAATATTTGAGTTGTGATATTATACTATAGTTGTACAAAATGTTACCATAGGAGAAACTGGGTAAAGGGTATCCAGATCTCTGCATTATTTCTTTCAGCCTCATGTGAATTTATAATTATCTCAAAATAAAAAGATTAATTTAAAAACATTCTAAAGCAACCTCTCCTCTGCTATCATCAGCACTACCAATTTAAGAGTGTGTGTATGTGTGTGCATGGCAGGTTGAGAGAGGGGTCATCAACACATAAAACTTAGCCACCTCCACAGAGCTCTCTATGGGGAGTTTAGAGGCATTTCTAACTTCCTTTAAACCCCCTCCACCAATTGTTTTTCTTACAATCTAAATTTTGCTCTTATATTAAAAACAACTATTTTAGGACTCTTATCTCCATATCTGGGATAAAAGGTCCTGAGACCCATGAGGGCCCATGTTTATACCTGTTTGATATCTTCTCAGTGCCTAGCACAATGCTAAACCCAGAGTAGAGCCTGAGTAAAAGTACTTTAAATAAATGGATAAGTAGACGAATGGATGGATGAACTTTGTAACCATAGTAGAACAAGATAAACTGGAAATTCACAATGTTTTTGCTTCAATTTTCTCAACTTCAAAAGGTCAGTAATAGCTGTGCCCACTTGCCTCACAATCCTGTGGAGAGGTTAAAAATCATTTCCATCTGAACCTGTTGTAGTAGCAAGAGCACACATAGCTTTGGTTAGAGAGCTGCACTAATTATTTTTTGTGTGTTCTTGTGCCAGTGAATTTCTCTGAGCCTGAGATTTCCCATTTATAAAATGGGGGATAATACTTATTTCTGCAAGGCTGCTATGTGAAGGAGACATGGTGTTCATAAAAGGCCTTGCTCAATGTCAACCTCACTAGATGCTCAATAAATGTTTTCACTGTTTCACAGATACTTCCAGGCACTAGTGCCCGCCTCATAGTTCAAAATGGCAGCCATTTCTTAGTAAGTTTATGGGTTTTTATAAATAACAGTGCTTTATTCATGTAGCATCCTCCTCTAAAGATCAAACTTTGCTTACATTTACAATGGTAAAGTAGTGTGGACAAACTAAATGTAGATAGAAGATGGACTAAATGGGAAGAAACAAGTTCAAGTGGAAGATGGCAAGGGCATTTGCGGGTAGCTGCTAGGACTATACTGCAAGTCATCTCCCCTTACATCACCGCAGAAAGCAGCTTGTCTTGGGCTTGGTCTCCTCCCTGATGGTTTCTTTCTTTTTTCTCTGTTTTTCTTTTCCTTTTTTTATATTTTTATGGTGTTTAGTATATTCATACCCAGTGTTTTCACACAGTGCTTCTGCCCATAGGCAGCATAGATAATAGAGGAAGAAACCTGAATAGTCTACTGACCTCTAAGAACAGTAGGCTAGAGGTATGGAAACGAAGAAGGGGCCTGTTTACTTTCTCTGCTGTGCAAGCTACTTGTTCTCTTATACATTTATTATATTTATTTATCTACTGCTTCCTTCTCAGATCTGGCAATGCCCTAGTCTGTTCTTACCCAAGGGTGGTAACTTTTCTTCTGAGTGTGCAGCTGTCTGAAAATATATTTGCTCTTGATGTGTCACTGGGTCATGTGTAGTTCTGAGAAATACTTTACACATAGGTGTCTCCTAAGCCCAGGCAGTGGAGGTATTTGCTTACCCATGAGGCAGGGAGGGACAAACAGGGAATATGGTTCCAGGGTCTAGTTTTTAAAGACTAAACTAACTCAGTCAGTTGGTCAGTCAACTGCATTTGGAGCCCTATGTGCCTGGCTTCTGCTTGAAAATGAGGAGGAATCATCCAAGACCAAGACACAGAAGGTCCTCTCCCTTTATAGAGCTCATGGGAGCTCTAGTTGCTCATTCCACATACTCACATCTAGTTGCTTTACTTCTATCATAATAATCTTGTGTGGCATACAGCACATGTGTCAAAGCAAAGCTCTCAAAAATAGAATTTTTTTCATTCCACACATGCTCCCCATAAGCAGAAGAATATCAAATATGAGACTATAAAGATATGCCCCTGTTAGATAACAAAGGTTTGGCATATCTTGCAAATCTCGAAAAGATAAATGTCCTTTCCAGGAAAATTATACATTTTATTTATTTATCATTTTGAGACAGGGTATCACTCTGCTGCCCAGGCATGAACCTAGTTCACTGCAGCCTCCACCTCTTAGGCTAAAGTGATCCTCCCATTTCAGCCTCCTGAGTAGCTGGGACTACAAACACATGCCACCACACCCAGCTAATCTTTTATTTTTTTTTGTTGAGATGAAGCCTCACTATCTTGCCCAGGCTGATTTTGAACTCCTAGGCTCAAGCAATCCTCACCTTGGCCTCCCAAAGTGTTGGGATTACATGTGTCAGCCACCGCCCCTAGCCACATTATACATTTTTAAAGTCTTATGAGTTTTATTCTCTTCCTTTTTGATACAATTAACAATAGCATATACTTATTAAGTACTTACTATGTGCCAGGTATTATACTAAGCCCTGTGTGCCAGACACCATACTAGGCCCTTCAAGGAATCATCTCATTTAATCTTTTAAACAATCTTATGAGTGATGCACATAATATTATTCCTATTTTATAGATGAGCAAACTTCAGCTTAGAAAGATCAAGGGATGTAAACCCAGGATCAACTAATTCCAAACAAATGTCACTCTCTACACTAAGCTGTATTATATGCTTACTTGGTTTAGAGAGAAGGCCAAGGTTATTATTTCTATTACTGAAATAAAAAATGTATACAGTACAGATCCTTCAAAACATATAAGCTTGAATGATTATTAAATTGCCAATACAGGTTGAGTATCCCTTATCCAAAATGCTTGGGATCAGAAGTGTTTGTGGGATTTTTGGATTTTTTTTCAGATTTTGGAATATTTGCATATATATGAGATATCTTGGGGGTGAGACCTAGGTCCAAACATATATTTGTTTGTTTCATATATGCCTTATACACATAGCCTGAAGGTAATTTTACATAATATTTTTAATAATTTTGTGCATAGAACAAAGTTTGTGTACAATGAATCATCAGAAATTAAATATGCCAGGTACGTAATTTTCCACTTACAGAGGCATGTCAGGGCTCAAAATGTTTTGGTTTTGGAGCATTTTGAATTTCAGATTAGAGATAGTCAACCTGTACACAACTGTTTTGACCTACAGAAATGGCAATTTCATTTGGTTCAACCTAATATAATATCAAGAGACAGAATGACCTAAGCCTAGCCCAAGCACAGCGCCTGACTAACTGTATAAATTTTAACAAGTCACTTAACATTTCTAGGCTTCACTTGCTTTACTGTATAATATAAAGCATAACTATAAAAGTTAGGCTGAATTTGTCTTTAAGTTCCCCAGCTCCATAATTATAAGAGAAGAAGTGGGGAGTATACTTTATTTGTTCAACAATGACTTATTAAGTCCTACAATGTGCCAACTGTGCTTTCTCTCCCATTCCAAGTTCACCTGCATTGCAAAAACAGCCTCCCAGTAGCTTCCCATGATTCCAATGATTCTACATGTTAGAAATAAAGAACAAGCTTGAATATACTTGCTTGTATGTTCAGGATAACTGGGATGTGCCCTATGATTCTGGTAACTTCTCCCAGATCACAATTTCACAGCAGAAAAGAGAAACAGGACCTGGAAACCACTTTCATGTGAAGAGATGAAGTGCAGCAGAAGAAATGTTCATATGAACAAATGTGTATCTTCCAATAAAAAAGAACTCTCAGGTAGGTCAGGCACAGCGGCTCATGCCTGTAATCCCAGCACTTTTGGAGGCTGAGGCAGGTGGATCACCTGAGATCAGGAGTTCAAGACCAGCTTGGCCAACACAGTGAAACCTCATCTCTATTAAAAATACAAAAAAATTAGCTGGGCAAGGTGGTGCATGCCTGTAATCCCAGCTACTCGGGAGGCTGAGGCAGAAGAATTGCTTGAATGTGGGAGGTAGAGGTTGCAGTGAGCCGAGATTGCACCACTACAACCCAGCCTGGGTGGCAGAGCGAGCCTCTGTCTTTCCCCCCACCAAAAAAAAGAATTCTCAGTAAATACTCTGGTTCACAGTGACCTCTAGAAAAATATCCTACTTTACTTGTACCTCCCAGAAAGATAATCACTGAGATTTTTAACTTTAAAAATTCCAAAATTCCACAAAGAAATAGTCCTTAGCTTTGCTGGGGAGAGCACTTGAGCATCTAGCCACAATATTTGCAATGATTAAGGATTGGGAATAGAGAGTTACAGAAAAACATCAAACTGCAAGCTCAAACATACCAATTCAATACCTGGCTATGTGACTTACTAGCTTTGTGAACCTGGACTTACCATTCAACCAGCTTCTGCCTCAGTATCTCATCCACATAGTGAAGACTGGGATGATGACCTGTAAACACATTTTCTGTTCTAAAGGTCAACCAGTTGCTTATCATCTAGGTTTTTACCATCTAACTGCCATCTGTTCCCTTTTGCACTATCCATTGTGAACACAGCAAACAGCTGTTTTCCAATGTGCCTGCAATAACTCTTCAAATACGTACTTGAAGACTCTTATGACTGCCCACTTGACTCCCTCTCTTCTAATGTAAGTCAACGTCCCAGATGGAGTCATGTGGTTAGCTAGATGTTTGGAATAACTCATGTGGAGTCATATGTCTAAACTGGGAGCTATAAGGAAGGGAATACATGCAGCAAAGAGCTGTTTGCTTTCTCAACATCTTGTAACTTAGAAAGGCCCATAACTCCCAATCTCATTTCCTGGGAATTCTACCAGCTGCGATAGTGATCACAAAAGTTGCAAGAAAAAGGGATTAATAACTTTGATGTGCTGACAATCTAGCTGAGAAAACTGAACCTACACAAAGTATAACTGGTAAATTGTATAGAACACATTATTATTATGTACTAAAACTGGGGGTGTACCCTATAAGAGTCATAGGAAGTTAGACAAAAAAATGGTTAGATGAGGGGTATAGTCTGCTCCAGGAAAAGTCAATTGTTCTGTGGGAGGTTAGACCCTGAATCACTGAAGACAACATGACTTACTTGGGAAACCATGACACCAACCCAGACTCTAGTGCGGGGGTGATCTTCAAATTAGGGGTGACCTGGGGCTCTACCAATAGAGTTCTCTCAAACCCACCCTAATGGGGTAGTTTAGAATAGACTATCTGACAGGGCAGTGAAGGCAATTGCAAGCCAAATGTCACTTTGCCTTTCTATGTTCTAAGTCAAGGATATTCATTTCTCTCTTAACCTGTAGATTAACTTTCTAGCCCATTTAATGCAAACCATATCTGAATGGGGATCCTATGAAATGTATCACTTTGAAGTTGCAGAAAGTTATTTTTCCTTTTTCAAACAAGTAATCTTTGGAAACAATACACCAATAAGTAAAACTAATTTCACAAAAGAAATCTTAGAAGCAAATGATTTATAAATACTGCCCTCCACCTAAGATTCTTAGTTTTAGAGCTTCTATCATGTCTTCTTTATTTCAAAATACAAATACCTATAAGGAAGAAAATACTTTGAAAACTGTTATAATAATATTTTATGTTTTGAAGATGATCAGTTTTCTTCTTCCTATTCAGGGACTTTGAATTACAAAATTTCTCAAAAAGGCAGACATGGAGAAAAGTTTCAGCCACCTCAAATTCTGATAACATCTATGAAATTTAATTTGAGATATCTCATAACCAATATTTTATAAACCTGTCCTTAAAAATGAAGGGCATGCTCTCAACACTTCCTGTCATGAAAATTTTTCCAACAGGCAAAGAAATAGGCATATCCATGGTTAAAATCTCACAGCTGTCACATTATTTAGCTCTGCACAAATGAAAAATCCTACTACCCAAAAATAGTTGGAGAATCTGTAGCTGTTGTTTGGCAAGCAATTGCATTTCCACATTGTTTTAGTCATACCCTCCCTTATACAGATATGAACCCTGGAAAATATTTAATTAAACATAACTATGTGGTCTGAAGAATAAGTCAAAATAAGAAGCTAATGCTTTGCCATCTTTAATGTTGTTATGCAATTCATTACAGAAAAGAATACACACCCCCTCAATCCCCATCCTCTAAACATTCAAAAGAGCACATTTAATTTTTTGGGTTTTTTTTTTTTTTCTTGTAGTGACAGGGTCTCACCATGTTACCCAGGCTGGTCTTGAACTCCTGAGCTCAAGCAACTCTACTGCCTCGGCCTCCCAAAGTGCCAGGATTACAAGCATAAGCCACCACGCCTGGTCAGATTTAAATTTATTTATTTTTTCATTTTTTAGGGGGCAAGGCCTCTTTCTGTCACCCAGGTTGAAGTGCAATGGCACAGTCATGGCTCACTGTAACTTCAAACTCCTGGATTTAAGCAATCCTCCTGCCTCAGCCTCCCGAGTAGCTGAGACTAGAGGCACGTGCCACCACACCCAGCTAATATAGCTTATGCCTATAATCCTGGCACGTTGGGAGACTGAGACAGGAGAGCTGTTTGAGTCCAGGAGTTCAAGACCAGCCTGGTCAATATAGTGAGACCCTGGCTCTACAAGAAAAAAAAAAATTAAATCTGCTTTTTTGAATTTTTGCAGGATGAGGATTGAGGGATTGTATGCTCTTTTCTCTAATGAATTGCTTAACAACATTAAAGATGGCAAAGCACACCTAACGAAGTTTTAAATTTTTTTTCTAGAGACAGGGTCTATGTTTCCAGTGTGGTCTCAAACACCGGGCCTCAAGTGATCCTCACACTTCAGCCACCCAAAGTGCTAGGATTACAGGCATGAGCCACCACACCCAGCCAGATTTAAATTTTAAAGGAAAACAGAAAAAGTAATAAAACCTCCCACTTTCTCAAGGTCACAGGAGAGACTTTCATACAACCAAACTCAAAAGAATTCAGATTCTCAAATGGGCATCACATCTCTCCATGAATTATCCCCTGGTGAGGAAACTTGCATTTATCAGACTTTTCTGCTTGCTTGGGCTTGATTTCTACTATTTGTCTGGCATTTGAAAGGAGAAAAAAAAAAATCATTATATTGCTGGGGAAGTACAGGAAGTAAGCCTCAAACATGAATTTGTATTTCTTTCTGAAAACTAAAGTTCATTTGAGGTTTATATAGAACTAAAAGAAAAGCAGAATTTCTAGGAATTGCTCCAGGAATTCATAGAAAGTAGATCCATTCATCATTTTTTTCTAATAAAGCAAACCAAGAAAGAGACGGTCTTTCAAAATGCCTAGGTTCCCATTCCTTTACAGTATCACTAAGGAGAGGTTAAGTGGCTGTACTTTGGTCTCCACATTTATATCTCCACATTATTACTGCCTACTGTGTTACCTTGGCAAGTTACTTAGCTTCCTCCCTAGTAAAATATCTACTTAAAATTGTGTTATAAAGGACTACATGCACTTAGTCTGGTACGGTCCACAGTAAACTTGTATTAGCTGTAATACTTACATTAGCTATAATACTTACATTAGTTAATGTAAGTATTAGCTATTATTATTATTACCACTACCGCTAAATTTATTTTCGGCATCCCAAATAAAGTCACATCCCCTCACGGAATAATGTTTGCATTTTATTTTCTGAAATGATGATGGCCTGGCCCTAGGCTCACCATCAGATCTAAAAAAATTGAACCTTCTCAGCCAGAGCACACTAATGTGAACTGGGGTCTAGCTACTCTATGATTTAGGCAGCAGAAGAGGCCGGATACTTATGCCCAGCAGCCTGCGTTACACTCATTTAACAAATGTTAATTGTGTCCCTAGTCTGTGCCAGGCACTGTACCAGGTGCTGAATTTATTTGCTCATGGTTAGCACTTTCACTGTGTTCTCTAGAGCCCAAGGCTGTGTTTCTTTACTATAATGTGCTGCTTAGGTTTAAAAAAAAATTTTTAAGTTACATAGGCAACATTTTGCAGGATGAAACTAACAAGAATAGTAAAGGCTACTCCAAACCATCTTTTTCTATTTTCTTCCTTATATTTCTATAATATAAAAATTTTCACTGACTTTTTAAATTTGATAAAGCAGATTATTCCCAGATGAGTTTTTACCAAATACCTGCAAGAAAGAATAGCTTAAGATGAGCTGGCTCTGAAATCAGCAAACTGACAGAGCAGGCCACCATGCCCTTCCCTCACATCTACCAAACTGCAAATAGTGCTGGGAAGGCTGCCACTCTGGGAGTCCCATAGGACCCAGGAAAGTAATACACAAGCACAGAGCACATACATAAGCCATCATCACCAGGAAAATGTGTTCTAAAAACTCCAGGTAGGTGGCCAGGCATGGTGACTCATGCCTATAATCCCAGCGCTTTGGGAGGCTGAGGTGGGCAGATCACAAGGTCAGGAGTTCAAGACCAGCCTGGCCAACGTGGTGAAACCCCATCTCTACTAAAAATACAAAAATTAGCTGAGCATGGTGGCTGGCATCTGTAATCCCAGCTACTTGGGAAGCTGAGGCACAAGAATCATTTGAACCTAGGAGGCAGAGATTGCAGTGAGCTGAGATCATACCACCTTTGCTCCAGCCTGGGTGACAGAGCGAGACTCCGTTTCGAAAAAGAAAAATAGTCTTTGTTATTGTCCCTTTTGCCAGCCACAGCCTATGTGATCTAAAAAAAATACTAAGAAGTCTATGTTTATACACAGCTTCCTCAGCTGGCCATACCCCACCTAGCCACTCATCTATCTTATATCACACCTTAGTCTATACCCACTGATCTCAATACCAGAATGTTTTTGTTGCTGGTGGTGTTTGAGAAGGAGTCTCTCTCTGTCACCCAGGCTGGAGTGCAGTGGCGCAATCCTGACTTACTGCAAATTTCATCTCCCAGGTTCAAGAGATTCTCCTGCCTCAGCCTCCCCAGTAGCTGGATTATAGTCAGGCACCACCATGCCAGCTGATTTTTTTTTTTTTTTTTTTGCATTTTTAGTAGAGATGGGATTTCACCATGTTGGTTAGGCTGGCCTTGAACTCCTGACCTCAAGTGATCCACCTGTCTCAGCTTCCCAAAGTGCTGGGATTACCAGCATGAGCCACTACACCCAGCCTATACTCACTGATCTCAAGTTCAGTTTTTTTTGTGAGCCCTCTCATTCCTGTTCATTTTAAAACAAATGGATCAACACAGCTTCTGACACTCCCAAAGCTCAACATTTTAAAGATTAACACTTATTTCCAAAAGGTGAAATCTGATTTGTTTCATGGAATAATAATAAAAAAAAAAAAACGTGAAACTTTCTTAAACACCCTCTTCACATGCCTAAATACATACAGTCTTGAGAAATGGGTCCTTCTTTTCTGTAAAGACCAGTAACTTCCCAAGTCTTTAATATATTCAGAGTCTTAGCCAAAAACAAACAAAAGATAAAAAATAATTGGCTTCACATATGGGGCATTTCATGGTGTGTTGAAGGGATCTCCAAGTCCAGTCCCAGGTTTGATGATTCACTAGAATAACTCAACAGGACAACATACAGTCATAGTCACAGCTATGACTTATACAATGAAAAGATACAAAGCAAAACCAACAATGGAAAAAGGTGCATGGGTGAAGTTTGGATAAAACCTGATGGGAGCTACCAAGGCTCTTCTCCAAGAGAAGTCACACTGGATACCACTACAAGTTGTGACAACAAATCTGAAATGTTACCAACCAGACAGTTCATTAGAGATTCAGTGCCTAGAGTTTTTAATGGGGACAAGTCATGTAGGCACCCCTTCCCTGGCATGTACCCAAATTCCAGACCTCCAGAAAAGCAGGTGCTTGGCATAAACCATATTGCTAGCACAGTCTAGGCACAGTGAGCTACTCATATCATTTAGATTTGTGGGAATCCTCCTGAAAGCCAAGTTCCCTAATGCCAGCCAGAGGCCAACCTGAAAGCAGGCCTTTCTATGGATAGGTAGTTTCACACCACTATGTTAATTCTTTTTTTTTTTTTTAACCTGGCAACTTTCATTTAATTTTTTTCTCTCTCTTTTTTTTTTGTGTGTGTGTGTGTGTGTTTGTTGTTGTTGTTAATTCCTTTCTGCACACATGAGAATGAAAAGACAGATATCTAACTAATTGATAACTGCCCAATGACCACTAAATTCTTAAATCAATATACTGAAATCCTCAAAAAAGACAGTGAACATAACTTGGCACTTCAAAATATATTCATTCAGCACACTTGTACTATGTCAGCCTTCTGGGCTCTGGGCATTAAGGAAATAATAAGTCCCTTCAGTCCTGGTCCTCTAAGAACTTTTGGAGCAATAGGGAAGATACGATGAGAACATAAAGAACAATAAAACACAGTGGTATGTGCTGATGGCCATAAAGGTAGTATAAGCCAAACACTAAACCAGTTAGAGGAGGGAAAGAAAACTTCTTGCCGTGACGAAGCAGGAAGTTTTCAGGAAGAATTACCATAGAGCTCCAGTTTTAAGAACATCTAGGATTTCGGAGTTAGAGACAAGGTTAGGAAGAGCTCAACAAAGGTGACTAAAAGTCCATAAAAAACATCCATTCTCCTTAATCACATGCATGACACTCTCCATGATCAGCCCGCTGCCTACTTCACTGGCCTCAGCTCCTGCCAGGCTTGCCTTGAACATGAAACTATGCTTGCCATACTACTTCCCAGCCTTCTTGACCTGATTCCTATTCAACCATATCTCCTCTCCTATGCCACCTCTTCCAGGAAGCCCTACCTTGGCACTTGATCTCCCTTCCTCTCACCACCCCACCTCCCTCTTCTGTGCTCACATCTGACTATGAACATCACACTGAGTGTAATTACAGACATCTATACTGGACTCTTAGCTTAAAACAATTTCTGACACACAAACATAGAAAACACTAAGTGAGGATCTGTCAAATAAATTAACTTTTGTATCCAAATCTGATATTCTTCCCACTAAAGCATGCTGACATTTTTAACAACAAATGATCACTGTTTAATAATAGTTAAAAAAGAATAGCAAGAGATTTTCTGTAAACATCAATCATACCATACTTAAGCATTAAACTAAGCTCATAGCCTTGGTCACTCTATCTACAGGTGGTGACACACACAAACACATCCTCAAGGACCTGACTGTTCCCATACACAGTTCATCAGTTTGGTGCTTTGGTCAAAAAGGAAAGAGCCCAAACCAGAATCTATCAAATGACTAGACTGAGACTTGACTAACACAGTGAAAATGTTTTAGGGACTGGCACATGAAGGTTCAAAGGTCTAGTATTCCAAAAGCCCAATGTAGGATGCCTCCAAGAGTTTGCTGGGTTTCTGTCACCTAGGCTGGAGTGCAGCAGCACAATCATTGTCCACTGCACCCATGATCTCCTAGGCTCAAGTGATCTTCCCACCTCAGCCTCCTGAGTAGCTGGGACTACAGGTGTATGCCAACATGCCCAGCTAATTTTTTTCTATTTTTTGCAGAGATGGGGTCTTTCTGTGTTGTTCAGGCTGGTCTCAAACTCCTGGGTTCAAGAATCCTCCCACCTTGGCCTCCCAAAGGGCTGAGATAACAGGCATGAGCCACCATGCCTGGCCCCCAGGAGTTTAAAACATACAACTTCCTCCCTATGCACTGAATGTCAACCTAAGACTTGCTTTTAGTTCCTGGCTGCTCAGAGTGTGAACTTGGGGAAAGCATGCCAGAAAAGGGAAAAAACAAACACATCCACTCCCTCCTCATTTCCTCACACACCAAGCAAATACCTGTGCTCAGTTCCCCAGTAGAGTCACATCTGTCCCCTGCAGAATCTGACAGGTAGAGCCATGTCTCCTCCACACCCTTGGCTCCTGGCCACACATTATTAATAGTTTATGTGGGGAAGCAGGTGATTGCCTTCACATTGAGGCACCTCTAGTTACCAAGGCTAATCTCCCCAGTGGCTTTCCCCAAGGAACCCAGGTAATATAGTTTTCCCTCTGGTCTGGATAAAGCAGACAACTATCAGGAAAACATAAACACAGGCCTAGAAACACACAAACACACATCTGTGTGTACGTGTGTCGGATCCTAACTGCTTGGAGAGAAGGGTCACCTCGCTTCTTGCCATTTCCCATAGATGATAGTTTTGCCCATGATGGTAGTCTGAGCCTCTCTACTCCTCCCTCTAAGAAAATCAACAGCTGCTAACCACAATAGTGCATGCTAAGCACAAGAAATTCTACAAAGCACTAACCAAATTCAGCATGTGTTAGGCATCAACTATCCCTAGAATCTTAAACTCAATTCTGGAAATATAAAAAAGGGCCTTAAACATTTTTTTCTGGATTCAAGTTTCAATCATTTTGCCAGAAACACACCTTGTCCTTTATTGAAAAGTGGTAAATATGCTTAACTCAAGGCAAGACATATTTATCATCTTGGAATAATTTGGCTCCAGTGTGATCCAGTCCATAAATTAGTATATGGAGTCACCATTTTCCAACATATTATGTTCTTTCCTGTACAAGTCTTGAATAGCAGTACCACTTCTACAAGTACCATTTTACCAAAAAAGTTTTAATATATGTATCTCCTTTACACAGACAACTGCAAACAAGTATGCCAATCAACCCCAAACCCATCTTCCATACCATGAGCAGTGTTATTATTCTAAAGAGAAATTTCATTATCTCACCAACAATATTGAGAAGTGTCAAAGATAAAGGGCAGCCTTCAAGATAAAGCGTAAGATTTTAGCCTCATTTTCACCTTTGGTGAAACCCCACTAATTAGCAGCACCACCAACCACAACTTATCTGCCGTGTATGCCAACTCAGCAGTCTCTCCCACTTCTTACTATCCCTGTTCTCCCTGCCTCTATGACTTTGAACTTGAAATATTCTTCAATGTTTCCTCTCTTCTTAACCTAGCAAACTCCCACTCAGCCACGGGTCTAGCTTATCTGTCATCTTTCCTTCCTACATTCCCAGGCAGTTGCTCTCTCAGCAACCTTACAATAAGCCATACACATTTCTACTAGAATACTCAGCACCCTGTACTGTAAGTACTACTTCACCATTGTCACTCTCAATAGCCAAGGGGAAGGGAAGGAAAGCCAAGGGAAGAAAGGAAAGGAAGAGAACTAATGTATTGAATAGTGACCCTATGTATCTCACAAAGTCAGAGGCTTTAATATATTCATAACCCCATCTTGTGAGAAAATGAATGCAATTTTTTCCAAGAAGGAAGTTGAGACTCCTACCCCTAAGAAACTCAAAAGCTGCCAACCACAGTTAAGTTAGTTGCTCTATTATACAACTTGTAAGTGGATCCAAGTTTAAATTCAAGCTCATCTGATTCCAAAGCCAAGTTTATTTCCACTACAAAGTGGCCTCTATGGGAAACATGGACACTAGTTTAAAACACCTTCTTAACCATAACCCCTCTCCCATCACTTTGTTGGCCACTATGTTTCATAACTCTGGCTTCCACCTATGATTGCACCTCAAAACCATCTGCTATAACCATCAGATGGCCAGGTGTCACTAGGATTCTAGAAAGAACACAGTGAATACAATTGCAGAAAGGTGGTGTGAGAATTCAAAATATTCAAGAATGCACATTATAAAACTGTAAAAGTATGTCTTATCTAAGTGGTCCTGCTAGGACAACTCCTACAAAAATTCTTCATCTTTATAAAATTCTCAGTCATCTACAACAAGATCAGCTTCATTTCTTCTCAAGTTCTTCAGTATATTTTCTCTCACTTATCAAGTTGTAACGCCCCAAAGTAAACTGTAATTGGGGTCTTCTTGCCAGTTCTCCAGAGGAGTATTACAGTTGCTCTAGCCCCAGGCTGTGCTCCTTCATAACTGCAGCAATAAGTTGCTGACTTCTCAGGCCATGGAGCACTAGGAGAACCAACTGTTTTTCCTGGAAGATTATGTCAAGTCCATCATTACATCTCTATGGTAATAGAAATATCCTAGGTTTTCTGGAACAATCCTAGTTTTGAATATTTATAATCTATTTCAAGACTCATGACAAACCTGTCTTAACACAGGATTCAGTAAGCATGAAAATAACATCTTTCCTTTAAAGAACTCCCCCAAAAGAGGCAGTACTGGGTTGAAGAGAGCAGTTTCCAGTCAAAGTAACCTGGGCTCAATTGTTTGTTCTGCCATTACTACCTCTGTGACCTTGGGCAAAGGACTTCTCTGTGATTCCATTTCCTCATCAGTAAAGTGGATAATTATCACCTACTTTAGAGAGTAGTCCAGCCAATTAGAGGAGCAAGGACATAGCAAAGGAACTGACACAGGGTTTGCACTACAGATAACAGACATTCTGTTTATTATGTTGTTATTTGTAGCATCCCTAAAAGGAATGGAAAAGAAAGATACCATTTTTGCTTTTCTAAGTAAAGGAGCACAAATGATGTGATTTACTTGTACTCAGCTTCCTAAACACAACACTTCAGCTACTACATTCCAGACAGTGTTGATTTTATTTGATTTTATTTTATTTTTGAGATGGAGTCTTCCTCTGCAAACCTAGGCTGTAGTGCAGTGGCCCAATCTCAGCTCACCACAACCTCCACTTCCTGGGTTCAAGCAATTCTCCTGTCTCGGCCTCCTGAGTAGCTGGAATTACAGGTGTGTGCCACCATGCCCAGCTAATTTTTGCATTTTTAGCAGAAACAGGGTTTTACCATGTTGGTGAGGCTGATCTTGAACTCCTGACCTTGTGATCCACCCACCTCAGCCTCCCAAAGTGCTGGGATTACAGGCATGAGCCACCGCACCCAGCCAGTATTGATTCTTAAATAGGATACATCACTTTGTAGTCTGGTGTCACCCCCTGATATTTCCTGGAATATTTACACTTTATTAATTATTACTATCTCTGTGTAACAAAATTTTCTAAATTTTTACAACAAGCCCATTTTCAAGGGTTATCCTGTGTGGTCAAAACACTAACCCAAGCTATGTACCCTCATTCTGCATCTAGAATTCAGTTTGCAGCTCCCTGATTTCATGAACAGTAGAGCAGAATACAAGAATAGGGTACAGTCATATCATATTATCTTCCAATGATCCAAGGCATGGGCTCTGGAGTCAGACTGCAGGAATTCAAATCTCTGTTGTTCTTCTTATTGGCTATGTCAACTTGGGCAACTTATTTAACTCCCATGGCCTCAATTTTCTCATAATAAAATAAAAACAATTATAGTACCAAAAATAGTATCAGTAATAGATTATTGTGAGGATTAAATAAATGATGTAGGTACAGTGCTTGGAATAGTGCCTGATACACAATAAGTGCTCAATAAATGTCAGACAGCATTATCATTCACTTGCCTCACAGGGTTGGAAGAAAACAGTCTGAAGCAATTACACATAATACAATATGTTACATCAGCAATCAAAAATACTAGATCAGGTAAAGTACTTTTAAAATAACTGAGGAAAATGAATCCTACATAACCAGATACTACTCCTAGGTGCCATTATAGCAGTAGATCCATTGTATTTGCAGATTGAATAACTGTGGCTCCAATTATTCATAACTTACCTTGAGATGTCACATAGAAATTATAGTTAAATAAAAAATAGCACCAGACAGGAATGAGATGGTGAGTCCTTAGCTGGGAAGTCTTTGGTCAACCACCCAGCAACAGCATCTCAATCTGTTTTGCTGGTTTTCATTAACTATATGACCTCATTTAATTCTCTAAACGATCTAAAAAATCAAACTGAAAACCCAAATCTTTTAGTTATATAACTCAAATTACTAGTCTAAAACTAACAGTGGTAAAGAATCTTCCCTAAGGAATCTAACACACTACAGCTCAGCCTTCCTCCCAACACAGATCACTGGCAGAGGGGATGGGAATGGTTAGGGATAGACCTGACTGAGCAACTTAGCTTGGCCTGGGATCCAGCCCATGCCCTCAGCCTCACAGCCCTGTATTTCAATCAAGTGACTCAGCCAGAGGCAGGAAAGCCCAGGCGCCTGTGGCCGGGAGTGATGGCAACACAAAACACATTTGTCTAATCAGAAGCTAGTGGTGATGGCATCCTTTCTGTCAAGACTTACAGTGAAACAATGCTTCTTCAAGGGAAGAAAAATAAACTTACATTCACTCAGAAATAAAGTGATGCCTATCTTTCCCCTTCTAACTCTGAAGGCAAATATGTGGAATTGTTTGCTAGGTCTCTTATATCTATCTACCTACCCCCAAATATTTTTTGATGCATTTATAGAAAGAAGAAGACTTATCTAGGAATAATAAATCAAATCTATACTAACAGCGACAAAGCGTTTAGAAAGTATGACATTAGGACATGCTCTCATTTTGGCCTTCTTTTCTCAATCATCACTACAAAGGATAACGCATAGGAAAGTGTTTTTGTGGGTTGCAGGTACTTCACATATGTGAAGAAGTCACTGCAGTCATCTGAGGACATTGTACCACATTTCAGCAGAGTGATTCATTCATTCTTTTCTTTGTTAATTTATTAATTAATTTAAAATACTTACACTAGGTTCCCACTGAGTGCCAGAAACAGTGCCAGGCTATGTGGATACAGAAATAAACCACAAGTTCTGAGCCCTCAGGGGCTCAGTCTTTTCCCAAATTGTTCTTTTCATCTCCATCCTATTCCAACCACAGCTGCACGTCTCTTTCCTCCCTATTTCCTTCTCTTTCCCCCCCTCTCCAGTTCTGAGCCACTTAAGACTGAGGTCATGTGCTTCTCCCACATTCTGCAATAGTCCTCGCACAGGGTCAAGTGCCCAATGGGCACTAGAGAAAAATATGTATTTAGTGACTTAGGAGGCAAATAATTAGTGAAACATGTGGCTTTATTACCATTTTTAAAACCTGCTTTCATTATACTGTATTTCTGTCAAGCTACCTACCCTGAAGTTCCCTGAAACACTGTGGCTGTCTAATCCTTTAAAAATTCTCTGCATTTTCAGTAAATGTAGTATAATTATTGTACATCTCTCAGTAATTTTTTTAAAGTTTATAAAGTTATATTTATCAAATAAAAGTTTTCCTATATAACTTTTTAAAAATCCCCAAAATTCCCTGAAAGCAGTTCTCTCCTCCTAACAATCTTAAGAGGTTGTAAATTAATAACAACAAATAAATGAGCAGAAACCATTCTCCTTTCAATTACCTGTGGATCACGTGTTCTGCATGAGGGCAAACAATAGAGGAGACCCTTACAAAATCAGGAGGGGGCATCAAAAGCTTGAAGCAACAGAAAGTGGAAACATTTTCTGACATCTGATTCATTTGGATGTGGAAATTCTCTACCAGACTTCAATTTGGGAAACCATGAATGGAAAATAACCCAGAATCAGATTTTTAAGACCGGAAGAAACCTCATCTGTTCTAACTCTCTAGCTTTATATAGAAACCAAGGCTCAGGGAGAAGGTGGGACTAAACCCAGATCGCACAGATTGTCTTTGGCATATGCAGAAGTTGAAACCAAGCCACCTGCCTCCGAATGCAGGGCCCATTATCTCCTCAGAGTGGCCAGGAGCACGGTGCACACATGACAGCAGTCCTTGAGGTAATGGCTACTGACAGTCATATGCCCCCACATATGCAACTTTCCAGTTGCTCTCATTGCTTCCTCCTAGCAAGCCTCTGCCTTTCTTAGGGCAACTAAAGACAGCTCCCCGGAGCTCTGGGGCTTCCTGTGTAACTGAACCACTCTCTTGGATGGCAAGCCTACTTTCATTCTATAAAATGAGACTATTTTCTGTCCTCTTCTGTTCAGGATTGTGATGCAGATCAATGAGATACTAGTCACCAAGGAAACCTACATTCTTTGAGGAAAACTTGAGTCCCAATAGAGCATTTACATCATGATCAAGTCCTACTAATACCAAGAGTTGGATTCCAGGATTTTATGAAGACTGACAATGTTTTTAATGTCTCTATGTTTAAATATCCTAGAAATATTAATAGCATACACACATGCAGGCAATCTAAGTAACACGCAGTAACACTTGACACTTGATCCTTATAGTGACTCTGGTAAGTGAGGATAGAATTTGTTCATTATCATCAATTTACAGAAGAGGAAACTAGCTCAAAGAAGCCATCTGTCTTGCCCAAGGTCACACAGGTAATAAAATTCTGGGGCAATGACTTTCTCTAGGACCCATTTGAATTTTCTGCAAATTACTGTGCAAATTAGTTTTTGAATTTTCTGCTCAAATTTTGCACCTCAGCAACACTAAAGAGCTACCTTTTCTGTTATATTTGAGACATTTAGCAAGAAGTACAGCTTGACCCTGCATTTTCAACAGCAACCCCATGGACTAGCACTCATCTCTCCAGGAAGATAAACACAGGGGAGTTATGAGGGGTGAACTTTCGGTCTAACAAACAAGATTAACCTTCATGATGCTTTTAATTATTCATAATTTATTCTCTACATTCTTTCAAAAACAATCTCAGATGGCTCCTAGCTCTGACAATAATTCAATCAAAAGTATTGTATTCATTTGTGTGTGTGTTTTTAAACTTTATTAATATAGATGCAAAGAAAAAGATTTAAAAGGCTATATCCCAAGTTTTGCTTTAATTGTTTCTGAGTATAGATGTATTGATACTATTATCAATGTTAATCTGGATCTTACCTTTTTGCTGCAATAAATATGTTTAGTTTTGGTAATAAGAAAAACAATAAAGGATATTTTTATTTTTAAAACATTCTTCATTCTGAAAAATGGGAAAAGTGGATGTCTCCATAGGGACTAGAGAAGCTCTATTACTGTGACTCAGAGAATGGAAAATGCAAACCCTAAGCCCTCTAGAACCTTGGTCCTACCGCTCAATCTGGATACATGAAGCCCCTAAGAATATATAATGATCTGCCTGGACACCAATTTTATTCAGATATTTTGAGGAAAAATCTTTATATATTTAAACCAAAGTCCATATATTATGAAATCAAATGAAAAAACTGCATAAGTGCAGGAGCACTTGTTGGTCTTCTTTTCCATTGCTGGGGTCTTCTACGGAGAAGTTTGGTAAGCCCTAAGAAAAACATTATAATCTTATCCCTCACTCCAACTTTTGAGAGAGTGACAACCTCATTAATACCAAGGAAGTTTTCCTCTTAATTGGAAAAAATAAGCCACATTTTTCTTCATCTACTGTATCTTTAAAAATTCTTTATAAAACAGGTGACCGGCAAACATATTGCCAAGGAGCTCTGGAAGCCTACACAGGCACAGTTCACCCTACCTCTCTCCCAAAGAGGAGAAACACCTAGACTAGCATCTGGGTTTTGAAGATGGTGGAACCTGGGCTTCCCCTGGGCTGCCTCACATTTCTACAAGGCAGCAGACCACTCTGCACAAGGTGCTAATTCATTCATTCCACAAATGCTTATTGAGCAAAACCTGAAAAAGGCCTCTTAGGGGACAGTGGAATCATTCACCAGCCAACGGTTAGTGCTAACTGGTCAGATGTGGACAATCAATCTTTCATTAGACCCCAAACCACCTCTAGGATAAAGCAAACAGGGCTCTGCCCCACCCACACACTAGCAGCTGGGCAGGATTAGGCAGGCCTTCTAGAACAGGACTGCTGCTGAGAGACTAAGGCAGTCACGGATTACCTCCGGAATAACGGAAACTCCTGCACCATAAATGACATAATATCTCTAAGATGTTTTGCACAGTGCCTGACACCTGGTGAGAACCCAATAATGTTACATATTTTGGTATTCCAGCTTACTTTTACTCAAGGAGCACAAAGAAAGTGTAAAGAACACAGGTTTTAGAATCAGATTGGATTTGAATCCCAGCTAAGCTACTTCCTAAGTGACTAAAGGAAGCAATCGTTCTGAGTCTGTTTCTCATATATAAAATAGGGTATAGTATACCCCTCATGTGACTTTGTGACAATTAAGGATATATTTATTACATAAAAAGAAGGGTCTGGCCCATAGTAAGCGTCCAGTAAACAACAGTCAACATTGCCCTGTTGCAGTCCCCACACCTTCTCTTCTCCTTCCTGGCTGCTTTTTATGGGTTCTGCAATCTGATTTCACCTGGACACCACACTATGGGTGAGAAGGGGCAGAACAGAGGTGAAAAGGAGGGGAGGAAGGTGAGAGGAGGGAAATGCTGGAGACCTTCCATAGAAATTCAGCCAAATTATCTGTCCCTTTCAATCATCCTACTCTATCTGGCTGCTCCAACCTACAGACAGCAGGGGTCACCATTTTGGTGGGGAAGGGCTGCCATCAGGGGGACGACGGCAGTTTGCATCCACCCCACCTTCCAGGGTCTCTCTATCTGAAGCCCCAGCGGGCTTCCTCTGCACATTCCTCCCAGGCTGTGTGGCTGAGCGGGCTGACAGTGTGATTCATAGCTTGTTCTTATCTAGGTTTCCATCTCAACCCTGGGCCCAAAGCCCTGGAGGCTGTTGGTCACAAACCAGCACTAAATGAAAAGAAGAACTTTTCTTTAAGGCAGGAAGTTGAGCCCCTCAAGGTCAGAGGGGATTTACAAAGGGAGGAGGAAGGAAAGGGAAGAGGCGGCAGAATGGGAGCAGAGAGAGACTGACTTCCTATCTGCTGGTGGAGCCCTGTGTCTTAGACGCTAAACGCAGTCGTTTTTTTTTCCACTTTGAAGGATGATAAAGCCCACTCATGTGGTTTATAGCACGCTGTGGGACGAGGTGTGAATATGGAAGAGAATTCCAAAACAAGTCTTATTTTCAAAGGAGAAATCATCATTCCCTGGCCGACATTTCCCAACACCCCACCGGTAAACAGGTCCTAACGCCCTACCTTTCTGCACCTGAGCAATCTGAGGGCAATTACTCTGCAGCCAGGTCTTCCCAGCACCCAGCCCCAAGCCCAGATCAGTCCCTGAAAGACCCAGAAAACTCGAGAGCCCAGCAGAACCCCCGCCCACCCGGGCATCCCAGCTTCCTGGCCGCCTGGGCAGCGGAGGTGGCTCTGGAGTAGGTGGGAAACTGAGGAAAGGAGCTTACCCGCTGCCAACACGCAGTTCCCATTTTAGAACTCGGAAAACTAAGGAACATCATTCTACACCACCTCCCTCACTTCACAGAGGAGGAAGCAGAGACCGAGAGAGGGAAACAAAGTTGCCCGAGGTAACACAGCGAGTGGGCAAAGTAGAGACTGGAACCTGAGTGCGCACCTCGGAGTCGCTGCCTTGCCATCTCTCTCGTCTTCTGGCCCCCAGACCTCGGCCTGGCGTTGCAAACCCCGCAGCCCCGGGCGCGGCGCGTTACCTTCCCCTGGGCTGGGCGCTGCGAGCCTTCACTCTTCCGACGGGCGCAGGCGGTTCTGCCTGGCTCGCAAGCGCACAGCTCAGCCCGGGTGTCTCCCGGCGCTGTCAACGCCGAGCGCTGTGCGCGAGTCCCCCCCGCGGGCGGCAGGCGGCGCGCAGGGGCCGGTCCTGGGTGCTACGGCCAATGGCGCTGCGCCCGCTCCCCGCCCCGGCCTCCCCGCCCGGCACCCAGCGCCCTCCAGCCCCGGCCCTCTCGCCTTTTCTCCCTTTGCCCTCCACCCCGCCTGCTGTGTTTCTCCCGCTCCCAGCCTCCTCCTCCAGTGTACCTTGCCCCGAAACAACTTGTTTTCTGTACAAATAAAGAAAGCAGCATTGTTATTATTCTCATCACGGCGCTTTAGGGGGCTTTGGAGCCCGAGAACGTGGAGCACTAGGAGCCCCTGCCCTCCGAGTGGGGACAGCCACCGCGCAGGGAAAGGGGCGCGGAGGGTAAAGAGCCGGTCCTGGGGTGAGTTGCTTTAACCCTCGGGACGTCAGTTTCCTCACGTGTGAAACAGAAGAAAAGAAGCTTTACGGGTTGTTGAGAGGACTAAATTAAGTGATGCTTTAAAATACAATAATTCTGGCTGGACGTGGTAGCTCACGCCTACAATCCCAGCACTTTGGGAGGCTGAGGCGTGTGGATCACCTGAGGTCAGAGGTTCGAGACCAGCCTGCCCAACATGGTGAAACCCCATCTCTACCAAAAATGCAAAAAATTAGCCTGGCGCGGTGCCTGTAAAACCAGCTACCCGGGAGGCTGAGGCTGGAGAATGGCTTGAAACCGGGAGGCGGAGGTTGCTGTGAGCCGATATTGCGCCACTGCACTCCAGCCTGGGCAATGAGAGTGAAACTCCACCTCAAAAAAAAAAAAAAAATTATATATATATATATATATATATATATATATATATATATATGTATTACATACATACATACACACACACACACACACACACACACACACACAATAATTCCTAGAAAAATGGTGAGTACGACATGTACTGCCTGAGCTACCCCCTGGGGTATGCAAAGAGGACTGGTACGCTCCTGGAAGGTACTGTCTGGCAGGTAGGCAGACAATAAAATACAATAAATACAATATTGTGGCTGGGCACGGTGGTGTGTAATCTCAGCATTTTGGGAGGCCGAGGCAGGTGGATCACCTGAGGACAGGAGTTTGAGACCATCCTGGCCAACACAGTGAAACCCGGTCTCTGATAAAATTAAAAATGAAAATAGAAAAATTAGCCAGGCATGGAGGCAAGCGCCCATAGTCCCAGCTACTTGGGAAGCTCAGGCAAAAGAATCACTTGGACTAAGAGGTGGAGGCTGCAGGGAGCCAAGATCACACCACTGCACTCCAGCCTGGGTGACAGAGCAAGACTCCATCTCAAAAATTAATTAATTAATTAATAATAAAATAATAAAAACATTGTATCAGTGCCCATATTTACAAGTTGCCCATGATGAGACCAGCCCAGGCAAACCTCTGAAGGAGGTGAACCTTAAAGCCTTTTTCCTTATCATCTCCTATTGTCCATTCAACTGAGGGTGGCCCAGGTCTGTCTTTAGTTCTTCTAAAGGTCTTCCTCCCCACAAACTTACAAATGCTTAATGCCAAGGGCCTCACTTAGTGCCCAGTGCAAACTACTAGCCTGGCCAGAGAGTCCTGGCACTGCGTGGAGATGTGCATTCTGGCTTTCATTCAGTCTTTGAGAGCCTAGTGTGTTCCTGTGCTGGGTGAGCACTCCACATGCAAAAGAGGAATAAGCCACTGGTCTTCCCTTTGAAGAGACAGATTTGTACATAATTTCATTTTAGGGTGTTATAATAGGTTTACAAAGTGTTGTAGAGTCACTGCGCTTAATGAGGGGGACAATAAAAACTTAAATACAAATGTGATCAAGATAGGTCTTGAAGGAGGGCTATGAGTTAGGTCAGATTGAAGGGGTGACAGAACACTGGGTGCAGAGAGGCAGGCAGAGGCGTGAAGATGCCTCTCATATGTCATGGCTATTGCACAGGATTTGAGACAGTGAGGCAGAGATGAAGTTAAGGAGGTAGGTGGGCAGAAGTTGGAGGAGTGGCTGTACGTGCCTTGCCGAGGGAAGCAGGCTGTGTCCTGTTGGTGATGGCTGCTGGTGAATGATTTTTTTTTTTTTTTTGAGATGAAGTTTCACTCTTGTTACCCAGGCTGGAGTGCAATGGTGCAATCTCGGCTCACCGCAATCTCCGCCTCCTGGGTTCAGGCAATTCTCCTGCCTCAGCCTCCTGAATGATTTTAAGCAAGGGAGTGGCATGACCTCAGATGCTTTTGGTAATACACTTATTTTTGATTGCACCTGCCTTATTTATCCCCTTCCTGCCCCTGTCTAGCTCTGGAGGGCAGGCACTGGGTCTTGCTCGCCTCTGGGTACATTGCATCACCTGGCATAGGGCTTTGAAGGAACTAAACATGTGCTATTTCCAGTATCACTCCTCCCCTGGAAACAAATAGCAATACTTAAATGCTAAAGAGGGTCGCAGGATCCTCACTTCAGGTTCTGGGGCAGGCAGGTGGGGGAGAAATTTCAAGGCAGGGTCTTGTTGTGGCTGTCAATTGGTCCAAATCTTGTATGGCTTGGAGACTAAATCTTAGAGCTCTTGGCTAAGGTCCAAATGCTGTTAAAAATGTCAATTTCTAATAGGATCTTAGATCAATTTCTTAACCTCCCTGTGCTTCAGTTTGCTCATTTATTAAAGAGACAATAATTGCACTGCTCTCTCAGGCCTACTGTGAAGATTAAAAGAAGATGCACATGTTTAGCACAATGCCTTGAACATATAGAACGCTGAACAAGACTTGGTTAACATGATCACATCAAGTCAGCAGTGGTCTGTTCCATCTATCCCATAGGAACCCTTCAAAATGGTTTGCATATAAGTGACACTTAAACTTCCCAGAATTCTAGGTTGACGTTGAAGGGGAAGGCAAGAGGGTAGGGACAGCATGGTGTAAGTTTAGATGCACAGACTTTGGTGTATCTCCTGGCTCTACGACAGAACTAGCTGGATGACTTTGAACAAGTCACTTAATTTCTTTCTTTCCTTTTCTTTTTTCTTTTCTTTCTTTTTTTGGCAGGGTCTCACTTTGTTGCCCAGGCAGTGGACAAACACAGCTCACTGCAGCCTTAACATCCCAGGCTCAAGCCATCCTCCCACCTCAGCCTTCCAGGTAGCTGGTACTACAGGCACACACCACCACGCCCAGATAATTACTGTTTTCTTGGTAGAGACGTGGTTTCATAATGTTGACTTCTTGAGCTAAAGTGATCTGCCCACCTCAGTGTCTCAAAGTGTTGGGATTACGGGCGTGAGCCACTGCACCCAGCCTGAGTCACTTAACTTGTTATTGATTGTTCTATAAAACAGAAGTAGTAATATTACCTGCCCCATGCAAAGGAAATAATACATAACACATATAGCACATTGCCTGGCCTAAGGTAAGATCTCAATACATGTTAGCTAATAGTGTGATAATGGCTGGAAGAGAGTTATTATAGTTTTTGGAAACAATACTCTCCATGTCTCTGCCTGCCTCTCTGCACCTCACTGTTCTGTCACCCCTTCCATCTGACGTAACTTGTGCCCTCCTTCAAGACCTACCTCGATCAGTTGAATTTAAGCTTTTGTTGACCCCCTCCTTCAGTGTATGTGACTCTAATATATTGGAAAGGGAAAGTGTAATCCTGGAAAAAACTAAACCTACATGTAAAGGTTGGTGCTGGATCTGTGAAAACTAACTGGGAAAGGAGTAGAAGTGAGCTTAGAAAACTGCAGGGAGCGCATGGGCCTGGAAAAGTTTTGTAGGGAAACTTGAGTTATTTAAGTTCAGAACCCCTGTCTGAACAAGGATAAGATTCTTGTAGCTCTACAGAACTGAACAAGGTGGAGTATTGTTTGCAGGATTGTGTATGACTGCTCTCTGAGCCGCCCTCTTGGAATGGTGGAAGGCTGGTGCTTTTCAATGAGAATCTGAAAATTTAACCCCTAACACCACCCAACAGTGACTTTATAGGATCATAGGCACATTGCCAAATTGTTTAGTTTTATCAGCTAGTTAGTAGGTAAATATTTATTGGTAGCATAGGGTAGGTGTGGTTCCTTCAAGCTTGAAAGATCCTCCCCTCTATTTCTGACCCAAGGAATCCGTCTTATGCATCAAGGCCTAGGACAAGTGTCACCAGATTCTGCCCTCCTAGACTGAATAAATTAATCCTTGCAACCTCTCCAGTTCCTGTGATGTATTCCTCAATTTTCATATATCAATTTCATCCTGTCTTTATAGTTACTTGTCACAGGATCTGCTACTCCCTACTAGTTTTAAAGCTCACCCACTTCAGGGACCCCTTCTTTATCCTGTATTTCTTCTTATCACTTCCATCCTTCTCCCCATGTCATCTCTACCCAAAATGACTTATGCACAATAGGCACTAAATAAATGCTTGACAAATTGCATTGGCAGGCAGATCTCTCATAGTATGCATGTTACAAAGAGCAGCATTTTTGCCACAATGAAAAAGCAAAAGAACCTTTCTCTTAAAGACATGACTTTGTCTTTAAGCTATCTGAATTTATAACTTCTTGCCCACCAGAAATTGTAGATATTGCTAAAATGCTATATTACACCTGGCATGGTAACGTGGTTAGATGACTTATACCAGTTAGGTGTCAAACGTACAGCATGTAAAACAAAATCTAGCCATGGTACTAGGTCACCAAAGCAAGAATTTGTTTTTTTAAATTATTTGTAAATACTGACTATCCTTTTAACTTTCAAAAGTATGAAACTTTGGCCTTGAATCAAATTGTGTTAGCAATCTTTCCACAGTCTTTAATAATGCCTTGAACTTCTACAGGTCTTTGTATTTTTCAAAGCCCTTTCACTTTGATTATCTTATTTGATCTTCACTCAATCCTATGATGTAGGAAGGGCAGCTGTTAGTGTCTGCATTTTACAAATGAAGATAGGAGGCACATGAGAGGAACAGGCCCTTAAACCAAGGCCAAATGGCAAATGACAAAATCAAGGTCAGAACCCAGGGATCTACTATACCAGGGATATTTCATATATTCGTGAAGACTGTGGCATCATTATTTATTATCTATATGAGTAACAACCTCATAACTTTTAATTTATAATCATACGTATGTATTTTTATATGGTGTTCCTTTAAAAAGCAAGAAAAACTGGCCAACCATGGTGACTCATGCCTGTAATCCCAGCACTTTGGGAAGCCAAGGTGGGCAGATTGCTTGAGCTCAGGAGTTCGAGACCACCCTTGGCAACATGGTAAAACTCCATCATTACCAAAAGTACTAAAAATTAGCTGGATGTGATAGCATGCACCTGTGGTCCCAGCTTCTTGGCAGGCTGAGGTAGAAGGGTTGCTTAAGCCTGGGAGACAGAAGTTGCAGTGAGCCAAGTTCACGCCACTGCACTCCAGGCTGGGTGACAGAGTGAGACTCCTTCTCAAAAATAATAAATAATAAATGAGGAAAGAAAATGAAAAACTTTTGTAGTGATCACCTCCCTCAGATATGTATGTGTCATCATCATTAGATATTACTTCAGTGTCTTTCATCTGTGTATGTCAACATTATACTTTTTGAAAACCTCTAGATTTCCTCTGTGTTTTAGAATGAATTTTGTTATTTTAATGTTTAATAAAAAAAATTGCTTCAAAAAATAGAAGACCTCCACTTATATGAGGTACCTAGAAGAGTCAGCAAAGAGACAGAAAGTAGAAGAGTTGTGACCGGGGTCTAGAGAGGCGAAGGTTCTAGGGAGTTACTGTTTAATGAGCATAGAGTCTCAGCGTGGGACAATGAGAAAGTTCTGGAGATTTTCTGCATTCACATTGCAGAACCATGTGAGTGTACTTCATACCACAGAATTGTACATTTTAAAATGGTTAGGATGGCTGGGTGCAGTGGCTCATGCCTGTAATCCCAACATTTTGAGAGGCTGAGGTAGGAGGACTGCTTGAGCCTAGAAGTTTGAGACAAGCCTGGGCAGCATAGTGAGACCTGGTCTCTATAAAAAAATAAAAATAAAAAATAGCTGGGCATGATGGCACATGCCTATGGTCCTAGCTACTCAGGAGGCTGAGGTGGGAGGATTGTTTGAGCCTGGGAGGTCAAGGCTACAGTGAGCCATAACTGGACCACTGCACTCCAGCCTGGGTAATAGAGTGAGACCCAGTCTCAAAAAAAAAATTGTTAGAATGGTAAATTTTATGTTATGTATATTTTATCACAATTAAAAAAACAGAGGCCAGGCATGGTGGTTTACACCCATAATCTCAGCACTTTGAGAGGCCAAGGCAGGAGGATCACTTGAGCCAAGGAGTTTGAGAACAGCCTGGATAACATAATGAGAACCAATCTCTACAAAAAATTTTTAAAAAATTAGCTGGGTATGGTGGCACATGGCTGTGGTCCCAGCTACTTGGGAAGCTGAGATGGAAGAATCATTTAAGCCTGGGAGGTCAAGGCTACAGTAAGCCATGATCATGCCACTAAACTTTCCAGCTTGGGTGACAGAGCAAAACTCTGTCTAAAAAAAAAAGGTAAGACCATCTAATCTGAGAGACTCTCTGGTAGAAGAAGGCTAGTTATAATGTAGTAACCCATGACCTTTTTAATTTTATTTATTTAATCTTTGAAATTCATCTTACCTAAGAGCCCTTCTGTACTTACTGCAGAAGAGAAAACAGTAATCTGTAGTGACTCTTACTAACTTTTTAAAATAATCCAGAATGGGGTTGAGGTTTGTGTGTGATAAAGTGAGATCCTGATTATTACAGCTACTACTATTTGAGCACTTCCTAACTGCCAGGAACTAGACTAAATTCATGTATACCCATTATTTCATGTAATCATCTAAGCAGCACTCAGTGGTCACAGATGAGAAGCTGAGTTATATGAGGGTTTATTTACTTACCCAAGGATACACAGCCCTTGCTGTTCAAAATGGTAGCCACTAGCCACCTGGGTCTAGTGACTAGTCTAGACTAAAATGTACTGTAAGTATAATATATATACACACACAGCACTCATCAATAATTTTGTATTGATTACATGCTAAAATTATATTTTGAATATACTTAATTAATATGTTATCAAAATTAATTTAATCTGTTTTCACTTCTTAGTGTGGCTACTAGAATATTTTAAATTAAATGTGTGTCTTACATTATATTTCTTTTGGACAGGGCTGCTTGAAGCTGACTGGCTAACTTCCTCTACCTCAGTTTTCCCACTTGGGAGAAGAAGTAGTCAGCTCTGTTTCTCACTGTTCCAGTGGGAAGTTCTCCCATCACCTCCTTCCTACCATGGTGCCACATCCAGAGAGGGACTTGTGAGTTATTGTATACAGGATAAGAGACATGTTGAAAGATCTTAACTCTGTGTTAGTTACTATGCTTTAGAATTCAAAGCACAATAATTACAAAATGTTATCATTGCTACTGACTGGGGTTTTTCATCCCGTTTCAAGTAGAGAAGGACCTTTGTTTCTTCTTTTTTTTTTTTTTTTTACTGAGATGGAGTCTCACTCTGTGGCCCAGGCTGGAGTGAAGTGACGCAATCTCAGCTCACTGAAACCTCCATCTCTCAGGTTCAAGTGATTCTCCTGCCTCAGCCTCCCTCAGCTGGAATTACAGGAATGCACTACCATGCCCAGCTAATTTTTGTATTTTTAGTAGAGACAGGGTTTCACTATGTTGGCCAGGCTGTTCTCGAACTCCTGACCTCAAGTTATCCACCTGCCTTGGTCTCCCAAAGTACTGGGACTACAGGTGTGAGCCACTGTGCCTAGCCAGAGAAACCTTGATTAACCATACACTTCAAGAAGGAAGTTCCTGGTGCATATGAAACATAATTTTGTTCCATCCCTTGTTTATTCAATTATTCATTCATGTACTTGCTTCATATTATACATATTTATTGAATGACCATTATATATGGTATTTTGCTATGAAGAATTCAAAGATGAATCACATTAGGGTTTGCTGTTGATTCCCTTTCAAAAATATATTAGTTTATTTCCTTGCTTTTTATATTAAACATCACAGGCAATGTAAGTAAAAAGCCCTGAACTTATGACCAGGGAGTCATATGGCCAAGAACCCAGTTCTGGTTTATAAAAATCAGCATGTCTCTTCAACTCTGAATCTCAGATTTTCCATCAATAAAAACTGGAAAGGATGGATAAAAATATACACTTTTCCTATAGTAAAAAATGTAAATAAGATCATTCTGAATATAAATTACTACTTACTGTTGATCTCCCAGGACTCAAGCAATCCTCCCACCTCAGCCTCCAGAGCAGCTGAAACTATAAGCATGCACCACCACACCCAGCTAGTATTTCATATTTATTAAAAGATATTGAATTTGAAGTCAGGAGATTTGGCTTCTCTTCTGAATCCTGCTAACAATATACTGTGTGGCCTTGAATAAGTCATTTAACCTCTCAATGCCTCAGTGTTCTTACCTCTAAAAATAAAAAGTCAGGCTGCATAGATTCCAAGCTTTCCTCTAGCTCAAAAATCCCAGGTTTTAAGAGTTTGTGTGATTTTTAAGACAGTCATTCTTTGAAGATCAGCATTTAAATTTACCAGTCATAATGATCATATCAATTATCTAGTCTTAGATCTTACAGGGTTTTAATGTGTGAAATACTAGTAGCTTTTCTGAAAATTGTGCTTGTTAGCAGAAAAATCTGCACTTCAGATTATGTTACCCTCTGCATCTTTAAAAGACAAATGGAAAAGAAAAATATTAAAGAAATTTAAAACAACTGTTTCACTTATCTATTGGTGTGCTTGCTGCAAACCACTCCAAAACAAAGTGGTTAAAATGACAAGTTATAATTTCTGTGGGTTGGGTGGTTCTGCTGCTGCACTCACTACTTGGGATTTCTCATGTGGCTGCATTCAGCTGAGAGCTCAGCTGAGGGTGGAACCCCCAAGATAGTCTCTCCTGCTCCTGGGCCTCTCCCCACATGGCCTCTCATTCAGTAATTTAGCCTAAGATTTTCACATGGCTGCTGGATCCCAAGCATTGCAAGAGTCAAACCTCAATGTGAAAGTGTTTGTGTCATGCTTGCTAATGTTCACTTGTCCAAAGCAGGTTTTATGACCAAGTTCAGTATCAATGTGTGAGGGCCTGAATATCTAGAAGCATGTTTTATCAGGGACTACCAATGTAACAGTTCACTGCCAAAACTTCCATTCAACTGGGTTCTAGTTAACTGAGATGTCATCCCTCTCTCTCATGCTCTAACATAAATCACTCCATATTCTACTTACATGCTTTGTGAATCTTGTATTTCTGCATATGTAATCCTCCTCTTTAATTATCATCAGTTTATATTTTGGTCTTCACTCTTCAAAATGGAAGTTTCATGAATAAGTGAAGAGACAGTGTCTTATTCCTCTCTGAATGTCAAGCCTCTGTATCTCTGCATAAGGAACACTGCACTGAATTGAATTTTTAAAACTTTACCAAATGCAAAAGATTATTTCATTTTATATTGCAGCAGGGCAAGGATTCCTAACCTAGATTCTTTATTTTCATTAATCCCTATTTGAAATATAGCGTTTCCTTCCATTATAAATGTAAGCAACAACCCGCAGTAGTATTATCAGTAGATGCAACTTTATCACCAATATAAATCTCACATTTTTCATTTAACACTACAATTGACTTGTTGCAGATATTGTAAATACTAAAATTTTTTAAATAACTGAAAAATAATTTGAATAATAATTTAAATATAATTGATTTTCTTTGTAATCCTGGGTATTTTATTTTATTTCATTTAGAAACATTATCTGAGAAAAAGTACATGAGTTTTACCAAACTTCCCAGACTGTCCATGGCAAAGTAAAGATAAAGAACCCCTGCCTGGAGTGAGCACCTGATTTGGAAGACATTTAATACCCAGAAGAAGAATCTATATTCCACCCCACAGGAGCAACATCAGCATCACCTGGGAACTTGTTAGAAAAACAGATTATCAGGCTCTGCCACAGACATTCTAACTCTGGCGGTCAGGCCGAGCAATCTGAGCTTCGATAAGCCTTCCAGGTGATTTTGGCATGTACAAGAGTTTAAGAGCCATTGAACTAGGAAAAACAGCTAGTTGCAACTGAGGTATACAGGAGTTGCTAAAGCCTATTTAATCAATCAATAAGTATTGATAAATACAATGTGTATCTCCTATTCCTCAGCACTGTGAAAGGTACCACAGGAAAATGTTCTACATCTTCATTTGAGTGATGATAATGTAGATGTATACATATATTTTAAAAACTTTAGGCTGCACACTTATGGTTTGGACACTTTACTATATGCATGTCATATCTCAATTTTTAAAACAAGTATACTGTAGGAGACATGTAAGAGTTCAATGCATAATCCCTGCCTTCAAGGAATTTTTCAATCACTCTAGAAGTCCACTTATCCAGTCATTTATTGAGTGTCAGGCAGGGTGCTGCATGTTGGGGGATACAACAGTGAATGAGCCAGGCATGAAGTCTGTCCTCATGAAGTATACATTCTAGTGGGAGAGTCAGAGAAATAAACAGGCAACTATGAAACAGTGATAACACCTATTAATTATGAATAATATGCATACTAGTTATCATATTTCATTGATTCTAAGATGCACATCTTTTTTACAGCTTAATATTTCTGAAATAAGGATATGTTTTGCATTCTACAATTGCCAGTTTAATTAGAAGTGTTTTTCTAATGGTACCTAAAGTAATGGTGTATCTTCAGTGTAGAGTATCTTATGAATTCTAAAATATTAAGTATAACAGGAGTTCAGAGAGATGTAAACCAATAAGGATTCCAGGAGTCAAAAAAGAGAAAGGCGAGACTTGAGCCAGGTTAAAGAGTAGGATTTTTAAAAGAGGAAGAGCAGGGAGAACTGGAGATGAAGGCACCAGAGCTGGGAGGAGCAAGCTGTGACTGAGAGACACAGGTTTAATGGGACAAAGAAGGGGAGTGTTACAAAGTGAAGGGAGCTGAACGTCCAGACATGCTAAAATCAGGTTATAAAAGGCCTGGAAAGTCCAGCAATGGTACAGTTAAACATAAGAAATAGCTGAAGATTTCTCAGCAGAACAATAAAAGAAGCTTAAGTATGTGGAATGGACTCAGGGACAGGAGCTATATATATGTCCATTTTCAATTTTTGGTCAACATTTTTTGAGATTAAAGGAAGTAGATTCAGTACCCAGAGAAGTTATATGCTTGCAGCAGAGCCAAGGCAAATACAAGATGACTGCACACACAGGAGCATGTGGCAGAGATGAATGAGCCAACATCCAACCACTCCCCAGAATCCAGTGGAAGAGCACACCCACTGGGTGTTGTTGCTCTTGAACAGCTATACATGAATGGCTGTGCTAGACCCTGCCATTGGCACCAGAGCCAGCCACGCCAGCATTGGGGTACTGGACAATTTCGCCACTCCATTGGGCCTCCCAGAGAGCCCTAGGTGCTCAAGGACTCATTTATCTGCCTTCCATTTTGAAGAGTGCTAATAGTCATACCAGACTCATTGTATCCTTACCACATCCCTGTAAGGTTACCACCCCCATTTTACAGGTGAAGACACTAAGGATCAGAGAAGTGAAGGGATTCACACCCTAGTCTGTCTCCTCTCAAAGTCTGTTCTTTTAGCCAGTCTTCTCTGTGAGTCTCAGGCATAAGCAGACTGCCAGATTAATGACCTCGGACCCCTAGTCATGGGGTCTGGAATGACTACTGCTAACAAAAACTGAGTTTGGAGTCCACCTATGTCCACCAAATTACAGTCTTTTCCCAACCTTGCCCATGCTCTAGCATCTATGAGACTGGATCTTACTATTTGCTCTCACTTTAGTTATTCTGCCAGGGCAGAGAACCTACCCTGAATCCCTGACCCCTTGACCTTCTCCTGTCAACCTCCTCCTCCCAGTTGTGGTCCTACTCCAAATTAGATAAACCCCTGCAACCTCTGCCTTGCTGTCTGCCTGGATCTGAGAGCCATCACTGTCTGGAAACTGCTGCTGCTAAGTCCCACTCCCTGACATCTGATTTCCCATTAGGTCAGGGAGTACCTAAGACTTCAACCCAGAAACTATAGCTGTGCTCAGACTGGGATAGAACTGGCCATTAGATGTGGGAAGTAGTAGATAGAGATAAGAAGGAATCCCAAGGAGAATATTTAATGGCAAAGGAAAGGAGGGGAAACTACAGCCAGGCCAAAGAAATATCAATCAAAAGAGCCTGGCAGAGGAGGGACCAGCCAAGATGGAGTAGGACTGTAACTGATGCCAACATTAGGGAACAAGTGCATGCAAAAGGGAGGATGGAAGTGAAAATAGCAATGACTTTCCAAGTAAGCACTTGAATGTGGAGACAGGGCTTTCTCTGAGTGTGGAGAGAATGGGTAAGGTCACCACGCTGGCTTAAACACTTGGACCTGACCTTGTGGTTCTGACTAAGCCCTCAGTCATTATCATGAAACACTGGTTGCTTTCACCACAGCCCAGCCCAGTCCCAGCCTATTCCGTCTCAGCACCCTCCTTCATTCATTTGCTTACTCAACTAGCAAACATTTGAGCCTCCAATAGAATATAAGATCCATGTAGGCAGAAACATTATCTTTTTTGTCATTTTAGGGCTTAAAACCCAGAGCAGTTTCTGATGCATAGTAGGCACTGGATATATTCATAGAATAAATAAATAATTGATGAGTGTTTGGGAAATGTGCTGAGTCCTAGATGATCTTCTAGTGTGCCAATAGCCTTAAACAGAATATCGAGTACATGTTGCCAGCTGATACTCACCAACAATAAAATTTAAGATTTTAGTAGTCTAGCAGCTGCCAGCTTGTACAGTCTTCAGTCAGATACTTTCTACATTAATATCATTTAAAAATTTCTAAGATAAGAAATAACACGTAGACTTGAAAGAAGGTAAAAATATACTTGATGCTTTATATTGTACTTTAATCCATTTTTTCTACAATGTATTAATTTATTTCTCCTTTTTGTCTCTTTAAGTTTCCTATTTTTAAAAAACTTGTGGTCAGTTCTATCAGTACTACTAAGTGTCTGTTATTGGGTTCAAAGGAACTTTGCACACACAAAGAAATGCTTGGAAATTACCAAAACGGTACAGTCAACCTTGTAGCTCAAAAATTATAGAGTTTGACCACAAGCCTTTTTAGACTTGAGTGGAGTCCCAAAAAGAAAATACTGATGCAACGCTTTGAGATTTTACTCCGGTTACTTCCTAAGGCACTCGCTCAAATAACACTCAAAAGTTTTCAAGATGCAAGTAAACTCTACATTAAGTTCCAATCATCTATGCGCTCACTACAGGATGCTGTGGTTAGTCAGGTTGAACTTCCATCAGCTACCTTCATGTTCACAGTAAACAAATAACAATTCTGGGACTTGCAAAGAAACCATGGGAAACCCTGAATGGGACTTTAACTTTGAATTAAAGGAAACCACAGGCCACCACACTGCCGCCCATGAACATGTTTACATTTTGTCTGAGCACAGTTGAGTGCAAATGGAGTCTCAGTGACTAACAGAGCTCTGTTTAAGCTACAATGTGGTTAAAACAGTCTAATAGTGTAACTCCCCCAGCGGGCTGCTGAGTAGAATATGCTGGGGCCTCAACAATGCAGACAGAGGTGGGGAAGAAGACTGGAGAGGGTGGGATCAGAGTGTCCAGCTGACATTAAGCTACAGGGCCTGAAGGTCCATGGCAAACCTGGGTTTGTGCAGGATGGGTATTACCATCTGTTGGGTGTGTGAGAGGAGGGAAGGAACACTTACACAAGCAGGAGGCATCATCCAAAATGATATACTGTCCACAGATTTACCTAAAATCTGCCTTATTATCATCTTCCTTGAGAGATTAGAATGTAAAAGAAAGTATCAGTGTGGGTATGGTTTATAGAATTTCACTGAAGATTTCCCACTAAAAGTCATACTGAGTGTCTTGGGGTAGAATAGTTTGTATTGAGTAACAGACTATTTTGCAGTGGTGGATAAGAACCAGCAATGGTACATTTCTCAATTCCTATTTCTAAATTCTGCCATTCTAAGATAAAACAGTTGAGGACATAGCAAAGATTTCTCCTTTTCTCTGCCCTCCAGGAAAATTAAATGAGTAAGGGAGCCAATAGAAAGTAAGCTCCTTGCTTGCTTGAGAAGCAGGCCCTGCTTAGCTGGGCAGGGGAAAAGAAGTGTCGGCACTAGAAGTCAAAGCCATGGCCACAGAGCAGAGGGTCTGTGGTCTGTGTAATGTTTATTCTGCGAAGATGACTCCTCCAGAATCTAACCCATCCTTTCTGCTCTCCTTAGAGCCCTGGAAGAGAGACTGGCACAGCTGAGATAGGGTTTGGGACAGGTCACTTCAGGAGCTCTACTAGCTGCCATGTCCACCCCTAGGAAAAGGATGTCTGGACCATTAGTGTACTGCCCTGGGTTAAGAGGCTGGAGAATGAACGCTGCATAAATCAGTGTCATTTCCTTCTTTGTTCAATACATAGCTTATTTATGTTTTGAAGTGCCTGATGCTGAGTGTGCACCACTAAAGGACCATGAGGGTGAGTTATAGAGGGAAGGAAACTCTGACTTGTTCCTAGAAGCTATTTTGTAACATGCAGCAATAGTTTGTGTTTCCAAGCAACTGGACTATCGATAGCAAGACCCCACAGGGGATGGGTAGGTGAGGAAAGACTGGAAAGAGCTGGGTCCCTGATCTCTAGCAAGACTGGGGGAAGAAGGTTGGAGCAGAGCTCAGCCACAACTAAAGTGTTAGGCAAGGAAACTAAGGCAGAAACCCAACAGTGTGGATTTGGGCAGCATAAAAATATCAAGAAAAAGATGCATGAGATATCCTAGAAAGCATGAAGGCCCAGAGCCAGAGCAATATTAATTGGAATCCAGGCTGTCATTTCCTATTAGTGTAACCTTTCACAAATCTCTTAACTTCTCTAAGACTGTTTCCTCATGTATAAAATGGGGCTAATCATGATTTTATAGGGATCTTGTGAGAATTAAACTATAGAAAGTATATAGGCTCAAAATATTATTCTGTTAGATTATAAGCTCCTTGAAAGCAAAGAATGGGTCTTAGCAGCATAGCAACTGCTACAGAGAGAAAGAGTGTTTAATAAATGTGTACTAATAAGTGAAAAACAAGAACCTAATTTCAGATCCCATCTCCAGGTAAGGCTGAGGTTGCTAGTCTATAGACATTCTCTTTCTTATTACTCAAAGTGGAGTTGATGAACATTGATATCCCCTGGGAATGTCCTAGAAATGCAGGCTCTCTGGCCCTAGCCCAGACCTGTCATTTTGCCAGATCCCCATGTGATTCTTTTGACATTAAACTTTGAAAAGCACTGCCTATGTCAGGATGCACAGGAGGAATGAGGAGGCCTGTTTCTCCTGCTGGAAGGCATCTAGTGGCTATAGCTGGGAGCAGCTGGGGAAGGCAGAGCTGTCAAGTAGTGTCCAAACTGAATCCCTAAATTAGGACCACTGTCTGTGAGGGTTTGGACAGATGGCCAGGCTGTTCTGCATCAGAGGAGCCAGGGCCTCAATCCATCTCTGCAGGGACAGTCTGCAGATTCCATGTGTATGTTAGCAAAGGTTGAGTTTCAGACCAGGAGCCTGCTCTTGAGGCAATGTCCAGAGGTCAAAGAGGCAAGAAGTCAAGTTCAGGGGAGTCAGGTGAGAGAGAAGCTAAAACAGGCTGTGCTGGTCTAGAGAGCCAGTCCAGGGGACAAGGAGCTGGGGAGAAACAGAAAGCAGACAATTCTGCCAATACTTGCTGAGCCTCTAATGACATGTCAGAGAGAGACCTCTCACTTTAGGAGAAGTTGCTGCCCATGCTCGTCTAACTCCCTTCAGCCTGGAGGTGGATGTGTTATAAAGTATAAAACTCTGTGTTCACAGTCAGCAGGGACTCAGCATCACAACACATTCGCTCCTCGTGAAGGCAGGTAGGAGGCCTACCAGAAGGTTCTTTCTCCTGCTGACATGAAGAGATGAGCAGTGAAAGTGGGAGAGTAGAAATTTCAGCCACCATTTCTGAAAGTTCTGTGAAAAACAGGCTATTAAGTCCCCAGACCTTTGCTCGCAACACAACCCTGAGTATTTTTGGCCAGGAATGGGCTCCTTCTTAGGAGACAGTAACCCAAAGGACCCAGTAACCCAGATAGCATAGTCTTAGGGGAGCAGTATGGAATACTACCATCCAAGGATGTTAGAGATGGAGGGGACCTGGTGGCTTTCAATCATTTTTTTAATCCATGGAGCCCTGTCTTCCAATGTGATCTTACTCAGAACCCCAACATTTGAAATGGATATCAGCAACGCTGTTCTTCCTGAGGCAGAAGTTGGATCTCAGGGCCATTCCCTTCCCACCTCTAGTCCTCAAGGCCCTCTGAGTCCCCTAGGTGGACCCCAGTGGATTCCATGGAGCAGTTTGAGAACCACTGATATTGAGAACCAAAGATATTCCTCAAGAAGAGCAACCCCAAGGCACATAATCGTTAGATTCACTAGGGTTGAAATGAAGGAGAAAATACTAAGGGCAGCCAGAGAGAAAGGTCAGGTTACCCACAAAGGGAAGCCTATAAGACTCACAGCAGATCTCTCAGCAGAAACCCTACAAGCCAGAAGAGAGTGGGGGCCAATATTCAATATCCTTAAAGAAAAGAACTTTCAACCCAAAATTTCATATCCAGCCAAACTAAGCTTCACAAGCGAAGGAAAAAGAAAATCTTTTGTGAACAAGCAAGTACTCAGAGATTTCATCACCACCAGGCCTACTTTACAAGAGCTTCTGAAAGAGGCATTAAACAACCAGTATTATGAACCCAGGAGGTGGAGGTTGTGGTGAGCCAAGATCACGCCATTGCACTCCAGCCTGGGTAACAAGAGCGAAACTCCGCCTCAAAACAAACAAACAAACAAATAAAAATCAGTATTAGCCTTTCCAAAAATATACCGAAAAGCAAAGAGCATCAACATAATGAAGAATTACATCAACTAATGGGCAAAACAGTCAGCTAACATCAAATGGCAGTAATAAACTCACATATATTATTATTAATCCTAAATTTAAATCGACTAAATCCCCCAATCAAAAGACACAGCCAAAACCCATCGGAATGCTGCATCCAGACCCATCTCACATGCAAGGATACACAAAGACTCAAAACAAAGGGATGGAGAAAGATTTACCAACCAAATGGGGAGCAAAAATAAATAAATAAATAAAAAGCAGGAGTTGCAATTCTCTCCTCTGATAAAATAGATTTTAAAGCAACACAGATCAAAAGAGGCAAAGAAGGTCATTAGATAACAATAAAAGGATCAATGCAACAAGAAGAGCTAACCATCCTAAATATATACGCACCCAATACAGGAACACCCAGATACATAAGACTTATAAAGAGACTTAGACTCCCACACAATAACAGTGGAAGTCTTCAACATCAATATTAGATAGATCAACGAAACAGGAAATTAACAAGGATATCCAGGACTTGAACTCAGATCTGGAACAAGTAAACTTAATAAACATTTATAGTACTCCCCACTTTAAATATACAAAATATACACTCTTGTCAGTACCACATCACACCTACTCACAGGTTTAAATGAAATATTGGTTGGCTACTTATTTGTTATTTTCTTCCCTCATTTTTTTCCTGTCTCCATTATTAAGCACAATTATTGGCATAAAAGAGGTTTTCAATACCCATTTTTAGACTGCATTCTAGCCAGGGCAATAAAGCAACACTCCCGTTCTCTCTCCCTCTTCCTCTTCCTCTTTCTTCCTCTCCTTCATTTTGTTCTCTTTCTTTCTTTCTCTCTTTCTTTCTTTTTTTTTCCAAAAAAAAAAAGGAGAAGTGAGGTGTTGCCACCCATCTGCTGGGTTGAATGAGAACCTTGGCAGGCTGCCATGCCTTGAACATCTCTTGGACCCCAGTGACTGAGCCTTATCAGGGTAAGGGTAGGAGAGAGGGGCTCTGGACGGTCACTTGTAGCTTGTACCGGTCCTAAATGGAGAGTTGACTAAGTTGAAACAATATAATCTCATCCATAAAATGGGGATACTTAAGCCGAATACTTTCTGAGATCATTTTAGTTCGACTTAGTTTCGTTAAATTGTTTGATATTAAAAAAAATGAGAAACATAGTATGTGTTTTCATATCCCAATTGAGAAGATTAAATTTTGTCCAGTTTACATACATTTTAGATAGAAGGAACAATCACAGCAGAGTAATTCTAGCACAGAATTTTATCATTTAAAAAAAAAAGAAAGAAAGAAATGCACACTGATAGGGTTAGCTTCCCTGAGGCACAGGACAAAACTGAGGGGAAAAAAAAAAAAAAAAAAAGAACCACTGCTCTACACTGGTCCTAGCTTTAAACAAATGAGGAAAAGGAAGCCCATGATGACAAGGTCTTCGAGCACCTGGCACCAGCTCACCTCACTAACCCTGTGGCTCCCTGTACTTTATCTATTATGGTGTCTCTTCAGTCTTCAGAACATGCCATTCTTTTCTGGGCCTTTCCAGGCGCTGATCTCTCTGCTGGAAGCTCTCTCTGCTCCCCTCCATGCTTCTTTGTCTTCCCACCCCCAATTCCTGCCTGCCTGACTCCTCCATATTCTATGGATCTCAGCCTGTTTTGTCCACTGTGGCCAGCACAGTGCCTGATAAATAGTAAGTTCTGGGTATCTGTCTCTTTTTTGAACGAGTGAATGAGCTCACTTACAGGAAGCTTGTTCCATGTCTTCCTAGCTAGCTCCAAGGTTCAGGAATGTTGACAGCCCCTCCACTCAGATATAGGATGGTCATAAGCAAATCCTTGTCAAGTCAGTGTTGATTCCCACTCAGAGTTTTGACTGGAGTACAACACTGTTAGGTTGAAGATCTAGGTAGTGATAAGAATGTGTTTAGCAAATGCGAAGTGAGACACACTCACAAAAAGTTGCTAGATCCAGGCGACCTTAACATGGCCATTGACAGTTACTGGCAGATATCTGTTTATTGGGATGACAGTCTTCAGACATTATCTTGACCCCCTGCCATCCTGAAGGTTTGGAAATAAGTAGGTCTTAAACCTGACTACTAGCTAACTGTAGTGACTACGTTTGGTGTTCCTACTAGATTGTCTTCCAAAAGTTCCACAAGAAATTATTTATAACTTCCCTGATGGCAAAATACGGCCATAAAACATGCTGTTTGGTATTTCTCAGGCATCTCTGTCATGGATGAATGAGTTACTTCCAGAAGACCCATCTGACAGAAAATAAACTAAATAAGTATGAATTAATGTTATACTACATTTTTTCTGCATATGCAAGCAGCTGTAACAGCTATGGTTAACATATTCCAAAATACGTTCAAACTATTAGTATTTAGGCAGTAAATGGTTAAGAAAAACTAATTATCTCTTTAGATAGTATAACTCAAACATTACTTTTACAAGCTTTGTAGAATGATTCAACCATTTAACTCGTCTCTGCTTAAGTGATTCATCATGGCAAACAGGTTTTTAATTAAAAAGGAAAATTATATTTGCATCTCTCTATGATAAGGGAGAAACTAAAGACTCTATTTATATTCTCTATCTCTACCTATCTTTGGCACCAGTTACAAAGGAAAACTACCTGGAAGGATAATTCCTTCCAATAATAGTCCTTTTCAACTAAACAAGACTTAGCAATTTATAATGATCACATGCATGATTACATTTGATCCTCTCAACAGCCCTTTAAGACAGGTATGACAAGAAGTAGAATCAGTGCCATTTAATAAATGAGGATGGTAAGGCCATGGAGACTACGTGATTTGCTCATAGCTGTCCTGTTAGTAGGGGTACAGCCAAGGCCTTGAACACAAGGTTTGCGATCCCAGGTCTATGTGAATGTCATCATCAAGTAAATAGTGGTTAAGTCTGCCTGCTGTCTCAGATCATATTGCAGAAGGACCCTGGTCTTCTAGTGCAGTGGTTCTCAAACAATACTTCCTAAAACCCTAAAGATCCATAGCGGTACATGGGAAGCCACCTCAGGGAAGGTAAGAAGACAAGATACTGGGCCACTATGCCCAACCAAGAGCTCTGTTTTTTTGTTTTGTTTTGTTTTGTTTGCTTTATAGTTTCAACTTTTACTATAGATTAAGGGGGTAAATGTGCAGGTTTGTTACAGGGGTAAACGGTGTGATGCTGAAGTCAAGGTACAAATGACCCTGTCACCAGGTAGTGAGCATAGTACCCAACAGGTGGTTTTTAAGCCCATGCCACCCGCCCTCCCTCATCTGGTAGTCCAGAGTATCTATTGTTCCCATCTTTATGCTTATGTGTATTCAATATTTAGCTCCTACTTATAAGTGATAATATATGGTTTTTAGGATAATGGTCTCCAGGTCCATCCACGTTCCTGCAAAGGACATGATTTTGTTCTTTTTTATGGCTGTGTAATATTCCACGGTGTATGTGTACCACATTTGCTTTATCCAATCCACTGTTGATGGGCACATAAGTTGATTCCATGTCTTTGCTGTTGTGAGTAGTGTTGACCATACACATTCACCTGTCTTTTTGATAGAATGAATCACTTTTCTTGGATATATACCCAGTAGTGGGACTGCTGGATCAAATGGTAGTTCTAAGTTCTTTGAGAAACCTCTAAACTGCCTTCCACAGTGGCTGAACTAGTTTGCATTCTCACTAACAGTGTATAAGTGTTTCCTTTTCTCCACAGCCTCTCCAGCATCTGTTATTTTTTAATAATTGCCACACTGACTGGTGTAAGATGGTATCTTGTTGTAGTTTTGATTCGCATTTCTCTGATAATTAATGATGTTGGAGCTCTGATTTTATATGTCTTATATACTGACATTTCAGGGTTGATGTTTAAAGTAAAATTTCTTTGGAAGAAGGTATTCCACTTTTTTAAAAAGTTTGAAACACCAATACACTAATCCAAACTTCTCGTTTTACAGATTGGAAATGATTTCTAAATGTCAACTAATTTGTCCATATTCATACCCCACTAAGACTAGAAACCAAACAGTTCTCTTTATACCCAGTTAACTACCCTGTGGTTGGGATAAAGTTATGTCTCACAGTACAGTGTTTTGTCTATATCCATAGTTCTCAAACTTCAATGTGTATCAAGATTACTTGGAGGGCTTGGCACAGATTTCTGAGTCCTAACCCAGAGTTTCTGAGTCAATAGGGCTGTGGTGGGCCCCTATTCATTTCATTCCTAACTAATTTTAGATGATGCTGATGTTGCAGGACTGGAGACCACGCTTTGAAAACCAGTGGTCTACTGGATACCAAACAACTGAGTTGACTAGCTAATTGTGCATTTCATCAATTTCATTTTATTCTGGAAAAAAATGGTGAAGGAAATCCCTCCTTCAGAGTTTATAAACCCATTGCTTTAACAATGCCGCCACATATTCATTAACATCTTGCATTGATGTCTGTCACATCCAAGATCCTAAACCTTCCATGCAGCATGTAGTATTTATGTTCCAGACATCCCCTTGTCCAACCTCTGAGTTTACCTGCAGCTCCATCTCAATGGATGACATCTCTTTGTATCTTTGTCTAGGACATTCTTCAGCTCACAAGAGTTTGCTCTGTCCACAAAGGGGTGGGAAAAAGGGATAGATGCCCTTAATTCTCAGAGGCATCTTTCAAACAATGAGGAATAACAGGGGCATCTTTCAAACAATAAGAACATGTGAATAAACAATCTAGCTTCTCTATACCATGGTGGCACAATTTTGAAGCTTCTTCCTTTAGTGTCCTTACAGCATCCCTAGTGAGATGGAGCCCAATTTCTCACAGTAGAAACTTACTCATTAACACATTTTTAAAATTAACATTTCTCCCCTCCCTCTCCACTTCGTCTACTTCCTGATTTAGGCTTCCTGGGATCACTTCCTAAATAAACTACCTACATCCCAAGTTCTTGAATTAGGGTCAGCTTTGGAGGCAACAAAAACTAAGCCACTATATCTCAAAGTTCTTCACCAAATTCATGGAAGCAGCACATGCTCTTGATCAACTCTCCGTTCTATGACCTGGGGTATTATTCATGGGTCTTTGGGCTGGCTAACCCAAGTTGGGTGTATTCAATGAGTGTTAATAAATAAAGAATACAGATTGTTGCTGGCTTAACAATAGCAGAAATACAGACTATTGAGTCATGTGTGGATACTCATAATTCATCAATTGTATGCTTAAGTAGTCACTCTTCAGAAAGAGGCTCAAGTTCACAAGCATCAGATCTATGAAGGATACCAGCTTTAAAAACTGGCATTATGCATATTTTTCAGGGCACCACTTGTGAAAAGCATCTGCCAACTTCGAAATGTAGAAAGTTTGCTTTTGTGCTATCAAAGCAAGATTAACCTTCAGCAAATATTTACATTTGAGGAGTGGAGTTTCGGCAGTGATGGCATCGACATTTGTCAAACTGCAGAGCAAATCTCAAAGTGAAAAACCCATCTGAAAAGCAATTAAACTATCCTCAAATTGAAGACAAATAATGGAAATAGATCCTTTTGGTTAAAACAAATTAAATGATCAAACTTCCTCCTAAATAATAGAACTAATTCATGTAGTTCATTCTATGTGGTGGTGGCTTAGTATTTTTCTTATTTTAAGAAAATAGATTTTTAAAAACACAAGAAAAATTCTGGAGGTGATGGATATGTTTAGTACTTTGGTTGTGGTGATAGTATTATAGGGTACACAGATGTCCAAACTCATAAAGATGTACACATTAAATGTATACAATTGTTTGCATATCAACACACTAATAGCAAAAGCCATAAAGGAAAATGATGGAAAGATCTGACCACAACAAAAAACTTAGGAGTGACAAGAATAAGCTAAACATAAGCAACAAACTTGGAAGGTACACATCATAAGCTGCCCAAAATTACAATGTGCAACTTGATAAATTTTGACATATGTATACATCCATGAAACTATCATGCTGGCTTACTTTTAAAAAGTAAGTTTTACCGAGTTTTAAGTCTATTATCACTTTTAATTGACAATTTCTGGAATGACCCATTATTTATTATCTTTATATAGTGATTCATCAGGGGCTGAAAGCTCTTTACTTTATTCTGTATTTGAAATGCTACAGGCATATATTGAAAGTGCATATGTGCAAAATAACTGGTTGGCACAACTCTGTAGAACTTAGGCGGCAAATCTGGCAAATAATAATAAAAGCTACAACTTATTGGGCATCTCTCCTTGCCAGGCTCCATTATGTATGTCTTTAGATACATCATTTGTTACCCTCGTAACAACCATATGAGGTGTGTATTACTAATTCTATTTTACAAGTGAACAAGACTTTGAGACATTAAATAATTTAGACACATTTACATAGCAAGAACATTGCAGAGCTGAGAACTAGATTTGTTCCATGATAATATTTCCCAAACAATTAATTATTGTATTCATTCAACAAATATGCTCCAGGCCTTATGTTAGATGTTAGACATAATGCAGTGAAGGTGGTTGACAAACTTTCCAACAACAGTAACTTTACAGCCAGTGATGAAGAGAGTCATTAAAACATAATCACACAAATAATTGAATTCAAGCATTATGAATGCTATGAGAAGTACAAGGAGCTGTAAGAACATGAACTGGAAATCTGACTTCGTTTCAGGACAGGCAGTTAGAGGAGGTATTTATGAGGAAGTAATGTTCAAGCTGAGACTTGACAAATGAGTGCTTCTATAGGTTTTTAAGGCTTAGTGTGGTGGTTCATGCTTTTAATCTCAACAGTTGGCGAGGCTGAAGCGGTAGAATTGTTTGAGCCTAGGAGTTCAAGACCAGCCCGGGCAACACAGAGACCTTGTCTCTACAGAAAAAAATCTAAAAATTATCTAGGTATGGTGGCGTGTCCCTGTAGTCCCAGCTACTTGAGAGGCTGGGCTGGGAGGATTTCTTCAGTCCAGGAGGTCAAGGCTGCAGTGAGCTATGATTGCTCCACTGCACTCTAGCCTGGGCAACACAAGGGAGACCAAGAAAGAAAGAAAAGAAAGAGAGAGTGAAGAAAAGAAAAGAAAGAAAACAGGCAGCAATGTAAACAATCCTTTAAAAAAATACATCATATATATGTTTTTAAGTAGAGGAAAGTGACATGATCAGATTTGCAAGACTAATTATGGGAAAGCCCTTTGGACACTGGGGAGAAGTGAAGGGGGAAAATTGCTAACTATGAGTTCAGCCCTCTGGCAGGTTTGGAACCAGAATCCACAGGCCTGTGTTAGCACAAGAAAACTTCACACATAAATATCCTTCGAAGTGATTCTGGGTTGGTAATGCTCTAAGGCATTTAGTTTAGTAAAAGCAAACTTGAGGAAAAGGACCTTTGAGTCAAAGTTACTTTCTTTTATTTTTTGAGACACAGTCTCGCTCGTCACCCAGGCTGCTGTGCAGAGGCACGATGGTGGCTCACTGCAACCTACGCCTCCTGGGTTCAAGCTTTTCTCCTGAGTAGCTGGGATTACAAGCATGGGCCATCATGCCCAGCTAATTTTTGTATTTTTAGTAGAGACAAGGTTTCGCCATGTTGGCCATGCTGGTCTCGAACTCCTGACCTCAATTGATCCGCCCACCTCAGCCTCCCAAAGTGCTAGGATTACAGGTCTGAGCCACCACACCCAGCCAAAGTTTCAAAGAGTTCTCACATATAAGGTTTTAATGAACATGAACTTGCAATTAAAACACCAGGAAACAAGCTACCATGCACTAGGGTTAACAGAGACAATAAAATATAGAAGCAGAACTACAAAGACTGCAGATATTATCACATTCAGAATATACAATAAGATAGACTGAAAAAGAACAAAATGGAACTACTATTAATAAAAAGTATATATGTAGCTAAATAGTATTAATCCATCATTTCTTAAATATGTTGTAGATCTTTTCTTCCAAATTTGTCATATATGTTTACCTTGTTTATTATCACTTATAAGTTTTTCATTCTTTGGAAGTCAAATCTGTCCATCATTTTCCTTTATGGCTTTTGCGGCTTGTCTCTTGCTTAGGAAGGCTGTTTCTATTCCAAGGTTATTTTTAAAACCTTTATCTTAAAACAGTTCTCACCTACAATGTTCAAATTAATAATACCTATCTTATAATGTTGTGACTTTACGACAGTATGAAAGCAATACATCTTCAGTAGAAACTATTTCAGTATGGTATTTAATAAATTATATGAGATATTCAATACTTTATTATAAAATGGGCTTTATATTCAGTGATTTTGCCCAACTGCAAGATAATGTAAGTTTCTGAGCACATTTAAGGCAGGTAGGTATATTAAATGCTTTCTTTTTTCTTTCTTTCTTTCTTTTTTTTTTTTTTTTTTTTTTTGAGACAGGGTCTTTCTCTGTCACCCACGTTGGAATACAGTGGCACAATCACAGCTCACCATAACCTCAAACACTTGGGCTCAAGTAATCTTCTTGCCTCAGCCTCCTAAGTAGCTAAGACTACAGGTATGTACCACCATGCCTGGCTAACTTTGAAAAATTTTTTGTAAGAACTGGGGGAGGAGGCTGAGGGAAAAAATTATAAAAATAAAATTTAATAAAAAAATAATATTTTTTGTAGAGACTGGATGTCACTATGCTGACCAGGCTGGTCTTGAACTCCTGGCTGCAAGAAATCCTCCCACTTTGACTTTACAATGTGCTGGGATTACAAGAATGAGTCACCATACTCAGCACTTAAATGCATTTTCGGCTTATAACATTTTCAACTTATAATGGGTTTATCAGGACATAATATCATCATAAGTTGAGGAATATCTGTACTTTATTTAAATATTGATTTTATATTAAGAGTCTAATTTTTACTTTTAATAGATTGCATTCAGAAAATCCAGCACTGCTTATTAAATATACCTTTCTTTCTCACTAATTTGAAATACTACTTTTAATATAAACTAAATTAATTTCTTGTTATGGTAGATGAGAATTAAGTTACCCAACAACTTCTAACTTCACTTACTCCATCTCTAGCCTCCCAATTTTTGTTTAAATCATTAGTCACTATTTATGTAACAAAAATGCATGCAAATATTTTGCAATGTTGAGCCAGGTAGTATACTATGATTATATTTCCTTTCTTGAACAACATTTTATTTTCCCAAGTGTTAATACTTGCCTTGTTATTTTCAGTAGCAGTTCTCTGTGAATCTACACAAATGCTTATTTGGGCCTATCAAGGACCTATTATTATTTTCCAAATACTCAAATATATCAAATAATCTTTCTACTCCATTGTTTTCCTGACAATCTCCCTCTCAGAACCCTCCAATTCTCCTCCTCCAGTTGGGGTGATTACTCTCTAGGCCTACTGCACAACTATCATAATGGGATTTCCTTCACTACTTTGTGTTGGAGGCTTCAAATGTCAGCATGTAGAGGTGTTTACTCTTGAGAAAAAGCCTCCAATCTCTTACCTGCTGGGGAGGGCAGCATATGTCTAGTTGCTATTTGGTAGTAGGGTCTTTCTGTGACAAGGTCTGAGAAAGAAGGCTGAGGATCTCACTGTTCATTACTCAAATTTTCCCACAATCAGCATGTTTCAGCCTCCTGCCATAAATTCAACTCCACCTCATCCCTACATGTGTGGTGTCCCTGAGTCTGTCTGGGCTGTCTCCAGTTCACTTTCTCCAGAGAACTTGTCTTCTGTCACCAGTAGAGGGTAACTACTTAGCAACAGACAGGGGAAGAGGTCCTTCAGCTCTAATAGCTCCTAACAAACATATAAGCAATCCCTGCACCTCGCTTACCTTCCATGCTACTGGTACCACTTTAAGTCCTGTGTCCTCTATGAGCTCTCACATAGTAACCTCTTCTACTCAAAATCATGTTTCTCTCCTCTACTAATTTTCCACCTTCCAGAAATTTTTTTCTGAAATTTCCCATTTGCTGATGACTCCTTTCCAATTCTCTGTCTTTTTGGATGTATACCACAGCCTATACCTACCCCACCCCATGCCTACCCTACCCCACCACACACATATACATTTAGTGAGGTTTCAATAGGAACAGGAGATAAACTCTGCCATGTTTAACTGGAAATCTCTTATCTTATAGTCTCATATATCTATATACAGGTGGCACTATGAGATATATAAAATTATTATGATAATAATAATATATTAAGAATAATGGTAATCAACCCTAAATGCCCCTTTCTACCATTTCTCCCAAAGCCCCCAGGGCCTCTTACAAACAGATCTCTAACATCTTAGAGTTTTTCAGGGTAGATATGCATCATGGCTCTTGACACATATGATATAACGAAGAGATGAGTTGAGAAATAAAAAAAATTAGTAATTGAAAGAAAATATATTTCTAGCTAATAAATATGAGATATATTACATATCATATCTTATTACAAACTTTGTTATACTTAGTATACTTTATGCCTCCAAAGTAATAATGTGACTTTAAATCTGTTTGGAAATGTGTACATATATATATGTATATGTACGTGTGTGTGAGTGTGTGCGCGCGCGCGCGCACACACATACAGATACATAAATGATTAATAGACAAGGTCTATCTATTAATAGATACACAGACATGCATTCCTTCTGGCATTTTTTAACCCTCAGAAGTGACTGTTTCTCCATCCCACTCTACGACTTCACTGTTACAAAAGTTGTTTATTATGTTTTGGTTTCAACACTTTGCTTCTTTCTGTAATTAACCCACAAAGTGGTTAGGAGAGAAAATTTCAAATTTTATCCTAAAGCAATCAATATGCACCCTTTTTCTAACATTCCATCTACAGAATCAGGCTCCAAATTCAGTCATCATTATATCCCATATTTATTTGTAGTGCTCTTCTTAGAGATAGAATTGTGTTCTCCCAAATTCATATGTTGAAGCTCTAACCCACAATGTGATTGTATTTTGAGACAGGGTCTTCAGGGAGGCAATTAAGGTAATGAAGGGTATAAGAGTATGGCCCAATTCAACAGAATTGGTATATTCATAAGAAGTAGAAGACCTAGCAGGGATCTCTCTCTTTCCTCGTGTGAAGAGAAGAAAGACGATGTGAGGACATAGTAAGGAGACAGCCATCTGTAAGTCAGGAAGAAAGCCCTGCTCAAATATCAATCCTGATGGCACCTTGATCTGGATCACTTTCTACTGTTTATATCCAGTCTGTGGTATTTTGTTATGGCAGACCTAGCAGAAGAATACACCTCCCCTACTTTTCTCGATACATCCTTTTTACGTTAAAATGATGAAGCCAGGAAGCCATATGATGGAGCTACTCTCCTCATCATTGCTGACAACAGAATTAAGCCCGAATGACTGTGCAGAACCAGGGCCTTTGGCTACTGCTATGACCCCAAATCTGATTTCTACCCTAGAGGAACATACATTATAATGAGTAGTCCTCCCTCAGAATGGAGCCTCTGATGATCTATAAGAGCAGATGAAGAAGGGGTGAACAATGATGGAGCACTTTACTTTCTGCGATCCCACAATGATATTCACCCTTCTGTAACTGGTCTTTTCCAAACCACGCTTTCTCAATCTCAGTACTATTGAAATTTAAGCCTATTGTTGGGGGCATCCTGTGCATTGCAGGATGGTTACCAGCATCCCTGGCCTCCACCCACTAATTATACCGCAAATGTTATAGAACATCTAAAACAAAGTTTTTATTTATTTATGCCAGTAGCACCCCTTCTCTAGTCATGACAATTCAAAATGTCTCCAGACATAGCGAGATGTCCCCAAGGGGACAAAATTACCCTAGTTAAGAACCACTGTTTCACGCTTTTAGTGGTTCTAGACTACAGTTATTAAAGCCTGTCAACCTCTGACAACCCTCTGTGACAAAAATAAGTGATAATGAAAAGTAATACTGCAATTCCCCCTCAAATATAAGCATTAGGACAGGAATTTGTGAAGAAAATAAATTATTGTGATACCAGCAGGAAATCTATTTCTTGGGAGATATTATGTATCCATATTTTGTGTTGCACAAAGCTATTTTCTCTGGAGATACAAACATAGATACAGATGTAGATATAGACACAGGTGTATGTATTAGGACGTTCTTGCTTTGCTATAGAGATGTCTGAGACTGGGTAATTTATAAAGAATAGAGGTTGAATTGGCTTACAGTGATGTAGGCTTCACAGGAATCATGGTGCCAGCATCTGCTTGGCTTCCAGGGAAGCCTCAGGAAACTTCCAAACACAGCAGAAGGCAAATGTGGAGCAGGTACCTCACATGGTGAAAGCAGGAACAAGTGAGAAAGAGTGCGGGGGCAAGTGCCACCCACTTTTAAATAACCAGATCTCAAGAGAACTCACTATGGCAAAGAAAGCACCAAGTCCAACCCCATGACCCAAACACCTTCCACCAGGGTCCACCTCCAGCACTGGGGATTACAATTAAACATGAGATTTGGGTAAGGATAAATATCCAAACTGTATCAGCATAGGTATCTCCACATATGTAACAGTCACATGAGTTTTCGCATATGTATACACTCCTGAAACCAACAGCATAATCAAGACATAGAATATTTAAAAGCAAGTTTTTATTTATTTACTTATTTTTAGAGACAGGATTTCACTATGTAGCCCCGGTTGGCTTCAAACTCCTAGGCTCAAAGGATCCTCCTCATCTCCTCAAGTATTGAGACTATAGATGCCTCCCACTGTGTTGGGCCTTTTTAAATTTAAAGTTTTAAGGGAAGCACAAAGTTTTTTAGTTTCAGAGAAAGTCATGTAATGTACATGGGGGATATTCATGAGTTATCCCATGAACATACAAAAATAAATGCCACTTTGCCCCCTTTTTAAATTTAAACAGCTATAGGAATGTGCATTCTTGATATTTTTTAATGTACAATTAAGGTATTATTGATTGTAGCAACCCTGTTGTGCTATCAAATAGCAGGTCTTATTCATTCTTTCTAACTATGATGGAACAATTTACTTTCTGCTATCCCAGCATGGGAGTCACCCTTTTGTAACTGGTCTTTTCTAAACCAGGCTTTGTCAATTTCATCATCCCCATACCTCCCCTCAGCACATCTGAAGCCCATCTGAAGGATGGTTGCCAGAGGCTGGGAAGGGTAGTGGGGACTGAGGGGAGGTGGGGATGGTTGAGCTCTCCTGAGTTCAATTGTTTTCATTTTTAGACCCCACAAATAAGTGAGAACACGCAATGTTTGTTTTTCTGTTCCTGGCTTCTTTCACTTAACATAATGATCTTCGGTTTCATCCATGTTGCTACAAATGACTGAACCTCATTCTTTTATGGCTAAATAGTACTCCATTGTGTGTGTGTGTGTGTGTGTGTGTGTGTGTGTGTGTGTGTATCACATTTTCTTTATCCATTCATCTGCTGATGGACACTTAGGTTGCTTCCAAATCTTAGCTATTTTAAACAGTGCTGCAGTAAACCTAAGAGTGCACATATCTCCTCAACATACTGATTTCCTTTCTTTTGAGTATATACCCAGCAGTGGAATTGGTAGATCATATGGTAACGTAATTTGTAGTTTTTCAAGGAACCTTCAAACTGTTCTCCATAGTGGTTGTACTTATTTACATTCTCACCAACAGTGGGCAGGGGTTCCGCTTTCTCCACATCCTCGCCACTATTTGTTATTGCCTGTCTTTTGGAAATAATCCATTTTAACAGGGTGAGATGATTGTAGCTTATACTTGCATTTCTCTGATGATCAATGATATTGAGCACTTTTTTATATACCTGTTTGCCATTTGTATGTCTTCTTTCAAGAAATGTCTATTCAGATCTTTTGCCCATTTTTTATCAGATTATTAGAATTGTTTCTATAGAGTCATTTGAGCTCCTTATATATTCTGGTTATTAATCCTTTGTCAGACAGGTAGTTTACAAATATCTTTGCCCATTCTGTGGGTTATCGTTTCACTTTGTTGATTATATTCTTGTTGTGGAAAAGCTTTTTAACTTGATATGATCCCATTTGTCTGTTTTTGCTTTGCTTGCCTGCACTTGTGGGTTACTGCTCAAGAAAGCATTGCCCAGTCCAATATCATGGAGATTTTCCCCAACATTTTCTTGTAGTAGTTTCATAGTTTGAGAGTTAGCACTCAACTGCGTATTGTTTAAAAGATATCAGGGATCTGCTACCCAACTTCAAACTATACTACAGGGCTACCAAAACAGCATGGTACTGGTACAAAAACAGACACACAGACCAATGGAACAGAATAGAGAGCTCAGAAATAAGGCCACACACTGACAAATACCTGTTCTATAACAAAGCTGACAATAACCAACAGTGGGGAAAGACTGCCTATTCGATAAATGGTGCTGGGAAAACTGTCTAGGCATATGCAGAAGATTGAAACCAGACTCCTTTCTAATATTGCATATAAAAACTAACTCAAGATGGATTAAAAACTTAAATGTAAAACCCAAAACTATAAAAACCCTGAAAGACAACCTAGGCAATACTATTCTGGACATAGGCACAGGCAAAGATTTCATGACGAAGACACCAAAAGCAATTGCAACGAAAACAAAAATTGAACTTGTGCACAGCAAAAGAAACTATCAACAGAGTAAATAGACGACCTATGGAATGGGAGAAAATATTTTCAAACTATGCATCTGACAAAGGTTTAATATCCAGCATATATAAAGAACTTTAACAAATTTACAAGCAAAAAAAAAAACATTAAAAGGCGGGCAAATCATAAACACACACTTCTCAAAAAAAGACATACATGTGGCCAATAAACATATGAAAAAAAGCACAACATCACTGATCATCAAATCAAAACCACAGTGAGATATCATCTCACACCAGTCTGAATGGCTGTTATTAAAAAGTCAAAAAATAGATGCTGGCAAGGTTACAGAGCGAAAGGAACACTTACACAAGGTTGGTAGGAGTGTAAATTAGTTCAACCATTGTGGAAGACAGTGTGGCAATTCCTTAAAGACCTAAAAACAGAAATACCATTCAACCCAGCAATCCCATTACTGGGTATATAAGCAAAGGAACATAATCATCCTATTATAAAAACACAGGTATGCATATGTTCGTTGCAGCACTATTCACAATGACAAAGACATGGAATCAACCTAAATTACCATCAATGGTAGACTGGATAAATTAAATGCGGTACACATCTACCCACAGAATACCATACAACCATAAAAAAGAACAAGGTTTTCTGTCCCTACATTAGTTTGCCATGTTCCTTTGCAGGGACATGGATGGAGCTGGAAGCCATTATCCTTGGCAAACTAATGCAGGAACAGAAAACCAAATATCACATGTTCTCACTTATAAGTGAGGGCTAAATTATGAGAACCCATAGACACATAGAGCAGAACAACACACACTGGGACCTATCAGAGCGTGGAGGGTGGGAAGAAGGAAAGGATGAGGAAAAATAACTAATGGGTACTAGGGTTGGTACCTGGGTGACGGAATAACCTGTTCAACAAATCCCTTTACACAAGTTTACCCATGAAACAAACCTGCACATGTGCTCCTGAACTTAAAAGTTAAATTTTAGAAAATCAATGATGTATGTCAATTCAGATGTCACAATAACACAGAAGTTTTATTATGCATGTGTGACTTATTTGTCAGTACTACTTTCTGGCATTCTCACAGTATGGTATGCCTGGCTTACTTTCTAGAAAGAATTACCATTTATTCACTTATCCAAACATTCGCTAAATATCTCTGAACACCTTTTACATGTCAGGCTCTGTGCTAGGCACTGGTGGTATAATGGTGAAGCAGAATGACATGGTCTACACACTTACAGAGCTAAGAGATGAGCTGGAAAGATCGACACAGAATGAGTTCATTTCAAGGGTAAGGAGAGCTACAAAGGGGAAGTCAAGTGCATTCTGAAAGCTGTGGTCACTCTAGTGGCTGCCCATGTTCCCTCAGCATTCACCAGGCAAGCCAAGAGCTTCTTCCTGCAACACTTAGTCCTGAGTGACGAACTCTCTGGCCTGCAGTGGGTAGGGACATGGTTAGCCCCTGTAGGCTATTGGGGCCAAGGAATCAATGCCCTCAGGAGCGTCCTCAACCAATGATAAATGAGAATTAACCACCTAGCTTCCTCAGCCTCTGGGTGGGACAATTCTGAGCATGTTCTTTGCTGTCTCCCAGGGTTCTCAGTAAAACCAAGCCCCAGTTACCCATCTCCCAGTAACGTGTTTGTTAACATATCCTCAATTGGATTTTCCTCCTCCCTCATCTCCCCATTTTCCTCCCAGAACTTTCTAAGACTACCTCCCTAATAAACTACCTGAACTCAAATCCCAATATAAGAGTATTTCTTGGGGAACCCAACTGGAGCATATAACAAGGGGACCTGACCTAGACCTGGGTGGGCCTGGATCTTGGAGGACCTTATCAGCCATGTCAGAAACTCTTTCCTAAGAGATCTGTGGGAAGCCATTTATGGTCTTAAACAAGGGAATGCGTCTGTGGAAGAATGTGGAGAAAGGATTGAATGCAGGGTGACTAGGTAGGAAGCTATTTCATCAGTCAAGTCAGGGAAGATGGGACCTGTACTAGGGAGGAGGCAGTGAAGAGAGAGCCTGACATACTGACTAGCTCATAGTAGCTGCTCAACAAATATTATCATCCAAAATACTTACGGATGAAAATTAATGACCGGGTTAAATCTACTGTAGAATGTGTTCAACTCCAGCTGTGGCCAGTGGAATCTGTCAATAGACTAATGAAACTTGAAGCTTGATTAGACATGGAGGTGAGGAAAACTAAAGAGCCTAGAATGGGCCAGGCGTGGTGGCTCATGCTTGTAATCCCAGCACTTTGGGAGACTGAGGCAGGTGGATCGCTTGAAGTCTAGAGTTCAAGACCAGCCTGGCCAACATGGTGAAACCCCACCACTACTAAAAATACAAATTGGGTATGATGGCACACCATTAAAATCCCAGCTACTTCGGAGGCTAAGGCAGAAGTATCACTTGAACCAGGGAGGCAGAGGTTACAGTGAATCAAGATGGTGCAACTGCACTCCAGCCTAGGTGACAGAGCAAGATTACATCTCAAAAAAATAAAGTAAGAGTCTAGAACAATTCCCAATCTTCAGAGTTGAAAAGCTAAGTGGAGGCTGGTGTCATTTACTAAATATGGAACACAACCTCAAGGATGAGGGGCAAATGGAAGGAGTGGAAGATAATGAGTTTGGAGCATGGTGTGGCTGTGAGCCATCTAACTGATGCTGAGTGTGTGTGTGTGTGTGTGCAGGCCTGGAGTTGGGTCAGAGATGCATATTTGGGTCCCATCAAATATAACACTAACCAAGTGGAGAAAGCCCTGTCTGGCTGCATGGGAAATGTGACACAGAAGAGTTTCACATTCTCCTATTTTCCAGCATTCTCACTTAATAGTTAAAAGGCTATAAGGAAGAACTAACATTTATTGAAAACCTATTATGTGCCAGGAATTGGACCCACTAATCTTCAGAACAGCCCTGAGAAGTATGTGATATCACATCTATTTTATAGATCACGAAATGGAGATACAGAAAGGTAGAGTAACTCACCCAAGGTCACACAACCAGTAAGCAGCTTCAGAACCCTGAACTGACTCCAAATTTCATGTTCTTAAACAAAATAAGCATCAACAAAGTGTGGTTCTGAAAAGTATTATCTCTCAGTCTCACCAGATGCCTCAATGGGTACTTCCTAAAGTCAGGAGCATTCGATAGAAGAAGGATTTTTCAACTTCGGGGTCAAAGACTATTCTTCTCTGCATTACCCCTTTCAATTGTTCATGGCTTCACTTGGACAGCTTCCTATCCAAGCAGTCCTTGTGCTGGTGACCCTATCGTGTAAGTCACCTTGTGCTGGTGACCCTAGCTGAAGTCTCTCAATTTCTGTCTCAGTAAATTTGCCTTTCTATACATTTCATTCACATGGAATAAGAATGTGTCTTCTGGCAATGGTTTCTTAGCTAGCATGCTGTATATAGGGTAAAAGAGTATGTCCTCAAAACCATATGAAGTGTGTAGGGAGTAATTCACAACCTTATTATTCCCTTATTTAACAACACAGCACACTACCTTGAGTTTCCTAATATTGGCAGATATTCCTGAAAATGTCCTTTTATTTTTCTTTCCACGAACAAATACAGTTCTTAAAATATGGAAGTTAGAATGCAAACTAACACAAGAACAGAAAAAGAAATACCGCATATACTCACTCATAGGTGGGTGAGAAAAATGAGAACACATGGACACAGAGAGGCGGTCTACTATACACTGGGGTCTACTGGGGGGACTGGGGGAGGGACAGTAGGGGGGGCTGGGGAGGGATAGCCTGGGGATGAATGCCAAGTGTGGGGGAGGGGGAGGAAGGCAGCAAAACACACTGCCATGTGTGTACCTATGCAACTATCTTGCACGTTCTGCACATGTACCCCAAAACCTATAATGCAATAAAAATTTTAAAAAAAATAAAAATAAAAATAAAAATAAAACATTACCAACGTGAAAAAAAAAATGTATACTGCCTTATTCTATGTGAGGCAGTATTTCTCCACATGTTCTCTGGTGTTGTGGTAATGGTAGTTTCATAGACTACTTTCTGGTGTGGAGGTGGGCATCTCACCTGAGTCATAGAAGACTCCAGAGACTAGGCAAGCTGACAACTTGAGTCAACGAGATGAGGTCATTCTTTTCGCCAGTCACTGCAATCTTGCAAAGGGCAGAGCCTGAGACATGTATCTTGGACCAGAAACTGGAACCAGTGAGTGGCCCTTAGGCAAAAGAAAGATTGAAAATCTGGTCAGGGGAATTCATCCTGGAACCTGACCCTGTCCTGCCCATTCCCACCCTCCTTCACACTTGCCAGAGTGAAACTCTGTCATCATCACAGAGCCTGTAATCCTCCGCATGGCTGAGGACCCACCATGATCCATCCCTACTTGCTTCTCCAGCCTCTTGTCTCACTCCTCTCATATCCCTGGGAACTTATTATCCAACTATGGTAATCTCTTCTGCTCCATTAGAAACTCGTCTTCATTTTTACCTCTAGGCCTTTGTATTTGCAATGCCCTCTGTCCCAGGCCCTCCCACTCAATGAGTCCTGCTCATTGTCAAGTTTTAATTTAGACCTCAATTCCTCTGGAAATTTTTCTCAAGACTGGATTAGGCTCTCCATAGCACCTTGCTTTTACCCCTTTTCTGGAAAGTATCCAACTGTCTTATAATTGCAGAATAACTTGATTGCTCCACACTTCCCCTAGAATGCTCCTTCAGGCAGAGAAAGCATCTGTCCAACATCTGACCTCATGAGTTACATCAAGCTACAACTGTCCAGTGATGTTGCTCCCAAATTCCTGATCCATAGAAACTGTGAGATAATAAATTATTATTGTTGTCTTCAATTGCTAAATTTTGTAATTTGTTGTGCAATAATAGACAACTAATACACTAACAAAACTAATTAGTTTATAAACAACAACCCAGGCTGGGTGCAGTGTAATCCCAGCACTTTGGGAGACAGAGGCGGGAGGATCACTTGAGCCTAGGAGTTCAAGATGAGCCTCAGCAACACAGTGAGACCTAGTCTCTACAAAAAATTTTTATAAATAAATAAATAAATCACTACTTTATTGCAGCTCACAGACCCTGTAGGTTAGTAACTGGTGATCTCTTGCTCCTGTGGCTTCAGCTGAGATTAACTCAACAATACTTAGCTGATGGATGGGCCAACTGGGACAGTTCAAGATGACTTTGCTCACGTCTGGCACTTTATGGGTTATAAGGTGAGGTCAGCTAGCATGGTGGACCACAGTACCTATACTTGGCCTCTCCAGCATGCTTGTCTCACAGGAGATGGACTTCTTACATGGCAGCTGGCTTCTTTTGGGTATCCCAAAAGAACCAGGAGGAAGCTGAATGACTGTTTATAACCTAGCCTAGAAGTAACACAGACTCATTTCCATACTCTCTCGCTTAAAGCAGTCATAAGACCACCCAGATTCAAGGAGAACAGAGATGCCACCTCTTGAAGAGAGGAGTGTCAAAGAAAATGAAACATTTATTTATTGATTGATTGAGACAGGGTTTCACTCTTGTTGCCCAGGATGGAGTAAATGGTGCAATATTGGCTCTCTGCAACCTCTGCCTCCCAGATCCAAGCAATTCTCCTGCTTCAGCCTCCCAAGTAGCTGGGATTACAGGCATGAACTACCAATACCCAGCTAATTTTGTACTTTTAGTAAAGATGGGGTTTCACCATGTTGGTCAGGCTGGTCTCAAACTCCTGACCTCAGGTGATCCACCTGCTACCTCCCAAAGTACGGGGATTACAGGTGTGAGCCACCATGTCCAGGCTGAAACATTTTTAAAAAATTAACTTGGTTAAAATACAATTTATATATAATAAAATATACCCATTTTAAATGTATAGTTCAATGGCTTTTAACAAATGCATACACCATTGTAACCACCACCATAATCAAGATATAGAGCATTTCCTTAATCCCGAAAGTTCTCTCCTGCTACACTTGCAGTCTATCCCACACCCCAGCACCTCAGCTCAAAGCCATCACTGATCTGCTTCCAGGCTTTTCTAGAATTTCATATGATACAGCATATTGTTTTTCACACTTGGCTTCTTCACTTAATTCTTTTGAGACTCATCCAGGTTACTGTGTGTATCAATAGTTCATTGCCCCACACCCTTTTTTTTTTCACTCCCAAGTGCTGGCAACATTCCTTTTTTTATTAAGTAGTAGTAAAAATAAAGCAGCTATGAACATTCATTTTAATTTCTCTTGAATAAGTATCTAACAGTGGGGTTGCTGGGTCATACAGTATATGTTTAACCTTATAACAGACTGCTAAACTGTTTTCTAAAATGGATATACCATTTTGTTTTTCCACCAGGAATATATGAAAGTTCCAGTTACTCCATATCCTTGTCAACACATGGTATTGTCAGTCTTTTTAGGTTTAGCCATTCTAATGGGTGTGTAGTGGTAACTCACTGTGGGATCAATTTGTATTTCCCTGATAACTAGCATTATTGAGCATCTTTTTGTGTGCTAATTGGCCATGAATATATCTGCTTTTCTGGAGCATCTATGCAAATCTTTTGGCATTTGTAATTAGTTTTTTCTTATTATTGAGCTTCAGGAATTATTTACAAATTCTAGATTGCAGTCTTCTGGCATATGTATTGAAAATATTTTCTTCCAGACTGTGGCTTGTCTTTTCATCTTCTTAAAATTAAAGAGCAGGTTGGGTATGGTGGCTCAGGCTTATGATCCCAGCACTTTGGGAGGCCAAAGCAGGAGAATCGCCTCAGGCCAGGAGTTTGAGACCATCCTGGGCAACATGACAAAACCTCATCTCTACAAAAAATAAAATAATAAAAAAATTAGCCGAGCATGGTGGCACATGCCTGTGGTTCCAGCCACTTAGTAGGCTGAGGTAGGAGGAGCACTTGAGCTCGAGAGTTTAAGGCTGCAGAGTGAGCCATTTTTATACTGCTGCATTCCAGCCTGGGTAACAAAGCAAGACCCTGACTCAAAAAACAAACAAACCAAAGGAAAAAAGAAAAAACCCTCAAGAGCAGATGTTTTAAATTTAAATTTGATGAAGTTCAAGGTTTTTTTTCTTTTTTGAATCATGCTTTTTGTGTTCTATATAAGACTTTCCTGACGCAAAGTCAAAAAGACTTTTTGTCTTATTCTAGAAGTTTTATAGTTTTCACCTTTATGATTTATTTTGAGTTACTTTTTTACATGGACTTTGGTCAGAGTGAAGGTTCATTTTTTTTCCCAAATAGAAATAGTTACAATAGCATTTGTTGAAAAGATTATCCTTTGCTTATTGAGTTACTTTGATACTTTTGTCTGAAGCAATTAATCATGTATGTATAAGTGTATTTCTTGATTTTTGTTGTTATATTCTATTGGTCTGTATGTTTGTCCTTCTGTGTTCACATTTTAAAACTATGGCAATTCATTGTTGCTAAATGTTCTCGTGATGTCACATGCTAAACCCCTCAGGCGTAATTCATATCATATAGCCTAGCTTCCTGAGATAAGAAACCCTGGCTCCAGCTTACTGTCCTGGACTCCTCATATCTGAGAAAACAAAGAGTTCATAAGAGTAATTTCAAATATTAATTAGGCAGAGGAAGTAAGGAGGAAAAAAAAGAGATGTGATATCTTTTTGCCAGAATTCTGGTTATTCAAGTTAAACTTGTTTGGAGAGATAAAGAAAAAAAGTGAACTGCAGGGATATGCCTCTGGCTTCAAGTAAAAAAATATGTGACTCTTATAAAGTGAGACACCATCCCATTTTATAGTATTTTATAATATTGCAATGTGGCGATGGATGTTGGGTTCAAACAATCTCCTTCTTAAAGGTAGCATATACTTTTTTCCTCTTAAGTGAATATTTCAGTTCATGATTATTTATTTTTGAAAAGCCATCTATTTAATTGTTTCAAATTTGTGAGGAACAAAGTTTTTGGATAAGCAGTTGTAGCACAGCTTTTCTATTTCTCAAAAGTAACTGCTGTAGGTAAAATGTCTGATTTACTAAAGTTTGAACTGGTTTGGAAAGGCAGTAAGTTCATTTCTAGTGCAGATCTTTAGAAATTATTGTGAGATTTAATAAGACCCTGCAGTTGTTTTTGTTTAGCAATTGTTCATATCAAACAGGTTCCTTGTGGTTTTGCCAAAAACAGACAGTATATTTGGCTTTTTCTACCATAGACACTTTCCTACATCTATTTCTACATCAATTCAACATGGCAAGGCTGACAGAAAACCAAGGTCAAATGAGGAAACTCGGCAAATGGTTTTTATCTGGCTTCACACTGACCACCAACTGGTAGACACCGTAAGAAAAACTGTGCAGGATATAAAGGATAAAAGTACATTTTTTACTATGGGTCCAGGCTCTCTTAAAAGAAGCAGGTCTAAGATTTATAGGAAATGATGTGGGAATGAATTCAAAGTGTTGAAGAATCACAAATTGCTTTTCTACTTAACTAAAAAAATCACCATGCTTTAAAAATCCTCTACTAGTAGCTTTTTCTCCTGAATTTGCACTCTTAATAATTTTATCTTATAATCCCATCTGATGTTGTTATTTTAGGGAAAACCAGGTTAACAGAAGAACCTTTATCAGATGTGTAGATCATAGCAAATTCCTGGCACTTAGTAAACACAACACTGATAGAATAAAGGGAGGTTTACATGAGGCAGAACAAGTAAATTATCTCTAATAATAATGGATAATTTGTGTATGACATTTTACTGATGAGAAAAACTCCTTTAACCAAAAGCTGCTCAATATTTTTGTTAGCTGCTTCATTTCCATTACTTTAAGTTAATACGTTATTAATATAACAGCATGAATCAAAAATATGATAATCCATTTTTTAAAAAACAAACTTAAGTGTGCAAAACAGGTGACTTACGAAGGGGGCAGGGAAGCTTAAAGGAGCCTCATATTTGTCTTCCTGAGACAAAAGGATAAATAATTGACTGAGATGTAAATACCAGGACAAAGACGCTCCTAGGATATAAAAGAAAATTTTCCGTTCAGAGCCAATGTCAAAGTACAAAAAAAAAAAAAGTCTTGAGGTAGCTAATGAGAAAGAATTCAGGAGAGCAAAGAGTAACTTTAAAGGTTGTAGGTATAGGATTTCCTTTTTCTCCCTCGGAGAAGAGAACTGCAAAAAACGAAAAGTGGGAAATACTGGACTTAAATTCCTTTCTTAAGGTTTAGGAACAAAAAAGTAAAGTGAGAAGGAAAACAGAATCAAGGACTGGTACAGCAGGAAGTTGTCCCATAGGCATTCAGTCCAGGCATCTGCCGTTCTTTTTAAGAGCTAAAACCAAGAATTCGTGTACCAAAGTGGAAAGACAAGAAGCGCGGTGGCTCCCACCTGTAATCCCAGCACTTTGTGCAGCCGAGGCGGGCAGATCACCTGAGGTCAGGAGTTCGAAATCAGACTGACCAACATGGAGAAATCCCGTCTCTACTAAAAATGCAAAAAATTAGCCGGGCATGGTGGCGGATGCCTGTAACCTCACCTACTCGGGAGGCTGAGGCAGGACAATCGCTTGAATCCGGGAGGCGGAGGTTGCTGTGAGCCTAGATTGCACCACTGCACTCCAGCCTGGACAAGAGCGAAACTCGGTCGAAAAGAAAAGAGGAAGAAAGAAAGGAAAAGAGAGGGAAAGAAAGGGAAAGGAAGGAAGGAAGGAATTTGAAACGAAGCGGGGAAGGAGGGAAGGAAGGAAGGAGACGGGAAAGGAGGAAAGGGAGAGAGAAAGAAAAGAAAAGAAAGAAAGAAGAGAAGCCGCTGCAGTGGAAGAAGCGGAGAGGAGCGGGGTGTGGCAGAGGCACGCAGAAGCCGCACGAGGCGCCCGTGTCCCATCCCAGTGCCCCTAGCTATGCGGAAACCACCACCGAGTCCAGGCGTCTCACTTTACACCGAAGATACAGACTCTGAGACCCAAACGACCTGCTCACTGTCACAGCACAAAGCCCGTGGGTCCAGTGTCTACAGTCACCAACTTCCGGGTTTGCGACTAAAGGGAGCCAATGAGTGAAAGAGCCTTTAATCAGACGAGCTGGCTGAGGGAAGACGGAAATCCCGCCCGGACCACCGAGGCTACCAAAGCTGCAGCGCCGACCCTAGGTCAGGACTCTTCCGTGTGCCGCCACCAGATGGCGCGCTGGGCCCGCTGTTCGCGGCTACGCAAGGGCGGGTGGGGAGGGAGTGAGGAGGACTTCGGTTGCCTTGGAAACGCAGGGCCGGGTAGCGACTGCTGTAGAGCGGGCGGGCCTGGTAGGCGGGCTGAACTGGAGTGCAGGCTATCGGCCTACGGCCCCGGGTATCCGTCCCCGGAAGCTGTGGAAGGGATATCAGGAGACTGGCTGGCCTCCTTTCTTGGCCCCTGACTCCTTCCAGTCTGACACTGAAGACTTCATAAATATCCCCGCCCCCTCCCTCCACGGGCCTTTCCTCGCGGCCTGGGCTTGCGCCACTTCGAGATCTTCCTGGGGGTCGCGCCCATCTGGTCTCGTCCACGAAGCGCCGTTCTTGGACCGTTAGGAGCTGCTGGGAAGGGCTCTGACAGACCCACCCCTCTTCACCCAGGAGATGAGGAGGAGGGCAGGCCTTCTTAATCTGATCAGAGTGTTAAGTCATCGCTCACCACCTTGGGTAGAAGCCCTGGATACGTTGCTTGCCCTCTCGGAAGGCAGGCTCTGAATTTGATTCAGGTTTGTCACCTTCACGGTGCCCTCACACAGCCCCTACCACGCGGCAGACGCGGAGTAGACTAAGAATGCCTTCCATTCTTATGAGGCTTTATCACTTGACAGTTTTCCCAAAGCGTCGGGAGCCTCATAATAGCCAGGACAGCAGCTAGGACAGATTGAGGAGGAAACAGCTCAGAGGTTCAGAGACTTGGCCGAGGTTACACAACGCTGTGCAGGGGCTGGGACTTGGCTCAGTCTAGTTTCTCTCAGGGCCTCTCTCATCAAATTCCGAGTCTAGTGAATGCTTTCTGAGTGAGGTCCTCACATATTCTTGTTTCCTTCTCCATACCAGCTCTTCCCCTGTAGGTACTTCATATGCGCTGTTATTGATGTCTTTTATCCTCATACCCCAATTCATAGATTGGTTTCAACTTCTTGCCCTAGATACAACATTCTTCTAAAGATAACAGTTGGTTTCTTTTATGAATTTTTTTTGAGCGGGGGGACAGAGTCTCTCTGTTGCCCAGGCTGGAGTGCAGTCGTATGAGCTCAGCTTACTGCCCCCTCGGTTCAAGCGATTCTCCTGCCTCAGCCTCCCAAGTACCTAGAATCACAGGCGCCACCACCATGCCTGGCTAATTTTTGTATTTTTAGTAGAGACGGGGTTTCACCATCTTGGCCAGGCTGGTCTCGAACTCCTGACATTGTGATCCACCCGCCTCAGCCTCCCAAAGTGCTGGGATCACAGGCGTGAGCCATTGCACCCAACCTTTTTATGAATTTGTCACATTTGTACAGTGCCATGTTTGTTTCCTCACTCCCTTCCGTATCCCATAATTTTCTGCTGGGCAAGAGAGAGAGTTGAGCACGTGATTAGGAGATGGGGAAAAGTGCCCTATCTAAGCCATAAGAAAAGAAAGATTCCTGCTATGACAGAGAAGAAGACTAATGACTGGATATTTATCAGTCTATGTGATAATTGCTGAAATAGACTGATGATTGCCTTATAGCCACCTCCAGAAGATCCTCTTTAGACTCACTACTGCTCTTTGAAGGTGGAAAGAAGCCTTTTTATTCTCCACCATAGAATATAAAATTATTGCATATTTTCTCCTTATCCTCACAATAATATTTTCATGGTTATATTTCCTTTCTTTGTTGATATTTCTAAAACTGAAGGACAGTAAGTCTCGGAAAAAAGGTAGTTCTGGTTACTAGAGAAGTTAGTGTAATATACTGCATTTCAAACTATTTGATATTAGCAATTCTGGATCAGAAGACGGACTAATTTTAAAGCTAAGACTCCAATATAATTTGGGTACTACAGTAGAAAAATGTGCCACTGACTGAAGGATTGGCATTGGTGAAGAAAATACATGGAGAAAATACATGTATATTATCAACCATCCAAGTGACACTCGAAAATGCCACTTAACTAGATATTTTTAAATAACTTGATTTTAAAATATGATTTTAACACATTTCCAAACCAGATGAATTTTACATTTTAACACTATTTTGGGCCATATCATATATACATAATCTATATAAAAAAGAGGTCTCAATTTTTAAAACTAATGCTTAAGTGGTTCTATTACTACAAAATGGTTTTAATTAATTCCGGATTTTTAAAAACATTTACTGGAAACCATTTTAATTGAGTTAAAAATGTGTTCTGTGCAATCTTATTTTCAGGAGCCACAAAATGAATAAAATACCCAGGAACCCCCTGCCCAGTGCCATACCCCCAGTGCCTGTCCCCAGATCAAGACCTAGCCCCCTTCAGCCATGTCCATTAAAAGTACCACCAGCATGTCTGAGAAACTGCCCTACAAAGTCGCTGACATTGGCCTGGCCATCTGGGGAGGCAACGCCCTGGATATTGTGGAGAACCAGATGCTGGGTCTGATGTGCCTGTGGGAGCTGTACTCAGTCCTTTAAGCCCCTGAAGGACGCCCACATCACCAGCTGACTACACAGGACCGTGGAGATGGCCATCCTCATTGAGACCCTCATTACCCTGGGTGCCGAGGTGCAGTGGTCCAGCTGCAACATCTCTACCCAGGACCATGTGGCAGCTGCCATTGCCAAGGCTGGCATTCCAGTGTATGCCTGGAAGGGCGAAATGGAGGAGGGGTACCTGTGGTGCACCAAGTAGACATTATACTTCAAAGATGGCTTCCTCAACGTGATTCTGGACGTTGGTGGGGCCCTCACCAACCTCATCCACATCAAGTACCCACAGCTCTTGTTGAGCATGTGAGGCATCTTTGAGGAGACCATGACTGGGGTCCACAACCTACACAAGATGATAGTCACTGGGATCCTGAAAGTGCCTTCTGTCAATGTCAACAACTCCATCACCAAGAGCAAGTTTGACAACCTCTCCAGCTGCCGGGAGTCCCTCAAAGATGGCAAGTGGGCCACAGACTTGATGATTGCCAGCAAGGTAGCAGTGGTAGCAGGCTATGGCGATGTGGGCAAGGACTGTGCCCAGGCCCTGTGGGGTTTCAGGCCCATGTCATCATCATCAAGATTGATCCCATCAACACACTGCAGGCTGCCACGAAGGGGTATGAAGTAACCACCATAGACAAGGTCTGCCAGGAGGACAACATCTCTGTCACCACCACAGGCTGTGTCAACATCATCCTTGGCCAGCACTTTGAGCAGATGAAGGATAATGCTATCATGTGTAACACTGGACACTTTGACATGGAGATTGATGTAAAGTGGCTCAACAAGAACAGTGTGGAAAGGGTGAACATCAAGCCCCAGGTAGGCCAGTATCAGCTAAAGAATGGGCACCACATCATCCTGCTGGCTGAGGGTCAGCTGGTCAATTTGGGTTGTGCCGTGGGCCACACCAGCTTCGTGTTAAGTAACTCCTTCACCAACCAAGTGATGGTGCAGATTGAGCTGCAGACCCACCCAGACAAGTACCCTGTTGGGGTTCTCTTCCTGCCGAAGAAGCTGAATCAGGCAATGGCTGAAGCCCACCTGGGCAAGCCGAATGTGAAATTGACCAAGCTGACTGAGATGCAGGCCCTTTACTTGGGCATTCCCGTGATGGCCCATTCATGCCAGATCACTACCACTACTGAAAGCTAGGCCTGCCCTTCACCTTCCAACTGCTGTCCTTGTCCAGTCCCTGCCTCTCCTCCCTAACAGCAAATGGCACCAGTGGTTTGTCAGTGTCCCTTATTGACTCCCTGGGGCTGGTCACTCAGTTTTTGGCCTCTGCTGCCAAAATGCAGTCCCTCAGACTGCATTCCAAGTGTGGCAGGGGGAACTGAGAGGCCCCTCCTGAAGCCCTGGTCATGATAGAGGTACAAGGAAGACAGCCACAGGGAACTATGAATTCAGTGGTCTTGAAACTGCTCATTAAGTTAGTCCTTCCTTTGCCTGGAAGTCAGTAATGGAGTCACAAAACCCATATACTTTACCATCTAGGCTTTCACCCCGTCTGTGGACTTATACCCGTGTGCTTGGTTTACAGGTTCAATGATACCTCAGCCCATGACAGATAAGTAGCTATACTGAAGGGCAAGGAAGAGCTGTTCTTCGAATTTTCCTGAGAGTCTGGCTTAGTGCTGGGTCTTCTCTTCCACCTCATAACAATGAGGTTAGTACTTTTAGTCCCTGTTTTAGAGGAATTAGAATAGACTATTAAGGGACCACTGAGAAAGGACAGAGAACTGACAGCCAGAGGTTGAGAGGGGCCATAAACACATAAAAGCAAGCATAGACCTACTACCACTTTGTAACAAGATGGTTCGTATCACAACCCTGGGTCAAAAAGAGAATAATTTGGTCTATAATGTTTATGTTAAAAAAAAAAGCAGGAAGATGGGTAAATAAAAATCTTGGTGTCTAAAAAAACAAACAAAAAAAAACAGCTAGGAAGGAATATAGCTTACCAATGAGGTAAATGAGTTCTACAATGAGGATTACAAAACACTGCTGAAAGAAATCAGAGAACACAAACAAATGGAAAAACATTCCATGCTCATGGATTGGAAGAATCGATATTGTTAAAATGGCCATACTGTCGAATTACAGATTCCGTGCTATTCCTATCAAACTATCAATGTCATTTTCATGGAATTAGACAAAACTATTCTAAAATCCATATGGAACCAAAACAGAACCTTCATCACCAATTCAACCCCAAACAATAAGAGCAAAGCCAGGGGAATAACACTACCCAGCTTCAAACTATATTACAAAGCTGAAGTAACCCAAATATGGTACTGGTACAAAAATTGACATATAAACTAATGGAACAGGTTAGAGAACCCAGAAATAAGGTGACACACTACCAGATCTGTGACAGAATGATAATAACAAACAATGGGGAAAGGACTCCCTATTAAATGGTACTGAGATAACTGGCCAGCCATATGTAGAAGATTAAAACTGGACCCCCTTCCTTTTACCACATACAAAAATTAACTCAAGATGAATTAAATACTTAAATGTAAGACCTAAAACAATAAACACTCTGGAAGAAAACCTAGAAAATACCATTCTGGACATTGGCCTTGGCAAAAAATGTATGACTAAATCCCCAAAAGCAACTGTAACAACAACAAAAAATAGACAAGTGGGACTAATTAAAGAGCTTCTGCACAGCAAAAGAAACTATCAACAGAGTAAACAGACAACCTGCAGAATGGGAGAAAATATTCACAAACTATGCATCCAAAAAAGGTCTAATATCCAGAGTCTATAAGGAACTTAATTCAGCAAGCAAAAAGTAAATAACACCACTTAAAAACAGGCAAAGGACATGAACAGATACTTTGCAAAAGAAAACATACATCAGACCAACAAATATATGAAAAAATGCTCATCATCACTGATCATTAGATAAATGCAAATTAAAACCACAATGAGATACTATCCCACAGCAATCAGAATGGCAATTATTAAAAAGAGAAAAACAAATGCCAGTGAGTTTCAGAAGAAAAGGGAACACTTATGGTGGGAATGTTAAAGAACATGTGGAAAGCATTGTGAAGATTTCTCAAAGAACTTGAAACAGAAATACCATTCAACTCAGCAATCCTGCTACTATACTTAGGGTATATACCCTAAGGAAAATAAATCATTCTACGAAAAAGACACATGGACTCATGTTCATCGTAGCACTATTCACAGTAGCAAAGACAGAATCAACCAAGATGCTAATCAATGGTAGACTAGATAAAGAAAATGTAGTACTCATACACCATGGACTGCTACACAGCCATAAAAAGAACAAAATCGTGTCCTTTGCAGCAACATGGATGCAGCTGGAGGCCATTATCCTAAGCAAACTAATGCAGGAACAGAAAAGCAATATTGCATGTTCTCATTATAAGTGGGAGCTAAATGTTGAAAACACATGAACACAAAGATGGAAACAATAGACACTGTCTATTACAAACCATAAATGGTGGGAAAAAAAACTACAAATTGCTGTGGGGCCACAAGGTGAGGTTATTTATCACTAGTTAGGATAATAACAAGAGGCTTCTCAAGAAGATGAATTTAAATATTAAAGGATACAACATCTGTTTTTGAATTCCCAAGATGAGGGTTTATTGAAGTAGTTAGGTGTCACTAGCATTAAAGGAATTGTATTTTGTTGAAGATGAGTACCATGAATGTTTTTGAATATGTATGTCAGCCTTGCAGTTAACATTATAGTGAAGTATGTACCTTTTAAGTTAGATTGCTCTTTAATAAGGCTTTTGGAAGCACTGCATTACTACCACACTACTACTTTTATTAGTCTTACAGTTTATAGCTGAGAATCCAGTAAAATTTGGGAACTGCAGTTCAAAACTGTGCAGTTAATGGCTCAGTTTCTAGCTAGTTAATGGCTGAGCCACGACTAGACTTCAAGACATCTAGCACCCAAATAGAAATCTTTTATTTCATGCTCTTATGCCTTGATGGACTCTTACTCCGAACTTCTGCCATTACTAATGCTTTTAACTAAATATCTTTCATTTTAATGTACATTTATGTAAAATAGCTATCAAACCTCAAGATCCATTTTATATGGCCAGAAAGGTATTAGGGCAGAACTGCCATCCCTCCCAGCCTCCACAGAACTATGTGCAGTGGCTCACGCCTATAATCCTAGCACTTTGGGAGGCCAAGGTGGGTGAATCGCTTGAGCTCAGGAGTTCAAAATCATCCTGAGAACATGGCAAAACACCCTCTCTAAAAAAAATACAAAAATTAGTCAGGCATGGTGGCATGTACCTGTAATCCCTGATAGTCTGGAGGTTCAAGTGGGAGGATGACTTGCACTTGGGAGGCAGAAGTTGCAGTGAGCCTGCATTTTAGCCTAGGCACCACTGCACTTTAACCTGGGCAACAGAGCCAGACTTTGTCTCAAAAAAAAATCATTTATTTTAAGCTATCTAGATACTGAACCAGGATCTTGAGACAGTACAGGAAGGGACACACACTATGTTCTATAGGTAACTTTGCAGAGCCAACGCAGCACGGGATAATAGTACATATGAAAAAAAATTATTGTGATATGTCTATTTTTAGTAAACAGACTTCTGACTTTTCACTGAGGGCATTTGGGAAATATTTATTGAAAGATTTTATGACAGAAAATGATTATGGAACAGATTCTGGAAAGATTGGTTGGGAACCTGAGTCTTTCAAACCCAGGATGTTCACCTGTCCTTACATTATGGTGTATGTTTCAGAGACCCCAAACACAATTGGGAGAGGAAAACACACATGAGCACAAAAGGGAGGTCACATGCTGGGTGAATATCTCCCTAGCATTATCTGTAGGATTTTGCTAGAGTCTTTTAAAGCTGCTCATTTTTTTCAAAGTTCTGCTGCAGTGAGCTTCTTTCTTCCTATCTGTCTGAGTCAGGTCTTGCCTCTTTTATACTTTGTATGAAACCCAGGGGCCACGTAAAGCACCATGCACAGGGAGGGCATTGAATAGATGTTTGTAGTTACTGATGGATTCTATGTCCATTTGTCAGATATTCTAAGTGTAACCTTCCTGGAAGATAATTTTATTTACTTTGTGAATATTTTTCTAGGATTATCACCCTTTAACTGAGAGAAATCTTCTGGTCGGTCAGGAACTGTGAATCCTCGTAAATGTTTATGAAAGGGCCCATGGTTTATACAGCATTATCAAATGCAAAAATAGATACTGAGATACTATCATTAGCTCATCACAAAAATGCAGCTGTTAAGCAGGAAGTCCAATTGGCTTACTAATTTTCTTAAAGTGTGTGAAACAATGAATCTTAATAGAGTTTATACATAAAGCATTTGCGCTTTAATGGGTCCACATTTTCACTCATATTTTATTAAAATCTTTTGCCATGAGCTGCAATTAGGTAAGTAATTGTACATTAGTCAGAGAGTTAAAAACATAAAAGCCAAGTAACTAAGGTAATTGAGCAAGATGAGGTCATTTTTCCTCCAACACCAGATGGGTACCGCAGGTAAAAACCGTAACACTTGATCTCTTCCATATGACTTAGAAAGAGATTAATGTTGACATTTAACTTTTAAATAAAATATTTTATAGTAAAAATTATTACTACATAGTAAGTTATTGTTTTAAAATGAAACATTTGTCACTATGCTTTTTGTGCAATAGTCAAGTTTAAAATTCTAATTCTAAAATGGAAAATAATATAAAAATTCAACTCTGCATCTGAAACAAAAGAGTAATCTTTTCTTAGCTGATAATTTTCTGTGAACTGGGATGGTATCATGATGACACTTTTTGGTGTGGAGCCTATTACTCTCAATACTTTCATATTTGAGAAGATACTACTTAATGTACTAAATCTTTTTTTGTGTCATCTGCATGCTTTTCAGATGGAAAGTATTGTGGTATGTTTGCAATCATGTATAAACTCAAATTTGTTAGTGTATAGAGTAGTGCATACTTGGTTAGAAAAATCACAGACATAAAGACAGCCTCACTGGAGGTCTGAGTCTGCAAGTAGCATGTCTACAGAGAAAAAGCATGTTTTCATTTTAACAAGTTTTTCCACTTTGGGGCTGAATCGTCTACAAAGATTTGTGTGGATCGCCAATTCAGTGATCCAAATCAATGAAAGTTGCCAATAGCAAACCTCATGACTTAGTCTTCCCACACATCATCGTACTTGGCAGCAGGCAGACATTCTATGCTTTAGTTACCCAGAATTTGAAGCTTGACCTGGAGCAACAACTAAAGGGAAAGAGGAAGGGGCATCATACAGAGATCGAGCTACAGATATATGCCCTTTTTCTATATGTCAGACACTATGCCAGGTGCTTTAAATATTAGCTTATTTAATCCTTACAATAGCTCTTAGAGTAAAATTGTTATCCTTCTCCCTTGGCAGATGATGAAACTGAAGTTCTTCAAAAAAGATTAAGTAACCTATTCAAGGTCACACAGCTGCATCTAGGATTAAAGCCCATGTCCACCTGATTCATTCATGCATCCACTCCTGTATTCATTTGACAAGCATTTATTGTGTGTCTGTTGTGCTTGGTGAGGAAATACAGTAGTGCACAAGAATTACATCATCCCCAATCTCATGAGAGTTTTCAGCCATTTAAACAAATAATTGCAAAGGTTATATTATATGCTTTCTACCACACCTAACTACTGATATATTTATTTAAGGCTAGGTACTTATTCTTTTAACAATAGTGGAAATTAAAAGATAAAAATGTGTTAAGGAAGACTATAACCTGAAAAGTCTATTTTAGGACCCAAACCAAATGCATGAAAGTTCTCCTGCTTACTATAAACACCTGTGAACAGTGGGTATTAATTTTCCCTTTTCAAAAGTACTTTTGATTTTTTTTATTGTTACATATAAAATCAATTAATAGCTGATGAGCTGTTATTATTAATACATTATTATTATTCTCATTTGTAAATCTCAATCATTTTAAAAGTACTTCAATGTGTGCTTTTATTTGCTCTTTATAACAACCGTGGCCAAACCTAATTTTCTGGATCCTGATTCTTATTCATTAGTCTTTTGGATCCTAGCTTCTTCATGCTCATAGAAAATTGTGGTTTTGTTTTTATTTTCTTTGAAAAATTAATAGACATTTAATTAATGTCTCTCTGCCAAATACTGTGGAGAAATAAATGATTGAAAAAGCTCAGTTCATTGCTCTTCAAAGAACTAGATAGGGGCAACAGATATAGATGAATAACATAAGAGAGGGAGTCTCTCAGAAAGTTTTGGGTGGAGGAAATGCTATACCTGGGCTAAACATGGAATTCACCCAGAATCAAGAATCCAATCTTTTCATGATGTTCCACCGTTGTGATGAATGTTAGATCTGGGGACATGGAAACAATCAGGTTAGAAAGCCAGTATTAAGTCCCAGAGTTACCTTATCTAGAGTAAACAAAAATAGGGAGGCAAAGATGGAATTTTTCACTTTTCCTATGTCTCTTTTCTAAACAGGTATATTTCTTAATAGCTAACCAGCACAATGGAAAACTCAGGCAAAGCAAATAAAAAGGATACATATGATGGGCCACCAAAAGAAGTTAAATTGCCTACCAGTGAAGCACTTCTAGACTATCAGTAAGTTTTTATTCTGAAATCTGAAAGTTGCCATATATAAAGGGCAGTCATTGTTAAGACTCATATAACTCCAAATGGAAATGATGCATGCAGCACCTGCCAGAAGAATAGATGTGGATTTGGAAGCATAATTGCGCTCTTGTGCTATGCACATATTTTTAAAGGTTTTTGAAACTTTTAATATAACATAGTCCAAGTAGTAGCAATGACTACTTAGACTATGTTATGAAATGAAATGAAAGCTGCTATGAAACATCTTTCATTAATGTGGTATTGGCTCCCTCAATTGCATTATTGGGTACTCTCACCGATGCATACAACAGCTTGCTAGCTTACCTCTTAAAATACAACATAGAATGGTTAGTTTGCATTTATAGAGAGTAGAAGAGGCCGGATGTCATGTTTCATGCCTGTAATCCCAGCACTTTAGGAGGCCAAACCAGGAGGATCGCCTGAGGTTGGCAGTTTAAGAACCAGTCTGGCCAACATGGTGAAAACAAGTATTGACTAAAATCAAAAAATTAGCCAGACATGGTGGCGTGTACCTGTAATCTCAGCTACTTGGAAGACTGAGGCAGAAGAATTGCTCAAACCTGGGAGGTGGAGTTTGCAGTTAGCCAAGATCACACCACTGCATTCCAGCCTCAGCAACAGAGCAAGACTCCATCTCAAAAACAAAAAGAGAGAGAGAATGGAAGAGAAAATTTCCCTTTATGTGACCTTTTATTTCTTAGACATTCCAACTTACATTTTCCTAAACAGCTACATATAAAATCCAAATGATTTACAGAAAATTCTTTTAATAAGAATAAAATTTCACAATGTCTCACTCCTAAGAGCTGGAGACAAAAGTATAGGTAACATTTATTCTATGTTTATGTTTTATTCCAACAAATAGCTCCTTGAGGGTTGTGAACTTTAGCTTTTGGCACAAGGTAGGAGTTTAATGTGTAATTCTTAGAGAATTAATAGATAAGTGTTAGTCTTTTCTCACATAAAGCTGAAATGTGCTTCATTCATGTATTCATTCAGTAAGTACTTGAGTGTCTACCAAGTGCAAATCAAGTGCTGGGTACGGAAGTCTAGCAGCAAACACGATCACATGGTTCCTGCCTTGATGAAGCACGGGAGACAGACAATAAACCACTAATTTGAGCTTTAAAAAAAAATGACAGGACAGTGTGGTGGCTCACGCCTGTAATCCGAGCACTTTGAGAGGCCAAGGTGGGTGGATGAGCCCAGGAGTTTGAGATCAGCCTGAGCAACATGAGGAAACCCCGTCACTACAAAATAAAAATTAGTCCCTGCTATTTAGGAAGTGGAGGTGGGAGGATTGCCTGAACCCAGGGAGGTCAAGGTTACAGTAAGCCATGACTGTGTCACTGCACTCCAGCCTTAGTGGCAGAGAGAGATCCTGTCTCAAAAAAAAAAAAAGTTACATGACTATAATAAAGGTATATAAAAGAAAAATGTAGGGTGCTGTTTAACAGCATAACTAAAGGACTTGACCAAGACAGAGGGGTTAGGAAAAGCTTGTCTGAGAAAGTTTCAAGCTGATTTCTCGAAAAGGAACATGTGTTATGTATTTATGCATTCCATGTCTTCCTCAGTGACGGAACTGTTGTCACATGACAAATAGCCAGGACACTCTCTCTCATCATCTGAGGAAGGATTTTCCAGGAGTCCCCTGGCAGCCTCTTATACCTCCTTCAGCTCCTAATAAAGCAGTGAGCACACAGTAGGTAGTTAATTCATGGTTTTTGAGCAATTGACCTTTTTTCAAATTTATCCCAAGAAAGTCTTGAACTTCTATGGTTATTTGAGAAGAGCTGATACTACCAATGTTCAGTCTATAAAATAATCATCTCTGAATAATGATTGTTTTTCTTTTCTCCTTTATACTTGTTTTCCCTTTAGTTTTCTGCAATAAGTATAGATATAGATACAGAAATAGGTGAGAATATGGTTATGAGTAAAAAAATGAAGATGATATAGATTTTTTGAAAGTCAAGTTTATTTGGATCAATGATTTGTTGGTTGGTTGGTTGGTTTTTGAGACAAGAGTCTTGCTCTGTCACCCCCAAGCTGGAGTGCAGTGGCATGATCTCAGCTCACTACAACCCCCACCTCCCAGGTTCAACTGATTCTCCCACCTCAGCCTCCCAAGTAGCTGAGATTACAGGCACACGCCAACATGTCCACTAATTTTTTGTATTTTTAGTAGAGATGGGTTTTCGCCATGTGGGCCAGGCTGGTCTTCAGCCCCTGATCTCAGGTAATCTGCCCACCTTGGCCTCCCAAAGTGCTGGGATTACAGGTATGAGCCATGTTTGTTTTTATAGAGACAAGGTCTTCCTACGTTGACCAGGCTTGTCTCGAACTCCTGGGCTCAAGTGATCAGCCCATCTCGACCTCCTAAAGTGCTAGGATTACAGGTGTGAGCCACTGGGTCTAGCCAAGAGTTGTGTTTTTATATGGATAAGGCAGTTAGAATATTTTAGGTGAAGGAAAAATATGGTGGGACATTTGTGCTTGGCTCTCCCTCAACAAACTGTGAGCTCCTTGAAGACTGTTGTTTACTCCTGTCTATACCTCTAGTATCTAACACAGCCTGATATATAGAATGAGCTCAGAGTTTCTTTGTTGAGTAAATATTGTTGGATCTTGTCTGAAAGCAAAAATCACACTCATGAAAGCAAATACAATATTATTGTTGCCTGTTGATACAGGAAATAAAATTTTTAACATATTAACACTCAGTGATGAAATGCCCACCAATAAATGAGCTCTTTCTTACCCACTGGTGAGTACAGATTGTTAATATTCTGAATACATTTGCAATGAAGCAATCCTGCCCTTTCATCAGGTAATTTCAAGGATATAGGAACTCTTTCCCAGAATACAAGGTCATGAACTTCTATGGTTGTTTGTGAAAAACTGATACTGCCAATACTAAATCTATAACGTGATCATCTCTAAGTAACGGTAGTTTTTATTTTCTCCTTTATACTTGTTGTCTCCCAGGTTTCTACATTAAATATGGATAGAGATATAAAAAACAGATGTGGGTATGTTTATGGGTTTAAAGCAAAAACACAAAAATATACATTTTTTGGAATTCAAATTAATTTGTTTTCCTTCCCAAAATCTTCAATGAAATTGCATGAGTCGGGGGATCACTGACACATTACTAACATTTTAACAATATAGAGAGTGGGGCAAAAGGTGACATACTGTACTACTAACAATTTAGTGTCACTGTGCTTTAGAATAGTACCACATCCTTTTCAAACTCCTTTAATGTATATTGGTTTTTTTATCGCCCCACTTGCTTCAGCACCTAGTGTGACATTTCAGATTCTAGGGCACTGAGTAGATGGGGAGATAGTAAAAAGGAAGAAGTGTATAGAAAACAATGATGCTTGAAGTCCCCATAATAGTGTCGAGTTCTGAAGTTAAGCTTCATCTGCTTCCTGATAAAATACGCCTCTTCATGAAGCCAGAGAAGGCAAAGAGAGGCTCAGCTAAATTAGACCCCCAGCTACCATGAGTTCCATAAGGGGGCCAGTGAAGCTGCCAAAACATTTAGGGCATCTCAGAATTCCCCCGAGGCCTGCTGCTGCCACTCACATCATCCGGAACTACTCATTGCAGAAATGGACAAGAGACAAACCCCGAGGCCATTTGCTCCTAAATGCTCTGAGGGAGGGGTGGTGGTCTTAAGTGTGGGGTTGCCAGATGTATCAAACAGAAATAAAGCCTGCCCAATTAGAGTTTCAGAGAAACAGCATATAATTTTTTTAGTATAAATATGACCCATGAAGTTGGGCTGGGGCGGCATGTGGTCTCCAGCCCAATAATTGCATGCGCAGTCATCACCAAGGAAAGCTCTCAGCTGCAGCCAGAAAATTTGTCTATTGCCCTTTCTCTTTGAGGAAGACGCAGTCATAGCTGTTGTGGATTGTTGGTTTGCATGCTCTTGCTCCCGACTCACCACTGTTCACTCTTGCTGAGGAACAAGTCGGTCAGGAAGCCGCGCAGCAGCCATGGCTTTTAAGGATACCAAAAAAACACCTGTGGAGCCGGAGGTGGCAATTTACCAAATTCGAATCACTCTAACAAGCTGCAAGGTAAAATCCCTGGAGAAGGTGTGTGCTGACTTGATCAGAAAAGCAAAGGAAAAGAATCTCAAAGTGAAAGGATCAGTTCTAATGCCTACCAAGACTGAGAATCACTACAAGAAAAACAACTTGTGGTGAAAGTTCTAAGACATGGAATCATTTCCAGATGAGAATCCACAAGTGACTCATTGACTTGCACAGTCCTTCTGAGATTGTTAAGTAGATTAATTCCATCAGTATTGAGCCAGGAGTTGAGGTGGAAGTCACCATTGCAGGTGCTTAAAGTCAGCTATTTTAATAAATTGATTACCAGTTATTAAAAAAAAAAATTGTCTATTCACAAGCCCATCTGTAGACTCAGTTTAACCAACGAAGACCACATCCTGAGATTCATTTGCTTGCTCTCCCCATGTAAAGAAGTAGTATTACTATATTTATAATTGCAGAAATTATGTGAGTAATTTGCACATTTGCATTGGTTCTTTTCAGATAATTTTCATTTATTATACTTTTTTTAATCTCCTGAAAAACAGGAGGTAGAGAAGGCACTCCTTCAAAATTTTTGCACAAACGTAAGCTTTAAGTAAGAAGTCAAAGATAAGCCAGGTGTGGTGGTGCACATCTGTAACCCCAGCTACTTGGGAGGCTGAGGTTGGAGGATTCTTTGAGCCAAGGAGTTCAAGCCCAGCCTGAAGAGCATAGCACCTTATTTTCTAACTATTTTGTGTAGCCCGCCTATCTATAGTAGTCCCTTCCATTTACAGTTCTTCTTATATTCTTATTTTCTGCACAGTACTTATCATAATGTATAAACAATATGTTTCAATATATGTATGCGTTTACTTCTTATTATCCAGTAAAAGGTACTCCTTGAAGGCAAGGATCATGAAGGTGTTGTTAAAAAATATAGGCCAAGCACAGTGGCCCACACCTGTATTCTTTCTACTTTGGGAGGCCAAGGCGGGTGGATCACTTGAAGCCAGGAGTTCAAGGTCAGACTGGCCAATATGGTGAAACCTCATCTCTGCAGAAAATTCAAAAATTAGCTGGGCATTGTGGCGTGTGCCTATAATCCCAGCTACTGGTGGGGTAGAGGGCTAAAGTGGGAGAATAGCTTGAACCTGGGAAGGGGAGGTTGCTGCGAGCCAAGATTGTGCCACTGTACTCCAGCCTGAGTGACAGAGCAAGACTCTGTTTCCAAAGGAAAAAAAAAACCAGCTATTTCTATAATGCCTAAAACAATGCTGGGCACCTAGTGGCAGGTCTTTAAATCTGTATTGTATATATGACTGTTTGAAAGGGAATACTGGTCCATTTAAATTGCAGAATTTTGGAACTGAAAAGAAAGCATAGAGTTCATCTCCATCAATCCTCTTATTTCTGGAACAGTAAGCCAAAGCCTAAAGGTTAAATATCCCTAGAGAACTGGAAAACCAGCTCTAAAATTCAAGTTTCATAATATCCAAACAGAGCTTTTTATGAGCAGTAAAGGATTTTTTTTAATGTTGCACTTCCTCATTATTGGGAAAGAAAGAGCTTACTTTTTCTCTTTACTGAGTATACAATGTCACAAATATAATTGACATTTGCGGGGAAGGGCTAAGGATATAAGGCTCAATTCAACTGAAATTTACTAAGCATTTACTTTATGCTAGAAGCATTCACATATGATTTCTTATTTTAATTCTTATGATAATATGCAGAACTAGGTATTCTTATCTCATTTGACAGCTTGGACATTTAGGCACAGGGAATTGACTTGCCTGAGATAATGTAGACAAGAAGTGGTAAGGGCAAGATTTAAAACCAGAGTTTCCCATTCTTTACTCTTCTGTTCACTATACTACAGAGGTGCTGTATTTCTGGTTTTGTTTTATTTTGTTTTTAATTGAGCCAAAGGGTTTAGATAACACATTTCCTTTGCATTATTTTGGTCTCAGATTTAAAGTTATAAGATTTACTAGGTCATAGCGATACAAGATATACTATTAAATTTTTAAATTATTTATTTACTTTGAGACAGGATCTCACTCTGTCGCCCAGGCTGGAGTGCAGTGGCATGATCTTGGCTCACTGCAACCTCCACCTCCTGGGTTCAAGCGATTCTCCTGCCTCAGCCTCCTGAGTAGCTGGGACTACAGGTCTTCGCACCATACCTGGCTAATTTTTGTATTTTTAGAAGGATAGGTTTTCACCATGTTGGCCAGCCTGGTCTGGAACTCCTGTCCTCAAGAGATCCACCTACTGGCTGGACGAGGTTGCTCATGCCTGTAATCCCAGCACTTTGGGAGGCCGAAGTGGGTGGATCACTTGATGTCAGGAGTTCAAGACCAGCCTGGTCAACATGAAGAAACCCCATCTCTACTAAAAATAGAAAAATTAGCCAGGTGTGGTGGCAGGTGCCTATAATCCCAGTTACTCAGGAGGCTGAGGCAGGAGAATCGCTTGAACCCAGGAGACAGAGGTTGCAGTGAGCCAAGATCATGCTACTGCACTCCAGCCTAGACGACAGAGCAAGACTCCACTCAAAAGAAAAGATCCACCTGCCTCAGCCTCCCAAAGTGCTAGGATTACAGGTGTGACTCACCGTACCCAGCAAACTTTTAAAGAGATATACTATACTTAATACCTCAAATAGCTATCAAATAGCCTATACAAAAGTCTTTCTACACTTTTCTATCTCTCATACCTAACAGACACTCAACAAATAATTGTTGAGCATTAAAGAAATGTATTTGTGCCAGAAAAGAAGTTTTTACTATTTGTAGAAGAGAGGGCATGCTAATGAACTTGAACCAATAGGCATGCCTAGTTTACCTTAATATTTCAAGAAAGTGTGCTTGCCCTCATAAAGTCTTAGTTTTATCATTTTTGTCTGAATATTTTTAGAATTCTAGAAAGTATGTTTTCTGTATGCGCGCTCCTTGTTTTCCTTTAGGCCGAATTATTTATAAACAATTCGAAAGTATGAAATTACAACTATAAAATATGAACAGGGATTTTTTTTTTAAAGAAAAAAACAACCTTGAAGTTCTCTCTCCAATCTATATTTTACTGAAACAGATTCAGAAACAGAAAACAAATTTGGGAAAACAAAAAACAGAAAACAAAATTTGGGAAAGGTTTTTATCCCTAAATGTGTTTTCATAATGTATTTAATAATTCACTTCAAATACTTTTTAAATTTTTCTTATGAATTTTTCCTAAGATAAATTATTCTAACACATTTTATCTTTGTTGGTTCCCAGATGTCAAATAAAGGAAAATGCAGTGGAGCGATTCATGTTTCAAATAAAGACACTTAGGGAAAAGAATCAAAAATATCATGAAAGAGTGAGTATATAATTTAGAACCTATATATAGTCATTAAACATTTACACTCATGCTTTCAAAAAATGTGGATTATGGTGGAATATACTCTAGGAAATTATCTTCTTGAAAGCTTGGAAGTGACTGATTTACAATCTATTTAAGTTTCTTTATACATGTGTGGCAAGAGGGTACTGCTGTTCCCATTATATTAGTTATAGGAAGATGGGTTCATTTATGTTATTTAGATCCTGAAGACACTGAATTTTACATTCAAAATTTTAAAGCTTTGAAACCACATTTATCTTTTGACTTTTTATTTAATCAAACTATAAAACATTGGTTCTCTACTTTTCATTTATATTTTTTCTTTTAGATGTTCAGAGGATGCATACGTAAATACCATTTGAAAAGGACATTCTCAGTTGTTAAAATTATTGATTGCATATTTAAGATGATACACTGTTTTTATTCAGTCAAATTAAAATGAATATCAAAAGGGTGCTATATATGATTATCAGGACTAAAGGTCAACAGAAATAAAGTTTGGAAGCAGTTAATGATAATTAACATAATTTATCCCTCAAGGTATCTCATGAAGGAAGAAATACTGAGGATGCCTCCTTTTAACACATTTTATATGGGCCCTGAAACTTCCAGTTAACTGTTTTATTTTGGCTTTGGTCTAAAAACTTTATATATGTGTATATATATATATATATATATATATATATATATATATATATATATAACAAAATGCCATGACCTCTGCACCTTCAAAAGACCAGGTTCAACTGAAGGATCTACTAAAACATAATAGTCTTAATGAACTCATGAAACTAAAGCCACCTGCTAATATTGCTCAGCCAGTAGCAACAGCAGCTACTGATGTAAGCAATGGTACAGTAAAGAGTCTTCTAATAAAGATGTAGCAAGAATGTGGATAAACGACATGAAAATGAGGAGTTTTTCCCCAACTATGAAGGTCCCTGTTGTAAAAGATGATGATGAACCAGAGGAAGAAGACGAAGAAGAAATGGGTCATGCAAAAACCTATGCAGAGTACATGCCAATAAAATTAAAAATTGGCCTACGTCACCCAGATGCTGTCGTGGAAACTAGCTCTTTATCCAGTGTTACTCCTCCTGATGTTTGGTACAAAACATCAATTTCTGTTTTATATATATATAAATTTTATATATATATAATATATATTTTATATATCTACAAATTTTAATAGAGTCTGGAGTCAGAGATCTGAGTTTGCATTCTGACTCTACAGCTTATTGCTGATGTCATTTTGGCCAGATTTAGTATGAGCCGAAATTTCCCTTCTGTAAAATGGGGATTCCTGTCTTCCCCATAGGGCTAATTTGTTCTTTCAGTAAATATTTAGAGGATAAGACAAGCTAGTGACATAACTGTGACTCTGACACTGTCATGATTCTCAAGTTTCATTCACTTGTAATAGGGACTAAAACAGAAGCTCAGTTTGACTTGTTGCCTGAATACAGACTCTACAAGAGATCCAGAGCACTAAAGAGAAGTGAGTACCATCAAGGCACCCATGCACATCCTCCAGTGGTCAGCACTGGGACTTGTAGATCAGGACTTGGTTGTGGCAAGTACAGCAATCAGGACTGAGTAATCATCTTAGTCCATCATTTGGAGCCAGAAACAGTTAAAGTTCTTGTTTTCATGAGGATTGGCTCAAGAATCACATTAGTGGACTCAGCAGTGAAGAGCATGGAGAGGCAAATTCTAGCTCCAACTCTGTATCTGAACATCATCCATTTCTTTCCTTTTATGTTGCTTCTGCTGTTATTTAAACCACCACCATCTCTTACCCATCCTTCCCCCAAAGCACATTTTCCACAGTGCAACCAGAATTAAGTTTTGAATACTGTAAACCTTTCAGAGATTAACATCCTTCAGTGGCTTCCTATTGCACAGAAAATAAAAGCCATTGTCCTCACTAAAGTCTTCAGGGCCCTTCAAAATCTGACCGGTTCACCTCTCAAACCTTGTCTCCAGCCTCCGATAGAGGATTTTTTGCTCCTTAGCTCAGCTAGGTCTGGGTTCTTGTCTCAGGACCAGAAAGAAGTTAGCACACAGACATGTGAAGAGTTAGCAAGGCAGGAAGTTTTACTCAGTGATGAAACAGTTTTTAGCAGGGAGGGGAAGCAGGGTGGTCTCTTACCCAAAGGCAGTAGAGTTCCCAATATGGTAGAGCCCAGGACATTTTATGGGTTCAGAATAGGGAGTATGTGCTGACTGGTTTTTGGGTATGTAAAAAAGGTTAAGGTGGGCACAATAGTGTAGAAAATCAATTAGAAATGGGTAGGTATATGTAAAATAGGTGAATGATGGGGACCAATCAGAGGAAACACACCAAACAGGAAGGCAGGTTCTCAGTCTGGAAGGATATCCTCAGGTTGGAGGATATTCACAGGACTGTTTCCAGCTTGAAGGTTGGATTTCACTAAGGTCCCGCCCTTTTCTGCCTAAGCATTTGTCTGCCTCCTGCCTCTCTGTTCTACCTTTTGCTTGTCACCTCTTCTTTGAAATCTTGAAAAACCAATCTATTTCTTTATGCTTTTACTCATGCTGTTTCCTCTTCCTAGAATGTTTTCTCTCGGCTAGCTCCTTTTCATTCCCCAACCTAAGTTGGAATATTGTATAAAATTATATCTCCAATATTAAACTGCAAGCTTTTTAGGCAGCAGCAATCCAGTCTTATTTATCTTTGTTTCTCTGGAAGAATCCAGCTTTAGTAAGTGTTCAATAAATATTTGCTGAGTTGATTCACAGCTAACACTAGTGGAAGGAAAAGTGTTTTGTGGTCACAGATATTTAACATGACTCATTAGGAAGATACATTGTTTTCTCTTCAGTTATTTCAAAATCAGAAATGCTCCTCTTCTTTCCCACACAACATCTCTTCCTATGTATATTTAGTTCTGTTTGGATTATCACCTCATTTATTATCTTTATTTCTCTCAGTTTGCATTCATTGCTCTACCTACCTCATTAGATGTTCCATAGTTCACTATGTCTACTTACTTACCCTCCATTCATTCTTTCATAACTACTATTCCACCACAACTGCTCTAGCAAAAGTTATTAATGACCAATTTTCCATTAGACTCTTTTTAGTCCTTACTTTATCTCTCATCTCTACAGCAGCCGCTCCCTTTATCTTAAAACCCTTTTCTCCTTTGGGCTCCAGGGCCTCACTCTCTTAACTTTTCGCCTACCTCTCTGACCATTTCTTCTCATTTTTTATTCTACTGCTCTTTGCCTAGACCCATCCCTTAATTATTACATTTACCAGGGTTCTGATCTCAACCCTTTTCTCTCTCTCTAAATCCTTTTTGGGGTCATCTCCGTTAACACTATGGCTTCAAATAACCATCCATTTGTTAATAATTTTCATATCTATATGTGATAAAATTTTATAATATTGTACACTGAAAAAAACAAGTGTATGTACAAACAAAAATGAATGGTCTCTAGTTTAGTTAATAACATATCAATGTCAATTTCCTGGATTTGCTAATGTACTATAGTTATGTAGAATCTTATCATTGGGGAGAGTAAGGTGAATAGTAGACTGGGATTCTCTGCACTATTTTGGCAACTTCTTTTCTTGTTTTTTTTTTTTTTGTTGTTGTTGTTGTTTGTTTGTTTGTTTGAGAGAGAGTCTTGCTGTGTCACCCAGGCTGGAGCGCAGTAGCACAATCTCTGCTCACTACAATCTCCGCCTCCCAGCTTCAAGTGATTCTTGCGCCTCAGCCACCCAAATACCTGGGATTACAGACACATACCACCATGCCCAACTAATCTTTGTACTTTCTGTAAAGATGGGGTTTCACCATGTTGGCCAGGCTGGTCTCAAACTCTTGACCTCAAGTGATCTATTTGCCTCAGATTCCCAAAATGTTGGGATTACAGGCATGAGCCACTATGCCCAGCATCTTTTCTTATTCTTATGAGTCTTAAAAAGTAAAAGGGTAAATATGAGATGAAAGAAAACAAAATCAATCTTTTTATAGCTTATTTATTAAATGTCCTTTTTCCATTTTTATAATGTGATAATTATTCTTACCTCAAGTGGTAATGATTTACCTCACTTTGTAGGATAAACATATTTTTAGCACATTAGTGGCATATCTAACTAAATTTTGTTTCTTATATTACTCAAAATAATTTTTGAGATACATTGACTTCTGTAAAATGCTATCAGACACATTCTCCTCCCATTCAAAATTAATAACGGGTTTGATAAGTTTATATAGATAATATTAAATTTATATATAATGTCAAATAGTATTTAATGATATTTATGCAGGCCAGGCACAGCAGCTCATGCCTGTAATCCCAACACTCTGGGATGCCAAGGCAGGAGAATTGCTTGAGGCCAGGATTTTTGAGATCAGCCTGGGCAACATAGTGAGAGCCCATCTCTACAGAAAGTTGTAAAAGGTAGCCAGGTGCACGGCTGTGCACCTGTAGTCCCACCTACTCAGGAGGCTGAGGCAGGAGGACACTTGAGACCATGAGTTTGAGGTTACAGTGAGCTATGACCATGCCACTGCACTTCAGCTTGGGCAACAGACTGAGACCCTGTCTCTGAAAAGGTAAAAAAATTTTAAATTTTGTAAATGAAAACTATCATAGGCTTGAAAAGAATAGTCATTGTGTTAAATATTTGATCTAGGGAATTGGATTTACCTTGAGAAGTATTGTGCCAAGTATGGAAAGAAAAGGAAAATTTCTCTGTAAATTATATACATTTATTTGTAACTTTTATGTAGTGGTTTTAAAATTATCACTCTCTTTGGAACTTTTTGCCTGTATATCATGGTAAATATTTTTGAGCTGGGATTGAATTTAGAGGCCGTTGTTACCTTACTAAAATTAACTAAGATAAGTAAAATTAGATATCTTAAGATTCAAAACATACTTGATAAAGGAATTTTCTACTTCTGCAAAAATAAGTGGAAAATTCCATATTTAGAAAAAGTATTAGCAGTGCAATAGTTTGGCAAGTGATATTTCCATTACCATTATTTAAGTTTCCATAAATATTTCATTTTAAAATAATATGCCAAACTAAAATAATTCAATTTATTTATAAGCAAACAAAACATTAATCTATTTCATTCCAGAAAATAGACTATCTGACAATTGGTTAAGGAGTAGTAAATTATTTATTTTCAGTTGTCAATATTCATTGGCCTTCATTTTTTAGTTAAACTCTATTTTGAAATAAGTATAGATTAACGCTAATTTTAAGAAATGATAGAAAAGTCCTGTATACCTATTACCTAGCTTCTCATAATGTATTACAAAAATCACAGTACAATATCACAACTAGGATATCGACAAGATTACATGGAAAGTCAAGATACAGAATATTTCCATCATCATAAGTATCCTTCATGTGACCCTTTATGGCCACTCACTCCCCTCCCAGTTCTGCCCCCTCATTAGACCCTGGCAACCATTAATCTGTTCTCCATTATTATAATGTTACTTCAGGGATGTTACACAAATGAAATCATACAATAAATAACCCTTTGGGACTTGGCTTTTTAAAATTCAGCATAATTTTCTGGAGGTACATCCAGGCTGTTGTGTTATCTGTTAGTGTGTTATCAGTTAGCGTTTTTGTATTACTGTATAACTGTTATCAGTTAGCGTTTTTGTATTACTGGATAGTAGCATGGTGTGGATGCACCACAGTTTGTTTAACCATTCACCTGGAGGACATCTGGGTTGTTTCCAGTTATTGTACATTTTACATAAAGCTAATATAAACATTCACGGACAGGTATTTGTATGAACAAAAGTCTTTATTTCTTTGGAATAAATGCCCAGGAGTTCAATTGCTGGGTAGTGTGGTAGTTACATGTTAGTTTTTAAACAAACTGTTAAACTATTTTCCAAACTAGCTGTACCATTTTACATTCCCAACATCATATATGAGGGATCCAGGTTCTCCTCATCCTCTCCAGAATTTAGTGTTGTCACTATGCACTATTTTATGTTAGCCATTCTGGTAGGTGTGTAGTGATATCTCAGTGTGGTTTGAATTTGCATTTCCCTAATGGATAATGATGTTGAATCTCTTTGCATGTGCTTGTTTCTCTTTTGCTTATTTATAATTAGACTTTTTGTGCTCTTGAGTTTTATATATATTTATATTACTTATATATTATATATATTTTGTATAGAAGACTTCTTGTAAGACTTTTTGTACTCTTGAGTCATATATATATACTCATATATATATATTCTTCTAAAACTAGTCCTTTTTGGATATGCTATTTGCAAATATTTTCTCCTAGTCTGTAGTTTGTCTTTCATCCTCATAAAAGGAACTGTAACGGAGTAAAAGTTTTTAATTTTAATGAAGTCCAGTTTATCAATTTTTCTTTTTATGGATTGTGCTTTCAGTGTCAAGTTTTCAAACTCTTTGCCTAGCCCTAAGTCCTAAAGATTTTTCTCCTATGTTTTATTCTAAAATTTTTGTAATTTCACCTATTATATTTAAATCATGGTCCATTTTGAGTTAGTTTGTGTATAAGGTGTGAGGCTTAGATCAAGATTCTTCTTTTTTATTTTTACCTGCAGATGTCCAGTTGTGTCTGCACCATTGATAAAATTATCTTTCCTGCACTGAATTGCTTTCATACCTTTGTCAAAAATCAGTTTGGCATTGAATAGGTGCTTCTCCAGGGAAGATACACAAATGGCCAATAAGCACATGAAAGATGCTTATTGGCCATTCCCTAAAACATAGTTATTAGGGAAATGCAAATAAAAACCACAAGGAGGTACCACTTTGCAGATACAGGATGGCTGTAACCAAAAGTGCCATAGTTTGGCAAGTCATGAAGATGTGGAAAAATTAGAACATGACCTCATACATTGCTGGTGGGAATGTAAAATTGTCCAGCTACTTTGGAAAACAATTTGACAGTTCCTCAGAAAGGCATATAGAATTACCATGTGACCCTGTAATTCTGTTCCCAAAAGGATGAAAAACAAGTATTCAAGTACATGTTACACGCATGTTGATAGTAGCACTATTCAAATAGCCAAATAAAAACAGCCCAAAGGTTCATCAACAGATGAATGGATAAGCAAATTTTAGTATACACATAAACAATGGCATATTACATAGTCATAAAAGGGAATGAAGTACTGATACATGCTACAATGTAGATGAACCTCCAAAATATGCTGAGTAAACCATACCAGACACAAAAGTCAGCATGTTGTATGATTTCATTTATTCCAATATTCAGAAGAGATCAAGCCATAGGGACAGAAGAGATTGCTGGTTGCCAAGGACTGGAAGAAAGGGATGAGAGGGAGAAACTGCCTAATGGCTAACAAGTGTTACTTTGGAATGCTGGAAATGTTTTGGAACTAGATAGATGTGGTGGTTCTACAACACTGAAAATGTACTAAATGCCACTGAATTGTTCAATTTAAAATAAATATTTAAATTTTAGCACAATTTTTAAAAAAAATCAGTTGGAGATTTCTGTGGACCTCTTTTTTTTTTTTTTTTTTTTTTTTTTTTTTATTGAGATGGAGTTTCGCTTTGTTGCACAGGCTGGAGTGCAGTGGCATGATCTCAGCTCATTGCAACCTCTGCCCCCCACCCAGGTTTCAAATGATTCTACTGCCTCAGTCTCCTCAGTAGCTGGAATTATGGGCACCCGGCATGATGCCCGACTAATTTTGTATTTTTAGTAGAGATGAGGTTTCACCATGCTGGACAGGCTTGTCTTGAACTGACCTCAAGTGATCCACCCGCCTCCACCTCCCAAAGTGTTGGAATTACAGGTGTGAGCCATAGCACCCGACCTTGTGTGGGTCTGTTTCTGAGTTCTCCATGCCTACCCCTCTGCCAATACCACATAGTCTTGATTACTATAGCTATGTAATATGTCTTGAAATAAGGTAAATTAATTCCTCTTACTTTATTGTTGCTTTTCAAAATCATTTTAGCTATACTGGTTCCTTTGTCTTCCCAGATAAATTTTAGAATTATCTTGTATATATTTACCCCCAACAAAGAAAACTTACTAAGTTATACATAGGGATTATATTAAAGCTGGTTAACAAATTAGGATATCTTTACTATGCTGTCTTCCAATCCATGAGCATGATATGTTTCTCCATTTGTTTAGATCTTGTTTTATTTTTATTTATTGAGACAGGATCTCCCTTAGTTACCCAGGCTTGAGTGCAGTGGCACAATCACAGCTCATTGTAGCCTCGACCTTCTGGGCTCTAGTGATCCTCCCACCTCAGCCTTCCAAGTAGCTGGGATTACAGGCTTGAACCAACACGCCTGGCTAATTTTGAAATTTTTGTAAAGACAGGTTTCACTAGGTTGCCCAGGCTGGTCTCAAACTCCTGAGCTCAAGCAATCCATCTGCCTTGGCCTCCCAAAGTACAGGGATTACAGGCAAGAGCCACTGTGCCCAGCCCAGATCTTGATTTTTTTTTTTAATCAGCATTTTCTAGTTTTCAGTATACAAGTCCTATACATATATAGTTAGGTATTTTTGCTGGGTCTAGGATTCTAGATTGACAGTTCTTTTCTTTCAGCACGTAAAAAATAATGTGCCACTTCCTATTACCTTTCTTCCAGCTAGCATGGTTTCTCATGAAAAATACGTTGACATAGTTTGAGTTCCCTTAACTGAAATGCTTGTGACCAGAAGTGTTTCCAGTTTTAGATTCTTTTAGATTTTGGAATATCTGCATATACAGAATGATATATCTTGGGAATGGGACTCAAGTCTAAACATGAAATTCATTTACGTTTCTTATACACCTTATACACATAGCCTAAAGTTAACTTTATTTTTCCCTTGGGGATGTTGAATAAACTGTGTTTGGTTTGCCTGCATTTTGACTGCAAGCTGTCACAAGACTTCAGGTGTGGCATTTTCCATTTGTGGCATTATGTTAATGTTCAAGAAGTTTCAGATTTTAGTCTGAGCACAGTGGCCCACACCTGTAATCCCAGCACTTTGGAAGGCTGAGGTGGGCAGATCACCTAAAGTCGGGAGTTCAAGACCAGCCTGGCGAACATGGTGAAACCCTGTCTCTACTAAAAATAAAAATAAAAAAAATTAGCCAGGCATGTTGGTGGGTGCCTGTAATCCCAGCTACTTGAGAGGCTGAGGCAGGAGAAACACTTGAACCCAGGAGGCAGAGGTTGCAGTGAGCCAAGATCGTACCACTGCTCCCCAGCCTAGGCAACAGAGCAAGACTCCGTCTCAAAACTAAAGAAGCTTCAGATTTTAGAGCATTTCAGATTTTGAATTTTCTTATTTTTCTTTTTAGAAACTGGGTATTTCTCTGTCACCCAAGCTAGAGTGCAGTGGTGCAATTATAGCTCACTGTAATCTCAAACTCCTCGGTTAAAGCAGTCCTCCCTCCTCAGCCTCCTGAGTAGCTGAGACTACAGGCGCCACCATGCCTGACTAAATTTTGAATTTTTGTAGAGATAGGGTCTTGCTATGTTGTCCAGGCTGGTCCTGAACTCCTGGCCTCAACTAATCCCCCATTTCTGCCTCCCAAAACACTGGAATTACAGGCATAAGCCACCACACTCTGCCCAGATTTTGGATATTCTAATTAGGTATGCCCTGTACTCTAATTGTTTTTCCCCTATAGATAAGGTGTGGTTTATCTTTGACGGCTTTTAAGACTTTTCTCTTGTATTTAGTTTTCAGAAGTTTGATTCTGATGTGTCTTAACATGGGTTTATTTCTGCTTATCTTGTTTGGGGTATGCTCAGCTTCTTGAATTCATAGGTTTATGTCTCTTGGAAATTTGGGGAGTTTGCAGCCATTATTTATCTGAGTAATTTTTCAGTCCTGCCCTCTTTCTCTTCCCCCAATACTCCAATAACATGAATCTTTTGTTATAGGCCAGGCATGCTGCTCACACCTGTAACCCCAGCACTTTGAGAGGCCAAGGCATGAGGATCACTTGAGGCCAGGAGTTTCAGAACAGTGTGGGCAACATAGCAAGACCTCATCAATACAAAAAAAAAACCTATTGAAAAAATAATAATTCTAAAATGTCAGCCACCTTACTACTGGCATTTACATATTATCATTTTTCATTCAGTTCATAATCTTCCTGGTTCTTGGTAATATGAGTGATTTATTGAAATCTGGACATTTTTGTAGGATGTCATAAGACTAGATTTTATTTGTAATCTTCTGTTTTACCTAGCTTTTATTGGCATTACTCTTTCAGGAGAAGTGGGGATATCACCTCTCATAATGCCTGGTGGAAGTAGAAGTCCAGGCTCCCCACTTGGCTTCCTGTGATACCCAAAGGCAGGGAGCTTCTTGACTCTATTTTGAGGAAAAACAATTTATGTACTTGATCAAATGTGAATTCCTGTTGATTTTCATGATAGAACAGCCGCTTAAAAGAGGAACAGATTTGGCACATACGGCATCTCCTAAAGGAACTGAGTGAAGAGAAGGCAGAGGGATTGCCAGTTGTAACAAGAGAGAATGTTGAAGAAGCAATGAAGGAAAAATGGAAGTTTGAAAGAGACCAGGAAAAAAACTTGAGAGGTAATTTAGGAACATAGAAAACTATCACAGAGTTGTACCAAGTTATTTATTGAATATATTAATGCTTTATTCTTCCAGTATCTTCAAAATGCTATGAATGTATTTTATGACATCATTACCACCACAACCACAAACACATGTAGGTAACTGGGCAGGAGAGGGAAATAGCAAAGTGGGTAGAGGTAATGAAGCCAAGTAAGGAGATGGAAGAAGAGTAGTAATCAAAAACAGATGAAATTCATCTGACTTTTTTTTCTGAGACAGGGTCTAGTTCAGGTACCCAGGCTGGAGTGCAGTGGTACAATCTCATCTCACTGCAGTGTTAACCTCCCAGGCTCATGCAGTCCTCACACCTCAGCCTACCAAGTAGCTGGGACTCCAGGCGCACACCACTATGCCTGTAATTTCATTCCTTTTTTTGTAGAGATGAGGTCTCGCTATGTTGCCCAGACTGCTCTCCAACTCCTGGGCTCAAGAGATATTCCCACCTCAGCCTCCCAAAGTTCTGGGATTACAGGCATGAGCCACTGCGCCCAGCCTCATCTGACTCTTACAACAAGACGGTATCCTGTTAAACACCATTTCTCATAGTTGGGTTTTGTACTTTTTCTTCTTTTTTAAAAATTCTGTTGTTTGGTGGATTCATTGGCTTCAGCTTCAGTTTAGATTGAATAGGAATGATAAGACAAATATAACCATGAAAATATAACCATGAAACGTGTTTCTCCCAATAGCTCTAAGGGGGCCAAGCATCCCATCTAGATGAGGGAAGTAGGGATTAGAGTTGAGAAAGAAATTTGGAGAACATGGGTAGAAATGACACTAGGTGCAGGCAATGAAAGACCCAGGGCATACTCTTGCTGTAGGCTTAGGAAATACCATGGTACTGAGGGTAAATCATGCAGATTTGTCATATGCATTTTTAAATTCTTATTCATTCTAAACTTGCTGCTAAGATCTCTCAGACCATTTTTGCCAAAACCTCCATAAATAACATTTCTGCTAGGAAGCCGGAAAACACAAGAAAGAGACCTAAGTACTATCACTTGTTAGCCCTTAGGAAATCCACATATTTCTGGATTTCTTGAAGTGCCTACTTACCTGAGCACTTTGCACAAAGCAGGCTCTCTTATGTGTTGTTTTGAGTGAAATCATTTCCAAAACCAAACATCAATAGGCAAGTTTCATTTTTAGGGGAGTTCAAAACTGCTCCTATAGACCTCCAGACCTCCTCCTACCCAAGTCTCTTTATTGGCAATAGTGATGTCATGACGTGGTAGATAGTATATTTTACACAACTCCTTTCCAAGAGAGTTCTGCTTATTTTTGGAAGGAATACTTTAACAAGTCCCTTGAGATGGGAGTGAGACTCCAAAGGATGCTCAGGTATGCTCGTTAAACTGCCTTATGAATGACTGGGCTCAGTTAGTTGAGATATGCCTGTTTATGGTTTGGGCTGAGCATGGAATGTGTCATACAAAACTGGGCCACATTGCATTGCTGAGCATGATAGAGAAGGACTGGGTATGCATGGGAAGAAAGGAAGCTCACAGACATGGAGGAAGAGAGGAAAAGTAAGAGAACAGAAGTGTCTGGAAAACATTTCCGAGGTAGTCACTTTATGACCCAGGTAGTTCCTTGCAACTCATTTTGGTGTGGAGCAGCAGCAGGTGCTTCGCCTGTCAGCTTGTTACAGTGCAGATTCCCAGGCCCCCCTCCAAGACCTACTGAATCAGAATCTGCATTCTGACATGATCCAGGGGGATTCCTATGCACAGTAAAATGTGAGAAATACTGCTGCAACCCTTTTCTTCCAACTTTTAGTAAGGACTTTCAGTTGCAAAGAAAAAAATCCAACTCAAACTAGCCTAAGCATAAAGGGGACATTAGTCTTTTCACATCAGTGAACAGAGAAAGAGTGCTTCTGACCTGGATGTAAGGCCTCACATGCTGTCAGATTACAGCTTAAACAAACAAACAAAAAAATCTCTGAGGTGTGTGTTACCAAAAGGGAAAAGAAAATGTTCTAAAAGAGTAGAAAAATAGCTGCTACATCCATCTCCCTTTTACAATCTTCAGTGACATCTACCAACCCTCCCCTCAAAGGCTGAATGGGGCACAGGCCTGAGACAGTAGCAGTCTGATCGAATGAGAGAACAGCTGCCCATCTGGGTTATAGTAGTATTAATAATTGTTTAATGAAAATAACAAGCACCATTTGTTAAGAGATTTTAAAATACAGTATCTTGTGTCCAGGTGTGGCAGCTCACGCCCTTAATCCCAACACTTTGGGAGGCCAAGGCGGGTCAACTGCCTGCTGTCAGGAGTTCGAGACCAGCCTGGCCAACATAGTGAAATCCTGCCTCTACTGAAAATACAAAAATTAGCCAGACATGATGCTGGGCGCATGTAGGGATCCCAGCTACTCGGGATGCTGAGGCAGGAGAATCACTTTAACACAGGAGGGGAAGGTTGCAGTGAGCCGAGATCGCACTACCGTACTCCAGTCTGGGTGATAGAGCGAAACTCTGTCTCAGAAAAAAAAAATTAGTATCTTGTGTACATCTTTGGGAAAAGATGAGTCCTGAGTCCTTCTGCACCTCTGGACTGAAGAATATCACCCTGGCCTGATGGAAATGCTTCAGTCATTCAACAAACATTTATTGAGCACCAACTAATTGCCAGGCTCTGTGCTATGTGCTGGATTTACAGAGGTGAATATAATGTGGTCTTGCCTGAAAGCACTCTCAAACAAGGTGACATATGGTGATGAGTCAAACAGCCATTGAATTTGTTATACTTGACTCTTCTATAATGCTTCTTTTTCAAAAATTTTCAGCAACATACTCAGGCCTAAAGACTGAATAGAATGTCATGTTTAGCAAACAAAGTTTATATCCCTGAAACAGTTCAATATTTGTACATATTTAACTGGGGCACTTATCTATCACTCTGGTTTTACCAAAGGAGAGGTGGGAGGAGACGTTATTATGACTATCAGATGCTATCATTTCATACAAGAGAAATATAACAAATGAACTTTAGATGACTGAATCAAACAATTTACTTACAAAAATGGTTGCCAAGGACCTGGGAAGGACACAAGTTGAAACCACTTTTGCTCAGAGGGCATAATGGCCAGAAAAATGACAATTTACTAATAAAGAATACATAGTATATGATACACTATACAAAATAGGACCCTTATTAAGCTATCACAGGAATGATGTAAACCTGCAGCTTCCTACATATATGTGTTGTCTATTATGTCTTTCAATCAAGCCTCAAACCACACAACTACTTTATAATCAGATGTTTAATTTTACTTAGATTTTGAATCAGGCGAGATAAACAACAGTTTGAATAGTTTTGAACTCCCTAAATTTTAGATGTAAAATTGTATTTATGAGTTGACAATATTTTAGTATCAGATCTTAACTTCTTAAAACCAGTTTGCAACATATAGTGCTTAAAAGGACACCAGTAATGACATAGTGTCTTTATTTTCAACAGATATGCGCATGCAAATAAGTAATGCTGAGAAACTATTTCTTGAGAAACTCAGTGAAAAGGAATATTGGGAGGAGTACAAGAATGTAGGGAGTGAACGACATGCTAAACTCATTACCTCCTTACAAAATGACATCAACACAGTTAAAGAGAATGCAGAGAAAATGTCAGGTCAGTTGCAACAAAACTAGTTCAAGTACAATAAAAAACATCTTTAGTAGGGCATACATTGGTGGAAGAAAAATGTGAGTACTCCCGGAAGCATTCAATACTCTGCTGTCAGCACAAGCAGCTGTGAGCCTAAGGGTAAAGGTGGAGGGAGGAAGTAGAAAAATGATCCCAGGACCACCTGTGAAACTGAGAAGGGGAAATAAGGAAATACAGGTGGGAAGGAGAAACCCTATGACCAACGGACTTTAAGAAAGAAGCTTCTGGCTAGATGTGGTAGCTTATGCCTGTAATCTCAACACTTTGGGAGGCTGAGGCTGGAGGATTGCTTGAACCCAGAAGTTTGAGACCAGCCTGGGCAACAAGTGAGACTGTGTCTCTACAAAAAATTTAAAAATCAGCCAGGCATGGTGGCTCGTGCCTGTAGCCCCTGCAACACGAGAGGCTGAGGAGGATCAGTTGAGAGCTGTGGTCATGGCTGCAGGGAGCTATGATTGTGCCACTGCACTCCAACTTGGGTGACAGAGCAAGACTCTGTCTCAAAAAAATAAATAAATAAAAAGAAGAAAGAAGCTTCATTCAATGAATGGAATCTGCAAAAGCAATTCCACCAAGATAGCAATGTCCTGAGGCCAGGTTATATTATAAAGAGAATTCACTTGGGGCAAGCTAAGTCAGCTTAGCCAGGCTGAATAGCCAGAATCATCATGGAGAAATGTCGAAGTCAATGAAATTGTAGCCAGGAAAAAACTGGGAAACAAACATGAGATGGGAAGTGGAGAGGCTGTAGAGTAGGATGGCATCAGGAGCAATGAAGCTTACCAGACTAGATCTGGACACAATGAAGGCCAGCTATCTGTCACTGAGGCAAGCATAGAGGCTTAAAAGAACACCAAAGACCCAGACATAGAAGTCAAAGGACATAATTAATAGGGGAAATCTGGCCCAAAAGAGTTGCTGTGGGTGGACAACCGTCCAGGACCCAGCTGGAGATAGTGTCCTGTGTTACGGAGGGGTTCCTGTGGTTTGTTCCCATGTTCCCCTGTGAGCAACTTCTGCTTATGGACCAGTTTGTATGTAAGTTTCTCAGCTTAGGGCCTCTGTACCACAGTGATAGTGTAAATTTGGCCCCATGTCAGTCTGGGTTGGAAGTTCCAATTTGTCAAAGGTTTTTCTCCTGAAAAGAGAACGAGAGTGTCAGCCTCCTATTCCCTCTTTCCCCACTCAGATCCTTTCCCACTACTACCGGTTTCTTATGTAGCAGTCAGAAATAGCCTATGCATTTACATGTGTGTGTGTGTGTGTGTGTGTGTGTGTGTGTGTGTGTATATATATTTGTGATATATATATATATATCACGAATAGCATGTTATAGATATGTTTTACTTGCTTTTTATGTAACAATATGAACATCCTTCTAAATCATTCTTCCAGTGATTGCATTGTTTTGTTGTACCATAATTTTTTTTTTTTTTGAAACTGGGTCTCACTCTGTCACCCAGGCTGGAGTGCAGTTGTGTGAACATGGCTTACTACAGCCTCTACCTCCCAGGCTCAAATGATCCTCCCATCTCAGCCTCCTGAGTAGCTGGGACAGCAGGCATGTGCCACTACACCTAACTAATTTTATTTTATTTTATTTTATTTTATTTTTTAAATTGTACTTTAGGTTCTGGGGTACATATGCAGATCATGCAGGATTGTTGCATAGGTACACATGCCTCCATCCTCCCGTCACCTACATCTGGCATTTCTCCCCATGTTATTCCTCCCTGACCTCTCCACTCCCCCACTGTCCTTCCCTTGGCTCCCCCTGCCCAACAGACCCCAGTGTGTGATGCTCCCTCCCTGTGTCCATGTGTTCTCATTGTTGAACACCTGCCTATAAGTGAGAACATATGGCATTTGATTTTCTGTTCTTGTGTCAGTTTGCTGAGAATGATGGTTTCCAGATTCATCCATGTCCCTACAAAGGACACAGACTCATTGTCTTTTATAGCTACATAGTATTCCATGGTGTGTATGTGCCACATTTACCTTGTCCAGTCTATCATCAATGGGCATTTGGCTACCTGATTTCAAACTCTACTACAAAGCTACAGTAATCAAAACAGCATGATACTGGTACCAAAACAGCATGATACTGGTACCAAAACAGTGCTATAGACCAATGGAACAGAACAGAGGCCTTGGAGGCAATGCCACACATCTATAACCATCTGATCTTTGACAAACCTGACAAAAACAAGCAGTGGGGAAAGGATTCACTGTTTAATAAATGGTGTTGGGAAAGCTAATTTTATTTATTTATTGTAGATGTCTCACTATGTTGCCCAGGCTGGTAACCATAATTTTTTTAACCAGTTTCTTACTCATAAACATTAAGGTTGTTCCTAGTCTTTTACTATTACAAATAATGCTGCAATGACTATCCTTACACCTGTCTCATTTTCCTGTGACAAATATTCTTGTATTTATGTAATTGCACTAATGTGTACCTCTCAAAGAAATGGTTGTGTGAAACAGCCTATTTATTTTACTGTGATAAATGTGGTCCTCCATAGAGGTTGTACCAAGTTACACTTCTACCAGTATGCGTGAGGGTACCTATTTTCCCACATCTTCAACAACAGGGGGTAGTATCCAAATTTTTCTTTGTCAGTCTTATGGATCAAAAATGGTATCTCATTGTAGTTTTAACTTCCATTTCTTTTATTAAAAGTGACAATGAATGTATCTTTTCATAACTTCAAGAGCTATATGAATTTCCTTTCCCATGACTCATTTTGTTCACACCCTTCACCCATTTTTCTATTGTGTTGTGGCACTCTTTACATTTTAAAGAAATTAGCTCTTTAACTGTGATATAAATTGCAAATATTTTTCCCATTTGTCATTAGTTTTTTTGTTTGTGGGTAATGAAGTAATGTTGTGATTTTAAAGTGCCCAACTTGTCAGTTTTTGATTTTATGTTTATGAGATTATGAATAAATTCTCCAATATTTTATTCTAAAATTTTTGTGTTTTCTTAAATATTTAAGTCTTTGTTTTTGTGTGAGGAAGTAATCCAACTTTTTTACCAAATAGTTTTCCCGTTGTTCCAACATCATTATCAAATAAGCAGTTTTTATCCTAATGATTCAAAGTGTAAACTTTATTATATGTTAACTTCTCATATATATCTGAATCTTATTGTCTACTATCTATTAAATCTGCCTATACATTTGCTAACCAGGAGAATACTCTTTTAGAAATTATTGTTCTGGTATGTTTTTTTAGCCAGTATTTATTTTACATTTTTAAAGTCAGAAAAGTGATCTCATATAAACTTAACCCATTACCTTGATCAGAAGTTTGGATAATTGGGTCAGGCGTGGTGGCTCATGCCTGTAATCCCAGCATTTTGTGGGGGTCCAAGGTGGGTGAATCACCTGAGCTCGGGTTCAAGACCGGCCTGGGCAACATGGTGAAACCCCATCACTACCAAAAATACAAAAATTATCTGGTGTGGTACCGCACATCTGCAGTTCCAGCTACTTAGGAGGCTTATGTGGGAGGATCACCTGAGCCTAGTAGGCAGAGGTTGTAGTGAGCCAAGATTGTGCCACTGCATTCTAGCCTGGGTGACAGAGCAAGACCTTATTTTAAATTAATGAATTAATTGTTAACTAGGATGATTTCTTTAACTTAAAATTTTTCATGCAGTTGTATTCAACTTTGGGGTGGTAATAACATTTATATATTGAATTACTTGCTGGCCAAGCCATGGGGCACAGCCATGAGAAAATAGTTATGAGCTTGTCTTATTTTCCATTAGTTTTAGGCACTTCTCCTAACCATCCAGGTAGCAGCAACCACTCCACCAGGAGAACTATTAAAACATGTTGGGGACCACTAACTGGACACAATGAATATGAGCAAGACTCCTAAATCAGTCTATCTGAAGGATTACTAACATCACCCCCCTCTTTTTCTCCTACTTGCCCCCTTCTACATAGGCCCCCTTCTTTCATGATTTTCCCGGAATTCTCCTCCAACAATTATGGGGTTTGTGTTAGTTAGGCTGCTTTACACTCAAGGAAAAGAGATCGACTCAGACTATTGTTGGAGGCTGGGAGACTGCTGTAAATGAAACAGGATATTAAAACTTTATTTAAAGTCTCAGCTTTTACACTGAGATAGCAAAATGAGATGAGATACCACCACACAGATTTGCAATTTGACGAAGAAGAAAACCAGTTTCACACCTTGGACTAATGAATTCCAGCCTACACAAGAAGTTAGAGAGGGCAAGAAAAGGTTATTAGAAATTAGTGGACAGCTTTTGGAAAGAGCTCTTGGTGTGCTATCAGTCCTACACTTTCCCCCACCGAGAAGCAGGTAAAATGTAAGTCCTCCTCCATCTCACATCTGGATGGAAGGTCTTCAGAGAGACTCTTCAGATGTTTCAGTACGTGTCCCCTGTAGTTTGGACATTCAGGTCTAGTTTATGACTCATCCCTGAGAAATCTAGGGAATAAGTAGCTGATGAGCTAACCACACTGACAGCAGAACACAGAAGAGGTGGCTGCTGCCTTGGGCAGGGCCTGCACTCCTGAGTTTGTCAAGATAAAGAGTGGAGGAGTGTTTTTTGTCAACTTGTTATGAGAGAGTTGGGGAACAGTCATGTGAAATCTTGCCTGAGACAGCTGACTAGGGTGTTGGGGGCTGGTGATAGTTCCCCAGTAGAAAAATAGGGATCTTGTATGTGTGGAAGAGGGGTGCAGAATTGAAAACCAGGGACCAACAGAAAAGTTGTTACCAACTTCTAAGGACAGTATTTGCCCAGCATCAAGGGAATGAAGATGAAATATCATTTGAAATTGGGAAGCTTATCCTCCCAAGAACCTACTAAAACACTCCCATGAGCAAGGCATCAGTCTTAAATGCCAGCTAGGACCAGAAAACGGACATGAGCTTGAGACAGTATCAGTCAAGTGAGAGCTTTCTTTGGTTTTTCCATGCTCCTGTCTTCCTTTCAGCACTGAGAGAGAAATCATGGAAGCTCAAGGCAGAGGAAATAGCAGTAGGTCCACGTTAGAAAGGAGATTGGTGTAACTTTGAAAGAAATTTAAATTATTGCAATATTCTGGACGTATTAATTACCTGTTGGAGTACCTTTTGTTACCGCAAAGGCACTAGGAGTCATAGGATTTACCATATATTTTATTGAGAAGAAGTCAATAGCCTCACAGTGTGACTTTTTAAAGGAAAGAGACAAATAGTAAGTTGCTTGACTTCCCAAGGGTCATACTTGTTGGCTGTAATACAAGTGAGGAAGAGGAAGACTAAAGACAGAATGAGATTAGTAGTGGCTCTAGTCATGGCTCCTCCCCACATTTCTCTCCCCGATCTGTGACTGTTCCTCTCATTGGCAACTCTGCTTTGATCTGCATACCTGTCCCCCTTCTACTTCCACAGAACAGTTATTGCAGTATTCTCCAGCCCACTTCTAAAGACAGCCAGTGCCATCATCCACCTCATCAAAGATGATCAAAGGCCTTTGTCCACACTTCCTCATGGGTCACCAGTCAGCCCCACCACAAACCGTTCCTCAGTCACCTGCCTTATTCAGCAGCCTCCCCTGAAGCCAGGGGCAGGAGAAAACACTTAGAGTTGCTTCCCTGAACTTTAGCTATAATGGAATACTGGGACACTAATACAGAAAACAGTCACTAATATATCCAGGCCAAGGCTACTTCTCCTCAATAAAAGGAAAAGGGACCTTAGATTAAGCCCAGGAATAGAGAAGGAGAGAGGTTATTACAAGTCATTATATAATTACAGTCACAGAGCATTTTTATTTTTGTCCTTTACTGGGGCACAGGTCAGGGATTCTTAAAAGTTCTTCGTACACTAACAGCGAATTTTTAAAAACTAGGTTCAAGACTCCTTACAAAAAAAGTGGCATTGCTTCTTTAAATGTTTTCTTGCCTATAAAGTCAGTCTCTAGGTGATCTCCAAGAGGACACACATTTCCAGCATCTGCTTTTCCATATCTTGTCTAATCCTTACAAGTTCCTTTGAGTTACATATAATTATGCCCAGTTTAAAGATAAGAAAACAGAGTCCCAGAGGAGTTAATTGCCTTAACCAAACTCACAAAGTTAGTAACTAATGGAACAGGGATTTGAACCCAGGTATGTTAGGCCCCAAACCCATCTGCTTCCATTTTAGTATCTGTGCTGCCCAAGTGAGCACCCCATCTGCTTCAAATAGTCCCCCTGAGTCTGTGATTCAGTGAGTTAGGGGTCACGCTGAAGAGATTACTACCTGCCCAGTGTTTCTGCTAGCTCCTCCTCAGTTTTCTCCAAAAGGGGCTGAAAAGAGGCTACTGCCACAGGGGAGAGTAAACAGGATGGAGCTGTGTGACCCCAGAAATTGGAGAAGAGTGAATAATGAAGCTCCCAACAGGCCATGAAGGAGTAAACCAAAGCAGAGCCATACACAACAGGGAAGGCGGAACAGTGCAAAGCAAGCTTTAGCCAGTACACTTTGAGGTGGGGTCAACTTCTGAAAAGGGACCCCATTAGATGGGGTGTCCTAGAAGCAAGGAGTCTTCTACACAGTCCTAATCTCTCAAGCTCCCACTTGCAGTGTCTCAAGCTTTAATGAGGAGACTTTTATATGCTCCCACTTTCTTTGGCTGCATTCACCAATAAATGGTTAATTGTTGTTACCAGAAGCATCATCTGAACCACAAATGAATCTGAACCACAATGAGATTCTTACATTCACCCTTGTGATGGGTACTGCCCTTTTAAGAAGAAAAATGGTCTGTACAATTTCATATGGAAGTTGGAAGAGAGTCGAATGTGAATATTGCTTTTTCAGTATTAATAAGGCAATAGAGAAAGCAGCATCTTTAGTCAGAGCATATTTGATAATCTATTTTTAAATTATTTACAGCAAGGAATTAATATTTCATGTTATCAAGCTCCAGATTTTATGGGTTCTTTCAGAAACTAAAATCCATTATGCTCCTGATCCATTGCAACTTTTAGATTGATTATTGTGTTTTGTTGAGTAGAAGTTCAAATAAATAACCAACATTAAGCTAATGGGCTAGGTTGTGAACTGAAAAAAGAAATTCCATCAGAAATTAATTTGGAAGGATCAAAATATTTATGGGATTACTTCAAATAAATAAGAAAAAATCCAAGCTACATAAATGGAAATATGTAGGTTAGAATAATAAAGACTTCCATTTCTTATTCTCCAGATGTCAAATTAGACTAATTCCAAAAACTTAGCGAGCTTCTTGCTTATGAACCACTGCCTCACTCTAGTCCATCTCTATTAGAGGCAGAAACTGCCCTCCCCTGACCGCCTTTTCTGGCCACCCCACAAGTTGGGAGAACTCTCCCTTTCTTTCTCTCTACCCCTTCTTCTCCTCCCCACCAAAGCTGCCAGAGAAGGGGAAGAACCGCGGGGTGCGGTGGCTCATGCCTATAATCCCAGCACTTTGGGAGGCCGAGGCGGGTGGATCACGAGGTCAAATGCTCGAGACCATTCTGGTCAACAAGGTGAAACCCCGTCTCTGCTAAAAATACAAAAATTAGCTGGGCATGGTGGCGCGTGCCTTGTAGCCCAGCTACTCGGGAGGCTGAGGTAGGAGAATTGCTTGAATTCAGGAGGTGGAGGTTGCGGTGAGCCGAGATCGCACCACTGCACTCCAGCCTGGATAATAAGAGTGAAACTCCATCTCAAAAAAAAAAAAGAGAGAGAGAGAGAGAAGGGGAAGATCCAATATTTGTTTTCTGGTGCTGAAGCCTCAGATCACTGCCCACCAAAGACTTGCAGTTTGCCAAATTTTATTTTCTTCAAAATACTTTTTGTCATATATTGTGTCCCAGGGATACAGTAATGGAAAGATATGGAAGAGAAGTTTTTGCTTTCTACTCTCAGTGTTTTCATCTAATAGGGGCAATGGTTATGCCAGTACGAAGTATAGATAAGGGCTGAATAGCTCTTCCCAGCTCTCTGGCCCCCGAGTTCTGGTGGTAGCCACCTTAGTTGGGTTCCTGGTCAACTGAAAGACCAGACCTGCAGATCTCCTTCTTTATAGCATAAGATCCCTGAGCATTCTTCTTTGGCTGACTTGGTCTGTGAAGAAAATTTTCCCTTTGAAACAATTCCCTAAATCAGAGGTCCTCAACCCCACCAGGCCACAGACCAAGATCAGTCTGTGGCCTGTTAGGAACCAGGTCACACAGCAGAAGGTGTATGGTGGGTAAGCAAGTGAAGCTTCACCTGTATTTACAGCCACTTCCCATCACTTGCATTACCACCTGAGCTCCGCCTCCTGTCCAACAGCACCGACATTAGATTCTCTTAGGAGCGCAAACCCTACTGTGAACTGCACATGTGAGGGATCTAGGTTGCATGCTCCATATGAGAATCTAACGTCTAATGATCTGTCACTGTCTCCCATCACCCCCGGATGGGACCATCTAGTTACAGTGAAACAAGCTCAGGGTTCACCATGATTCTATATTATGGTGAGTTGTATAATTATTTCATTATATATTAAAATGTAATAATAATAGAAATAAAGTGCACAGTAAATGTAATGCACTTGAATCATCCCCAAACCATCCTCCTTTCCCACTTAGTCTGTGGAAAAACTGTTTTCCATGAAACCAGTTTCTCATGCAAAAAAGGTTGAGGACTGCTGTCCTATATGGAAATAAGGTTCTGTAGCACTGTTAGTACAATACTGTTGTTTAGTTATAGAATAAGTGAAGTAACCCTCTGGACCTCTCCAGAAATCTAGCAGCCATGATTTTTCAACATCATTTTTATGGGAAAATACTTCCTGAATTCCAAATAATCGTCCTGTTATATAAATAAAGCACAACTAATGGGAATATATAACACAGAACTTCTAATAAAACACAACCTTGATTATTCTCAGATTAACTGGTTTGTAGTACAGTTTCCTCATTTTTCACATTGCTGACTACCTTATTCAATCCCTGAATGTTACCTCCTCAAAAAAAGCTTTCTCTGATCACTTGAACTAAAATAGAGAATTTTAGTTTTCCTTCCTCGCACACATCACCACCTGAAATATTATTTATTTACCTGTTTACTTATTTATGATCTGGCTTCCCTATTAGTATGTACATGTCACAAGGACAGGGTTTTTTTCTGTCTAAATCAGCAATATTTGCAGGGTATACACACTGTTTGGCATACAAAAAGATTTCGATAGTTATTTGTTGAAAACAAGAATGAACAAATTAGACTCATTCGTCCAGCTTTTTATTCTCCACTCTTTAAAGTGGCCTTGCTATCTATCGTCTCATTTTCCTTAAGAAGGGATGTTGATTACATGATCTCTAAACATCTTTCATGGCCTAAAATTTTATGATTCTTTGCTCTCTCAATGAGAAAATCTGGAGAGGACAGAGAATTCTGTGCTTCTTTCTTTCTTTCTTTCTTGCCTGAGCCTAACTTACAACCAGGTCTGTCAACTTTCCCAGTCCCTTAATCCCTATCTACTCTCCTCTCCTCATTCTGTCTTTCCCACCCCAGGAATCACATGCCAAGAATAGTGGAAATCTAGTTAGATGGAGTCAGATAGACAGAAAGCTACTTGAACAGATAATAAAGTCTTCATATTTTTGTTGTGGAGTAATAGGTTGTGTGATATGAAGGGTAGACTGCCTCACAAATTCTGAACTGTTTGAAATTCTGCCTTTGGAGAGATAGTTCTTTGAAAATACAAATGTTCTTGTGTAAGAGATCTTAAACTAATTCACATTAAGGTACTCGTAAATTATTAGAGTATATCTTTTATTTGGAGGAACTACATTCGTCAGTAAAAATATACTCTGAAAATTCAGGAAAAAAATGTGTAGAAAGGAGAAGTGAGAATGATGGAAAATAAAATTTGCTGACATCATAGTTTTACCTAGAATCAGCCTTATTGATAAGGCTTTTAATTTTCTTTCTTTCTTTTTTTTTTTTAAGAACACTATAAAGTCACTCTGGAAGATGATAGAAAGAAAATAATCAAAGAAACTTTGTTGCAACTGCACCAAAAGAAGGAATGGGCTACACAGGTATAATTCAATTTTCTTAAAAATACAACAAAACAAACATTTTCCCCCTGTATTTTCTTTGGGTATATTATAGTGCTTAAGGACTTTGGGTATATTCTCAGATTTGGGATGCTCAACTTGTAATAATGGCTGTAACAAATATTAAAATAAAAGTTTTGAATGAATTATAAAATAAAATATAATTTGTCTAAAAAATACTTTCTTATATATCCAAACCTAAGAACATGGATCTGAAGGCAGACAGTTTGAGTTTAAACCACTGTTCTACACTTACTGGCCGCATAATGAATTTGTTACTTAGCTTTTCTGGGCTTCTGTTTTCTAACCTACAAAATGGAGAATACTACTAGTATATACTTTAAAGAAACAGTGTGACGATTAAATGAGATTATTTAAGTACCATAATGTCTCACAAGAAGCAAGAGCTCAGTGAATTTTTTCTTTTTTTTTTTTTTTTGAGACAGGATCTTGCTGTGTTGCCCAGGCTGGAGTGTAGTGGCACAGTCACAGCTCACTGCAGACTTCACCTCTTGGGCTCAAGCAATCCTGTCACTTCAGCCTCCTGAGTATCTGGGACCACAGGCATGTGCCACATGCTTGGCTGATTGCTGAATTATTAATCAGATTTTTTTAAGTATAAGGAATATAGGTTGAGTATCCCTTATCTGACACGTTTCAGATTTTGGATTTTTTCAGATTCTGGAATATTTGCATTACACCAGTTGAGCACCTCAAATCCCAAAATCCAAAATCAAAAGAAGTCTGCGCTGGGTGCAGTGACTTACTCCTGCAATCCCAGTACTTTGGGAGGCCAAGGTGGGTAGATTGCTTGATCTCAGGAATTTGAGCCCAGATTGGGCAACAGGGTGAAACCCTGTCTCTACCAAAAATACAAAAATTAGCTGGAAGTGGTGGTGCATGCCTGTAGTCCCAGCTATTTGGGGTGCTGAGGCAGGAGGACTGCTTGAGCCCAGGAGGTCTAGGCTGCAGTTAGCCATATTTGCACCACGGTACTCCAGCCTGGACAACAAAATGATACCTTGTCTCAAAAAAAAAAAAAAATCTGAAATTCTCCACAGTCTGAAACTTTTTGAGTGCCAACATGATGGTCAAAGAAAATGTTCATTGCATTTTAGATTTCACATTCTCAGATTTTGGATGCTCAAACTGTAATAATGGTTGTACCAAAATATTAAAATAAAAGTTTTAAATGAATCATAAAATGAAATATAATTTGTAGAGAAAGTACTTTCTTATTTATACAAACCAAAGAGAGTATATTCTACATTGCTGGCACTTTAAAAATTGGGGATATAAAGCATTTTTTGAGGCATAATTTTCAACCTTATATGTTCTATAATTCCTTTGTTTTACATAAAATATCTGACTTTTTTTTTTTTTACAATCTTGACATCTCTTCAAACTATCTTCAAAATCAGTGAGATATCCCCCATTGAGATTGTCTGTTCATCTGGGACATTCTTTTCTCAGAATCATAAACATCTGTTCTTTTTTCAAAAAGGTTCCTTACTGAATTTCAGTTGCTATTTGTTGCATCCCTGTTGGTTCAGTCGTTCTTTTATTCTTACTCTTTTATTGCATTTTTTTTACTAATTTACACAAATACAGAAGATTCTGGACAATTGATCAACAATTTATTTGCTCATGCAGTTCAGCCACTTTGTAAGTGAATCTGACTCACTCACATGGTGCAATCAACGATTAAGTAATCTGACCATAGTTAAGATTATTAAAAGTGGATATATAGGCCAAATAAGCATATGACTTAAAGTATATATCATGAGGATTATTCTAAATACTCTTTCAAGCATTTCACATTTAAGTCTCTCAGCAATCCAGTAAGCTGTAGAGACTTGCTAATGAGGAGACTGGAGCACAGAACAGTTTTATGATTTGCCCAGAGCAAGTGGGAAGATCGAGATTCATTTCAGAAGGACTCCTTCAGATCATTGCTCCTAATCACTAAACTATACCATTTTCTTTTCTCCACAGAATGCCAAACACTCATATGCTTGAATGACTTTTCCTCATTTTAGCTGGCTATTTTATCATACAGTTCAATATCCTATAATCCAGTGCTGTGCAACCTTAGATGCACATTGGAGTCACCCGAGAAACTTTTTTAACCCAGGTGATACCTGTATCTCACCCTTAGCAAAGGCTGATATATTGCCCTGGGCTGTTGTGTAGGCTTCTGGACTTTTCTAAGCTTCCAGGAGATTCAAATGTGTAACTAAGGTTGAAATCACCATCCACTGTTAGTGAATCCAGCCATTAGCAAATTAACTTCAGTTAGGAGCTACTTCTTGCTTTTGTCCAAATGAAATTCTGTGTTGGAAGAAACTAGAATTATTAGTTGTAACTGGAGCATAAAAGTTCCTGGTTCCTAAGAAATATAGATCTACTTGTAATTTAATAAGCATGACTTAAAGCAATATTTTTATGGCAAGTCTTTCAACTCTTAAAGACTTTAATAGAGCTGGGCGCAGTGGCTCACACCTGTACTCCCAGCACCTTGGGAGCTCAAGGTGGGTGGATTACTTGAGGTTAGGAATTCAAGACCAGCCTGGCCAACATGGTGAAACCCGATCTCTACTAAAAATAGAGAAATTAGCCAGGTGTGGTGGCAGGTGCCTGTAATCTCAGCTACACCAGAGGCTGAGGCAGAAGAATCCCTTGAATCCAGTAGCAGAGATTGCAGTGAGCCAAGATCATACCACTGCATTCCAGCCTGGGTGAAAGAATGAGACTCCATCTCAAAATAAATAAATAAATAAAATACTTTAAAGGTAAAATTTGCCCTTAACATACTTTTAAATCATTTCTGTTCATGTTTATAATCTAGAATATTTTTCTTAATTTCTCTTCTTTTGGTTGTGGCCTTCAGTTACTAAATACTGAATTTGTACCATGGTATCCATATAAAAGCATCTCACGGAGAAATACAGTTGGTTATTCACTACGAAATTCTTTTCAATATCCACGTAATTGAAAATAAATTTATATTTTATAATCCTACTGATAAAGACTTTTGTCTTCTTTGTCTAAAATGTCTTTCTTCAGGAGAATATCTAGCCTGCTACCCTCAAACTACTTGCTGTTAGATTTACAAATATGTATGTTGTGATTAATGACATGCAAAATTTTTTCAAATTAAAAAGGTAGTAATCTGTTCATGCTTTTGCTATATGTTGGATTATGTCTGTGACTATAAACTTAAAGAATATTTGATGACTGCAGTTTAACCATCTTAATTGTGAAACATGATTTCACCATGGCAGTCAGATTCAGTCACAACGGAGGTCAACTGAATAGTCAGTTACACATTGTCCAGTTCTCCAAATCACCTGTAATTGACAGTGTAAATCAGCAAAAGCAATATAATAGGATAGTAAAGATTGAACAACCAAACCAAAAGTTCTTAAGTATGTTCCTGAAATAATTGCAGACACAATCTAAAATGAATGATCAGGTAAACTGTGCATCAATGTTGCTAAAATTGTGAATCAGCATGTGACAACTCGTCCTTAATCCAGAAACTTTCTTTTAGAATGCTGTAAAGCTCATTGACAAGGGCAGTTATCTAGCAATCTGGGAGAATGACTGGCTCAAAAAAGAGGTAAGTGGAATTTACCAAAACAAACAATCCCTTCATTCTCATGTTTTGAACCGGAAATGACTTTTAATTATGAACTGAAGTCATAGGAAAAGCATGGTACCATGACTGACTGAAACAAAAAAAAATTCAAGCGGAGTCCTCATCTTACTATAAGCTGTTACTCAACAGATATCATAAATAATCTCAATAATAACCAGAAAAAACGTTGGGGTTTACAATTCACACAGTAAACTCAAATGTGCAAAGTTTCTTTACGTCCTAAAACTTGATTTGGTCTTCCTCATGAACCTACTTCCTCCTGAGTGATGGGGCAAGAATAAAGGACCATTCTAAGCTCATTCTCTGCTGGGTTAAGTTGCCTCTTTTGAATGACATGGTCTCCATTGGTCTGTACCACTGACATTTGAACCAGATAATTCTTTATGATGAGGTACTAGACTGTTTTCCCTAGATTGTACATTTCAGTCCTCTGCCCTTACTTCCATATCTCCTTACCTTCATCTGTCTAGAAAACTACAACTCATCCTCAGGCATGGACTTTGATTATCAACTTCCTTGTGAATCATTTTGTAATCCCTCCAGGAAATTCTGGGTGCTCCTTCCCCAGAGTTTTCTTGCTTTATTGTAACTCTTGCTAAAACATGTTAAAATTGTCTATTTATGTATCTGTCTCATTAATACAAAGAGCAGGGTATATCTTTTCAACTATATATCCATGGCACCTGATAAATAATCTGTGCTCATTAGTTATTGAATGAATGAATGTCAGTGAATATAGATATACTCATTGAAGGGACTAATCAAATAAATAGCTTAGATCATAGGTGAAAGAAGCAGCTAGGTTAAAACCGTTGTGAATTGTTTACTGTAGTTCAAGATGGTAGGCTGCATCCTACCTATCCTGAGGTCCCACTGAAATACAATTGTAAAAATTATAAAAAATAAAAATAAAAAGGAAATAATCCACAAAGGGAACAAGAAGAGTTAACAGCAGGTGAAATGTCAGAAATCTTCTGAAAGACAAAAAGCAGATGTGAGAGTATCTTGTTGGATGAAACAGGAAGCTATGACTTAGGCCAGATGTTACAAGAGAATTACAGAGGATGTGCAAAACTCAATGCATTTTCGGAAACCTGGGAGATCTGCTCAGAGTCTGTATGTGCTATAGATGGTGGAAACAGGAACTGGAGCAGAAAACGAGAGGGTTACTTGATGGTCTGAACAAGGAACATCTGTATCAGTAAGCATGCACCATCACCCTCTACCATTTCCCTCACATACTACCAAAGTGCTTAGTCCTGAACTAACAGCCTGATAACTGTCCTCTGAGAACACTAAACAAATTATCGGCTAAAGACCAAGGTTTCTAGTGTAGACATTAGATGTTTCTGTGCCCCACAGAAAATCCTTCCTATGTTGGCATTTAGGAAGCCACAAGCTAATATCCCACTCCTGCCCTCCCATCCTTTGGGATTTGCCATTTCACACCTCCTGCCATACCACATACAGTCTCCAGTCCACATTCCCATTCAGAGGAAAAATTTGATATGAAAACAGACCTATTTATACAATGATGGGGAAAATCCATGCCATTCTCCAGACTTTTCTTAAATATAAATAGACATCCAAGGACTAACAAGCATTTAAGTACATTTAGCACAACAGAAGAGAAATACCAAGTAAACTAATAACAACAAAATAAAGAGTAAACAATAACAACAAAAACTGTGGAAGAAATAGAAAAAAATTTAGGGAACTATGAAGGTCTTTTATTAGTACAATCAAAAATATCTGGCCAGGCATGGTGGCTCATATTTGTAATCCCAGCACTTTGGGAGGCTGACACGGGCAGATCGCTTGAGGCCAGGAGTTCAAGACCAGCCTGGCCAACATGGCGAAACTCCGTCTCTACTAAAAATACAAAAGTTAGCCCAGGCGAGGTGGCACACTCCTGTAGTCCCAGCTACTTGGGAGGCTGAAGTACGAGACTCACTTGAGCCTGGGAAGTGGAGGTTGCAGTGAGCCAAGATCCTGTCAACGCACTCCAGCCTGGATGACAGAGTGAAACCCTATCTCAAAAAAAAAAAAAAAAAAAAAAAAAATCTGGCCAGGTGTGGTGGCTCACACCTATAATCCTAGCACTTTGGGAGACCAATGCAGGCAGATCACTTGACTGCAAGAGTTCAAGATCAACCTAGGCAACACAGTGAAATTCCATCTCTCTCGATAGATAGATAGAGAGGTATAGATACATATATAGAGAGAAAATATATATATATATATATATATATATATATATATATATAGAGAGAGAGAGAGAGAGAGAGAGAGAGAAAATATATATATATATATTCAATTGTAGAAGGCATTTTATTTATAAAACAAGATACTTTCAGAACAAAAATCAAATATAAAACAGGAAACAGACCAGGCATGGTGGTCCATGCCTGTAATTCCAGTACTTTGGGAGGCCAACACAGAAGGATTGCCCAGGAGTCTGAAACCAGCTTGGGGAACATAGTGAAACCCCATCCATAAAAAAATAGAAACGTTAACCAGGCATGGTGGTGAGTGCCTGTAGTCCCAAATACCCAGGTGGCTGAGGTGGGAGGACTGCTTGAGCTCAGCAGTTTGAAGCTGCAGTCAGCTGTGATCAAGCCACTGTACTCCAGCCTGGGCAACAAATTGACACTCCGTCTCAAAAATAAAATATAATAGGGGCCCAAAGTGGCTCCGGCCGGATGTCGTGGCACTTGCGAAGGTGAGGCCAAGAGTTCAAGGCCAACCAACCTCAGCAACCTTACAAGCTCTCAATGATTGGCAAAAATAAAATAAAATAAAATAAAAAAATAAATAAAATATAATACAGAACAGAGATCAACTCTCAAACCAGGGAAGACCACAATACAAACAAAAAAGGAAGAAGAGAAATAAGAAACACAGAGCACTAATGTAAGAAGTACAATATCCAACTAATACATAGTAATTTCAGAAAGAAAGAATAAGAGCCAGTGCAGTGGCTCACTCCTTTAATTCCAGCACTTTGGGAAGCTGAGTGGGAGGATTGCTTGAGCCCAGGCATTCAAGACCAGACTCAGCAACATAGCAGGATCTCAGCTCTACAAAAAATAAATAGCTGTGGTCCCAGCTACTTAGGAGGCTGAAGTGGGAGAATCACTTGAGCCCAGGAGGTTAAGGCTTCAGTGAGCTATGATCACACCATTGCACTCCTGCCTAGGTGACAGAGAGTCTCAAAAAAAGAAAAAAGAAAGAGAGGAAAAAAATGGAAAATGGAGGGAAGGAAATCATCAATGAAATAATAGAAAAAATTTTCAGGGCTCTGAAAAGGACATGAATTTTCAGAACACCAAGAACAAAAGGAAAATTCTAAAAGTTTCTGGCAGAAGCAGGTAGGGTTGGGAGTGAAGTTAACTACAAAGAAATAAGACCCAAACTGACATTTGATTTTTCAATAGCAAAGTTCAGATGAAAAATTATTTTTAACTTGGAGTTCTATACTCAGCTAAACTAGATTAAGAACAAATAAAGCTATTTTCAGAAATGCAAAGGCTCAGAATGCTTCACATGCTTTCTCAGGAATTTACTTAACCACATACTTCAGCAAAACAAGAAAGTAAACTGATGAAGAGAAAAACAGGAAATAGTGTACTTCCCAAAATACCAGGGAAGAAGTGTCTGAGGATGATAATTGTGTTGCAGGCCAGAAAGTATCCTTTCCAGTTGAAAGTGTTCTCAATCCCAGGCTCTAAACTCAACATATTTGACAACCAGCTGTGCAACTCCACCTAAATGCACCACACACTTCTCAAACTCCTAAATTGACTGCATCTTCCCTTTTTCCCATAACTGCCTCCTCTCCTACTTTGTCTGTCTCACTTAAGAATGCCACCATTATCCAGTCACCTAAGCCAGAAACTTGGGAGTTAAGTCACCCCTGTTTATACTCAAGGGATTTGTCCCAGAACTCCCACTTATATCAAAATCCAAGCACATTCACATCTGGCAGTAAGCCCTGCAGAGCCCATGTTTATAGCATAGGTTATAGAATGTAGATGAGTTTTGCACCCCAGAAATACTGCATTTTTTATCTGTGTTTGGTTGAAAAAACTCTGCATGTTGGCTGGATATGGTGGCTCCCGCCTGTAATCCCAGCACTTTGGTAGGCTGAGACAGATGGATCACTTGAGGTCAGGAGTTTGAGACCAGCCTGACCAACATAGGGAACCCCATCTCTACTAAAAATGCAAAAATTAGCTGGGCATGGTGGTGGGCACCTGTAATTCCAGCTACTCAGGAGGCTGAGGCAGGAGAATCACTTGACCCAGGAGGCAGAGGTTGCAGTGAGCTGAGATCACACCACTGCACTCTAGCCTGGGTGGCAGAGTGAGACCCCCATCCAAAAAAGAAAAGAAAAGAAAAGAAAAGAAACCTGCCTGTGTTGTTCAAGTGCCAACTATTTTATTTTTATTTTTAAAATTTATTTATTTACTTTTGAGACAGAGTCTCACTCTGTCGCCCAGGCTGGAATGCAGTGACATGATCTCAGCCCGCTGCAATCTCCATCTCCCAAGTTCAAGCACTTCTTGTGAAAACATTTGGCAAGGAAATAAAAGTGTAGCTCCAGGGATTACAGGCATGTGCCACCATGCCACGTCTAATTTTTTTTTTTGGTATTTTTAGTACAGACGGGCTTTCACCATGTTGGCCAGGCAGGTCTCGAACTCCTGACTTCAAGTGATCCACCAACCTCAGCCTCCAAAAGTGCTAGGATTACAGGCAGTGAGTTACCACCACTGGCTGATGTGCCAACTATTTTTAAAATGTTCTTTTCACTTCTCATATTCAGAAGGCCTCCAAGTCCCATCACTTCTACTTTGACCACCTCTCCTTCTCTGCCATCGTCCTAGTTCAGGCCTCATTATCTCTCACCCAGATCTTTTAATTATGTCTTACCTGGTTTTCCTCCCTGCCTAGAATGGAACCTTCCCCTTTCTCCTTCACACTGCCTCAGAGTCATCTTTCTAAAACATAAAGTATCTGTAGTCCCAGCTACCTGGGAGGCTGAGGCAAGAGGATCGCTTGAGCCTAGGAGGCAGAGGTTGTAGTGAGCCAAGATTGTGCCATTGCACTCCAGCTTGGGTAACACAGTGAGACTCTGTCTCAAAAAAATAAATCAAATTCAAAAATAAATAAATAAAGCATGGTCGTGTCAATCTTCTGCATAAAATCATTCAATGACTGACTTGCCGGTCAGTTCAGAGATGTCAGGGAGCATGAAAGGGGTTTTGCCCTTGACTACTTCTTTAAAATAAGTTTTAAATTTACAGAATTATTGCAAGGATACAAAGAGAGTTCTCCTATATGCCACACCCAGTTTCCTCTATTACTGACATCTTACATTGTATGGTACATCTATCTTAATTAATGGAGAAGGAGGTCTGGCCCACATTGTGTGCCATGCAGAGAAGTTGGAGTTCTCTCTAGCAAGTAACAGAGAGTCATTGAACTCTATTTCTTAGTAGCCTGTTTCTGGTTTATGAGGACAGCAGTACCTTAAGCTTATCTAGACCAATCTACCCTTTACATGAACCCTTTACATACAAAGTAGCCACCTAACCTGTGCTTAAATGCCATCTATGAAACAAAGCTCGCTGCCTTTTGAGAGAATGTACTTCAGCTACTTTGCAGTTCTTACTAGTGAGTTAAATATAGCCTTTCTTTCTAACTTCAAGCCACTAGCAATATTTGAGCCTTTTCCATGGCAATGGTATTGCTTTATATTATAATTATCTGTGGGTTTAGTTGCTGGATTATAAGCTCTCTTGAGGGAAGGAGCCATGCCTTATTCACCCTTGCATCTTTCTACATCTAGCTCTGAACCTTGCCCATAATAAGAATTTATGTTCAGCTTTATCCATGTCAACAACAACAACAAAAAAAAAATTTATGACTGGACACGGTGGCTCACGCCTATAATCCTAGCACTTTGGGAGGCCAAGGTGGGCGGATCACTTGAGTTCAGGAGCTCAAGACCAGCCTGGCCAACATGATAAAACCCCATCTCTACTAAAAATTTTTTTGAAAAATTAGCTGGGTATCATGGCAGGTGCCCATGGAAGGTGCCGTCAGGCTGAGGCAAGAGAATTATTGAACCCAGGAGGCAGAGGCTCTGGTGAGCTGAGATCATGCCACTGCATTCCAGCCTGAGTGACAGAGTAAAAATAAATAAATAAATAAATAAATAAATAAATAAGAATTCATGGGTGGCTCATGCCTGTAATCCCAGCACTTTGGGAGGCCAAGGCAAGCAGCTTACTTGAAGCCCAGGAGTTTAAGAGCAACCTGGGCAACATGACGAAATCCCATCTCCACAAAAAATACCAAAAAAATTTATCCAGGTGTGTTAGCACACCTGTAGTTCCCACTATTCCCACAATTGAAGTGGGAGGATCACCCAAGCCCTAGGAAGTTGAAGTTGAAGTAAGCCGGGATGGTACCACTGCGCTCCAGCCAGGGTGACAGAGCAAGCCCTGTCTCATGTTTTGGGGGTTTTTGGTTTTGTCTTTGTTTTTGAGAAAGGGTCTCACTCTGTCACCCAGGCTGAAGTATAGTGGTGCAATCATAGCTCACTGTAACACTGAACTTCGGGACTCAAGTGATCCTCTTGCCTCAGTCTTCCAAGTAGTGGGTACTATAGGTGCACACTACCACACCAAGCTCATTTCTTTTTAATTTTTGTTTTTTGTGTTATTTGCTAAGAATTCATGCATTTAATAAACGGTGATGTTACAGAGATATGCATGTGGTAACATACTGAATGCTTTAAGTTTCCAAAATACAATTAAATCTCAGTGACAAAGCAGAAAATGTTAGTCATCTCCTTCTGAGTACCCATCTCAGTTACACTCTTGGCAGCTACTGACAACAGATACTGAATCTAAACTCCTGTGCCTTTTTTGCTTCATCGTATTCCCTTGAGACTTTTATTACTTCCTCCAGTTTATATTATCATTATTCTTGCCAGTCTACCTCTTTCTATTTTATGCTCTAGCTTCTAATTCTCCTGTTGTTCTGATCTCTCCCCATTAGCACCTCCTGATCCAGCACCTGTGTAGTTCATGCTGCTTTGGGTGGTGGAGAGGTGGGTTTGGAGGTTCTATCTAGTAACGTTCTTCTATATACTCTTCCCACTATCAAGCCCTTTTTGGACAAAAGTTATCAAAATACACTTTTTTTCCTGACACAGAGTCTCACTCTGTTGCCCAGGCTGGAGTGCAGTGGCGTGATGTCAGCTCACTGCGATCTCCACAATCTCAAGTGATTGTCCTGTCTCAGCCTCCCAACAAAATACACCACAGATGAGAGCTCTATCAACAGAACCAGGACACTTGTTCCTATTTGAATTAACCACATTATTTTTCTTCTTCTTTTTTACAAGCCCAATTGATGTACCAAAGTTAGTTCATTTCTTCAGTAAACATTAACTAAACTTGCTATGTTTATCAATGACCTTCCATCACCTACAGAATAAAAACCAAACTCTTTAGCATTATTTGGCTCTTCCTTAATTATCCAGTTCCTCTCTTGCTTCTCCCTATTCTTATTTTGTATCTGTCCACATCAAAATGATGGTGCCCTTGCACATGTGCTTTCTTCTGCCTGGGGCACAGCCTCCTATGTCTGCCTAGAGAGTCCCTGCTTAGCTTTCAGGATCAAGATTAGGTGTCATCTCTTCTATTAATGCTCTCTTATCCCCAACAACTGACAGAAGTAGGGTGAACCTCTCTCTCCTCCCATAGCACCTGGATGGCTTCCGTTTTGATTTTTATCGTGCTATTTTCTGTTTTCATCACCATTTTTCCCACTAGGCTACAAGATCCCTGAAGGTTATCACATATTATTGATCCTTTGTTCCCAAAGTGTAATATCATTTCTGCCACGATAAGCATACAAGTGAATGAATGAATGAATGAATGGACAAACAATATTTCATCTACCTAACAGTTCTCAGAACTACCTAGCACTCGGAGAGAACATCATTGTATTCTAGAGGCTGACAGAAGGACTACTAGGCCTGTGCCTTCTCTTTTAAAAAGTATCAATAAATAGCATTTTCCCAGTGTTACTGGTTTTCATTGCATTGTTTATAATTACCTTAGATACGTCCTAACTTAGCTAGTAATATGCCCTATTGCTAAATTCATCACCCATGTGTTCTCAGTTATCTCTGCCTCTGGCTCATATTTAAGTCCAGCAGTGTTTTTGAAGGGTAGAAAAGGACAATTCCTGCTATGCTGTAATAACTACCTAACTATTCAGACAAGTTCTGCTGATGATCTAAAAAAGATTTCCACCTATTCCTTTTTAGAGAGGAAGGACAAAGCAAGCCCGGTAATAAATGATACATAATAGGTCTTCCCCTCAGGCAAATGCACTTTTAGAAGTTGAGTTTATTATAGTAAACTTGATATAACTTGGCTGGGCATGGTGGCTGACACCTGTAATCCTAGTACTTTGGGAGGCTGAGGTGGGCGGATCACCTGAGGTCAGAAGTTCAAGACCAACCATGGCTGACATGGAGAAACCCTGTCTCTACTAAAAATACAAAATTAGCTAGACATGGTGGCACATGCCTGTAATCCCAGCTACTCAGGAGGCTGAAGCAGGAGAATCGCTTGAACCCGGGAGGTAGAGGTTGCAGTGAGCTGATATTGCACCACTGCACTCCAGCCTGGGTGACAAAAGCGAAACTGTCTCAAAAAAAGAAAAAAAAGAAAACTTAATAGAACTAAATCAGTAAGTACCAACACTCATTCTCTCCTCTGAGAACAGGTTGCAATTCACAGAAAGGAAGTTGAAGAATTACAAAATGCTATTCATAAACTGGAAGAAGAAAATTTGGTGCTTATTGATCAATTATTCAACTGTAGACTTGTGGATCTCAAAATACCCAGGTGAAAATTATTTATATATATATATGTAATATATAAAAAGTATTTTGTAAATGTTTGTATCTGTAAAAAGTAGTTTTTAAAATTAAGAAAAAAAAGATGATTTAATTCTTCAATGCTCCAGCCAGATTGCAGTAGTCCAAAAAGAAAGGGACACACAAAATGGTCATGATGAAGGTATAGGATTATTACTATTGATCACTGGTACAGTGTAAACTTTGCTTTTTTTTTGTTTTTTTGTTTTTTTGCAATGCACTGTAGTCACAATAGCCAGCACATAACGTGAACATCGTAACTGTCAACCTTCAGGAAACTCCAGGCCAGCGTGGGGAATGGTCATGAAAATAAATACATAACAGTACAGCAGAATATGGAGGAGGTAAAGCCTTAGCACAGAGGAGGAGCTGATCCACTTTCTGGAAGTTTCATAGAGGTTATCTGGGCTCCTGTGGATTCTAGAATTACTTCTTTTGGTTAAAAGAGTCAGAACTACTCCATAAGCCAAGAAAAGAGCTTGGCATTCCAAGTCACATTTGTTCTTGCACACAAGAAACCAAGTAGTGTTTACGGTTTTATATTTTCGGTTAGAAGTTTTTCTTATTTGACAAAAAAAGTCTTAATTATATTAATCTTGACAGAAACCCAGGGCCCTTGAATATAAAATTAAAATTCAAAATGGCACTCATAATTTAGACAAGTAGTCAACACAAAAAAATAATCTAAATAGTAGTATGTTTAGGAAGAGAGGGGAAGTCACATAAATGTAGGGTGCATGTGTGCAAGTATAGGAGAGAAATGTCTTGTCTAGGCATTAAAGCAGATGTTAAGTTGAACCTGGTGGAAGAGCCAGGAACAATTTTCCACACAAGTAGATCCTATTGTTTGTGAGACATGGAAAAATACTATTTGAGACATGATCATGTATTTGTTATTTATAAACTTTCTATTGTTTTCCAAGAAAGGTGGATACAGAAAAGTTATGGGTTCTTTGTTTGCCAGGCTAAATGATGCGTGTCAGATACAAGATTCGAGAAATTAAAAGATACGCTGGGTGGGGCAGGATAGAGAAAGAGGCCATCTGCCCCCTTTGCATAATTATTTGTGTGCTTCAGATAGAGTTGATACCAACATAGATGAGGTAAGGTTGAATGAGGATTGATTACTGAACTCCTGTACTTCCAGTCTTTTGAGCTGATGCCCTAGAGGGCCTGTAGTGGGTAGGTGCTCACTGTTGCCCAGTCGGCAATGCTTGCTTTTGCCAGTCCTCCTCTCTGTTACCAGGTCTCCAGTGTTACATTCCTGTCCCACCTCTAATCCTCGTTATCTGCTGCTACTGCTGCCTTTGGGATCATTTCTAATCTCTGCCAGGCATTGCTGGTGTGTGGCTTCTAACTACTGCTATACCTGCTGTCCACTGCCCTCTTTTCTGAACTGGCTAAACTTTAGGAAAGAGCTACCCTCTAAACGGTCAGCCCCATGTCTCTACATGAATCAGCTTGGTCTGGTATATTTGTTCTGACATGGTTGTAAAGTGCTAATAATTCTAAAAAAGGGAATTATTTCACTGGCCAGAGGGGAGTTGGCAAGAACAGAATGGGAGATTAAGAAACTTTTAATGGGAATTTTCATTTAGTTGTTTACTATGCAGTATGTAATTTAACCTCATCCTCACGCTTCCCCTCAAAAATCTTCAGTAAAATCCACATTGTTCATCAGTGCTTTAGGGGTTGGTTTTCCTTACTGAGGGAATGGAGTGCTTAGTCTAGCTTCAGAGTTGGAAGAAATGAAATCAAAATCTTTCCAAGGGAAAAGAAACAGCAATGGGTGACATTTTAGGAACTGATAAATGTGTCCTTGCTATATGCCTCCACAGCACCCTGAACTTTTCCTATGTAACCAACCTTTATCACACTTTTGATTACTTATTTAATGTCTGCTTTTTTACTAGATTGTAAACTCCTTGCAGCAACTGTTTTGGACATTTTTGAAATAACTGCATAAAGAAACAGGAAAATCTGAAACCCCTCAATTATCTACTAGACTTCTTATGCAGAAAGATAACCTGAGAGTACTCAGGAGCTTTTACTGTACCCATTTCCAAGCCAAAGAAATATTATACATATTATATTTTTATGGTAACTGCCCCTCCATCTCTTTGTTGAGAATTAAGTTTTGTATAATACTAGTAGGTTGAAAAGAAATAGACATGAACAGTCCCCAATGGACATAGAAGAAGTTCTATTTCCAATTTGGATGAGGAATGGGATATTGTGGTTAATGGAGTTATCACATTTCCTGTGCAAAGCTACTCAAACTTTTTTCCATCGCAACTCACATAGAATGTCATAGGATTTGTTTGACACACTGGGGCAAACAGATGAAGCAACTGTCAGCCAGAGGTGAGCCTGGGACTCCAGCGCCACATGGCTGAGGCTAAGTGGGTCAGTACTTACAAGTCTAACACTAGCTTACCACAATAACATCTTTTAAACTATTTTCCATATCATTAAGTATCAAGTGTTGCTACCCTGTAGTAGTACAGAAATGACAGCAAACTAGCGATTAATAGAAAAAGCTAGATTCCTGAAGGTTATGGCCTTTAGAAAGATCTTAATTGTTCACAATGGTAAAACTAGGAAAGAAAAGAATTCCATAGCCTCAGACATGTCTCCCTGCAGAACACAGCTACATGCCAAACTTACCTTTACTAAGATAGCTTTACTAAACTTACTGTAACTAAAGTTCTTAGGTTTCATAGGTGTAAATATTGTATGTAGTTACAGTATTTGCTGGAGCCATTACCATCTGGATAACACTTTATTCACATTCTTTAAATAACTAACAGCCCCTAATTTAAGGGATTCACTTTGGTTGCTTAGAGCTTCCAAGCATGAAGGTTGTTTGCACATTTGCAAGAGTTCAATTACTTCATGCTGTCTTCAGGTAAACCTCATGGAAATGCCATACACAGTTTTCAAGGCATTATATTTTCTGATTGAAAATTCAGTGGACATTCTAAAAATGAAAGCACAGAATTAAACCATGTAGAGAGAGCTACAACAGCATGTAGATATCAATTCACTGGGCTTGCAGCTGAAGCATACCACTAAGTAAAAGCCAGGACTTAGATGGCATCTTGGATTCCTACTGCTCGCTTTCTCCTTCTCTCTTCATCTCAAAACCAGGTCTTTCAGGCCACTATCATTCCGCACCTGAAATACTACAACAATGACCTGACTGGCACCATGCTCACGCTCATCTTTTAAACTGTGTTATTCCCTTATTTGGAATACCCTTCTCTCACCCCTCGCTCTTCCCTGCAAGCATCTTCAGGTTCAAGACTGTATAGTCCATTCTCACACTGCTATAAACAGCCCGAGACTGGATAATTTAGAAAGGAAAGAAGTTTGACTCACAGTTCCACTAGGCTGGGGAGGCCTCAGGAAACTTAGAATCATGGCAGAAGGGGAAGCAAACACAACCTTCTTCATATAGCAGCAGGAGGAAGTGCAGAGCGAAGGTTGGGGAAAAGCCCCCTATAAAACCATCAGATCTCATGAGAACTCACGCACTAACACGAGAACAGCATGGAGGTAAACACCCCCATGATTCAATTACCTCCCAGCTGATCCCTCCCACAACATGTGGGGATTATGGGAACTAGAGTTTAAGATGGGATTTGGGTGGGGCCCAGCTAAACCATATCAAAGACTAGGCTCAGGTTTCATCCAGGAAAACTTTCCTTCATCCTAAGGCTGACTCAGGTGCTGCTGCTTTCTGCCCAGCATTCTCACACTATGCTAATTACCCATCATGGTAATTAGCATACAGTAACTTTAAAATACTGTTAGGCTATCTGCCACACCACTGGGCTTTATGCTCCTCAGGGTAGAAATTATGTCTCATTTCTCTAGCACCTAGTAGAGAGATACACCCTAGTAAGCTTGCAATGCAATATTTATTGACTGACAGACCGGTTTTCTTACTTGTTCTTTTAGGCGACTATATCTTACCCAAGCTGCTGGACTAGAAGTGCCACCTGAAGAAATGCCTTTGGAATTGCCAGAAATACATACAGGTATTATTTTATTGCACTAGTGATGATATTTTTTCAAACTCTTGTTTTGTTTTCAATTAAAAAAACACTTATCTATTGTGAGCAGGTGCCCCACATACAAAAGCTATTCAGGGAGTAGATACCTGTCAGCTCCTCTAAATTTCTCCTCTTGCAGGGCTTGTCCTAGTCTATCTCCTCTCTGTAATCCCACTTTCAAATGAAGGTCACCATGTTTCACAGTAAATTAAATAAATACTGGCGAAAAGGGATGAGGGATGGTCTGTTGTCTACACTGGCAAGGTTTAGGGCCCTATTTAGCTAACCAAAATGACAACATATACATAGACACCCATATAATTTCTGTAACTTATTACCTAACAAAATGTAATACAACTTAGAATTTCTACAAATGGGACTCCCTCTTACTTTAATACATAAATTCTACATTTGCAGTTCTCCAAGTTCCATCCAATTAAAAATGTGACAAAGTATGTACTGAATTTTTATATGTTCAAAATGTATACGTAATTAATTCCTTTGTATTCATCCAAGAAGAGAAGTCGGAACTGCAACCCATCAAAGCAGAAACTGGTAACATGATGCACTCATCAGATGAGATCAGGACCTTATGTCTTAGTCATGAAAAGAGCATCACAGATCTCCAGTATGTGAAGACAGCTGAAGAGGAAAGCTCATGCACAGAGTCCGGGGACACTGATGTGAAGTACTTACTGTATGAGGATGAGAAGGATTTCAAGGTAAGATTCATAAGAACTTAACTTTGACTACCAAGAAAATGCTGTTTTATTAATTGATAAAATTCACCTAATGTATGCATAGTGTAAATTCCATTTGCAGTTATTAGTAAAATTGGCCCACCATTCATTTGGATACTATTTGCACTCTCATTTGGATACTATTTTCACTCCTAGGCTTGCCCAATTTGCTTTCTATATTTCTTTATAGGCCTCCATTACTAGTATACAAAGTAAGTTATCTAATGTTACATAACAATCCCTAAAACCTAGTGGCTTATAACAACAATTACATATTCTCTCTTGGGGCTCTGTTGATTAGAAATTCAGGAAGGGCTCCACTCGACAGTTCTCACTTGGTGGACTCTCAGTTGCAACCATATGTTGGCTAGGTCTGCACTCAACGGAAGGCTTGACTGGGGCAGGAGTCTTCAATTCCAAGGTGATTTATTCATGGCATGTTGATGCTGGCTAAACTGAGTGCCTCACTTCTTCTTTACATGTGCCTCCCCACAGGGTGTTTTGAATTTCCTTTTTTATAGTGTGTCTTTTCCCAGATCAAGCAATCCTAGTGACCAAGATGAAAGCAACAATTTGGCCGTGGCAGCTCATGTCTGTAATCCCAGCATTTTGGGAGGCTGAGGTGGGTGAGTCACCTGAGGTTGGGAGTTCAAGACCAGCCTGGCCAACATGGTGAAACCTCATCTCTACTAAAAACACAAAAATTAGCTGGGCATGGTGGTGTATGCCTGTAATCCCAGATAGTTGGCAGGCTGAGGCAGGAGAATTGCTTGGACCCAGAAGGCAGAGGTTGCAGTAAGCAGAGACTGCACCACTGCACTCCAGCCTGGGGGACAGAATAAGACTCCATCTCAAAAAAAATAAAAAGAAAGAAAGCAGCAGTTTGTATGTCTTAGCCTTGGAAATCATACACTGTCACTTCCATCATATTCTACTGGTTGATCCAGTTACAAAGTTCCATCCAAGGGGAAGGAACATAGCTCCTACATCTCGATGGAGAAAGTCAGTATCACATTGTAAGAGAAGCACTTGGAATATGATAGGAATTAGGCTATCTTTGGAAAGTACAAATTGCCACATATACCATTCATTAAAACCTGGAGTCTTAAGCCTTTTAATTTTAAAACTTCTTTCTAGTCCATTCCAGTTACTCCCACAGTCATCCCTTGTTATTTTCCTTCTTGGTACTTTAAAAGTTCCCCTAGAATGTAAAGTCTGGTAGTGAAAAAAATTATGTAAGAAAGCAGAAGAAACTGAATAAACCAACACAAACCATTTTAACTAACTACAATTCAATCCTTCTGCCAACAAGTGATGATTTAAAGACTAAAGTTCTAGTTCCTCTAACACTGAAACACCTCCATGAGTATCTTAGAATCATGACTCCTGGATGTCATGATAATCTCAGGCTAGCGTACAGTTGTCTACAAAATCCCCAAATTGCATACTGTTTGGTTGAATGAAAGACCTTCTTACTTTCCATGCAAGTTTTCAATGTAGTCAAATTGCCATGGCCATGGTTTATTACTTGAGAATCCTCCTCCCAGTGATTCTGAAATATGTGATAGATATCCATGAACTTGCTTTTCTCCTGTCTTGCATTTATCACAGCTACATATTTTGAAAGCTAAACAGAATTATATACATTTTGAGAAATAAGATATCACCTTCCTTTTTCATTCTTTGATACTTCTAAATTCAAATAAATATTTATTGAGAGTCCCATAACATGCCAGGTCCTTGTTAAATGCTTGTGCCTTAAAGGGAGAGAATAGCAAGAAATCTCCAAGATGCCTATACAGCAGCCCTTACCCTCAAATCACTTACAGACTTGTAAAAGACAGGTAAGAAAATCAACAACTACCATTTAAGAGTAAACAGACCACATGTACCTATGTCCCCAATCAGTCTGTGAGCTTATCATTGCACCCTAGTACTTGACACAGGGCTGGCATACAGTGAACACTTGGAAAAGATTTGCTGAAGAGTCATGTTGAACAAATTAAAAAGCAAGAGTTATGGCAGGGGAGACTTCCCAGAGGAAGCGACATTGGGTAGAGTGTGAGCTCTGTCCACCCAGTTTTGAGTTGGCTATGGAATTTTTTATCAGTTAGACTTCAAATTCTGTTTTTTGATAGCTTAGACTTGTAAACCAAAAGGTATCTGAGACAGGTTTCAATCAATTTAGAAGTTGATTTTGCCAATGTTAAGGACAATACCTGGGAGGAAAAACATGAAATCACAGAAACAGTGTGTGGGCTGTGCCTTTCTCCAAAAATGACTTGGAGGCCTTCAGTATTTAAAGAAGAAAAGTAGGCTGGAGGGGAAAGCAGGAGGGTATGGTCATCCACATGTTGCAAGAGAAAAGGAGCAGTTAGGGAACAGTCAATTATGTATTCACCTCACACTTTACAAAAGATCAGGTGCACACAGTAGCCACCTGTGGAGATATTTAACCTTTTATCTGTAGCTATCTGCTTAGGAACAAAAAGAAGGGCAATAGCTTACATGACTCAGCTTGCAGCTTTATTTTTTCTTTTTGGAAAAGTGAATTGGGGTCCCATGTTTTTATTTTCCTTTCACAGACTATAGTTAGTTTGGCACTAACTATAGACAACATCCCTCCCCCATTAACCCACTATGAGACAAGCTTGCCAGCCTTGCTGCCTGCTTTTTGGGAGATCTTGCCTACTATGCATGCCCCACAGGGTATATAAGTTTACCGAGTGTTTTGTTTCTTTCCCATTTATAGTGGTTCTCATATTTCCTGTGTTATACAGCATCAAGCAATTAGGGGGCAATGAAGTCTGTCAGATAAAAGCCAACTGTAATAAAGAAAGCCTAATCTATCAAAGTGATAATTTGCTGAATCACCTCTCCTATTCTTTTTCGTGTCTGTTCACCATAGGATTATGTAAACTTGGGCCCCCTGGGAGTGAAGCTTATGAGTGTGGAGAGCAAGAAAATGCCCATTCATTTTCAAGAGAAAGAAATTCCAGTCAAACTCTATGAAGGTATCAGGAGCCCAGAAAGCCACATCACCTATAAGATGATGAAGTCTTTTCTCTAAGGCTGAAATCTGCGAAGGAAACACAACTTTTCCTTATAAATATTCTTTGGAAACTGAAGTATATTATCTGTTGCCCATTTTACTTACACCTTGGCTCATTTTTAAACCAGCCATTATTGTTAAAGGTCATAATTACATTTAAAATCAAAGTTCCAGGTATTCAGCTATTCATTTACTCGCATGGTATGAGTGACCATAATGGAAGCACACTTTGTATTTCTACATTGAAGAATTCAGAAGTATGACAGTGGGTTCAAGGTAGTCTCTGACATTCCTTTTCACACACACACATACACACACATACACAAAGCCACTGATTAATCTGTGATTCCAATATGAAATAGTTCCATTAGAAATGTTTCTAAGAAAAACTTAGAGGTTTGCATAGCATTGTCTATATATCTTTCCCTCTGAGGATGCTCAATGTGATGGACACCCAGTTTATAATTCAAGCCAATTCTTCTTAGTTTAACCATGTGTATTAGTCTGTTCTCATGCTGCTAATTAAGACATACTCAAAACTGGTTAATTTATAAAGGAAAGAGGTTTAATTAATTTACAGTTCCACATGGCTAGGGAGGCCTCACAATCATGGCAGAAGACAAATGAGGAGCAAAGTCACATCGTACATGGTGGCAGGCAAAAGAGAGCTTATGTAGGGGAACTCCCATTTGTAAAACGATCAGATCTTGTGAGACTTATTCACCCCTTCAAGAATAGTATGGGAAAAACTTGCCCTCATGATTAAATTACATCCCACCACGTCCCTCCCATGACATATGGGAATAATGGGAACTATTATAATTCAAGATGAGATTTGGGCAGGGACACAGCCAGACCATATCACCCTGTTTATAATGAATATAAAAAATGTTGAAAACAAATAAACTTGAGAGTGTTAATTTGTTCTATAAAAATAGTCCACTGAGAGGGAGCACTCCCTCCCTCCAGGAATATCTAAACTACCATGTTCCTATGCCAAGCAAATACCACTTCTCTCATGGCTACCACAAGCCAAGGACACTGTGACTATCTGGATGTGACATCAGCGTTCCATTTGGATCCTTGAGACCAGATAATACTACCATGTGTCATGTTTCTGTAATCTTTAGTGACATAAGGATTAATTAATCATCAGTGGGGAGTGTTACTGGCATTTAAAGGAAGGACAATTGTGCAGCACTGTCTTGAGCCCACAGAATATTAGCACTGCTGCTCCCTCAATCTCAAATGCTGCTACCTTAACGCTTCTCATTGTAGAAGTCAAAAACACCAGTCATGTTTCCCAATACTCCTTACGTGGTAGTACCGTCACCAAGTGAACATCTTTGAGTTTCTCCTGTACTTTATTTTTTATTTTTGGAGCCAAGAACTCTGTCACCCAGACTGGCATGCAGTGGCACTATCATAGCTCACAACATCCTGAAACTCCTGTGCTCAAGCAATCCTCCTGCCTCAACTTCCCAAGTAGCTGGGACTGCAGGTCTGTACCACCAAGCCTCAGCCTCCCGAAGTGCTGAGATTACAGGCATGAGCCACCACCCAGCCTCTCCTGTACTTTAATCTCCATTGTGTTTAGTGCTTCCCTGGACCCTTCCCATTCTCTCCCATAACCTCTAAAAAAACAATAAGACAAATGCCATTGTTGAAGGTATAAACACCCAAGGGGTACACCTTGCCTACTGCCTAGACAGAGCTGATTCATCAAGACAGGGAAATTGCAATAGAGAAAGAGTAATTCAGGCAGAGCTGGCTGTGCATAAGACCAGAGTTTTATTATTACTCAAATCAGTTTCCCAGAGCATTCAGGGAGCAGAAAGGATAGCAGGTGGGTTGGGGGAAGCCAGTGAGTTGAGAATGCTGATTGGTCAAAGATGAAATCATAGGGAGTCAAAGCTGTCCTCCTGCACCAAATCAGTTCCTAGGTGGGGGGGGCCACAAAATCAGATGAGCCAGTTTACTGATCTAGGTAGTGCCAGCTGACCTATCATTTATTTGCAGGGTCTGCAAAATATCTCAAGGAGCAATTTAGAGAGGATCAGAATCTTCTAGCCTCCAGCTGCATGACGCCTAAACCATAATTTCTAATCTTGTGGCTAACGTTAGTCCTACAAAGGCAATCTACTCCCTAGGCAAGAAAAAGATCTGCTTTGGAAAAGGGCTACTATCATCTCCGTTTTAAACTATAAACTATAAACTAAATTTCTCCCAAAGTTAGTTCAGCCTCCACCCAAGAATGAATAAGAACAGCTTGGAGGTTAGAAGCAAGATGGAGTCAGTTAAATTAGATCTCTTTTGCTGTCTCAGGCATAATTTCACAAAGGCGATTTCAAAGATTTCTTTTTGAGACAGGGTCTCACTGTCATCTTGGCTAGTGTGCAGTAGCATGATCATGGCTCACTGCAGCCTTAGCCTCCCAGGTTCAAGGGATCCTCTCCACCTCAGCCTCCCAAATAGCTGAGACCACAGGAGCGCACCACCATGTCCAGCTAATTTTTTATTTTTTTGTAGAGATGAGGGGCGTCTTACCATGTGACATAGGCTGGTCTTAAACTCCTGAGCTCAAGTGATCTTCTTGGCTCAACTTCTCAAAGTGCTAGGATTACAGGTCTGAACCACCATGCCCAGCCTGTTGAAAGTTTCTTTTGCTCTCTGGTCTTGACTGGCACCTGGGTAAACAGGAAAATTATGGCAGAAATAAATTAGTTCTTTGAGCCAGTGAGGACAAAGATACAATGTACCAGAATCTCTGGGACACAGTTAAAGCAGTGTTTAGAGGGAAAATTTATAGCACTAACTGCCCAAAGGAGAAAGTAGGAAAGATCTAATATAAATACCCTAACATCACAATTAAACGCACTAGAGAAGCAAGAGCAAATAAATTCAAAGGCTAGCAGAAGACAAGAACTAAGATCAGAGCAGAACTGAAAAAGATAGAGACAAAAAACCCTTCAAAAACAAATCCAGGAACTAGTTGTTTTTTTTGTTTTGTTTTGTTTTGTTTTGTTTTTTTAAGATTAACAAAATACACAGACCGACAGCCAGACTAACAAAGAAGAAAAGAGAGAACAATCAAATAGACATAATAAAAAATGATAAAGGGGATACTACCACTGATCCCACAGAAAAACAAACAGAGAATACTATAAATACCTCTACGTAAATAAACTAGAAAATCTAGAAGAAATTGACAAAATCCTGGACACGTACACCCTCCCAAGACTAAACCAGGAAGAAGTTGAACCCCTGAATAGACCAATAACAAGTTCCAAAATTGAGGCAGTAATTAATAGCCTACCAGCCAAAAAAAGCCCAGGACCAGACGGATTCACAGCCAAATTCTACCAGACATACAAAGAGGAGCTGGTATCATTCCTTCTGAAACTAATCCAAACAATAGAAAAAGAAGGACTCCTCTCTAACTCATTTTCTGATGCCAACATCATCCTGATACCAAAACCTGGCAGAGACAAAACAAAAAAATGAAATTTCAGGCTAATATCCCTGATAAGCATCAGTGCAAAAATCCTCAATAAAATACTGGAAAAATGAATCCAGCAGCACATCAAAAAGCTTATTCACCACAATCAAGTCAGCTTCATCCCTGGGATGCAAGGCTGGTACAACATATGCAAATCAATAAACATAATCCATCACTAAACAGAACCAATGACAAAAACCACGATTATCTCAATAGATACAGAAAAGCCCGTCAATAAAATTCAACACCCCTTCATGCTAAAAACTCTCAATAAGCTAGGTATTGATGGAAAGTATCTCAAAATAATAAGAGCTATTTATGACAAACCACAGCCAGTATCATACTGAATGGGCAAAAGCTGGAAGCATTCTGTTTGAAAACCAACACAAGACAAGGATGCCCTCGCTCATCACTATCATCAGAGTGAACAGGTAACCTATAAAATGGAGAAAACTTTTGCCATCTATCCATCTGACAAAGGGCTAATATCCACAGTATACAAGAAACTTAAATAAATTTACAAGAAAAAAACAACCCCATCAAAAAGTGGGCAAAGGATATGAACAGACACTTCTCAAAAGACATTTATGTGGCCAACAAACATATAAAAAAAAAGCTCATCATCACTTGGTCATTAGAGAAATGCAAATCAAAATCACAATGAGATACCATCTCACACCAGTTAAATAGCAATCATTAAAAAGTCAGGAAACAACAGATGCTGGAGAGGATGTGGAGAAATAGGAACACTCTTACACTGTTGGTGGGAGTGTAAATTAGTTCAACCATTGTGGAAGACAGTGTGGCGATTCCTCAAGGATCTAGAACCAGAAATAGCATTCGACCCAGCAATCCCATCACTGGCTATATACCCAAAGGATTATAAATCATTCTATTACAAAGACACATGCACATGTATGTTTATTGTAGCACTGTGAGAGTTGATCAGTGAGAACACATGGACACAGGGAAGATAGCATCACACACTGGGTCCTGTCAGAGGGTGGGGCACTAGGGGAGGGATAGCATTAAGAAAAATACCTAATGTAGATGACAGGTTGATGGGTGCAGCAAACCAACCTGGCATGTGTATATCTATGTAACAAACCAGCATGTTCTGCACATGTACCCCAGAACTTAAAAGTATAAAAAAATAATATTATTATAAATATGTTAAAGAAAGCAAGAAAAAGATGAATAAGTAAAAATATGAAGAATTTCAACAGAGCATTAGACTATAAAGAACCCAATGGACACTGTAGAAATAGAAATATACAAAATCAGAAAGTAACAAATGGGTCTAATGGCAGGCTGGATAGGGAAGAAACCAGGAATAGTGAAATTTGGGACAAGTCAATATCCAACATCCAAAAATATTCAAACACAATTCCAGAAAGAATAAAGAACAGAAAGAGCAGAACACCAAGGTAATGAATATGTGGGATTAAGCAGTGCAACATACATAACTGTAGTTACCGTACAAGGAAAAGGGGTTCTAGAGATAAAGAAGAAGAAATATTTGAAGACATAATGGCTGAGTTTCTCAAAACCAATTGAAAACAACATACAGATTCAAATTCTAAAGAACTGGCACATGGAAACTAACAATAATGCTGTTAGCAGTGGCCAGTCTGTATGGGTCTGTAGCAACCTCAATTCTTGCCTCCTCAGGAGAAAGAATTTGACCCAGGGGCATAAGGCAGAGAGAGAGACAAGGGCAAGTTGTAGAGCAGGAGTGAATATTAAGAAGTCTAGAGCAGGAATGAAAGAAAGAAAAGTACACCCAGAAGAGGGTCAAGCAGATAACCTGAGAATTCAAGTACACGGTGTGACCCTTGACTTGGAGTTTTACATAGTGTCATGCTTCTGAGGTCTTGCATTACTTCTCCCCAATTCTTCCCTTGGGATGAGCTGACTGCAACTGCAGTGGCTTCCCAGCACTTGGGAGGGGCTGCACGTGCAATGTGTTAACTGGAGTTTTATGCATGCTTACTTGAGGCGTTCTTACTTTACCAGTTGAACGTTCCTAGAAGGTCATATACCAGTTAAACTCCACCATTTTGCCTCTTAATGTGCATGCTTGAACCCACTCAATTAACTACTGACATCAGGAAGCTGCTGATCACCAGTTTCAGGTGTTTCTATCTATTGGGAGATTGCCTTTATGTGGCACCAGTTGTAACCAATTATTATATTATTTTACTTTTATTTATTTACTTATTTATTTTTTTTTGAGATGAAATCTGGCTCTGTCACCCAGGCTGGGGTGCAGTGGTGCACTCTCAGCTCACTAGAACCTCCACCTACTGGGTTCAAGCAATTCACCTGCCTCAGCCTCCCAAGTAGCTGAGAATACAGATGCCTGCCACCACACCCTGCTAATTATTTTGTATTTTTAGTAGAGACAGGGTGTCACCATGTTGGCCAGGCTGATCTCAAATCTCTGAGCTCAAGTAACCCACCGGCCTCAACCTCCCAAAGTGCTGGGATTACAGGCATAAGCCACCATGTCCAGCTAATTATATTTTAAAGAGACAGTTAACAACTGCCTGATAGGAACAACCAGTACCAGCCACTCCAAAAACATACCAAATGGTAAAGAGCATCAACAAAATGAAGAATCTGCATCAATTAATGGGCAAAACAGCCAGCTAGCATCAAAATGGCAGTATCAAATTCACACATAACAATATTAACCCTAAATGTAAATGGGCTAAATGCACCAATCAAAAGGGACAGACTGGCAAATTGGATAAAAAGCCAAAACCCATCAGTGTGCTGTATCCAGGAAACCCATCTCACATGCAAGGATACACAAAGGCTCAAAATAAAGGGATGGAGGAAGATTTACCAAGCAAATGGAGAGCAAAAAAAAAAAAAAGCAGGAGTTGCAATTCTCGTCTCTGATAAAATAGACTTTAAAGGAACAAAGATCAAAAGAGACAAAGAAGGACGTTACATAATGGTAAAAGGATCGATACAACAAGAAGAGCTAACGATCCTAAAAATATATGGACCCAATACAGGAGCACCCAGATATATAAGGCAAGTCCTTAATGATTTACCTTATATAAAAAGAGACCAAATATATATGGATCCAATACAGTAGCACCCAGATATATAAGGCAAGTCCTTAATGACTTACCTTATATATAAAGAGACTTAGACTCCCACACAATAATAGTGGGAGACTTTAACACTCCACTGTCAATAGCAGACAGATCAACCAGACAGAAAATTAACAAGGATATACAAGGCTTGAACTTAGACCTGGAACAAGCAAACCTGATAGACATTTACAGAACTCTCCACCCCAAATCCACAGAATATACATTCTTCTCAGCACCACATCACACCTACTCCAAAATAGACCACATAATTGGAAGTAAAGCACTCCTCAGCAAATGCAAAACAACTGAAATCATAACAAACAGTCTCTCAGACCATAGTGCAATCAAGTTAGAACTCAGAATTCAGAAACTAACTCAGAATCACACAGCTTCATGGAAACTGAACAACTGGCTCTTGAATGTTGACTGGATAAAGAATGAAATGAAGGCAGAAATAAAGTTTTGGAAACCAACGAGAACAAAGACACAACATACCAGAATCTGTGGGACACATTTAAAGCAGTCTCTAGATGAAAATATATAGCAATAAGTGACGACATGAGAAGAGTGGAGAGATCCAAAATTGACACCCTATCGTCAAAATGAAAAGAGCTAGAGGGGCAAGATCAAAAAAACTCAAAACTTAGCAGAAGACAAGAAATAACTAAGATCAGAGCAGAACTGAAGGAGATAGAGATACAAAAAACCCTTCAAAAAATCAATAAATCCAAGAGCTGGTTTCTTGAAAAGATCAACAAAATAGACAGACCACTAGCCAGACTGATAAAAAAGAAAAGAGAGAATAACCAAATAGATGCAATAAAAAAACGATAATGGGGAAATCACCACAGATTCCACAGAAATTCAAACCATCATCAGAGAATATTACAAACAACTCTACGCACATAAACCAGTAAACCTGGAAGAAATGGATAAATTCCTGGACACCTGTGTCCTCCCAAGCCTAAACCAGGAGTAAGCCGAAACTATGAATAGACCAATAACAAGGTCTGAAGTCGAGGCAGCAATTAAGAGCCTACCACACAAAAAAAGCCCAGGTCCAGATGGGTTCACAGCCAAATTCTACCAGACACACAAAGAGGAACTGTTACCATTCCTTCTGAAACTATTCCAAATAATCAAAAAAGAGGGAATCCTTCCCAAATCATTTTATGAGACCAACATCATCCTGACACCAAAACCCAGCAGAGACTCAACAAAAAAAGAAAACTTCAGGCCAATATCCATGATGAATATAGACGCAAAAATCTTCAATAAAATACTGGCAAGCCGATTGCAAAAATCTCATCCACCATGATCAAGTAGGATTCATCCCGGGGATGCAAGGCTGGTTCAACATACACAAGTCTATAAACGTAATTCACCACATAAACAGAACCAAAACCAAAAACCACATGATTATCTCAATTGACGCAGAGAAGGCCTTTGACAAAATTCAACAGCCCTTTATGCTAAAAACCCTCAATAAACTCGGGTATTGATGGAACATATCTCAAAATAATAAAAGCTATTTATGACAAACCAACAGCCAATATCATACTGAATGGGCAAAAACTGAAAGCATTCCCTTTGACATTCAGCACTAGACAAGGATGCCCTCTCTCACCACTTCTATTCAATATAGTACTGGAAGTTCTAGCCAGAGCAATCAGGCAAGTAAAAGAAATAAAGGGTATTCAAATAGGAAAGGAGGAAGCCAAATTGTCTCTATTTGCAGACGACATGATAGTATATCTAGAAGACCCCATCACCTCAGCCCAAAAACTCCTGAAACTGATGAGCAACTTCAGCAAAGTCTCAGGATACAAAATCAATGTGCAAACATCACAAGCATTCCTATACACCAACAGCAGACTTAAAGAGAGCCAAATCAAGAATGAACTGCCATTCACAATTGCTATAATTGTGAATAAAATACCTAGA